>CM065432.1:32890000-33627500 GCA_033030585.1 Hippophae rhamnoides
GTAACAAATTCTCTATTCTAAAAATTATTAATCTAACAACTATGTATTTAGAAACTATGAGCGGCTAAGAATATGTTGAAGGTACTCAGTTAATTTTAAGAATTATAATAATTATCAATATTATGAATAAAGTGGAGTGTAACAATCATGTTTTTTTCACTAATAATTCTATATTGGATATCATAATGTGTATAGATGAAATATGTTCGTCATTATTAGGAGAGAAGTAAGGCTAAAACAAGTTGATATATATCAAGTGTAACAAAAGAAGACTAACAACAAAAGGAGACTAACAACAAAAGGAAATATCACGATGAATCCATTAAATTCAGGTATGATAACTATAAATATAAGTTAATTAAGGATCTTAAATGATTAAATATTTATTTATAACATTTATAAAATTAATATATAAAAAAATGAAGACACAAAACTATACTCAAGTTTGTATCATAAAAAAATTATTAAATTAAATCAATGTTTTGATAATCAACTTAAATGTTTGTCTTTAAATAATAATATCAAGTGTTTCAAAATAACGATACACAAAATGATATCAGAGGCATAAGAAAGAAAATACATCATTTTATGAAAAACTTAATCCTATTAACCATTTAAAGGTATTATTGGTATTAAGTATAAAATTCAAAAATATTAAAGGAATTTTCATACAAATGAAAGACATATGTGAAAATATATTAAAACTTAGAAACATTGGTTAAATTTTACCTTTCAAAAGAATAAAGTGTAACACAAATTTGATACATGTGATAAAATTTTAATTTAGTTTTCTATTTAGTATGTATTCAATGGAACAATATAAGTTTAATTCTCTCCTTTTAAAATTTATCTCAAAAATTTAAGTTAAAATTTTAAAATAAAATAATATTTTAAAAAATATTTATGTTTTATCAAAAATAATATCAATAAATATTTGAATACTTATTTTCTATTCAAAACTACTATGGGTGTCATTTTCTTATAATAAATAGTACTAATAATATATTTTTAATATTTAATTTTTGATTTATTTATTATTTAAAACCATTATTTTAGAAAAAATATATTTAAATATTTATTTATTATTATTTTTATTAAAATAAATAAATATTTTTTTAAAATATTAATTTTATTCTTAAATTAAAATTTTTTAATGGATACATCATCACTTCAAAGATATGAATAATAAATTGAATAAATAATATTTTTAAGAATTGTCGTACAAATAACATCGAATTTTGATTTAATATTTTTATACTATTAAATTTTAAAAATATAACAAAATATCAATAAAATACATGTAATTTGTTATTAACTCTCGTTAATTGATTAATAACGATGATATTTTTATAACATTTTGTTAAGTTTAATGGTATAAAAATAATAAAAAAGATTTGATAATATTTTTATAATAATTAAAAAATTTAATGTTATACAAATAATAAATTAAAATTTAAAAATATTTTTATATTAATTATAACATTTAAAGTTTATAAAAATCTATCTAATCTAATAAATTTATATTGTTTTAACCAAATAACTAGCGGGTAAGATTCCACTAGTCTATATACTATTACCCTTTATTTTTCTCAAAAATACAATCTTGTACCGTCGTCCTTTCACATTTACTCAAATATAAGTACGAGTGAGAAGACCTTTCTTGTCTTCCATTCCAATCCAAAAGCAAAAGCAAAGGGAGAAACCTAACCCCAGAAAAGAATATCCCAAATCCAAATCCAAATCCAAATCCGTATCTTAAAGCCATATCTTTGCATTCCTACGTAGCCACAAGCCCTAATTTCATTCCATCTTATAATCGGACTTGAATTGGAATTTTGGGAGATTGGAAATTTGGAATTGATTGGAAAGAGCAGAGAGATAGCATTGTGAACGATGTCTGCTGCAGTGTGTGGAAGCAAGAGATCTTTCTTTGAAGAGCTTCCTCCATCGCCTCCTTTCTCCAAGAGGATTCGTTGCTCTTCTTCTACTTCTCCCATTCGATTCAACGCAACTTCTCTCCTCGATCAACTTCGGTCTCTCTTTCCTTACATGGACCCTCAGGCAATTCTCTCGACTTAGTTATGTTGGCATGTGTTAAGTTGATGTTTGTTTGCAATTTGGATGAGGTGCCTGATTTTTGTAATTTATGTATGATTTGTTTGGCAGAGTTGCTGAAGGGGAAAATGGAATAGTTTAGGATTCGATGTTTTTGTTGTTGGTTTATTCCATATAAATCTTCCCTTCCATGCAATAACATACTTTGAGTTTTGATGTTTACTTTATAGTTTATACTTTGTGGAATGAAATTTTTTCTCTCTTAGTTTTGGGTAGTATTTAAAGGAAAGTTATTTTTTTTAATCTTGTTATTATTGTTATCCACCAAAGAAAGGTTAGGGAGTTAGCTTGGATGCCTTGGAATAAATTTTATGGCTTGTACTTTTCATTTGTCTTCCCTGCTATGTTGTTGATGAAGGTAGATTTGTATAAAAAATCCTGAATTTTTATATTTGCTAAGGTTACCCAATTGTTTTCTTATGGTTGTCCCCTTTGGATAAATCATTGCATCTATTTTATGCCTTTGATTTTTATATCTTTGATTTTTGAACCTTAAGCTCCATCTATTCCGTCAATAAGCTTTATAATTGATTCTTGTTAGCACGGCCATTGATTGTGTAGTCGACATCCTTTCACAATTTACCTTTTTTCAGCTTCTTGAGAGAGCCTTAAAAGAATTTGGCAATGATATAGATGCTGCCATCAAAAGCCTTAATGAGCTTTGCCTAGGATCTGCTCAGGAAAACTTGGTAGCTGTTGTGGAGCCAGCAGCAAATGCTGATGAAGGTATAGTCATGCTAGACATAAATCGTAAATATTTTGACCTGGTACTTTTGTATTCCACATGTGCGCACCAAATCAAAGAAGGGGGAGAGATACGTATAAGTTACTTTCATGTCTGCAGTTATCATAGTTGATGTAGCTTTGACTAAATTGAAAACTGTGCTTTTCTGCATTCTTCAATGTTGGCATTTCACATCAGCAATAGTCTAACTGATGCATGTAAATTGCTAGGTACATTGACTGATAATGGAGATGCTATTGCTTCAGAGAATCAATTGGCTCCCAGTAATATTCCTGCTGATGGTGTCGAGTGGGTTGACTTGTTTGTCAAGGAAATGATGAGTGCAACCACTCTTGATGATGCCAAATCCCGGGCTTCTAGGGTACTTGAGGTTTTAGAGAACTCTATAAGTGCACGGGCAGGGGCTGAAGCAGCCCAAAATTTTCAAAAGGTAAGGGTTTAAATTCATGCTTAAACTTGTTTTGTACAACAAGTAGTGGTTCCTCTGCTTGGTTTTTGATCTATTGTTTTAAGAACAATTCACTATACTGTTAAGTCTGTTCCTTCTCCTTACAAAAGGAGATATGATCATTGAGAAGCAAATTTATACTAAGGATGTAGTAGGTAGCAGCCACACACATATAACTGCATTTACTCGTTTTCTTTCTTAGGTGTGTTTTATTTTTTATTAGCTTTTGCTCTTACGTTTTATTCAATTTCCAGGAAAATATCCTACTGAAGGAACAGATTGAAGTTCTGATAAGGGAAAATACTATTCTGAAACGTGCCGTTGCTATCCAGCATGAACGCCAGAAGGAGTATGAGGACCAGAATCGAGAGCTGCAGCATCTAAAGCAGGTTGTGACTCAGTATCAGGAGCAGTTGAGAACACTAGAGGTTAGAGACTTCATATCTAAATATAGTTTACTTTTGTTATTCTACTCCTCTTCATTTGGGAACCATATTCTGAAGAAATTAGCTGACATTAAATTTATGGATTTATGTGTATTCCATGGATTTATGTGTATTCCAAATTGCAGTGACATAGGCCCAAGAATCATGGGGATTTGTGATACTTGCATGGGTTAATGAGAGTAAATGTTTTCATAAGAAACTATATTATATTAACGCAAGTAATAATTACATAAGCACAAAGTGAACCAATAGTTCACTTGCAATTGGGGTAACAAACTCTCAATTAAGACTTAGGAGAAATGGGAATAAATAATCTCTGTTTTTTAGAAACTATTGCTTACCCTAAAAACGAAACTTTCTACACACAAAACCTGATATTATTCTCACTATCACAAAAAATTCTCACATTCCCCTCTATCCACTAATTACTGAGAGAAATGATCAATCGCTAAAACTGAAGACAAAAGTTTTTAGGACGTATACATTCTATGTTAAGTACTTAATAGACATTCGTGCTCTTGTATCAACCTATTCCTAGAACATCTATATTATGATACGTTGGAGACATTTGATGGAAATACCCATATTTTATGAAACTATGATTTAAACAGAAATAGTTCGAGATGAATAGGTTTTGATGCATTATAACCAAATCATTACAGATTATCGTATCATTCATATAATAAAGTCTTCTATATTTGCACTGGTGACAGGTGACCAACTATGCCTTGTCGATGCATCTGAAGCAGGCTCAACAAGGAAACAACTCAATTCCGGGACGTTTCAATCCAGATATCTTCTAATGAAGAAATACTGCATTAGATTCCATATATCCAGTGGCTTTTTGACATGTTATTGTGTGAGTAGCCAATGTAGATTAAGGCTATTATGTCTAATGGGCCATTTCAGTGTGGAAAATTATTGAATTAGCAAGAAGTCCAGTTTAACTTGATTTGCCTAAAAAAAGAAATTGTGAAATTTATGTCTTTCTATATCTTCTATACTTGCACAACTATTTTTTTTTTTGAAATAAACATGCACAAGTTGTTTGTTAGGGTTCTTCTGCGATATTACCTGATGCAATGCGCAATAAATTTAGAGTAAATTGGTTTTTATATTACGGAATTTTAGGTTACAAATATACTATTGAACTTTTTTTTTGTTACAAGTGTACCATTAAACTTTCCTAACGTGACAAATATCATCTACGGTCAATTATTTGATAGAGTTGCCAATGACATCTGTCTTGCACGTGTTATCCTCTTGTCCCAAATATTAATGTGATTTCAATCCTAATTTCGTTCCTATCTTAGGGATTAGCTTTAGATTATCAAATACGAAAATTATATTCATCATAACTCACTGCCAATGGTTGGGTAGGGGGGAACTGTGGATCTTTATTTTTTGCTATCTTTTCCTCCTTCACGGAAACCCATAACATGCTAAAGTTTCGTGTCATGATCCACAAGGATGGTAGTCAAACTTTGTTATATTTATTCTTTGTGATTTGTTTTTTGGGTTTTGAATAAGTTGTGGTTTTGTTGTATTATTTGCTCGGTTTGGTTCAAGAAGAAGCTAGACAATGGATGATGTTGGAGAGAAAAAGAAACAACATTTATGCAGTTTTGGGTTTGAATAAGAATTGCAGTCGCAGACCTAGAAGAATTCTTATAAGAAGCTTGCACTGGTTAGAATTTAAACCCTTTTTTGATAGCCTTCCCCTGTTTTTAAAATCTGAACATTTTTGTTTAACTATTCTCAAATTGGTTTTAGTGCTATTCTAAAACAACCCTGGAATTTGTATCCTTCGTCTATTGTTCCCAAGTTCATTGACATATTGGTCCTTCAATGGAAGACATGGGTTACAAAAAGAACAGAGATATGGAGTAAAAATTTCCCAACGATTGGCTATTAGTGATGATGAATGTGAAGCTAATCCCTAAGATGAGAATGAAATTAGGGGTGAAATTGCGTTAAAATTTTGAGCTTAAACGTTTTAAGGTAACGTTTGCAAGGCACATGTCATTTGCTATTAAATTCCGCCTATTGATGGCAATTGTATTTTTGTCAAATGAAAGCTAAATAATATATTTGTAGATACTTAAAGTATTGTAGTATAAAAATCTATTTATTTGTCATAAAAAAAAAAGTGAAGGAAAATTGGACAAACGTGTAACTAAAATAGATACGCACATATATCTAGTTCGCATCTTTCTGACCATTAGATATGTGCATTTCTTACGAATTGTTTGAGAAAGGAGCTGGTCATGGAGTCACAGACCAAACGAATTGGTGTCTGTACTCTAAAGGAAATATCAGTGATCAACTGAGATTACTGATATATATGAACAATCTAATTTTAAATAAATATGAAATATATATTATTACTATTGAAGATTTTTTTTAATAAAAATCAATTAAAAATTATTATAAAATATTGATACCTTTTAAATGTTTATATACTTTTTAAATGAAATATCGTGGATTGATGATATCTTGGATATTTGATACGAAACAAGAGGTAAATACATCACTCTTTTTTTTTTCTTTAAAAAAATAATATAGATTAAAGATAAAACGAACCTATTTAATCAATCTCTTATTTTTTTTATTAGGATATTTGCTTTTATGCCTAGATTATGTAGAAGAGTATGTTAATAATACAAATATTTACATATATTTTTATATTTATATTCTTTTTATTGTATCATCGTGTAAATATTATTTAAAAAATATTTTCGATATTTTCATAATATTTTTAATTTTCAAAATTATTATGAGTAGAAAGTGATTGCATATTTTTCTAACATATGCTTTTCTCCTATAATATTCTAAGCCTACAACCCAATTTAAAAAAAAATTAAGTATTTATTTTTATTATTATCATAAAATTGTATAAATAGTTTATTATAATAATAATATTATTAAATTAAATTATTATTATGAAATTATTTTACCTACAAAAATAAGGTGGGCCAACATGAAAAAAGATGTGGGCTAATTTTGAAACGTGCTGAATGATACTTGAAAGCAACACAGTAACACCACATATCCATTGGCTCCAACTTCCCCCACCTTATTTTTGTTGGGAAATAAAAGAGATATCCATAAAAATATTTGCCTAATAAAAAGAGACAAATACATTTAGTATCTTTTAGTTATACTAGTTATAATAATTTATTTTTTATTTTTTAATAATTTAATAATTTTATTATTAAGAAAAAATAATGAAATTTTAAATTATTTTTATTTTATTAATTTTATAGTTATGATTATCTTTTAATAAAGATAATTTATACTGAGTTAAAAAAATGAGAAAAATAAAATGAAATTTTTTATTTATTATTTTGATGTTATCTTTTTAGTAAAATAATTAAATTATTAAAAAAATTAAGAAGAAGTTTATTTATTATAAGTTGTAGTAATATTATTATAAATCTATAATTGATTTAACAATTAATTAAATACATAAAAATATATTATATTTTTTTAATCAATAATTATTTATTATATAATTTATAACATAAAAAAATTTCGGTAATTTTTAACCTAACTAAGGAAGTACTATTGTGTTATCAACAAAAAAAAAAAAAAAAGAAGAAGAAAATTAATCGTTCATGGTCTTCTGAAAGTTTCTATTTTTATTTTTGCCCAAAAAGTTTCAGAAATTCATAAGCGAAAAACATGAAAAGAATATTGAAAAATTAAAAAACTAAATCCTTAAAAATTTACAATAATAAAAAAGTTATTTTAATAATATTAAATGTTGAAATCTGTTTGTTATTGAATAAATATAAATAAAATGATATATCCGATTCAAGATTTGTGTTTTTTTTTTGGTTATTAGAAGTTTTAAAAGTATTTTTGTTTTATTAAGGTATTAACAGACACTTCGAGTTGCATTCAAAGACGCTTCTATGGCAGCTCTCTCTCTCTCAGTCATCTCTTCTTCTTCACTTAGCTTCATTCCGAGCGTCCTCAGCTTCTCTCTTCTCCTTCAAATTCAGTCTATTGTTCTTCATCTTCCTCCTTCTTTGTAATACGTGGAAACCTCACTTCTCTTCATTCTTGCCATCCTATTTTTTCTTCGATACTTCTTTCAAGAGTATCCCTAAGTGGGCCGGTGATTACAGCTTCAGGGGACTACTATGCAACTCTTGGGATTCCCAAATCCGCTACTACCAAGGAAATCAAGGCTGCCTATCGAAGGTTAGCTCGTCAGGTACTGCACTTTGTGTAATCTTGGCAATTCTTTATCCATTTCTTTTGGTCTTGCTTTTTGTTGATTGCCTATAAGAATGGAGGGCCCTATATATCTGGTGGATCTTTTCTGACTACGGTAATTGTTTTTGTAGAATTTAATCCAGAATCTAATAATTGGCATAGTATTTCATTGTGTTTGTCTTTTCCATTGAGTTGATTCGTATTATTTTAGAGAGAGACCAGAATTTTAATGGTCAGAATTCAGAAGCTATGTTTCAGGTTCTTTGGTTGGAAGGAATTAAAAGAAAGCTACAGAGCAAATGCTTTGAACTTGCTTTTAAAGGTGAAAAAAGGTTAAATATCACCTCTTTATGGGCATCATTGTCAAAGGAGTCTCAGAATAGCACTCAATTTGTATTTTGTAACTCGGATTCTTGCATTTTTTGATAGTCTTATGGTTGTTTTTAAGATTTTGAGTATCAGATAGATTGAGTTTAAGGTTGCTCTTACTGTTTACTTATTGTTGTGGACTGCTTCCCACATTTGTAGTTTTACTCCAATTTTTGATAGAATTTCTTTGTTCCATGTAAGAAGAAGAATAACGAGACATAATTGTCATACTGAAGCATAGTCCAGTAATATAGACATACATGTATTACAACTTTTAGCACATTTTGCTATAGTATTGCAGATATATAGTTTTTACTTTTTAGTAACAGCAATGTATATATTACTTGCAAACTTGACCTACTCGTTCTCTTACATAAAGTATCATCCTGATGTCAACGAGCAACCTGATGCAACTGAAAAGTTCAAAGAAATTAGTGCTGCAATGAGGTATGCACCTCAACTTTACTTAAGAGTTAAGACTTACATTTGTTGCATATTTATAGCAAGTGAGAAAGTCTATGTTATTCATTTGGTTGTATGGTCAAGCATTTTCTTTTGTTTTGATTTTGAAATCTAATTTTTTTTACATTTTAATCAAAGCATATAAATATATGATGGTTTTCTCTAGTGGATATAATTTTGTGATCCTTCTTTGCATCGTCTCCCTTTTATGTGGAATGTACTGAAGCCTTTTTGTTCAACCTACAAAAATAATTCTTTTATACCTAAACCCATGTTTATTTCACTGATAATTTATGATAATTGTGTTTCTCGTTTGTGTTACCTTTCAATTATTTGAAGTGTGCATAATATCTCTGCATTTTGTGATCATTATCAATTCTTAATTGGATGTCATGTAGATGTTTTTATACAATTTTCTATCAATAAACCTGCATGTTGATTCATCTTTCATTGTCATGTTTTTGGTATAATCTTTTGAGCTTTGAAGTATGTGCTATCAGATGATAAAAAGAGAGCTTTGTACGATCAGTATGGTGAAGCTGGAGTAAAGAGCTCAGTTGGGGGACCTTCAAGTGCTTATACGGTACTTGATATAATTTCATCTTCTTTTTATTGATTTCGTCTATATATGTTTGTTATATGGCAATGTGGCCTTCTTTGGTCATTTTCACTGCTGGATCTTTCTTTTACTATGCTTTTGTTGCCCATGATATGTCACATTTTTTAATTAATGCCCAAATGCAGTATATAATGTGTATTGGCTACCATATGGAATCTAGAAAGAATATCGTTGATTGTTACATTTCCTTTTTTTTTCACTAGAACAATTCATGTTGGATTCATATGTTTATGTGTTGTCCCCAACCTTTTTCTGATGCTGTATAGTGTGATTTCCTCTCTGGTTTCTTTCTATATTTACTGTTTTACTGTGCTAAGACTCCTATACCATGTGCTTGATGATAATCCTTACCAGAACCTAAGTCTTTTTTTTTTTTTTGCAAGAAAAATCCCTTTGATCTATTTGAGACATTTTTTGTGCCTAGTATGAGTGGGTTTCCTGGCATGGACCCTGATAGTTTTGAGACACATCAGCATAGTACTGTTACTAAGGGTGAAGATATACGGTGAGTTAAGATGTCTTGAAATACAATCCATACTTTTTACCTGTGTTTTATTGCTAGGTTGAACAATCCTGAAAAATTAGTCATTTACTTTGACGTTTTGGCCTTTATTGATTCAGATCATTAACTAATTAAGAAATGTAGTTTTTCCATTAAACTGGTTCTCAGAGCAGGTGTTTGCTCAGGAGGAATTTATTATAAACGTGTAATTTACTGCTTGCTGGAGCTTCAATCTTTGCACATTCAGCGTCATCTGCTATTCTGCTCTTCTTACCACTGCATGTCTTATGTAACCTTTTTATTTTTACTTTTTAAACTTATCCCATAGATCCATAATATTGCGTGCTCTCTAAGTGTGGTTTAATACATTTGTAACTAATCTGTAACTAATTTTTGTTGATTAGGATGGATGAATTGCCATTTGTGTTGTGATATTGTATATTCTTAACACCACCCCTCAAACTTAGAGGGAGTGGAGCAAGTTCTAAGTTTGTGTTGGAGCTTATAAGCAGGTGAAGTAAGTGCATTTGTAAGCATATCAACAAGCTATTCATGGTTAGGGATGTGTTGAATTTGAAGTTATTTTTGTAGAACTTTTTCACGCACAAAGTAAAGGTTTAACTCTATATGTTTTGCACGAGCATAAAACAATGAATTAGCAACCAATGCAATTAAGCTTAGGTTATCACAACGTAAGACTGGTATATTTAAAAAGAGTCTAGATAACTTCAGAGGTTATACTAACAACACAACCATATTTAGCCTCAATACTAGACTGAGAGATTGTAGGCTATTTCTTAGAAGACCAACATATAGGGTTAACACTTAAGAAAACACAATAACTTGAGGTTGAGCGTTGATCATCTAGGAAATGCTTAATCTGCATCATAAAATGCAATGATTGGTAATGAAGTGTATTTGTGAAAAATCATTCCATAGTCTTTACCTTGAAGATGTTGTAATATGTGTTTGAAAACATTCCAATGAACATCTTTTAGATGTGTCATAAACTAACATACCTTGTTAACACAATAAGCCAAATTTGGCTTAGTCATAGTGATGTATTGTAATCCACCTACTACATTTTGATATAAAAAACAATCATGCATATCAATGTCTTTTAAAGTAAAGAATTGAGTGTGAGAAACTGTTGGTGAGGAGCTAGGCTTAGCATTGATCATATTACCATGAAGGAACAGATCTTGAATATATTTCTTCTGAGTAAGAAATAAACTTTCATCTTCAAGTTTATGAACAATTATTCCCAAGAAATAGTAAAGCTGTCCTAAATCCTTAAGAGAAAATTGAAAATCAAGAGCTCAAATGAGCTTAATCTCCTGAGAATTAGAACTTGTGATAATGATGTCATCAACATAAATAAACACAAATAATTGTGATCGAGAAGCATTAAAAATGAGTAGATAAGAGTCAATCTTGCTTTGCTGAAATCCCATTTGAAGTAAAACACTGCTAAGCCGAGAAAACCAAGCTCTGAGAGCTTATTTAAGGCCACAAAGATCTTTATTGAGTTTGCATACATGATTAGGAAATTGAGGATCCATAAACCCTTAAGGTTGCTTCTTATAAACCTCTTCATCTCATAAGCCATGTAAAAAGGTATTATTTATGTCAACTTGCCTACGATCCCAATCATAAGCTAGTGTACATATGAGTATGACACAAATGGTGGTAAATTTAACATGATTGAAAGTTTCATTAAAATCCAAACCATTAGTTTGATTGAACGCTTTGGAAACTAATCTAGTCTTCAACCTTTCTATCAATAGTAAATAATCTTTTGATATGAAAGATCCATTTATACCTAATAAATTTTATGTTTTTAGGCCGTGGAACCAAAGTCCATTTTTTATTTTGGATAAGAGCTTGAAACTCTTATTGCATTGCTTTAAAACAAGTAAGATTGTTCAAGGCATGTTGAATCGAAATAGATTTTGTGACATGATCAATAGAGGATATGGCATTGTAAGCTTTAGGATTTCTAATACTACTTTTACCATGAGTAATCATTGGATGATTATTATCAGTTAGAGGAATAAAAAGGATGTTCAGGAAGTGAAGGTAAAGTTTCAAGGGAGGAAGATGATTGTGTAAGAAAAGCATAACAGTTATCATCAGGATTAGATAAGAGAGAGAAAGGTGTTTGAGAATTTTAGGGAGCATGATTAGGTGACATAAATACATTGGTTTTAATAGGCAAAGACTCCAAAGGAGCAAACTGATTATGCATTGAGATAGAATTATGAATGATGGATGTGAGCAGAGGTTTTTGAATAACAAGAAGATAAGTTTTGGTCACATGAAGTTTAGGATGCAAAGGAATAGCTAAAGTAGAAATAGATGTATAAGGAAAGACATATTCATCAAAGATGACATGTCTAGGAACAAAAAGTTTGACCATCTTTATTAAGACACTTATAACCCTTATGAGATGGACTAGAACCAATGAAAGTACAAGGTTGAGACCTGAGCTTAAGTTTATTGGTATTGAAGGGTCTAATGTGTGGAAAACAAAGACATCCAAATGTCTTGAGTAGAGAATAATCAGGTTTAATAGAAAATAAGCTTTCAAGAGGTGATATATAGTGCAACAAGGGACTAAGAAGTTTGTTTATAAAGAAAACACTAGTATGAAATGTCTCATCCAAAAAACAGTTGGTAAATTACCTTGAGCTAACAAATGATAACCCCTTATCAAATATGTTCATATGTTTCCTTTCAACAAGGGAATTTTATTAAGGGGTATGGTACGAGGACAAGAAATATGTTTAACAATGCCAAAACTAGATAATAGAGAATTTAAAGAATCAAACTCACATCTACCATCACACTGGACAATTTCGATTCTCAATCATGTTAGGAGTTCAACTTCATTTTTAAATATCAAGAAGGCTTGTTTCATATCACTTTTATCCTTCATAAAGTAAATCCATGTATATCATGTGCATTCATCAATAAAGCTCATATACCATTTAAAACCACTTTTTTACACTATAGGGAAAGGTCCCCACACATCAGTATATATCACCATTAAAAGATCCGTGGCTTGGTTGTTTGAGAAAAGAAAAGGCAATTAATGACCTTTGGATATTTGACATATATCATAAACATAAGGCATATTATTAACATAATCATAAGTAGAAATATCACACTTTTGCAAAATAGTTCTTACAATTTTAGAGACTGGATGACTCAAACATCTATGCTATAACAAGACATTATTAGAAGAAACACTAAGATGACTCTTCTTTTTACTGTAAATGTATGCACTATTTACAGTTACAAGTGACTTATTCATAGAATCTAGTTATGTGGTACAAGTAAGTACATGCTTAGCACTAGTGATATTATTAGGAACTAAGTTAGGATTGGATTAAGAAACTCCATTTTCATTCTTCGAGTCCAAAGCAAAGTGATATAGTCCCTTGTTACATTCCTCTCGACCTAGTATTTGTCTTGTCTTCTTGTCCTTAACAAGATGATAGGTTGAAAGAAATTCAAAATAGACATTGTTGTCTTGAGAAAACTTAGAGATACTCAATAAGTTCATAGAAATGCAAGACATATGTACAACATCTCTCAGATGAAACTGTCTATTTTGAACAAAATTAGAAACAAATTTATTTGTACCTATATGATGAATGAATAAACTTTAGCTATTACTTATATGTGGCTTTTAAAATTCTATGTATTTTGATTTGACAACAAAATTGGATGGATAAGAGGTAACATGGTGTGTTGCACCAAAATCTGGATATCAGATTGGTTTAACAATTGTCTCTAGTATTGCTAGCAAAGTATAAGGCTGAGATTGTTGTTGAGGATGTTTTCTTTGAAAAAAATTGTTTTCCCCTTGATTATGATTGAAATTAAGCTAAAAATCATTGTCAAATCTATACCAACAATGATTAATAAGATGGCCAAATTTACTACAAAATTGACACTAATATCAACTTTCATTATAGTTACCTCTACCTCTCTGATTGAGAATTTGTTATCTTCCATTGGAATTTTGATTGTTGAAATTTTGATTATTAAAATTCCTTTCATGAGAACTTTCACAATAAAATTGCTTAGAAAAATTAGATGCTAAATGTGCAAAAGGTAGAAGTAATCAGTGTTACTAATAATGTGTTTCTTAATTCATTTTTCATGAGTTAAAGCATAGTCTGAACCTCTTTCATAGTCACTGAATTTGTATTGTTTGAGATAATAACATGAATAAGATCATAATCTTTATCTACACTATTGAGTATTGCATGAATTTAATCATCCTCTAATACATAATAGCCACATGTTGATAGTTCCATAACTACATATTCAGATATAGTTAAACTGTCTTTTTTGATGTTGCTAAGTTTGGATTTGTTGTGAAATTTTTTAGCTCATGATTGTGAATGAAATAATTCTCCAAGGTATTCCATGTCTTAATATTAGAATTAAATTTTGAGATCTCTTTCATCAAACCCCCTTCCATACATGTAATCAATCATGATCCAATCATCTTATCATGTGGCATCCAGTACTTGAATTCCACATTTAAGGCTCTATTACGATTAGGGGTGTTCACGGTTTAGTTTTTAAATCTTTTTGCAAAATCGGACCAGATTATTTTTATTTAAACATCGGACCAAAACCAGTTAAAACTATACATTCTAATTCGGTTTCGGTTTCAAACTATTTATAAAATAATGTTTATCGTATGTATATTTGTTCAAAAAAATTGACATATAACACTCTTTAGTGTAATTGGTAGTAGTGAATTGCCATAACATCAATGTTCTAGGGTAAGACATGGGAAAAGTTCTTTGTTATTTATTTTTAAGAATTAAAATATTAAATATTAGTTAAATATATTTGGAAACTATTATTAGTGTGAGTAGTTAGTAAAATGGATTGTTGATTTTTTTGTAATGTAAGAGGTTATTCATTTAAGCCTTGTTAATAGAAATGCTATGGTTTTGTTTATATTTTTTAATTAAATTAACATAAATGATATGGTCGATCCGATCTAATTTATATGATGTTAAATATTGTCAGATTGGATCAGACTGTTGTGTTACATAAATCGATTGGTTTGGTTCAATTCGGATTGATTTTTCAGCTTGTTTTTATTTTAACGGTTTTTTAGACACCTTTAACTGTGCTCTTCTCTAGCTAGATATCTATAAACTCCTAGCACAAAATCTTCAAGTTTATAGCTTTTGAGAATGCATAGAATTTTAATTTCTCATATAATGAATTTGTTTTTATCAAGCTTAATTGCATTGATATAATTTTGGAAAGTAATGAGATCTTATTTCTATGATAGCTCGATTACAACACTGTTTTCTCAATTTGATTATGATTCGTACTTTTTTGATCTCTTGAATTTTGTTCATCTATTTCTCCGATGTATAGAATTAATCCCATATGCTCTGATACCATGAAAAGCACAAGAATAGCATAAAATCGAGAACAGTAACATACAAGAGAAGAAGATACGAAGAAAATATCAAAAATTGTATTTTAATTGTACATTTACAAAAATGATGTATATCAGTATTTATAGACCAATATTGCGTAGTCTACAAGTGTGCCTCAATATATATTTGTAACTAACTTTTGTTTACTATGATAGATGGGTTGTCACTTATATTGTGATTATCCGTAATTTATTAGGATAGATCGGTTGTTTACCGTAAGATGAAGTTTTCATTTGAATGAGAGCTTCATTTAAAAGCTAGATAGATTAATTAGTCATCATTCAGAAGGCTCTATTGAAAATATGACAATACCTAATACCATATTATATAACATACTTCTTTAACATAACATGTATTAGAGAATTAATATAACATATCTTAAATGTTCGTTGCAATCTCTGTCTACTTTCTCGATGCGTTTGGCTTTTGCAAAAGGTTTTATAAACCTTTAATCTTCCAAAAACCTAAAACAAAAACACTTTTAATTTACAAAGAATGCAACCCACCTTACGTTATGCAGTAATTTATGTAAGTTCCTCCTACATTGAAGAGGAAGAAAATAAAAATGTTAGGTTCAACCACAATTGGTAGATGCAACCATAAATGGTAGGTGCAATCACATTTAACAAATGCATCTAACATTGATAGACAATTTTCCTATAAATAGGTAATGTCTTTGCCTTAGAGATACATCAACACCACAAAACAAGAAGAGAAACAAAGCAAAGCCAAATGAACAATTTCCTTTGAAGAAAAATAGTGTTGTGTGTAAGAAAGTGGGAGAGAATATCTTAGAAAAATATTGGGATATTTTTCTAAAGAGGAGTGACAAAATAGTGAGTTTGGAAAACACTTGTATGACACTATTTTAGGTTTATCTCAATTTGTTGTATTCTCTCTCACTTTGTACCTATTAATTTTATTAGTAGAATAAATATTTTTCTGAGTTTGTCCCATGGACTTAGCCCAAATTAAAGGGTGAACCGCATTAAATTTCTAGTGTCATTATTCTACTCTATTGAATTCATTTTATTTTTTACCCGCTATGCCCAACAACTGGTATCAGAGCTGGTCTAGTAAAATTCTTAATATGCTCTGTGGTTGTAGCATAGATTGATCTGCCACATCAGAAAAGATTTTATTAGATCCAGGGCGCATTTATTTGCAGAAAAGAAACACAGTGAAAAAAAATGTCAAGTCAGAAGGTAGATATTGAGAAATTTAATGGAAATAATAATTTCTCTTTATGGAAAAGGAGGATGAAGGATATTCTCATTCAATAAAAGATCCATAAGGCGTTGCTGAGAAAAGAAAAAAAAGTAGAAACCATCACATGGGAACAATGGGAGGAAATAGATGAGATTGCAGCTAGTACAATCCATCTAAATCTCTCAGACAGTGTCTTACAAAATATTGAATAAAAAAATTGCAAGACTACTAAAGAAACATGGGAGACTCTAGAAAACGTGTACATGTCAAAGAACCTTGCCAATTAATTTTATTTGTGGAAGGAGCTATATTAGATGAGGAAGGAAGATAATGTGAGCATGATATAGCATGTTAGCGATTTCAACAACAAGCTTTCCCACTTAGCAAGATTTAATGTGAGTTTCGTCGATGAAGAGAAAGTTGTGATATTGTTGGCATCACTACCTTCATCATATAATCGTATTACAATAACTCTGACTTATGCAAAAGACAAGATGGAGTTTGAAGTTGTTGTAGAAGCCTTGTTTCATATAAGAAACAAAACAAGGAAAGAGATTCATAAGCACAAGCCCTTATCACAGAGTCTAGAGGAAGAAGACTGTACAAAGAACAAAAACCCAAAAGCAAGAACATAGGCAAATAAAACAAATTTCCCAATGTTGAATTCCATCACTGCAAGAGGAAGGGTCACATTAAAAAAATTTGTCGGGTGTTCAAGAAAGAGCAAGAAACAAACAAAGGCAAAGTAATGAAGAAATATGACAGTAATAATGATGAGCAAACAAATACCATAGACGAGTTCAATATCATTTATGATGAAGATTTTGTTAATCTTGCATCACACGAGACTAGTTGGGTGATTGATAGTGGTGCTACAATTCATGCTACATCGCGTAGAGAATTTTTCTCATCATACACACATGGAAGTTTTGGAAATGGGAAATTAAGGCTTGTCAAAGGTTGTAGGTAAATGAGATGTTTGCTTGGAAATAGGGAACGAAACCAGACTATTTCTGAAGGATGTCAGGCATATTCCAGATATGCACCTGAATTTTATCTCTGTGCACAAACTTGCAAATGAAGGATATTGCAACTCCTTCATTTATGAAAAATGGAAACTTAGAAAAGGCTCCTTAGTAGTGGCTAGAGGTGAGAAGCATATAAATCTGTATATAATGCAAGCGAAGCTCTTCACCGACATAGTAAATGCCATAGAGAAAGACAATGCAACTGAGTTATGGCATAAGAGACTCAGTCACATGGGTGAAAAAGGTTTAACAAGTCTAGTAAAAAAGAAGATACTACTCGGAATGGATGAAGTACATTTGGAGAAATGTGTTCATTGTCTAACAGGAAAGCAAAATAGAGTTGCTTTCAAGAGTTTCCCTCATTCCAGAATGAATAATATTTTAGATCTGATTCATTCAGATTTGTGTGGACCAATGCCAAAGTCACTTGGTGGTGCTCAATACTTTGTGACTTTCATTGATGATCATTCAAGGAAGACGTGGGTATATCTTCTAAAGACAAAGGATCAGGTGCTAAATGTCTTCAAAGAATTTCATGCCTCAATTGAGAAACAGATTGGAAAGAAGCTGAAGTGCATCCGGACAGACAATGGTGGAGAATACATATGACCTTTCCATACTTATTACAAAAGCATGGTATTCGACATCAGATGACACCTCCAAAGACACCGTAGTTGAATGGCTTAGCTGAGAGAATGAACAGAACTTTGATGGAGAGAGTTAGATGTCTACTTTCACATGTAAAGTTGCCCAAAACTTTTTGGGATGAAACCTACTCACAGTTGCACATGTGTTGAATCTTTCACCCTATACTTCTCTCAACATGGATGTTCCAGATAAAGTGTGGTCAGGAAATGATGTTTCCTATGATCATCTGCTAGTGTTTGGATGTAAAGCATTTGTTCATATCCCCAAGGATGAGAGATCCAAACTTGATGCCAAAACAAGACAATGTATTTTTATTGGCTATGGTCAAGATCAATTTGGCTATAGATTTTACGATCCAATTACAAAGAGACTTGTCAGGAGCTACGATGCTGTATTTGTTGAAGATGAAACCATTAAAGATATTATCAAAATGAAGAAAGATGTTCCTAATTTCAATGGTGACTCATCAGATTTAGAATTAATTCCTCCAACATCAGTGCTAAGACAAGTTGGAGATGAAGACCAGGTTTATCCACCTGATGAAGATGATGCTCCTATAGAAGTTGGTTCTAAAGATGAGGGAAATAATGATGTTCATTATCCAGTACCAACACTTGCGACTTCTCTTGTTCCACTGAGAAGAAGTAATAGAGTGAGACGACCCTCTACCTCATATCCTTCAAGTGAGTATGTAATTTTCACTAATGAGGGAGAACCTGAGGGTTATGAAGAGGCCATGGATGACAAATCCAAACAAAAATGGATTGAAGCCATGCAAAATGAAATGAAGTCCTTGCATGAGAACAAAACCTTTGAGTTGATGAAGTTACCCAAAGGGAAGAAGGGCTTGAAAAATAAATGTGTGTTCAGGGTGAAGCATGAAGGACACAATTTCAGTCTGCGATACAAAGCCAGGCTGGTTGTCAAAGGATTCATCCAAAGAAAAGGTGTTGACTTTGATGATATTTTCTCTCCAGTTGTAAAAATGACATCCATCCGTATTGTGCTAGGGTTAGCAGTAAGTCTTGACTTAGAGGTTGAACAAATGGATGTCAAAACTGCCTTCCTACATGGTGACTTGGAAAAAGAGATATACATAGAGCAACCAAAGGGTTTTCAGCAAAAGGGAAAAGAATATTATGTATGTAAATTGAAAAAAAGTCTCTATGGCTTAAAACATGCACCAAGACAATGGTACAAAAAGTTTGAGTCTGATTTAGGGGAGCAAGGCTACAAAAAGACTACTTCAGACCATTGTGTTTTTTTGTGCAGAAATTCTTTGATGGTGATTTCATTATTCTTTTGCTCTATGTGGATGATATGTTGACTATTGGTTGAAATGTTTCTAGAATCAACAACTTGAAAACGCAATTGAGTAAGTCTTTTACCATGAAAGACTTGGGGCCAACAAAGCAGACTCTTGGCATGAGTATTATTAGAGACAAAGGCAACAAGAAATTATAGTTGTCATAGGATAAGTACATTGAGAAAGTACTTCAGAGATTTCATATGGATAAGGCTAAAGTGATTAGTTGTCCTTTTACTAATCCCTTTAAGCTAAGTTCTAAGTAGAGCCCTTCTACAGACAAATAGAAGGAAGAGATGAAAGAGGTTCCATATGCTTCAACAATTGGAAGTCTAATGTATGCCATGGTTTGTACATGGCCAGATATCACTCATGTAGTTGAAATTGTGAGTAGATTCCTTTCAAATCCTGGAAAGGAACATTGGGCTGCAGTGAAATGGATTTTTAGGTATCTTTGAGGTTCTTCCAAAACATGCCTATGTTTTTGACATGACAAACTTGTGTTAGTTGAATACACAGATGCAGATATGGCTGATGATATGGATTTCATAAAATCCACTTCAGGTTACCTGATTACATTTGTAGGAGGAACTGTGTCATGTCAATCAAAGTTACAGAAATGTGTTGCACTGTTCACTACCGAAGCAGAGTTTATAGCAGCAATAGAAGCATGTAAAGAGTTGCTATGGATGAAAAAGTTCTTGAAAGAACTTGGGTTGCAACAAGACAGTTATCAGTTATTTTATGATAATCAGAGTGATATCCATCTTGGAAAGAATGCCTTATTTCATTCAAGATCAAAACATATTGATGTGAGATATCACTAGATTAGGGATGTAATGGAGAAGAAGCTATTACAACTTGAGAAGATCCATACAGAAGAAAATGGATCGGACATGTTGACAAAAATTCTCCCAAGATAAAATTTTGAATACTATCGTTTAGTTGCTGGATTGGTGGAGCCCTCTATGTAGTCGAGAGGGGGAGATTTGTAAGTCCCTCCTACATTGAAGAGGAAGAAAATAAAAATGTTAGGTGCAACCACAAATGTTAAGTGCAACCATAAATGGTAGGTGTAACCACAATTTGTAGGTGCAACCATAAATGGTAGGTACAACCACAAATGGTAGGTGCAATCACATTTGACAAATGCATATAACATTGATAGGCAATTTTTCCTATAAATAGGTAATGTCTTTGCCTTAGAGATATATCAACACACCAAAACAAGAAGAGAAACAAAGCAAAGCCAAATGAACAATTTTCTTTGAAGAAAAATAATGTTGTGTGTAAGAAAGTGGGAGAGAATATCTTAGAAAGATATTGGGATATATTTCTAAAGGGGAGTGACAAAATAGTGAGTTTGGGAAACACTTGTGTGACACTATTTTGGGTTTATCTCAATTTGTTGTATTGTCTTTCACTTTGTACCCATTAATTTTATTAGTGGAAGAAATATTTTTCAAAGTTTGTCCCATGAACTTAGCTCAAATTAAATGGTGAATCACGTTAAATTTTCGATGTTATTATTCTACTTTGTTGAATTCATTTTATTTTTTACCCGCTGTATACAACAATTTATATAGTGTAATATGTAAACTATATTGTGTATAGAGTTTTAGACTAACTTAATGGGTCTGCGAATTTGAAAGAGATGGATTCATGGACCTTTGTATACATTGCAATTAAAAGGATACCAATTAGAGGGTGTTGAAATGAAATGGGTTGGAGACTTGGGTTTGAATTTGATGTCTGAGAAAATGGGCATAATGGTTTGTCGCAGAAACATTATTTGGTACTGAATGAAAACTTGTAATACGAAATTTGGTTTGTGCGTATCCCTATCTTGGTTTGGAATAACTATATTGTGATATTCATGGAGCAAAAAGATTCTGAAAAATTAAAAATTTATTTGTTGGAGTGAAGAGTTATCTTATTTATCTCTATTTTCTTGTGGAAAAGAATCAAAAAGAAGAATTTTTTTTATTATTTAATTTATGAAAATCTGACTTAAAAATTATATCAACTTCTTGCTAAATAAATGAATTGGCTCACTAAATAAGCATATAGTTGACACAGTCGGCCAAGTTTATATAAAAAAAATTCTTGGACGGAAGTGCATACTAGCTGTAATCATTTAATGTTATACATTTAGTTGAAGAAAAATGTATAATTAATTTTTAAGAAAATAAAACTTTTGACCCTCTTGTTGGCTACAACGGTTAAAGATAAAATGAATTCAACAGAGTAGAATAATGACATCGAAAATTTAACGTGGTTCATCCTTTAATTTGGGCTAAGTTCACGGGACAAACTCCGAAATTATTTATTCCACTAATAAGATTAATGGGTACAAAGTGAGAGATAATACAACAAATTGAGATAAACCTAAAATAGTGTCACACAAGTGTTTCACAAAACTCACTATTTTGTCGCTCCCTATTTAGAAAAATATCCCAATATTTTTCTAAGATATTCTCTCACACTTTCTCACACAACACTATTTTTCTTCAAAGGAAATTGTTCCTTTGGCTTTACTTAGCTTCTCTTCTTGTTTGTTGTGTTGATGTTTCTCTAAGGTAAAGACATTATCTATTTATAGGCAAAATTGCATATCAATGTTAGATGCACCTACCACTGTAATTGTACCTAACATTTATGGTTGCACCTACCATTTGTGGTTGCACCTACCATTGGTGGTTGCACGTACCATTTGTGTTTTATTCTTCTTAAATGTAGGAGGGACTTACATCTTTTAACAACCTAGGAAGCAACCCGTGTTTCTTTCTTGTTTATACTTTGAATTTTAAAATTCATTTTTCTTTTTATTTGACTAAAGGCATTTGGGGTATATCAAACAAGTAATATAAAATAAAATATGACATCTTACTGTGTTACTAATTCGGTGTCATTCTTTTTCATCTTCTAATAATAGTCTCTCGCATAAAACTCGGTATTCAGCTTAAAGAGACTATTAGACATGAAAACATTAGTTAGTTACCTTGTGTTGATTTTCGTTATAAAATGATTACTAATTATAATGGGTTACTTTTTATTAGCAATGTAATTTAATAGTATCTATATTACTATTTTAATACTTATTATTATCTAACTTTTTGAGTATTATTTTAAAAGCATTAGTTATATCGATTTTTATTAATACTAATGATTATAATGTGCTTCTTATTTTTATAGATTTGAGAACAAAGAACACACCGCGAAAATCTTACGCCACACGTGACGTTTTCTGATATTTGAATGGTTAAGTAAATTCAAATACTGAAAAGAAAGATGAAATTAATATATCTCTTTGTAATGTAGAGAGATATATAAATATATTAAGGAAAATAATATAAAACTTAATGTCTGTAGTTGTTTCTAGTTATTTAAAGTTATGTTTAATGGTAATAGTGGTGAATGTATATATGAGAAAATATACGTGATGAAATACTTAACTATAATGATACATTTATCTTAATGTCAGAACTTTATTTACTCAATTGGCTCATTGTCAAATAATTAAGAGATTAAACACAATTCGTTTATACTATTGGATATTTATTTATTATTAATGTTTATCTATTTATTCAATGTTGATAGAGTTAACATACAAGTCATTTATTGAATGAAACCTCTTATATTATATTATATGACGTAAACTATTTTACGCTTAACAATTACCCATATTTTAAAAGGTACATTATTTTGATACTTATTATTATCTAAGTTCTCGAGTATTACTTCAAAAGTACCCATATTTTAAAAGATACATATTTGATTAAAAATAATTTTTATGTATAAAATAATGAATACAATTTAATCATTTTATTTTTTTATTAATTTTTTCCCTCTTTTCATCTATTTCTCCACTTATTTTTTTTATACTTTCATATCTTTCTCATACATCATCTATTCGCATAAAATTCTCTTCATTCCTTTTACACTAAATACTAAATTTTAAATTCTAAATACTAAATTCTACATCATAAGCACTAAACAATAAGACTCAAAACCTAAAATTTAAACCCTAAACGCTAGACCTTACAACTCAAATTCTAAATACAAACCTAAATCTAAGAAGTGAGTAAGAAAAAGAAAAAACAATAATAAAAATTATATAAGTCTTAAACGATCTTACAACTTTTCGTGTATATTTGTTTTTTTGGTTTGTTACCTTAGTGATCTCATAATTTCATTTTAGGTACTCTTTTTATCCTTATTTTTTAGATGTTAGTTTATTGATAACTACATTTAATAAAATGTATAATTTGATATAATTTTTTTATTTTATTGAGTATTTTTCACACATGTACGATACAAATACATTTAATAAAGGACATTTTTGATATATTTTTATTATTCCCCCAATTGGAACATTATTAATTTATTTTTTATCATTTTTGAATCTTGAAATATATGTTTTAATATTTTTTTGACTTATTTTGTATTCTCTTCAACATCTCTTCTTACTCTATCACCTACTAGCTAAATAATTTTATCTATATTATGTTTTTTTTCTTATTGATCAACTTAAATTTAGATTTTTTCTCTAATGTCATTTTCTTTTTAAGTATTTTTAATGATTATAAGAATAGTAAAAGACTTATACTTATTTAAGTTTCAAGCAAAACACTCGATCATCGGTCTTTAATATATTAATATTTTTTATAATAATCATTTGATACACATGATTATTTATTAAGTTGTACATACAAACTATTATTTATATTATGTCAACTTATTTTTTTTACTAATTATATAATATATACTATTTTTTATTTTTTTATATACAAAATTAAAAACTACATATTTTATTCATTAAAACATAATCTATATAAAATTTAGATGATGATTAGTAAACATTATACAATTATAAGTAAAGTTATTGAACTCTTAAGTAATAGATAAAGAAAAAAAGATGGAAGAGAGTGTAAAATGATTCAAAAAGTATTAAAATATGTATTTAAGAACTCAAAAATATAAAAAAGAGTTGTTAATGTTCTAATGAAAGACATAATAAAAATACCATAAATATCCTACACATATGTGAAAAATCATTTATAAAATAAAAAATTATATCAAATTAGTACATTTTATTAAATATGCGGGTATTATTAAGATACCAACTAAAAATAAAGGTAAATTAGGATACTAAAAATGAAATTATAGTATTATTACGGTAATTATTTTGATCAAATGAATACATTTTAGATAATTTAAATATTTTTAAGATATTTGTATAACAATCGATAGAATTAGGGTTGATAAAAATATATAATGAGGCACTTAAAATAATAATAAATACAAGTAAAAAATTTAGTTACCAACTATAATAAAATTTAGGAAAAGGTGTGTATAAGTCTCTATTTAAGTTTTAAAAGTTATTTAGTATGTTTGTATTTGTTCATAAAAAATTATTAAAAAATATAAAGTTAATTTTTTATATAATTCTTTGATAAATATAATATAATAATACATATGATAAATATATTTAATAAAATATTTTTTAATTAAAAATAACTCAAAATTTTTAATAAATTATTTTGATTAAATATAAATAAATTTTTATGATCTAATATGTTACTTTGTGTATGAAAATAAAAAAAATTATGTAAATTTTATTAAAAATTTTGCTAAAACTTGAAAGATAAAATATATTAAAAAATTGAATAATATTTTTAATTCAATATCATTTTTTTAGGTAGATATTAATCGAAAAATATGAATATACATATAACACATATGATATTCCGTTATATCTAAAAAAAATTGAATAAAAATTTAACTTTTCCTTTACTAACATATTTATAACAATCAAATAGATTTAAATAATACTTTTTTAACGTACTTAAAACACATTTTTTAAGCTAAGTAATAAATAAGATCTTTGACTTAAACAAATAGATAATTTAGACATTTTATTCTAAATTTTAAGATAAATTACACCTAAGTTACTTTTTTTAAAATAGATAGTTTTATTCTTTTTAATTTTGAGTTACTCACTGCAATTTTACTTTTTTTTTAAATAAATTAACTTAAATTTATGTTATTATCTTAAGTTAGATAAAAATAGACGTATAATAAAATATATTTTTAAAAATTAATTAATCACTTTCATTCTATATCAATTTTTTAAAATATTTTTTTAATATAAAATATTCATAGGTACAAGATTATTGTATTAAATAAAATATTTTCTTAAAAAAATGACAACATAAACAAAATTTAGTTAATTTTTATTTTCTTTAATTTAAATATAATTTTATAAATTGATATAAATGAGTTAATAAAAAAACAATTTAAATTATCTATTTATAAAATAAAGTAATTTAGGTGCACTTCAATCCTAATTTTTATACCAAAAAAAAAAAAGTTTCTTAAAACAAAAATCAAGTGTGGTTTACACTTGAGCCAAGCTTCACCTGAAGGCAAAATCCCTCGTAAACAGATACAGGGTCAATCCGAACAAGGGGATGTATTGTCATTCTTTTAG
Organism: Hippophae rhamnoides; assembly: GCA_033030585.1. Lineage (NCBI taxonomy): Eukaryota > Viridiplantae > Streptophyta > Magnoliopsida > Rosales > Elaeagnaceae > Hippophae > Hippophae rhamnoides. Next base: position 32,916,098 of record CM065432.1, read on the forward strand.
ATAAATTTGGTTTCTTTAACACCGAATAAAAATTCCGATTATCCCAAAAAAAGAAGGAAAGAAGAAAGAATTGGCTTTCTCTCGTTGTAATGTATGCCATTCTCGCTTTCACTCAGAGCTCAATTGCTGTGTTCTACTTCAAGCCTTATAGCTTCTTACTTCTCAATTCTCAAGAAAATATTCTCCACATCATCAATGGCTGCAACCCACTTGTCTACACAAACCCATCTACCTTCACTGCAGAACCCACCATTGACTTTGCTCTTCGAGATATGCAAATCCATGGATCAACTCAAGCAAATCCATGCCCAAGCAGTAACCCAAGGGGCTGCCTCCCATCCAGTCCTCCAGAATAGGGTTATGGCTATCAGTTGTACCCTTAATTTTGGAGATGTATCATATGCGCACCACCTGTTTGGAACAATTCCTGAACCAAGTATTTATATTTGGAACACCTTGATCAAAGGCTATTCTAGGGTAAACATCCCAAAATATGGGATTTTACTCTATTTTGAAATGTTAAGAAAGAATGTCAAGCCTGACCATTACACTTTCCCCTTCTTGTTGAAGGGGTTTACGCATGATGTTGCATTGGAATGTGGGAAAGGAATCCACGGTCATGTGTTGAAATATGGGTTTGATTCAAACGTTCATGTTCAGAATGCTTTGGTGAATATGTATTCTTTGAGTGGCTTTATTCAAATGGCTCGCAAAGTTTTTGATATGAATTTTGACAGGGATGTGGTTGGCTGGAACTTGATGATTTCTGCTTACAATAAGGTCAAGCATTTCAATGAATCAAAGAAACTTTTCAGTGAGATGGTGGAAAAGGGAGTTCTTCTCACTTCGGTTACTCTTATTCTGGTGCTATCAGCTTGTTCTAAATTGAAGGATTTAGATACAGGAAAGAAGGTTCATAATTATGTCCAGCAGTGCAAGGTCAAACATGCTTTAGTTGTGGAAAATGCTTTGATTGATATGTATGCGGCTTGTGGGGAAATGAATATTTCGCTTGATATTTTTGATAACATGAAAACTAGGGATGTAATTTCTTGGACAACAATTGTTACTGGGTTTTGTAATTCAGGACAAATTGATATAGCTCGGGAGTACTTTGATCGAATGCCTGAAAGAGACTCTGTTTCATGGACTGCCATAATTGATGGGTATCTCCGGGCCAACGAGTTCAAAGAGGTTTTGAAACTCTTCCGTCAGATGCAAGCTTCAATGGTAAAGCCTGATCAGTTCACTGTAGTCAGCATTCTAACAGCTTGTGCACATCTAGGTGCACTTGAAATAGGTGAATGGATCAAGACCTATATTAATAAGACTAAGATCAAGAATGATATGTTTGTCGGAAATGCGTTGATAGACATGTATTTCAAGTGTGGAAATGTTGAGAAAGGATTGAGAGTTTTCGATGCAATGCCTAACAAAGATAAATTCACATGGACAGCTGTGATTGTTGGCCTTGCCATCAATGGACATGGTAAGGAATCTCTAAATATGTATTCTCAAATGCTAAAAACTTCCATTGCCCCCGATGAGATAACTTGCATTGGTGTTCTTTGTGCCTGTACTCACTCTGGCATGGTAGATAGAGGAAGGAAATTTTTCACTAGTATGATCACCCAACACAGGATTGAACCAAATGTCACACATTATGGATGCATGGTGGATCTTTTTGGCCGTGCAGGATATCTTCAAGAAGCCTACGAGGTTATACAAAATATGCCTATGAGACCAAATTCAGCTGTCTGGGGAGCGTTACTTGGTGCATGCAGACTTCATAAAAATGCAGAACTAGCTGAAATAGCAGCTACGAAGATTATCGAGTTAGAACCAGAAAATGGTTCCGTTTATGTTCTCTTATGCAATATCTATGCAGCATGCAACAAATGGGAAAATTTGCGTGGACTAAGACAAATGATGATGAATAGGGGAATCAAGAAGACCCCAGGCTGCAGCTTGATTGAGGTAAATGGTATTGTTCATGAATTTGTGGCTGGAGATCAATCACATCCTCAGTCTAAAGAAATATATACGAAGTTGGACAAAATCATTAGAAGGTTGAAGTTTGCAGGGTATTCACCTGATACTTCAGAGGTGTTTCTTGATATGGGAGAAGAGGAGAAAGAGAATGCGCTCTTCCGTCACAGTGAGAAGTTAGCTATGGTCTTTGGCCTGATTAGTTCTCCAACAGCTGCTGCAATTAGAATTGTAAAGAACCTTAGAATCTGTGTGGATTGTCATAGAATGGTAAAATTGGTGTCAGAAGTGTACAGTAGAGAAATAATTGTTAGAGACCGGACTCGGTTCCACCATTTTAAGCACGGGACATGTTCATGTAAAGATTATTGGTAAGAGTTCAGCTAAAAAGATCATAAATTGATTATTATGCTACTTCTGTGATATATTTTTTATGTGGGATAAAGGGAAAACTTTGGTAGCTCTTTAACACCATTGAAATCCAATCTTCTCCAAATCCATTTATGCGGCGTTTGGTTCGTGGAATGAAATCGGAATTGGAATCGGAATGGGAATGGGAATGAGAATGGAATGGAAAGGAAACAATTTTGTTTGGTTCGACCACTGGAATCAAGTTCGGAATTAGGATTATAGTCTTTGGTTTGACACTGGAATGGAATGAAAAAAGCTGTAAATAATCTTAATACCCCTATATGCTGTAAAGTTCAAATAGTGTCATTTAATTACTATTTTTTCGTCAGACAAAATACATTATTGAAATCATTATTTTTCTAAATAATTATTACTTAATTAAAAAGAAATATATTTTTAAAATTATTATTTTTTAAATAGGGTTTAGGGTTTTGAGATTTGGGACGTGAGATTTAGGGTTTTGAGATTTGGGACGTGAGATTTAGGGTTTAGGGATTTAGGATTTTGGGTTATATTTGTAGGTTAAGGTTTAGGGTTAAAATTATTATTTTTTTAAAAATGGTTTAGGGTTTTAGAATTTTGGATTTGGGGTTTAGGGTTTTAGGATTTGGAATTTGGGGTTTAGGGTTTTGGGATTTATGTTTTAGGGTTTTGGGTTTTGGGATTTATGTTTTAAGGTTTAGGGTTTAGGGTTTAGGGATTTGGGGTTTAGGGTTTTAGGGTTTTAGGATTTGGAATTTGGGGTTTAGGGTTTTGGGATTTATGTTTTAAGGTTTAGGGTTTAAGAATTTTGAGTTTAGGGATTTGGGATTTAGGGTTTTAGGTTTAGGGTTTTATGATTTGAAATTTGTGATTTAGGGTTTAGGGTTTTGGGTTTTGGGATTTATGTTTTAAGGTTTAGGGTTTAGGGATTTGGGGTTTAGGGATTTAAGTTTTTGAAATTTTGGATTTAGGGTTTAGGGATTTAGGGTTTTGGAATTTTGGGTTTGAAAATTTAGGATTTGAGTTTAATATTATATTTTAAGTGAGTGTAAAATTGAAAAAAAAAATTTAGATGGGAATGGAATTATGATTACCAAGGTGGGGAGGAGGAATTGTGAAGTCTTGGGATATATTGCTTTACAGGTCCAGGTTCGTACAAGAACCGTTATTGATGCTTTAATTCCCTCCCACCGCTACCCTTCCAAATCCTAGAAATCCCAATACTGGAAGTGACTAATATTCTTAGCTTTATGGTCAGTTTGCGCTTTGCAGGTTGAAAAGACAAAAACTGTAGCATAAGTAATGAAGATAGCTATTTTCAATAACTCGTATGCCTGAAGCATTCATATAGCAGTGTATTATATCCTGCGAAATCTCTAGAAAGCATCTGCGATCAGCTTATAGGACTAAAATGCCTCGGAATTTATGATGAAATAACAGAAAAATCAAAACATGGTACTTAAATCAAACAGAGGAATTCCCACTATTACTGATTAGTCAAAGACATTATCAAATTTTGATGACCATGTTAACCCTACCTCTCATAGAATAACGTTCCTAATTCTCTGTTTAATCAATCTCGATTGTCGATGAGATTAGGATTTCAAAGATAAATTATTCATTGAAATTATTATGAAAATCTTATCCAGGAGCCTTTTTTAAATAACTACAAAAGATTAAAAGTACATTCTTTTTTTTTAAATAAAAATAGTGGAGAATTTAATTATACAAAAGTTATATAACAGATATGGATATCTTTTTTTTAGTGCATCAAAATATTATATTGAAAACTAAAACTATATATCAACAAAACATCAACAAAATTGAAAAATAATATTTTTGAGAGCTCTATATTATTCTTCGATTTATTGTTTAGTCAGATCAATTGATACAATAATATATTTTTAAAAATATGAGATGATATTTTGTTGAAGCTGATTATGTGAAAAACTTAAAATCATTCACAAAAATGTTTCTTATAACCCTTAACTACTTGAGAGATATATCTATGAATCTTCATATTCGGTAAAATATCTACATTTTGATAAAGTTTTATAGATTTGAGAGTCAAAGAAATAAATAAAACTATTCATAATATCCACTTTGATCATTATAGAGTTATATATAGTAAAAAAAAAAAAACTCTAACCGCTTAAAAAAGAAAGTTTTAACAATATAAATACTTAAAGTTCACCACACTCGAAGTGTTAAATGTAAGTGATTGTCGAAATTGATGGAATCTAATTCTAACATATATGGAGAGAGTTATTGCTCAAAGAAAAAGGTCCTAGTCTTATAATTGTTATTAAACGAGCACATTGGTCCCATAATTGCGTTAAGCATAAGAGGTCCCATAATTTTTCAAAAATTAGTATTATAGTCTTGTAATTTATAAATTGGGCACTATTAGTCCTAATATTATAGAAATTAAACACTTTCCCCACGTTTGGTTGGAAGGAATGGAATAAAATTAGAATTGATTCCTTCCATTTTGTGTGTTTGGTTGGACAGAATAGAGGACGGAATGGAATCTGATTACTAAAAGAGAAGGAATCACAATTCCTTCTCCAACCTTTGGTAATCATTATTCCATTCCCATATAAATTTTTTTTCAATTTTACCCTCACCTAAAATATAACCTTAAATTCAAATCCCAAATTCTCAAACCCAAAATTCCAAAACCCTAAACCCTAAACCTTAAAACATAAATCCCAAAACCCAAAAGCCTAAAACATAAATCCCAAAATCCTAAACCCTAAACCCCAAATTCCAAATCCTAAAACCCTAAACCTTAAACCCTAAAACCCTAAACCCCAAATCTCCAAATCTCTAAACCACTAAACCCTAAACCTTAAACCTTAAAACATAAATCTCAAAACCCAAAACCCAAAACCCCAAATTCCAAATCCTAAAACCATAAACCCTAAACCTTAAACCTTAAAACCCTAAAACCCTAAATCCAAAATTCTAAAACCCTAAACTATTTTTAGAAAAATAATAATTTTAACCCTAAACCTTTACCTACAAATATAACCCCAAATCCTAAATCCCTAAACCCTAAATCCCACATCCCAAACCTCAAAACCTTAAACCCTATTTAGAAAAATAATAATTTTAATAATATATTTAATACTTATTTAGAAAAATAATGATTTCAATAATGTATTTTGTTTGACGAAAAAATAGTAATTAAATGACATTATTTAAACTTTACAGCATGTAGGGGTATTAAGGTCATTTACAACTTTTTTCATTCCATTCCAATGGCAAACCAAACACTATAATCCTGATTCTGAGCTTGATTTCAGTGGTCAAACCAAACAAAATTGTTTCCTTTTCATTCCATTTCATTCCGATTCCGATTCCATTCCACGAACCAAACGCCATCTTTATCCTATAAATTATGAAAATGAACACTTTTAATCCATCAAAAGTATATAAAAAAAGAACTTATAGTGACTAACTTTCATAAATAATGGAATTATAGGTGTCTAACTCAAAAACTACCAAATCAAAAATTATGAGACCTCTTATTCTTAACCTAATAATTATGGGACTAAACTGCTTAAATTAAATAATTAGAAGATTTTTGATGCATAACACCCTTAAATAAAAAGAAGAGAGGACGAAATGGATTAAAGCGTCAGATTGTTAATTCGTTGTACAAGTTTTTCATACCGAGGGCTTGAACCCTCTCTTTTTTTTCGTCAAAACCTTTATATTTTCTTTCTTTCTTCCGAACTTAGTGAGTTTTTTTTCTTTCATTCATCATTGCTAACGCCAAATTACCCAAAATGATACTTGTCTAGGATATCCCTATTATCAAAGGTGTTTTTGTTACCGTTAAGAATAAACTTTCTAATTTTAAAAGCACCTAATCATTATATGCTGAGCATAAATTTTAAATTATTATGGCATTCGTGTTACGGAGATATCAATTTCCTTTGTCTATTGGAATTGGATTATTTATGTTACTTCAAATTTTATTAAGGAAAACTTCCTATATTCTGTTGGGTGTATGACTAAAGGGTGTTATCTCCCATAAGGCCATAACGCTTTCTTTTCTGGACGATTTATTTGGAAAAAAAAAACATCACTAATCATAGAAATATTATTTACTTTAAGTTCTGATCTTACCAAGTCAACTATCAAAGTTCAAGTTCAAGCAAAAAGAAACTACAAAAGCTTTAAAAAGATTAGTGGCCCTTACAAAATTCAGAGAGACACTGAAAGTTATCAAAGGTGCACCTGGATTTGGATTCAAGGTGACAGACTGACAGTCAATAAGAGTTATACACTTCTCGATATGTATTTGAATATTAATGTAACCTAGACTTTTTAGTGGAAACTTTCAATTTAAGATTTTGGTTCCGAAGAAAACGCCATCCAACCCCAGTCAATCGTTTTTATACTGAACTCTGTTCACTGAAAATCAATAATTTACTTGAAGGGATCTGAAGCGAAGGGATAGTCAAACCTGTTGGGTTCTGAACTGTCAGCTGGTGGATTGACATCATCAATATCTGGTGTGACTCCCCCGTCATCAGGATTTATTGGTGGAGAGACTGGGTCCAGATTAATTGGAATTTCATCTGACTGTGGTTTCTCGGATTTCTCAAAGTCCTCGATTGTTTGATCTTCAAGAAATATCACGTCTCTGCTCCATATAGATTTCTTCATCAAGATCACCATGTAAGAATGCAGTCTTTACATCAAGTTGTTCAACTTCCAGATTAAGACTAGCTGCCAAACCAAGAACAACTCGGATTGAAGATATTTTAACCACTAGTGAGAATATTTCATCGAAGTCAACGCCTTTCTTCTGCTCGAATCCTTTCACAACCAATCTTACTTTATAGCGTGGTTGCGAGCTGACTTCTTCACTTTTGATTCTGTACATCCACTTATTCTTGAGAGCTTTTCTTCCCTGTGGTAGTTTCATTAGGTCAAATGTGTGGTTCTCATGCAGAGATTTCATTTCTTCTTGCATGGCTTTAAGCCACTCAGTCTTATGCCGATCGCTGATAGCTTCGTCATAACTCTCTAGTTCTCCTCCCTTCAAATGAGCATCACATACTCAGCAGGAGAATATATACGACTAGGTTGTTGTACTCCTTGACAGATCTCCTTGTCCGTACTTCCGTCGACTTGTCGTGAGACTTGTTCTCGTTCGGCAACTAGTCTTAATCTGAAGTTGAACAACTTGATGTAAAGATCGCATTCTTACATGTGATCTTGATGAAGAAATCTATAATGAGGCCGTAGACGTGATATTTCTCAAGACCAAACAATCGAGGACTTTGAGAAATCCGAGAAACCACAGCCGATGAAATTCCAAGCATCCGACTCATTTCTCCACCAATAAATCCCGACGACGGGAGTCACACCGTATATCGATGATGTCAATCCACTCACCGATGCCGTAACCCAACAAAGTGGTATCGAGCCAAGTTATTTTTAAGAAGAGATCGCATACATATACAATACTATTCATATATATTGTATTGTACTTATTCACGGTACTATTCACTTGATACTATTTGGCGGGTACTATTCACGGTACTATTCGTGTACTATTCACTTCGGGTACTATTTAAGTGGTGTACTATTCATTGTCGAAAAGTATCAAGTTCGCGAAACCCGGTGAACTTACCGATTCAAATGGAGGAAAGCACATGTAATATGATAAAATTAACCGCATTTAATTATGCAATTTGGAAGCCGAAGATGTGAGGATCTTTTATACATTAAAGATCTACGGAAACCAATTATAATGTCAAGGAGAAAGAAGTAACCGATGCAGTATATTGAACGGGCCGTTTCAACCGAAAGTGTCGCTCAAATCGATAAAGATCGACAAAAGCATTTTTCAAAATTTTGCTAATGAACACGATGCTTATGTTCTTTGGCAAAAGTTCGAGAAAATGTATCGAGGACAACCGCACGTAATAAAGCAACTGATGCGACGATTAGTCAATTTGAAGTATAAAGACGAAAGCTGATACGTAACATACGAGTGAGTTTCAAGGTAGATCAACTCAACTCTACGTAAGATGACTCAGTAGAAGACGAAAGCATGTTGTCGATGTTCGAAGTTCTCTACCAAAAAGTCGGGATACTCTAGTTGTGGCCGCTTAGTAACTCAACTCCCGACGGTAAGCTTACCACGGATATGGTAAAAGACGTAATGTTAAACGAAGAGTCTCGACTTTAAAAGATGAAGAATATACTCCCGACACCGCCGTTTGTGCGAGAACAAGGCAAGCAAGAATGGCGAGAAGTAAAAGTAAAAATCCCGTAACCAAAGTCAACAAAGAGATTCGACGAAGTCTAGATCAAGGTATGACATACGTTGTCATCATCATGTAAGCCTGGACACTTCATTCGAGAATGTAGAAGGTTAAAGGCGAAACAATCCATAAATCAGGAAGCAGAAACCCGAACAAATGACACCACAACTCACCGAAGAAGTTGTCATCGTTCGAGATGCCGACATGTCAATCTTGCATGCCAAGACACTACTGGGTAGTTGACTCAGACGCTTTCCTATCATGCCACCTCACGACGGAATTCTTCTCAACCTACACTCAAGGTGATTTCTGATGTGCGAGGATGGGAAATGATGATGCATCAAAAATTGCCTGCATTGGAAATATTTATCTGTGAGACTAATCTTGGATGCATTACTTCCGAAAGATGCGAGGTACGTCTCCTTCGATATCCGCCTCAATTTAATCTCTACCAGTATGCTGATGATGATGGATACAATAATTATTTTTTTGAGGAAAGTGGAAGCTCACCAAAGGCAATCGTTAATAGCCAAAGGCAAGAAAGATACATCACTCTACATCACAAGCCAAACCGTGCAGAGGAGAAGTAAATGCCACAAGGAAAGAAGTTTCTACCGAGCTATGGCATAAGCGACTCTACCACACGAATGAAAAAGGTCTCGCATTCTTTCCAAAATGAAGTCTTGCTAGGAATGAAAGGTACACCCTTGCAAACTTCAGGTTGATCAGACATTGGGGAAAACAACATAGAGTTGCATTTCGTAGTCTCGCACCATCTAGTAAAGGAAAATATTCTAGATTTAATACACACAGATGTCTCCGTACAACGAGTTGTAAGTCATTGTGAGGTGCTCACTATTTTCAGTGACCTTTATTGATAACCATTCTAGAAAAGTATAGACTTTTGCTTTGAAAACTAAAGATCGTTGCACGAAGTTTTCAAGCTTTCATGTGTCGAGAGAGAAACTCGGCAGACGTCTCGTGTGTACGTGCGTATAATGCGTAGTATCAGGACCATTCAAGAGTACCGGCAGGTTTTGGCATCGGGGGAAAATCAAGCACCAAAGACACCTCAACATAATCTGTCGCAGTAGAATGAATAGAACCATCTACGAAAGAGTCGATGTACGCTCTCAAATGCAAAACCGCCAAACTCCTTTTGGGGGAGGCAATGAGGACAATAACGATTTAATCAACCTTTCTCCATCACCTGAAACTACCACGCACCTGGAAAGAGTTTGGACGGGGAGAGACGTTTCTTACAAACACTTGAAAGTATTCGGCTGTAGAGCATTTGCTCACATCCCAAGAGATGAGCGGTCCAAGTTGGATGGAAAAGCGAAACAATGTATCTTTATGGGATATGCCCATGAAGAATTTGGCTACAGACTTTGGCTACAGACTTTGGGATCCTATTAACAAAAGGATTATCAGAAGCGGAGAAATCAACAAAGAGAGAGAGAGTTTCTGAGAAATTTTGAGAGATAAATTAAGAGAGCCAATTTGTGAAGTTTTATCCACAAATTGAAGATACATATTTGTCAGTATTTGCAGAGATCCACCTGGCAGCCAGAATCACATCTTATTATATAAGCTTTTTAAGTTTTGCCACGGCCTGTATTACATTTCATTTTGAAAGGTTTTTCCACGCTAAAATCTTGGTGTCATTTTTATTCTATTTTGATTTGGGAAATTATCATGGGTGTGTGGAATTTATTTCTTTAAAAACCATCCATTTTTTCCAACAAAACCTTTGCTTCGATTCACATCGTCATAATTTTTTGTTACAGTGCCTTGGTTGTTGTCATGAAAGAGAGGAAAAACGAAAACAGATGATTCACATTTCTAGCTACGATTTCCTAGCTTCTTAAATTCTACACATTACACTACTCATTACCTGCATAATGCAGTACAACTTAAACTCTGTTATTTTCTGTAAGACGAAGCCTGCTTACTATCTCCTCAAATGCCTGCAACGCAACCTTGTAACTACCTTGTGATTTCTTCCCTTCCTCTACAACTTGCACAATTTGTTTGTACAGATTATCATACCTATGAGCTGGATTATTTACATCAATACTGTTGCAGCTATGGTCAAGAACATAATTCTGCCTAATATCTTTTCTCCACGGGGAAAGAATGTATTGAGGCTAGATCTCCTCCATGCCATTGTGGCTGAGGACTGAAAGTGCATGCCTGCACTGATATCCTCTAAAGTTAAAGACACCACAAACACGGATGACCTCCATTTCAGATGTATTGTAAAGAACATCGTAGTCTCTTGTTTCCCTCCTAGTCCATCAACTTCAATTTGTGCTTTAACAACATAAGTGATGATTGACCCATTAACATTCATCCGCCTTGTGCTAAAACAAGAGTACATTCCTTCCATTTCCCTTTCAAACTTCCGAAACATCTAATTTGTGTATGATTTTGAAAGCTGCAACTCAAAATTACCCCTTGATTTTAGCACAGGACTTGAATTTCTAGATTCTAAATCTGCCATAGCTTCAAGCTGATACCGAGTCTGTAGAGCTTGATAATATTTGTCTGAGAATTCTTTAAAAGGAGTATGCTTATCCAGATGCTCTTCAAAAAAAATGAGGAGAGAATTTCCATTGGATAGGAAACATACCCACTAAAAATATGTCTTTTCAAGTACGCTGCAACCCAGTGTTTCTTATCTTCATATAATAATTGAAGCCATCTATGATCCCTAATTCCATATTTATGGATCATATCCTGCCATCCTGCTTCAAATTCTTCAGTCTTCATAGAGAAGTAAACTGTTCTATTGAAAGCTGCTTTAATTGCTTCAATTCATACCAAACTCCCAGTTCGTCTGGAACCTTTTGCATTATATGTGACAAAGATAAACAATGGGAGGCTCTCTCGGGAAAACATCAGCAATAGCAGCGTGCAATGCTGCACATTGGTCAGTAATGATGGCTTGTGGAGGGCATCCTAACGTACAAGTAAGCCATGCCTTGAACAACCATGTATATGATTCAATTGTCCCACCTGCTACTAAACCACAACCCAACAACATAGATTGCCCATGATGATTCACTCCAACAAATGAGACCAGAGGAACTTCATATTTATCTGTCAAGCATATAGTCTCCACAGAAACTACATCCCAAAAATATAACCAGCCCTGGCCCTAGCATCAGCCCAGAACAAATTTCTCAAGCATCCTTTATCATTGAGATCCACTAAATAAAAGAAGTTCGGATCCATCAATTGCACGTGACAAAAGAAATTATGAACGGATTGTACATCTCCTTCTTTAAGAGTATTCAACATTACTTGTTCTTCACCAGCATCGACACTTCCATTTGCCTCAGCATCAATAATCACAGTCCGGAAAAGCCTAATCTTATGAACTTCTTCAGGACCATCTAATTGCAGTGTTCTTTTAGTCCCAAGACCCAAGTGCTTATGTGATTTGTAGAATTTCCTAGTAGCAGGGATCATCAAATGATTATGATCAAGTTCAACCTCAATAATTCTCCATCTTTTAGCGTCCATTAATCTAAATTTTACCATAGCTGGAACCCCAGTTCTTTTTGAAACCTGCACTACTGCAGCTAAGTTTTCCTTTATACCTCTCTTTACTCTTTCTATACCATGTGCTGCTAACCCTAATCCCAAATCCTTGTTCTTTTGCATAGCAATTGTATAAGTAGTAAACATCTGCATAAGAATCGAATTCTATACCAACAGCAAGAGGCAAGGTACTCTCCCCTTGAATCATTCCAGATTGCCCAGCACATTCAGTCTTTCACAATCCCCTTTAATCTCAAAATCATCTGTACTTCCTCACCCGTTGGTTCAGTATTGAGAGAAACTTCTTCCATTTTTTAAATCCTAAACAATAGATGGTAGAATTTCTTTCCTCTTCTTAAAATTTCTCGGGAGACAAACAAAGTATAACAAAACACTGATTCAAAATCAAATTTTCCTGGTTTAAGGGGTTACCTCAACGGAGAAGTGGCAAATCGATGTGGGAAAAAAAGCAGAATAGCGAGACCTCCAGTTTCAATATCATTACCTAATGGCGCTTGAAACGCAAACACATTGGATCAAATATCAGAGATCCCTTTTTGGTTTTGTAGGAAATCGACGTTCAATACAGTTATTTCCTGAAATATCATTGTCTTCTCCAATCCAAGCAAACTGATTTATTAGAGTATTTTTATTGAACTAATTTATTATAGTGAAGAATATTAACTTCACGTAAATTTGGATGCATTCATATTTTTTTCCCCACAAAAAATTGAATACTTTTTAATTTTTAAAATAATTTTAATATATAATATAATGTAAAAAGATAATTATTAACTTAATATATTTTATTAATATCATGATAATATTTTTATTTTTAAAAATCTTAAAACATTAAATTATATGGTAAAATATTTAAGTGTTTGGGTATTAATATTTTCTAATTTAAAATATTATTATTTTTAAAAATATATAGGTATATTCTTTTATTGAAATCATGCTAGTCAACAAAGATATTATCGAAGTTGGCCTCAGTTTCCTAATTTTTTTAAATTATAAAAATAATATTTTTACAACTTACTATAATAACAACACAATAATAACATTAAATAAATTTTAATATAATTAATATAAATTAATATAGTTTAATTTAAACAACATTTAATTACATAATATTTAAAATAAAATAATATAATAAAAAAATTTAATAATAAAAATATATAAGATGGACATATAAATAAATTATTTTTATATTTATAAATTTTAATGATATTATTTTTAAATTTTTACTCCTTTTTCTCCAAAGTTAATAAAATTTTGTTGTTTCTTCTTCTACTATGATTACATCCCTCCATACTTAGTATCCAATTGTCTACATTTACGGTTAGTACAATTATACAGGTCAACATACAATAAATACAATAATATTTTTTTAAAAAGTGAACATGGAGGGTAATTTAAAAATTATATAAAATAAAACCTTTAAAATTTATAATATCCAAATAATATTAAATATGATATAATCAAATGATATTTAATATTAAATGTATCTAAATAATAATAATTTAAATTAAAAAATATATAATTAAATAACGTTAAATATAAAATAATAAATTAAAATTATTTAATAATACAAATATATAAACTGATAATAAAGAATATATTTTTATAATTATAAGTTATAAGAGGTATAACTTTTATTGTTTTATAAAAATAAAAAAAATCGAAGAAAAAGAGATTGCAAAATATTCCCACAGCGTATGTAATAACTTACAAATAAATAAATAAGCGTCGTCTGCAAAGACATTACGTGAACACACAATAGTAAACACCATGAATGATTTCTCCATTAAGAAAATATACTAATGCTCTTCCTTCAAACTGAAAATATCTAGGATCAAGTTACAGCAACAAAAATAATCATAGTTTTAGAACATGGCATGCATGTTTCATGAAGTTTATTCAAATAATAACATAATAACACATATATACAACATAATAACATGAATCGGTAAAAAAGAAGGAAAAAAACATACATCATAAAAGCACTCTAATGACCGACTACAAAGAAAATCAGTAAAATTAAATAAATACATAATACTGATATACAAGCTAACTCATATAGCTCATACTTACAAAAGTAAAGCATTCTGCTTTAATATACACATTATGCAGGGAAAGAGAATATGTACGTGGAAAAGTAATGCCTTTCCTTTGCCAACATAAGTTTATTCATGTTTCTCTTCTACATCATGAACCCTTTTCAATGACTCTTCAAATGCTTGTAATGCAACCTTGTAATGGTCGAGAGAAATCACACCTTCTTCCACAATTTCCAGGGCACTTCTATACAACTGATTAAACCATTGCAATCGTTCAGTTGCATCAACATTATTTGAGCTGTGATCCGGAATATAGAGACGTTTATAATCCTTTTTCCATCTTGACAGGATGTATTTGGAAGGAATCTCTTCCATGCCATTAAAATTAAGCACACACAATGCATGCCTACATAGATACCCATAAAAGTTAAAGAAACTGCAGATGCAGCGAACTTCACCTGCTGTTCTATTGTACAAAACTTCAAAATCTTTAATCTCTCTCATATTTCCTTCACCCAAAACACGCTCTTTGACCAAAAGTATTACAACTGGTCCATCAATATGCAACTGTGTTGTGCTGAAACATGAATACATCTCTTCTACTTCAAACTGGAACTTCTTAAATATTTCTCTTGAGTAGACTCTTGAGAGCTGAAATTCAAAAGAACATCTTGTTTTCAAAGTGGGGTTGGGGCTTCTTGACTCTGTATCTGCAAGGACTTCTTCCTTGTGTTTCTTGTGCTGAGCTAATTCATACTTATCAAGAAATTCTTTCAGTGGAGTTTGTTTGTGCACGTATCTATCAAAAAATGGATTTAGGGTCTCACCTGGACGTGCAGCAGACATTCCAGCAAAAAATGTATCCTTTAAATAAACTGGAGCCCACAGGAATCTGTCTTCATATAAAGAACAAAGCCACTCATGATCACCAACTCCAAAACGCTGAATCATAAATCTCCATGCTGCTTCAAATTCAATCACCTTCAGAGATTCATAGACTGCTTTAATAAGTGCTTTCCTGATGGTATCATAATTGTGCAATCCTCCCAGTTTTTCTGGAACCCTTTTCATGATGTGTGACAAACCAAACCGGTGATGACACCTTGGAAACACTTCAGCAATCACACTCTGCAATGTCTTGCATCTATCCGTAATAATAGTTTGTGGAATTCGTCCAGATGTAGAAGTAAGCCAAGCTTTGAACAACCAAGTATAAGAATCTGCCACCTCACCAGCAAGCAGACCACAACCAAGCAACACTGATTGACCATGATTATTAATTCCAACAAATGCCACAAGTGGGATCTCATATTTATTTGACAAGTATGTGTTGTCAAAATAAATGACATCCCCAAAATAGCCGCATGCAGCCCTAGACCTAGCATCTATCCAGAAAACATTCCTTAGACGCCCTTCATCATTGAGATCCACTACATAAAAGAAGTTTGGATTTGACAACTGCATACGGCAAAGATAGTTATAGATGGCTTGTGTGTCACCTTTTTTTAGGTTTAGTTTATTTGAATGCTCAGGAAAAAGTCCAACTTCTCTTGTATTTGAGATTGTGGTTCCATTACCCCCATCATCTATCACAAGTGCTCTATACAATTTGATTCTTCGTATTTCTGCATCAGGGCTTGGTTCTGACTTTCTTTTGGTTCCACTTGCAATATTCTTCGTTGCCTTGTAGACCTTAGCACCTAATATGTGGTTGTGTTCAAGTGTAACCTCAAGCACCCTCCACCTTTTGGAGTCCACTAGTCTCATCCTTATCATTGCAGGACAGCCAGTTCTTGTTTCCTTCCTTACATGATTTACATCTTTGATCCTTTTGAAACCCTGGCTGCTACAACAAAGTACAGCACCATACTTCTCTCTGCTATTCCGCTTGAACCATGAATTTTTCACTCTAACACGAAATCCCACCTCTTTGGCATAGCAGTTGTAGTAATTAGAAGCATCGTCATAGGATTCATGTTATGATTGATTAAAAATAATATTAGGTTTATTAGTCAAAATAGGAGGTGACTAATTTAGAAGAAAATTCATGGAAGGTGGCTTACCATATTGTCAAAGATGGAGGTGCCTAACCTTGTTTGAATAAAAAATAGGAAAATTAGGTAGCATAATTTTGTTGAATGAAGAAATGTTTGGCATATGAAATGAGAACTTGAAGGCTATAAATATGGCTTCATTTCTTCATTGATAATCATCCCAAAAATAGAGAAAAGCTTGTATGAAAAGTTCTTGAGTGAGAGAATTTTGTGGGAAAATTCTCTTGGGCTTGTAATTGCTCTTGTCTTTTGGGTGTGTGAGAAAATTACTGAGAGTGTGGTTGTAGAATAATTTTCCACATAAGTGAATTTTTCTCTCGGTTGTCTTTTGACAACGAAAGTGGTTTTTCTCTAATTTGGAGTTTCCACTATAATTAACTTTGTCATCAGATTATCTATTTCTCTGTTATTTGATATTCTTCAAAGGAATATCTTGGGAGGGAGAATTTGTGATTATACCATTTTATCCAAATTTCCTAACAATTCAAACTCCATTCCCACAGCAGGTGAAACAAATTTTTTTCTTCCTTCAACATTACCATTTTCACCATCCAAGTCGGCTATTATATTATCTATACCTGTTTGGATGTCATTGCATTGACCATCAAGTACTTGCTCACCGATCAGAGAGGCTTCCTCCATCTGAAAGGCACATAATAATCAAGTGACGATCAAGGTCTTGCACAACAAACAAAACAAGCATATGATAAAAGATCGAAAGACAACCTAAAAGTTGAAATTTAACCGCATCTTCCACAATTTTGTCACACATGAGAAGACACTGTCATCTAAGTTATGAATAAGGTCTGAGCCTCTTCAACTTTTATCAATTTTTGACCCCTGATCAGGGGGTTGTCGTATTAGATCACAACTTCACAAGCACAAACCACCAAAGAATTCTAGCCAACTATGCTTAATTGGCACTTTATAATAATTCATTTTTCACTTTGTTACCAGTATTAAATCCAAATATTAACAAGTCTAGTTAAATAAAATCATCAGAAACACATACACAATTAGAAACCTCACCAGAATTTCCGCTCAATACCCAAATCACGTAGAATGATGCTTTAAGTTGCTTCCATGTGCATCCTGAGTCAAACAATGCCCTTCATACATCATAAATAACAAAAAATCAGACAAAAAAATTGCACTATGCACCCAGACTGAAGTTCTTCGACCACCTCTCACAAGAAAGTTCTAACTTTTTTTTCCAGCTAGCACTTAACTTTGATCGTATTTTGACAGACTTTCATTCGGTTTCAAGACTGATCGAGCAATCTTCCGTTCGATTTTCTCTTTCTTACTATTTCTCACATAAAGTGCCCGGCATTCTTTTTAATGATCTTAAATAAAAAAATTACTAAATTAAATTTTGTCTTTTATGACCATAGTATCCTTTAAAAATTACAATAGTGTCGACATAATTAATCCAAAGTTCAAGCAATTTTCATTAATATTGGGATGGTTTTTAATCCAAAAACTAGACAAATTCTTATATGCGAAGTTGAAATCTAACTACTAAATCATTGAAATAGAATATCCTAAATATAATTTTTCCACTTGCTTCTTCTCGTGTTGAAACCCATATCTTTTATAAGATGGCGATTCCGTAGTTAGATCTTAAAAAAATAGAATAAAAACAGTTGAAATAGATATGAACAAAATCGAGAATTTTTTTAAATCGTTTTGATGTTACCAATGAAAACATTTAACTTATTTAATGGCTTTTTATTTGACTGTATTATTTTAATGCATCAATGTCTTCAACAAATTTTATAGATTCTATAAACTTGAAATTCCAAAATATCATCATTTTCCACATAAGGTAGAGATACAAACAAAAAAATTATGCATAATTATAACTCTTGAACAGTCCATTGACTGTTTATCCTATATATTAAACACTGTGACTGTTTCTTGTAGGTCAATCTTGAACAGTCCATTGACTGTTTCTTCTAAAGTTACTCGATTTTTCCTCACTTACAATATTTTGGAAGTAAATTAAAGCTGAAATTTTACACAATGAATATATATAACATTTTGCTTGTTTCTAAAAACTGTAACTCTTTCCTTTCTTTTGGTGAATTTAGTTGCCTGCAGAATGCAGTAATGACTGAACGTTTTATTGAAGCAGGTAGCCCGTATGTATCCAGAATGTATCTTATCCTTCTATCAGTACTCTGATATGGAACTTTGGCCCTTATCTATTTTGTGATTGATGATACATGTAACATGATTATCTTTAGCCTGGTCATATCTTCGGTAACGCATCGTGAGAAAGAGTTTAGTGAGAGAAGGATCTAATTTTTCTCTAAAAATCCTAAATCACAAATCACCTAGCATCTTCACATTCCACATTCCACCATCCTTAATCTCCTACTTCCAGCCACCTATTATTGGAGTTTTCTTTTACTTTTGCTAGACGCCACTCCCACTGTGCTGACGAAGTCTTCACCCCGACCGTTTGCTTTCCGTTTTACCATCACTGGTTGCTTCCTTTTGTTTCCACCGTCGGTCGTGTCTTCTATTGTTACCACTCGTTGTCAGCCTTCAGGGACGCCGTTCTCTGCCATGGGATTTTCAAGTGTCTCAGAGATCTGAGTTTAAATATTCATATATAGTATCTTGATTTGCTTTTCTCTTATAAAAATTTAATCATAATTGAACGATATTTTTTTATATATATTCTTAAAGATTTATTTCTAACTAACACGATTTACCAGTCCTACTCTCACCATATTTTTTTTTATATATTCTTAAAGATTTATTCTTACTATCATATATGAACAATACTAAAAAACATGAAAGTAAATTTTTTGTGTCAATTATAACGTGAACATGAAACAAATACGACTAACTAACACGATTTACCAGTCCTACTCTCACCATATAAATGTGTATTGTTTGAAAAGCTTGGCTATCTCAAGCCCAATTTACTCCTTTGATGCCAAATCTGTTATGGTTTTTTTTTTGTTTGTTTGTGGATTTTTTGGTTGATTTTTAGCTTATTATTTTCAACAATGGAGGAAGAAGAAGATGATGATTCAAATCTTTTGGCCTTTGGTTTTTGAAAGAGATGGAAGCTCTCTATTTTTTGTTTTTGGTCTCATTAGGATTTTTGTTTTATTTTCAGTTTTTGTGTACTGGTTTGGCTTTGTGGTGTTAGTTGTGTGTTTGATTTTTTTATTTATTATTGTTTTGACTTTTTTTGGGTTAGATCATCGTGGGTGATTGATATCATTTTTTTAGTCTGAGTTTGAGGTAATTTCCTCACGTGGCTTGCTAGACAGTGAGAATTTTTTTAAGATTCTATCTCTTAATTTTGATTCTTCTGTGATCATCTGCAATGTTAACGCTCATAAGAATTGAGAATAGTTTTTCAAGAATTTTATTGAAAATAGATTGTTATGTTTGAGATTTTTCTTTTCTTTTTATACGGACTTCAATTGAAGGTGATGTATTGTGTAAGCTTCGATATCTAAAAAGAATTCTCTTTTTTTGAAAAAAAAAACTACTTAACCTCGTCTCTTCTTTCAAAACAAAATACTTACTAGAAGGAATTAGGAGTGATGACGATTTTTATATACAAAATACTTACTACAAGGAATTACAAGTCATAGGATTTTTATATACAAAATATTTATTTATAAATTAGATTTTAATTACGTTAATTAAGTACTTCAAGTTAAATTAAAAAAAAAATTAAGTTTTATATAGTAATATTTCAAGTATATCCTTCAAGATTATTATAAATAGTGTTGCACTTATGTATTCACTAGCATACTTTCACAATATTTAAAATTACTTTTTTGTGTTAGTCGATGGTCGATCAAAATTGTTGATTGATTGAGCTTCAATCGACTTCTATTGAATTCATCTCGTGTTATTTCTATGTTTAGTAGGAAGACTAACTGATCTCTCTTGGACTTAATATTACTCATGTTGTTAGTAAAGTGAGTAAGTTCATACATTGTCCTAACAAAGAGGATATAGATGTAGTGTATCATATTCTAAGGTATTTAACGACGACACCAAGTAAAGGCTTGTTGTTTACGAAAAATAACGAGTTGAACGCTACATGATATATTAATGCCGATTGGATGAGTGATAAGATTGATCAAAGGTAAATTCACTTTTGTTTGGGGAAGCTTGTTACTTGTTAGAATAAAAAGCAAAATGTTGTTGCATGGTCAAGTGTAGAAGCAAAATTTCGAGATATGGCACATGGAGTATGTGAAATGTTGTGGATCTATAATGTTATGAAATAACTAGTCTTTAAACTCTAAAAACCTATAGATTTGCATTGTGATTATACAACTATTATTAAGATTGCTCATAATCCAATTCAACATGAAATGATTAAGTATGCGAAAGTTGATGGTCATTTCATTATAAAAAATATGAAAAAGAGGATTATTCGTTTTCAATTTGTATCCTCAAAAGAACAATTAGTAGATGACCTTCCTAAAGGTGTAACGAGGGTAGTATTTGATAGCTTAGTTGTCAACTTAAACATGACCGATATCTATGCTCTAATATTTTAAGAAAACGTTGAATCGCTATAAATACTATTTTCTTATTTATTATTTAAACTTTATTTATTTATATAATTGATCAATTAATTATGATAATTTATTGAGTAGATTTTTACCTTGTATACATAGTTGACATATTATATAATTATGGTCATTTATATCTTATAATTAATAGGAAGATTTTTTTATATTTAAAATATCACTTATATCGATATATATATCTACGATTAAAGAAAAATAGTATATCGAAGTTTTGAATTCTCTTATTCTATTATATTTAGTTCTTTTACTTATTTTTTTAATAATTTAGCTATGAAAAGTAAATGTATAAGAATAAATATTATTTTTATTTTATTTATCTTCAATTTTTTTTTCTGTATAATTATTTAAATTATAACTATTTTTATCTAATATAATTAAAAAGTAAAATAAAAAATTATATTTACTCACGTCGAATAATTTTTTTATAACAATTAAACTAAATTATTATAAAATTAAATACACATGATTTTGGCATGAGTAAATAATGCTGAATATTTTTCTCTTATGAGAAATACCTTCACCTTTTGCATTGACGGAACGTATCACTTTAACAGCATCTAACATAGATAAGCATAGATTTTAAGCGATTCTAGCTCACTCAAAATTGTGTATTTTTATTTATTTATTTGCAGCAATATCATCAACCACATGATATAAAAGATCGAACAGATCCTCCACCTTCCTTCCGCATATCATGCAAATTGTTTCATGTCAGTTGTATTCTTAGCATGTTTTGTATAATATTATCTTTTATCACTTTAAAAATATTGTAACTCATATTAAAATTTAATAATATTAGATAAAATTTAATTAATGTATATAATTTAATAAAATTTAATTGATAATTTCGAAAATAAAATTTTAACACACAGCTTATAAATTATATTTAGGGTTTTGGGTGATTAAGTTCCTTTAGTTGATATATTTATCATGTAAATATTTGGACGAACTCATTTAATGATATATTAAAGAATGATAAAATTGACCAAATTCTCATAAATTGAGTCAATGACATCCTTAATTTGAACTTACATAAGTATGTAAGACACATCCTTTAATTTATTTAAATCATTAGATTAGTAATAATAATCTCAGCTATTGAACTCATATGGATAGGAATTGGCTACCTATTTGACGGGGTTGCATTTATAATTTTGATTTATTTTAAAATCGATAATTTCATTGTCTTTTATTTCTTTTCCTTCAATTTTCTTCTCCTTTTTACCCATAAATAAGTGAAAGGGGTGGCGGAATGAAAATGTGAAGATGTCACCGACGTTTTTGACTTAGAATATGATAAGAAAGTGAAAGTTTATCACGTAAAATAAGTTACAAAGAGATTTGATCTTCCCATATAAGTCATTCATGAGATATGAAATCTATAAGAGATTTATGATTTCGTTTTATAATTATGAAAAAAATATAATATTTAGTTATAATTATTTGTTACATGACATAATATCTATTTTAAGTTATTTTATATCCCATTTATTGTGAATACATGTACTGAAAAAAGTTAATTTATTTTTTATTTAAATATGATTTAAATACTGTAATATTATATACATTTATTAGTGATTATTTCTTTAAAATAATTAATGGATAATTCTTGAATTTTTATTTATTTATTTATTGATATAATTCAAACTATTATTAAGCTTCTTTTATAAAACTTTTTTTCTAATTAAAATTACTCCTTACTCAAATATCAGATGATATATATGAAATTATACTTAACATAAATTAAAGCTAATTTTACAATCTAAGAAAAGACAATAAAAAGAATAAAATGTACCAATTTTTGTTTATGCTTTTTAAGCAAATTCAACTTTTGAGGAACACATAAGTCCTGTACTCTATCTTCTTTCTTTCTTTAATTTTTTTTCCATCTCTTCTTCTAAGTCGCATGATAATCATTCAATAAGGATAATGTTTGAACTATATAATCTGTACTTTTTAACCTTAATAAATAATTTTTATTTTTAAATAATTAGTAGTTATTTTTTTATTTTTTGAGGAGAGTATTTTATTTAGTGAAACAATAGTTATTTTATCAAACAATAAAGTACTACCTTTATTTAGTGAAGCAATCAGTATTATTTTAATAAATTACAACTATGGTTTAATATAGTGGCATCTGTTATTATATAACATAATATTAAAACAAATTATATATTATAAATTTATAATAAATTTTAAATAATGTAATATATTATTATGTATAAATATAATCCAACCTATTTAATTAGACTATACGAGAAATTACAACATCACTTATAATTATAATATATTTGTTATATATAGAAATATTATAATATTAATTGCTTTTAAATTTATATTTAATTATTTTAAATAATATTAACTTATATACTTATATTCTAACAAAAAGATCTAAAACTTTCGAGTAGAATCAATTTCATATAAATAAAGTCATAGAAAAGTAAAAGTTTTTACTAAATAATTAGAATGCATGTTTTAAGTGCAAAGAGCTTAAATGATCCATTTTTTTATTTAATACCCTCGTTTAAAAAAATTAATGTGTTTTTAAATCATTTATTTATAAAAAATGTGTAATTTAAATTTATTTGTTTTGAAAAATATGCTAGGTCAAGATAAAAATAACTTTTTATTTATTTTTTTATTAAATATAACAGCATAATACGTGTACATATGTATGTTTTTATTTTTAAATAAATATATACGTAAAAAATTAAATTTAATTAAAAATAATAATTTTTAATTTTTCTTTCCAACTTAAACAAATTTTCATATCTAATTTTCAAAGGGTCATATTAGACAATAATTTAATTTAAATTTGTTTTAAGAATTTGTTAAAATATTTGTACAATGTTTTAATTAAAAATTATATTTGTTTATTAAAAATATAAATATGCATATATAATGTGGTATTCTATTACATTTAACAAAAATTGAATAACAAATTAATTTTATACACATTTTTCATAAATAAAGAGACTTAAAAATACATTTTAAAAATAAAAGATACTAAATAGCTCCTAATACTTAAACAAAGGAATTTAGACGATTAAGAATAGGTTTAAGGATGGTTAAAGATATTTATGTTAATTATCATAATCATCTTACATTAAATTTGGATATATTTGAGTAATAAGTATCGGTTATAAATCGGTAACAATTTTTTTTTCCAATTTAACCATATTTTTTTATTTTTAAATATTTATTTAAAAATATATTTAATTTTTAAAAAATAAATATTAATATAATTCTATTATATTTTTTAAAAATTAATAAAAATTGACATTAATTTTTATTTATTTTTAACTATTTAACACACGCTTTTGAGTAAAATAAAATATATAAAAGTAAAAATAAATAAAATTTAATATAATTACTTTAAATTATGTGTATTTTATTATTAAAAGTATATTTTTATATGTAATTACATGTGTGTATATATATATATATTAATATATATTTAATTTTGATTAACCATACTTTTAATATTTTAATAACTATTCTCATCTTACACCTTATTTTAAGATTATTAAAAAAAGTTAATTTTCTATTAATAATTACAATTTTTGTTATTCATAATTAAAATATTTATTCTTATACACAATATTTTTTGCTAATATTTATCAAATTTGTACTTTTTTCTTTATAAAAAAAATAAACATTATAACATGAAATTTTAATAAATAAAATTTTTATGGGGGGTTAAAAACTAGAACATTTTTATTAAAAAGTGCCTTATCAATTAAGAGAAGCCGATTAGAATAATTTTTTTTTAAGTTCAATTAATAAATATATATTTTAAATATAAAAAAATGATTACTTTTATATTAATAAAATTCAAAGGATTTAGGAATTTATTGGGTTTACTTGATTTCTTTTATGTAATGCAAAAGTCACCTAGCTTTTTTCAAACACTTTAAACATTAATTTTTAAAATGTAATAAAAATCACTTAATTTTGCAAAAGTCACTTTTTTGAGTATTAAAATTCACTTTATTTTTCAAAAGTTAATGAAATATAGTATTTCTTTAGAAATAGTTAAGTGATTTAAGATAAATTTTTTTTTAATTTAAAAGTTAAAAATAAATAAACTTAAGTACTCATTAAAAAAAAAAAAAAGTCAGAAAGCCATTGTTCCAAATTGAACCACGAGACGAAATCAAAGGAATTAACTACAGTCAAATTGACTCTCCACTCATGCCAATTTTTAAAGTGAAAGCAACTAGGTTAGTTTGATACTTGATTGGATAAAAGATAGATTCATTAGTTTGGTCGAACATTTTATTTATTTATTTATTTTTTTGATATTTTGTTTGGTCGAAATTTTGAACACTGGAAAAGTCAATAAAAAATTACGAAATAATTTAGAAAAATGTTAATCCAACGGGTGAGATCACAACTACCGTAATTAACACAATTATGAATCCCCAAAACAATTACAGAAAATATTTTAAAAATAATAAAAAAATATTATTTTTTTCATTTCACAAGCATCACTCTTTCTGTACAATCTGATTCTCTCTCTAAAACTCGAATGGAACCTAATGAAAACCAATTCAACTCCTACTTCCATCCCCACCCCCACCACCACCACTACCACCAACACCACCACCATCCTCAACAGAGCCCCACGAATTCAGCCACCGTGACCCTCAACAACAATACCACCCCTACTGTCACCACCACCTCGTCACCGACCAATGGGATTCTTCCGAATACTCATCACTCCGGCGACGGAACATCACCCATGGTTTACCCTCACTCGGTGCAATCAGCAGTGACGTCTCAACTTGAACCTGCCAAGAAGAAGCGAGGAAGGCCTAGAAAGTATTTCACACCCGAACAAGCTTTGGCTGCCAAGAAGGCTGCTACGACGTCGTCTCACTCTTCTTCCTCCAAAGACAAAAAGGAACATGGAAATTCTTCTCCTTTCTATTTTGGGTCCTCCAAAAAATCCCAGCTGGCTGGCCTTGGTGGGTGTCTGAATTCGTTTAATCTTAGGTTTTGTTCGAATTGCTTGAATTTTGGGGGTTTCTGGTGCATTCATTGTAGGCTTCCTTGTTTTTCAGTTTCGGATTTTTTTTAAGCGTTAGGTTTTTGCGGTGTTCTTGATTTCTTTCCAAGTGGGTCACCGAAAATCAGTCTTTTGCTACCAACTTCTCGTTTTTAGATGCCTTCGGTGGCAAATTGCTTGAATTTTATTTTTATTCGATTTCGATTGTGAACATTGCTTGAATTGTATGATTATGTACTACAGTATTTACATGCTCTTGTCTTTCTGTGTGATTGCGGCGTCCTAAGTTTTTCATGGTCCATGCATGTTTCTTGGTTGTGATATTTTCAGAGTCTTCTGCAAATTCCTTTTGTTATGGTGATTTTGTAATTGCAATACCGTTAAGTTTTCTCAACTTGCTTGCTTTGTACTTTTTATTTTATTATTTTTTGTACCTGAGGTTTTTGATTCATTGATTGTTGTACTTTTCTTGTATTTTGAAGTGAATTTCGTAGATATATATGTGCTTTACACATTTATGCAATGCTTATCCATACTTTTCTTTGGTTCTGGTAGTATTCTCGTCTACATTTTCTTTTGAAGCTCCGATGAACTCTATGCAAGTTTGTGTTTATGTTCTTCCGTTTCTAATGTCTGGGGATTAATCCAAATGTTACAGAAGTTTAATCATATTGCTTATATTTTGCACTGGATTTTCATTCTTAACTTTTGTGGTTTTTGCATGAAGAGGCTACTTTCAAAGAATCAAATCTGCTTTACATCACCTTCGTGCTCTTAAAGGTTTATACTTGAATGATATTTGTTCCTGTATGATTTAAGCGTCCAAGGCTAAGTTTTATTTTAAGAGATGTTTGGAACACACTTCTTTCCCTATTATGAATTTTAAATTCCTTGTTATTGATGATTGATTCTCGTGTTAATTCGTTGGAAGTATCTTACTTCAATTGCTTATTGGAAATGTTTGGTTTAGCGACTAGAAAGATACTTACCTTTGCTAAAAGATTTACAGAATTTATTTGTATTCTCATGGAGGACAATGGAAACTTTTCTTTTTCTTTTTAAATATTTTTTTTCCATGGTCCCTTCAACTCTTTATGAAATTTGATAAATCAGAAGTTAGCAATAGATCAGTTATATGATAATTAGAACATTTTTTTTCCTTTCGGAACTGGATATATGAAACTTAACTCATCTTGTCTTGCCATTTTTTTGTTTCTTTATGGGATGATTTCTAGTTGTAATTTAGGATATCTAGGTCATTCTCATCTTTTTTCTTGGCTGGTGTAGGCAATGCAGGGCAAGGATTTACACCACATGTTATCAATGTGACTCCTGGTGAGGTAGGCAGTAAGCATTTATTCCCTATATTCCTCGGAGTTCTAGCGTTCCTTGTAGATATTTTTATGTGCAAGGAAGGCATACTTTGGTATGTTCAATTGATACAAACAATGTTAAGGATGTACAAGAAGGGCAATCCTTTTGTTTACAGTATCATAGTAATGGGTTTTTGTAATATAAAGCGTCACCTTTTGCTTTTAGTTCTTATGAATAAGGTTGTAAGGCATAAGGGATGCTTACAGGGTGAAGATGTTTTCACGTGTTTTTCTTCCTGATGATAATCTTGAGTGTTTGATAATCACTGAACATGGTTCTTTTCTTTCTCATGAAAAACCTTAAAAGGATACCTTTATTCTACTTTTAAGCTATTATTATCACGCTTATCTATTCTTGACTACTTCTTGAAAATGACTAGTTGTAATGCACATTCTTGCTGTCTTGTATAAGTTGCTATTTAGGCTGTCTTTGTGTTGATCTTTTATCCTGCTTCCTGATATATGAATGGATTTAGTAGGATGTGCGCCAGAAAATTATGATGTTCATGCAACAGAGCAAGCGTGAAATGTGCATCTTGACTGCCTCTGGTACAATTTCTAGTGTGTCTCTTTCCCAGCCAGCTACATCTGGAGGACAAATGACATATGAGGTGATTATCTTTTGTTTGCTTTGCGAGGTTGGTTGATTGATGTTGTGCTGCAATTTTTGTTATTTAAATATCCAAAATTCCATCACTAGACTCTTTGCTTAATTTTTATCTAGGTTGCTTCAGTTGGTGTTGTCTATGAAGTTATAGAACAGTTCTTTTTTGCTTTTTCCCTCAATGTGTGCGATATCACACCAATGGGAAATGAGAAGCATTTTTCATTTTGATGGTGTTACTTGAAATTACCCTTTGTATGTGCTTCCCTTGCATGTTTCTCCAGAAATACTATATGTTTCAGCAGATTCAACTTCCAAAAGAATAGATCAAAGCATCGTAAAGCTGTTTACGAATTAAGACGCATCGTATTTTTTGGCTTTCATATTCATTTCTTTTGGGACTATAGGAAATGCAGCATTATTAACTCCCTGTTTCTTGAATGGCATATCATATTACTTTCACTTTTTGTTATAAAGCTGAATCCTTTTAAATTAAGATTTTTTTAAGGGTCACCAATATTATTCTATAATTGAGTTATAACCTTAGATAGAGATTAAGTATAACCTTTGTTCATTAAAAAAAAATAGACTAGTTTTTAGGTTTGTGGATTTCATGTTTCAGGTTTTAAAAGACTTCTTTGGTGAGAACCGTGCGGGCTCTGGGCTTTAAGTTATATATTATACAACAAATGGATGAATAAGATCAAATTAGGCTTCTTTTATGAAATATTGAGAAGGAAATGATGAAACACAAAGCTGTGCCATGACCTTGTCGTATAATTAACAGTCTAATTGCAGTGATTATACTCATCAAAAGATTACCTCGAATGAGACCAAACGAGGGAAAAATGTTAAGTTTATAATTTAAGCATTTTCTTTTGTACCAATCTCTCATACAAGTGACAAGAGGGCATTTTGTTTTTACAGCATGGAAAAAGTACATTTTAGCTTCTACTAGTATTGAAGCATCTTAACTTATTCCTTTTTTTTGTTCAGTATTGCATTGACCTCCATGTTAAATTATCTTCCACATACACTATTAAGATTATTCTTGAATCAAATGAGGGCCCATTATCATTCTGCGTTCTGTTTTCTGTTTTCCTAGTTTTAAAACCTGGGTTTTCCCTTTCTATTTTCTAGCTAAAAGGTATTTTGTTAACCGCTTTATGTTTGTTGTTTCTAAAACTCGAACTGTGAACTATTTAATAATTGTTTTTGTTCTATGTATTTCTCTTAAAGACCAAAAATTTATAATTATTTGAAAATTTTAATTGTTAGTAATTTACTTTTGAGCATTTGCATTAAAAAAACATATTGAACATGATTTGATATTTAGAAATTTTTTTTTGATAAAAAAATGATGGAAGTAGAAAACAGAAAATTACCTTTGAAACCTAATTTTTCTAGGTTTGGAAACAATATTTTGACAAAGTTCTCTAAAAAAATAGAAAACAGGTATCAAATTTCCCATAAAAGAAAAAAAGAAGTGGGAAACAGAAAGCAAACACTATCAAGCATGCCCTTATTTATTTTCGCTATATCAATTATTTCCTCCTTAGCATTGAAACAGCCTCATACCAGCAATATTTGTTACATTTCATGATCCATATTTTCCATCCTTAACTTTCAAGATTTAGTGTTGAGGATAGTTAAAGATAATGAGTCACCAAAGGGTGTTGCTGAAATAGACTGGTGGTCTGATTGGAAAAAAAATACATATTCAATATGGTTAAACAAATGGGTTGTTTTCAGAATTTTTCCATCTCTGCTGAATACTAATTGATCCTTGGTGGAGAATAGGATCATTTATAATGCTAGATAGTTGGGGAAATCAATTTTGTGTTTTCTTAGTCATTTTACCCTTTCTAGTATATCATTAAAACACTAAATTTTGTCCATGATCTGATTTTAGGGCTATTTTGAGATTCTTTCCCTCTCTGGATCATATGTACGAACCAATCTTGGAGGGAGGAGTGGTGGGCTGAGTGTAAGTCTATCCTGTACAGATGGCCTAATCATTGGAGGAGGAGTTTGTGGACCCCTCAAGGCTGCTAGTCCGGTGCAGGTATTAATTGAGATAAATTTTCACTAGGACTGGCTGTAAGTAAAGTATGCCAGTGAGGTTAATATGTTCTGTGTCTGCATGAAGAGCAGAGTCTCATGTGCTCACTGCACACATACTCACACAGATGGTTTCATGCTTCTTATCTGCTTCGTATTTTGTTTTTACCATTTCCATGGGGATAGAAATTCCCTTTAGCAGTTTGATTATTTCCTAGTGTAAAATAGGACCAGATTGTCACCTATCTGTGAACAGGTTATTGTTGGTACATTTCTGGTTGATAACAAGAAGTATACTGCTGGTATAAAAGTTGATGAGTCTGCAAGTAAGATGCTATCGCCAGCTGGTGGAATGTCCCTCTCAAGTGTAGGCTTCCACTCTACGGTAGACACTTCTGGAAGAAATCCCAACCACCAAGCTACTGGTGGAAGTCCTTTCATGGTGCAATCTCAGGGCATGCACATGATGCCTTCAGCGTCCACTGAATGGAGAACTGGTGCAATAAATATGGAATTGGCAGGTAAAGATGTTCTGATGCACAAATAATTCCATTTATATTTATATATATAGAAGTTTGAAATTGTGATGTTCTGCAGGAAGAGGTGGTCGTCTAGCCCATCAATCTCCAGAAAATGGGGACTATGATCAAATTCATGATTAAAGTTTGTTGCTTTTGGAGTTTGAAAGCACTGTTTTGTGATAGGTAGTTGTAAAATATACCTGGACTCTTTTGTTAGGTGATTGATGTTTATATCCAGCACAATATGTTAGAGATCGTGGATCTGAAAATCCCTTACTGCCCTTGCGATCACCGATTCCATTTTACCATGTTAGTCCCTATGTATTTTACTAATTGGGTTGCCGGTTATTTACCATTTTATGCTAGGATGAATAAGTTTGGTCACTTTACATGCAAGTTGCAACATACTGCATATGTTAATTCTTCCTTTGTTGTGATATGTTTTTATTTTTGGTGCTAGATATGCCAGCATATGTTAGCTACTTGATTTAAGCACTACTGTAAATTTGTTGTTTGCAAATCTTACGTTAACTCCACGCACAAAAACACTAGGCTTATGCTCATTTTAAGTCATTTTCGTTTGTAACCCTAACATCTTTGCCATCAACGACACGAGTTTCTTTCCCAAACCCATTTTGTTTCGTTCTTTCCTTATTTCAAAAAGCATCTTTAATGCTCTTGGCATGTCTGCAATAGTTCAGTGGTCGTTAGCTCTCCCACTCTTCTACATATATCAACTTATGAAATTCTATGGGTTACCTTAATTCCTTCTTTGTCAATACCCTTAGATGAGCTTGCAAAAGATAAGCTATACATTGCTTTGAAGAGTACTCATTGCCGAGTAGAAAAGCGACTTTTGTAAGCTTAATACAGATTTTGCAACTTGCAGGATATTACTTAAAATTTGACGTTCAAATTTGCAAAATTATAACTTGATTTAAAATTATATTTTATGCTGTAAAAGTTGCAAAGTTATATTATTGGGAAGCTTGCATTCGCACTTCTTTTGATGGCAACAGATTAACTCAGTCCTCTCCAGCACCATATTCCAACCGTATCATTTATAGCCTATAGATTTGATTGATAAAAATAAGAAAGGTAATAGAAATAATACAAGATATTTTTGTATTTGATTTAATTTTTCATCTTACATTTTTTTAGGAATATAAATAATACTCTATTTTTTTACACGTATAATAATTTATTATTTTATCTTATTTTAAAATAAAAAATTATTTTTTAATTTTATTTTATATATAATTTTATAAATTTTATTTTAATATTATAGTTATCGAACAAAGATAACAATATTAAATATTATTTTCACTAAATTGAATTAATATTATTATTCTTACGTTGAACTAAAACATGACCTTATAACTATCCAATAATAAATCATCGTCAACAACCCCATTTTTAATTCGTTGTAATCTCTTGATTCGTTGATACTCAAAGTAAGAACTACTGTCTATTATAGGTTTAGCATCCTATAGTTAAATAGCAAAGGCAAGAATAATAGTGTACAAGAAGAGTCCATGACTTTGATTTCCCCAGCGAGTTTTGGTGAATTTGTTAGAGGTCGAGTATTTCTTAGAGATGGGGTTAGATTTGAACTAAACAACACCAAACCTGAAGGGACATTGAAGTGGGGTTTATGGGAAAGTAGGGGCATGAGTCTAGTGTTTCTGAGCGTAGAATTAACGCTACCTTATCAATATCACCTTCATGCCAAATGATTTAATGCACCAAGATTAAATTTTCATAGGATACAGAAGTTTTTAAGTCTTTTATGCAACTTGTATTTAAATGTATGCATGAATCTGAGTAGTTAAAACTAAACTGTGAAGAAGCTCAAAGAAGATGAAGAACAAAACAGAGAGAAAAGTGAATAAGGTTCTTGTTATATTCAGAGAAAGACAAAACTGAGAAAATGAATAACATCTTAGTTACAAGTACTACCACATTACTTATAGTATCATATATAAATGATAACAGCCTTACATGTGGATGGTTTAGATGATTATTTATGACATTTCTAACAGCTTATATCTAATAGTATATATACCAAGTATACAGTCTAGTATCCCCTCAAACTGAAGGATTAGGTAAAACCATTATTTTAGGCCGTAAAGGAGAGAGTAAAAAAAAAAAAAAAAAACAAGCAACATACAATGGTTTTGTTAAAGTATTCACAATCTGCTGTTCAGAAAAAAAAAACATGCTTTATTTGAAGTGTGTTTGCCATTATAAAATGATTAATTTCAATGTGTTTGATAGAAGCGTGAAATATCAAATTCTACGCTAAATTCTTAGTATAAATATTATAAAAAAATAACAGTGAGAATTTTTGAATAATAATATGAAATTCATGTAACAAATAACGAAGCTATATGAGTTAGATGCACTCGATGCCAAGGAATAATACTCGTCCTCAATATTGCTACGGGAAACAATCTTTTGTTTACTTAATTGCAATCATATCAAATTATTATAAAAGAAAATACAATAATTACTAGTACTTTTACGATCATCCATGTAACTAGCACAATAAGAATCACAAAAATCAAAAGATTGAGAAACTTTCAAAAAATGTAATAGCCTTTTAGTAGCCTATCAATGTTCATCAACAGGGGTTGACATAGTTTGATACAATTTATTGACACTAAATTTAACTTCGGGGTGAGTAAGAGTACAATATTGGAGAGTACCCATCATATGAAGTAAACTATTCATACATAATAAGAAGCACATGTTTGAGATCATAAATTTTATTTTTTAAGTTTACACACTAAATTTGAACTTGCTTCAAAACCTTGATATATGATGAGTGCTTAAAAAATACTAAAATTAACATGATTTAAAGTATTTTAATTAACTAAATAGATTTATATTTGTATGATTTTATTATATTTTTATATAAATTTATCTTTTCAGAATCACAGATATTTTTTATTGTTTTTCAAATATTTTAGTTAAAAAATAACTTAAATACTCGAAGAAAAAAATATTGTAGGCAATACACCACAAATATATTGAGAAAATAAATAAATAAAATTTAAAAAAATGAAAAAATTAGATAAAATGAGTCAAAAGGCCAAAATCGCCCACGCAGTGCTCCCATTCACGCTGATTCCCGTGCGCACCATCTGATCTGTGTCGAGTCTCAAACTCATGCCACATACACACGCCAACCTATCAAAACACATCTAAATTCAAATTTTGAAATATTTTCCCCACTTTCTTGGCCTTTTTCTCATCTATAAAATGACTCTCTTTTCCTATTCCAAAACACACATAATTTTCTTAGTTCTTTCTCTCTCTAGGAAGTTTTATTTTTTTTAGTTTTTATTTTTAAAGTTCTTCTTTTTATAGAGGAACTAGTTATGTTTTTATAAAATTTTAATTTTTGATTCAATAAACAGATATGTAAATCCGTTTGTAGGTTTTCGAGTGATAAAATTAACATCAAATTATTGTAAGAATTCTTTTAAGGTATTATTTTAATGGATTCTTTACATTTATCATTTTATGTTTTATTCTTATATGTTTTATTTAATTTGTATGTGATTAAATTTAACATGACTAACTGTTTGTAAATATGATATAATTATAACGTTGTTATGCTTGCAAAATATTAAATAAGTAAAACACTTTTATAAAATAAATTTATTTTGTTTTTATTTAAGATTTTATAATAAGGATATTAGAGATAAATATATTATTTTTCATTACAAACTTAAATCTAAAAAATTAAATTTTAAGGTTTAATTATTCGGCCTGATTTAAAGTAATGCTATTTTATTTATTGGTTCAATCGCCCGGTAGTTAGAGTGAAACTCTATTTCAAAAGTTTTTTTAGGAATTATTATTCGAAAATATATTGATGACATATTTTCAGTAATAGTTTTAAAACTTGAAAGTTAGTACTTGGATAATTAAATTCTTAAGTTTAATTTGAAAACTTTGAATAAAGTCTAATTATTTGAGTACGCATAAAGTTGTGATTAGATTTGTTATTTTCTTAAAAATAAAGCTGGAATTTAATATTTAATTAATTAATAGGTTCTGCCTAAGGATATTAGTTAGTTAATATTAAACAAAACAATTTGAGCCCCGTCTAAAGACACTTTCATACCAAAAAGAGAAAATCAACAAATATTAATTTATATCTTTGATAACTTAAATAATATGAGCAAGTATAATTAACTTAATTATTACATCATTAAATACTCCACTATTATGAATGATAAAATTAACATTGTTTTTTTTTTGAATTTATATCTATGCTTATATTTATTTTTATGTTATTAGATTAGGAAACAAAAAAACAAAAATATCGTGACATGATGTTTAAGATTTAATTTTGTTTTTATGATTTTGAATAATAAATTAAAAATCACATAAATTTCTTACTTAGATCGACCTTGGGAGTATACTTATCATTTTCTATAAAATGATTTGTGCACTTGTGAGAGTTTTACAAATAATAAAACCATAAAAGGGTAAATTTTGCAAGATCGGTATTTGCAATCCTAGTCTTGTGATTTCATTATCATCCATCACTACACCATATATATCTCTTCAGTAAGCCCACCATTAAGAAATCCATTATTTATGTCTAATTATTAGAGCGATCAACCACAAGAAAAGTTAATGTAATCACGACTCTAACTGTTCTGAATTTAACCATAAAGTCTCAAAATAATCAACATCCTCACTTTGTGAAAAACCTTTTAGAACAAGACATATCTTGTATTTATCAAGATCATTGGAATTTTGAAACTTTATTCGAAAAACCCATTTACAAGGTACAACTTTGTGACCATCAAGAAGGGAAACAAGCTTCCATGTACCATTACCTACCAAAGCATCTAATTCATTTTTCATAGCATCTTTCCACTCAAGAATATCCATGGATACCTTTCAAGTTAAGGCTTAGAAATAATACAGGTAGCAGTACAAGCCTTAGGTTTGAATACCCTTACTTGACTTTTGTTATCATAGAATGAGCATTAGAAGGATATGAATAGCATGAGTAGAAGAAATACTAGGTGCTGAAGAAGGTAAGTCAATTGTAACATGAAGAGTATTAAAAAGAGATGGTGGAATAGAAGTTACAAGAGGTTGAGAAGAAATAGTTGAAATAAGCAATTTTGAGGAAGCTACCACATAAGACTTACTAGACATATGGTCAACATGGATAGTGTAGAAGAAATAGGTATAGAAAATTGAACCAAAGACACATGTGATAAAGATATATCACAAGGGCCATTGGAAGAACATGATAACAATGGTTGAACAATAGAAGGTACAATAGCAAGTGAGTGTGACTCAACATTAGCATGTAAAAAATACTTATCACTAGCAACTACCAACGGTAACAAGGGATAACTTTCAGCAGAGGAAAAAGATGATAAAAACTGATCAGACACATGACTGGTGAATACTAGTATCAGACTAGATACAAAACAAGCAGAAGTAGGTGAAACAGTTTTAGACAACAGACTTATAGGTAGAGAAGGAAAATTAAGAACTATTATAAGTTTCATGGGGTGCAACGTATTTGGTTATTGGAAAAATAATTATTATACACTATATGCAACTTAAAGAAAAATAAATGAAAAGAAATAAATAAGAAGAATGGAAGAAATTAATGTGAAGAATGCTCTCTCACTTATCTTTATTTCTTTTCCTTTCCTAAGATGTGAGCTTAAAAAATGGATTATGATTTGTGAAAAGTCCAAAAGAATGGGAAGCTATATATATAGGTGGAAAATGTGATCTTATCCACCCTTTTAAGGTCTCATCCAGAGGATAGTCGACTAGGACATTGTCGGCTATAGATGGAGTAGCTAGGATGTCATCGGCTAAGGTCTCGTAGGCCAAGGCTTTGCCGACCACACCTACTTTTAACTTCCATTCAGTCAACAAAGTATTCCATACACATTGACCCTCGTCCGCCTTAGTATGCACCCACGGTGGCCAAACTTGGTGTTAGACATCTATAGATATGGTATCCATCACTTCTGCACAGAAAGGTATGATATAAGTGTTTTAGTCTGTAAAGTATTTGGATATTGGGAAAATAATTAGTCTACATTACATGAAACTTAAACAAAGAAAAATAATTAAGAAGAATGGAAGAAATTATTTTGAAGAATGCTTTCCCACTACTTTTCACTTATTTTCTCTCCTAATATGTGAGCTCCAAGAAGTGATTATGAATTATGAATGGTCTAAGAAGCTTATCTATATAGTGGTGGAGAATTGATCTCATCCACCCTTTCGTGGCAGCCTCCAATGGCCACAGTTACTTAACCTAGCCTAAGAGCTCCAAGTTAAGGATTTGAATTTCAAATTTTCCTCAAAAAAGAGGGAAGAATTGACTTCTTGAGCACAAATGTTGACTTTGAAATTCAAAAGCATCAACAACGATAAGACGCCACCATATATGTTTTGGGTGTCGAATAAGAGCTCAAAGTTAAGGATTTGAATTTCAGATTTTCCTCCAAAAAAGGGAAGAGTTGACTTCTTAAGCACAAGTGTTGACTTTGAAATTTGGTTGAAATTCGAAAGCATCAACAACGATTTTGTGTGTTTTGGAACACACAAAAAATCGTGCAAGTATACACGGTCACAAGTAATAAAGATTTGTAAGTAAAGATCGTTCCCACGGAGATTTGTTACTATAATTTGTTGAGTACTAAAATTATATCTATCTAATTTTATCCAAAATAATCATTCATTCAGAAAAATGTAACAAGAAAATAAGAGAACTCTAGGATTGCAATTTTTCACCAAACTAATCCACTCAAATCGTGTTATTTTCTTTTGATTTATATTTTTTAGTACATTTAATTTGTCAACCAAAAACTTCTATTTTTATCCATACATCTCTTCCGAGCTCCGTATAGACACACCTCGTTAAATTAATTCACTATATCTCTATGAGAATTAAATTCACCAAGATTCATTAAGTTCTAAGTTCTCAAATGGTCACACATACAATTAGGGTATATTCACATCCTTCATCATACATGTCATTTTATCTACGAGCAATTTACACAAATTTCTTTCTCAAGTTTATTTTTATGCCACAAATCGTTTTGATAAAATTCGTAAATAATCAAAAAGCATTAAGCGCAAGATAAAATGAACAAATCAAACGTCTTATAAATCTATCAAAAATAATTAAAATTAGAGCTTCATAAATTTAGATCAAATGCAATCCTAGAAAAATTAAATTACTTCATAAATTTAAAATAAAAATTATAGCAAATGCAGAAAAATTAGAAGGAAGAAGAAAGGAAATTAAAACATTACAGATCGTAAATATTTGGCACACGCGGAACACAACATAAGCCAAAATGGCTTCTGCGTGTTCCACAGTCCAACCCCTAAATTGAACCCCTAAACCCCACAAAAAAAACTCCTTAACTCTATCATATTATCACCTATTTATAGCTACAAAAATACATCTAAAATAATACATTTTTTTTACTTTTCAGAAACGCGTAAAAAAAAATTCCCTAGAAACTAAAATCGACGCGTTTTGAAATTCGATATCGAAAAACTTAAAAATCACGCGTAGATAGGCGCCATTCGGATTTTATTTAAATTCAAAGTGCATGCCACGTGTCCAGCTCTGATTCACTGTAAGGATTAATGCAGACACGTGGCATCATTTCATTCGCTGCAGGAAATGGGCGCACGATGGATTGTCGCACGGGAGACAACAGCTACAACACAGGCGTGATCCAGCGCGGTCAGGCTCATTGTAACATGCCACTTGCCAGAATATTATTGGCTTATAGATCAAGTAGACACGTGGCTTCTTCGTATTCAATAAACCTCGAGGGTGCACGCCGCTTGGATGAACTGCGTCGCACACGAATTTTGGTCGAACGGTTCGGTGCGCGACAGCTTGGTTCCACGCACTTCAATCTGGACCGTTCATCTGATCCAACGGTCAGCGATGCGCATCGGGGGAATTCTGCCCAGCTGACATATGGGTCCCACTCTGCACGCCGGCATGCGCGACAAGTGGGCCCTACGGGCACGCCGAGACGTGCGAGAAATATACACGAGATTTTGTCTCGTCTGGATTGTACTCGCCAAATTTGGACCGTTATTTTGATGATCGAACGGTAAGTGATGGGCGCGTTAAATGCTGCGAGTGACATTCTTCTCCTGCGCAAAAAATTCAATTTTTATTAATTTCATTTTCACCCACAAATATATTTCAAATTAGATTTTAATCTTTCTTAAATTACAATCAAGCCCAATTTTAATTTTAATTGTATTTTTGACTTTTAAAAATAGCAATTAAGCACTCATTTATTTGAAATTATATTTTTGGACAAAAACTTGCAATAAAGTACATTTTCGATACAAATTATTTAATTTTCTTAAAAATGTATTCCATAACCTATAAAAGGTGAATATTAATTTATTTAACTAAAATTAACCAAAAATGTAAAGAACATGGCAATTATCATTAATAAAATCGATGAAAATAACTATATAAAATACAGTTATCAAACGACAAGATGCCACTATACATGTTTTGAGTGTGGAATAAGGCATGAAATCCCTTGATTAGATAGGTAAAAAAAACATGAGTGAGCCCAATATTTCCAATGTGATTGACGATAGTCATGAATTGAAGTATTGGCAAAAGTTACAATCAAACCTTTTTGCCTAAGGGTCAGAAATTTTGGGGGATGATACTGAGTGTAATTTCATACATCCTATGTGATAATAAAAAGTGATCCCAATCAGTAAAGAGACTTATGGGCCAAGCCTAATAAATATTGAGTCATCAAATGTACACGATTGCAAGATAATCTCAATAAAGAGATAAAGGTTATATAATTATATTGAAGAGACAATCAAGAGTAGATATCTACAATGGTACATCAAGTCAATTCTATTCTGATAATAAATAACCATCAAGTTGACTCTTTTCATTATATATCTCACATGTATACATAATCAAAAAGAGGTTGAATAACTTAGATCTAATATATCTCATGTAACAAAGAATCATTGTTAAATACTATCTTTTCTCATGACCACAGAGCGAGATCGTAGATCTCCTCTAGACTTCATCATCTTGTTCTGAGTGATAACTATATGAATGTAGAGTTATTTGACCATTTCTAAATCACTCATTTGTCTTATTTTTGCTTAAATATCATGAACAAACTTAATTTCTGTTTAATATGACAATGTAGATGAAAATATATCAAACGAATCAATAATAGGCAAAAATGAGGACAAATATAGAATTATAGGGTAAATCAATCTACCAGGAACTGGATTAATTGAATTTTATTAATGGATCGATCGAAAAGAAGTGGATTAATCAAGGGGTTATTACTTGATAGACTGATAATAACATCGATTGATCAAGCGATGAGGATTAAAACGCAACAATCTTAAGTTGAATTCCAACTTTCAATCTCAATCCTTGGATTAAAGTAATATGAATCTTATTATAATGAGGATCAATTTCAACCTATTTAAAGTACCATAGAGAACACACGATTAAGAATTAAAACCTTAGTAGTTTCCAAGAAGAGAAAAAAAGAAAAAAAGTTTAAGAAGAGATTAAAAAAGACACAATTTTATGAAGAATTTAAGAGAAGATTAGTGCTACAAATCAAGAGATTGAGGGTATCCCTTCTTTTTCTCCTTTCTTAATCAATTGTGTTGTCTTTATTTATGAAAAATATAAGATTTAAGAACATAATTATGCCTAGTTAATATATTATTCTAAGGTTCTTATGAACCCAATTTAGTATATGTGATGATATATAAAATTTTGCCCTAATTGTTATTACTATTCAATTATATTATTTTACTGATTTTTATGTTATTAATTGTTTGACTAACAATTGATAGAGACAACTAAATAGATTTGAGATAATTATTTAATTATTTATCTTGATTAAATAACATGCATAGTTTCTAGGTAGAGATATATGATTCTTATGTGTGCGATCTATAATTGATGAATTTAATGAGTAGTATGCAATGTAATTGAGATGAGAGTATAATTAGGTTAATTACTATATAATGTGTTGTATTTCTTTATTGATATTAATAACAAACCTAGGATATATTGTGAATTTTAGCTTTTGATATACTAAGTTAACATGAATTATTCATAATAAAACATCTTTCCTATTTATTATTCTGTTATCTAATTGTTAGTTTCTTAAAAGAATAACAACGTGCAAGTATACACGGTCACAAGTACAAGTGATAAATACGATATCATTTTCACAGAGATTTGTTACTAATCTTTGTTAAGTACTAAAATTGTCTCAACCTAAATTTATCCAAACAATCAATATTTGGATAAAGTCAAACTAAACTAATTCTAAATAACAATATATGAGATTAACATTAGAAAAATCTAGAATTGTAATTTTACCAAATTAATCCACTTGAATCATATTATTTTCTCTTGATTTATGTTTTCGCATTTAATTTGTCAACCAAAAACTCTTAATTTATCCACATGTCTCTTCTGATAACAAATACACACATATCACTAAATTAATTCACTATATTCCCATGAGAATTAAATTTACCAAAGATTCATTAAACTCAAAGTTTTCAATAGATATACATACAAAAACACAAAAACACAAAAAAATAATTTTCCAAGTTCATTAGGGTTCACAAATCAATTAATTAATCTTCCAACAATCAAAAGCATCAAGCACAAATAGAATAAAAAAATTAAAAGCAACATCACACAAATCATTCAAAAATAATTAATTTAAACTTCATAATGTAAACTACGTTACAACCTTAGAACAAATAATTTAGTTCATATCAAATATTGAAATCACAATCCAAGAGTACTTGGACATTTAATAAAAATTAAATCAAAAGACAAAAGGATTATAAGAAACTCTTTGATGATTCTTCAATCTCCAAGCAATATTCCACTTCAAAGTCTTGCACAATAGTCTTCAAAAATGCCTCAATATTCAACTAAAAAAATACATTCTTTTCCTTTTCATTTTGCTCTCTACCTATTTTCTTTTTTTTTCTCAATAACAAAACAACAATAAATATGGCCTATGCACTCTAATTTCTTTGCTCTCTGTTTGTTTCAAAATACACACAAAAAATTCCTCCAAATAGGCATGCAAAAAAGTGCAAAAGAAGTTGGGTTGTTGGAGCAATTTTTTGAATTTTTTTTACACTACACATGATATGTGGCAAGCTTTGATTCGCTATCTGGAGAATTAGACACATGGCGTATGTGGGTTGGGCGAGATGCGAGAGTGCACAGAGCTTTGGTGGATCACGTTGCAGGGAATTCTACGCGTTAGGCTGTGCAGAACATCTGGACCTTATTCCATGACTCTCTCACGTGGAGAGTGGAGAACACGCGTGATTTGGACCGTTCATCATTTGATTTGACGGTGGGTGACGCACGTTGTTCCATCCGAGCATGAGACTTATTTTTTACGCAGAAAATAATTTAAATTTTCAATTTTTGTTATTTGCATTTAAGTTCTTTTTTTTTAATTCAAATTGTTTCCTTTTCTCTCAAAATATAATTTCTTATAAAATTAACACCAAATAATAATTTAGAAACTAAAAATTAACTAAAAACCTTAAGAATATAGCAATTATAATTAATAAATTGGATAAAATAACTCTAAAACATAGAGTTATCACTAATAACGTTATTTTTATTAGTGTATCTATTCTTTCTTTAAAATAAACCTATATTAATATTTGAATTACTCTTAAGCAAGAATATCTAGTTTAATTTTTATTTTTTTGAAGAATTTTAAATAGTTTATTTATCGATTAATGGTACATTATATTTTCTTTTTGTATATGTGACATTAATGCTCATTTATTTATTATTTATTTTATAATAAATTATATTTTTTTGAAATAATTTTATTAAAGATGAAAATGATGGATCATTAATTAATTTTTGTTTGTTAAATTTATTCAAATTTTTTTTTAATATTACCATTTTTTTTAAAATATCTTGATATTTCTTATATTTTTAATTATAATATTCTTTAATATTTTATTATTTATTACTTTTATGTTATTTTTTTATTTTTGTTATAAAATATTATTATTAACTCCCATTAAATTTAATTTTCTTTATATTTAGAGATATTTTTTATATTTATCCCTCATCTCATTTTTAGAAAAAGTAAAATACTAAAATCCATACCATTACATCATCCACGAGCTCCACATGATCGGCATAACTTTCTGCACCGTTTAACCGCTCTTGTAATTCGGGTTGCAGCTTGCAACCGCCATTACTCTGACACTGGTTGTGTGAACCGCTTGACCTCTCCACGTAATTGCTTAACCTCGAAGAAAAGGAAAATCCTGGGTATCCCATTATTGGCAACATGAGACAGTGACCTTAACTTCCATCTTACCCATAGACAAAGAGTCATATTTGATTTTATAATTAATGGAAATTGTTTAAATTTTATTTATTTATTTTGATTGTTAATTTAAAATAAAATATAAAATATTTTAATACTATTAAAATTTTTGTTTCTTCTAGAATACATTAAAGTATTATATATTTATAAATAATTTATTATTTTTCATTTTATCTCATAAAACTCTTATTTTTATTTTGTATATTTTGTTTTAATATTTATTTTGAATCCACTTTCTTTTTTTTTCTTTTTGATAGTAATTAAATTTATTGCTTAAATAAATATAATAAATATAATAATGATAATAATATTATTATTTTTATTAAATTTTACTTATATTATCATTTTTTTATTATCTAAAATTAAATTAAAGTATTAGAAGAGAAACTTGTTGCCTATTTTACAAGTTGCATTTATATAACCATTCGTTGTTCTTTGAAAAAACACGTCTTTCTTTATCTTCATTTTTTGTTTTACATAATTTATTCTAAATCTCTAACAGGAAGAAGTGAGGAATTTGATTACTGCACACTTCTTATTGAATCTATTTCTTTCTTTCTTTCTTTTATCGTTCAATCTATAATCAATGATTATATTCTTATTTTTATCATACGGAATTCGAAGTTATTATATAATTACGGTTATAAACTTAATCATAACTTAATCTACTAAGATCTCATCAAGTTAAAGGTTGTTCAAGCTTATAAATAACATTATTGTTTTGTTTTTAGTCGATATGGGACAAGGATACTTAACAGTTTTCCTCCACACGGTGGATAAACGTAGATATTAACGCCACGGTAAGACTGTGGTAAAACCTAATTAGGTCTAAACACATAAAGATTAGGAAAAACTTTGATACCATGTTAGAAAATCAGGCTTAACTCAACCTAATAAGATATCATGTTAAAAACTCAAACTTAAGTCAATCCAATAAGATCTAATTAAATTAATGGTTGCACAAATTTATAAACAACATTATTGTTTTATTTCTAATCGATGTAGTACAAAGATATTTAACTGTCACCAACCCAAATCCATGATAAGCTCGTTTTCTTATACTGCATTATTGAAAAAACTTATTTTGATTTGAGATATATTTAATTTTTAATATTATTATTATTAAATAAAATAATTATTAATAAATTATTTTTATCAACATTACACTTATATTCAAAAATAAATTAATAATTTTATTTTATTATTAATTATATTTTAATATTATTTATTAA
The DNA here is from genome assembly GCA_033030585.1 of Hippophae rhamnoides. Taxonomy (NCBI): domain Eukaryota; kingdom Viridiplantae; phylum Streptophyta; class Magnoliopsida; order Rosales; family Elaeagnaceae; genus Hippophae; species Hippophae rhamnoides. The sequence continues at coordinate 32,960,267 of CM065432.1, forward strand.
ATAGATTTTTATCAATGTAGAAAACTCCATTAATTGAAATAGATTTTAGTTAATTTAATAACTATAATATATATAATAATTAAATAAAAAATAGATATTTTAATAAAATTAAATGTATATTTATATATAAATTATTGTTTAACAGGGATATATTATTTTACAAACTTAATTATTATTAACTTGATAAAAATATTTCCCCAATATCAACACATATAATACTCTAGAAAAAAAGAAGAAGGATGATGATGCTTCGAGAATGGACGGCCAACTGTCAGACGTTGGAGATAGTAGAACCCTCTGAAAGTTTTTTTTTTAAATATATTAATTTTATGTTAATCACTAAATTTTTTTATGTTAAAATTAGTTATTTTAAGGGATATTTTTAAAATTAAAAAAATATTTACCTTTATCCCCAAAACCCCTGAATCAGCCATAATTTTTCTAAAATCGTTTTTTTTTGCTATATTTTTAGTTCTATTGTTTTTTTTTGGATATTTTTTACTGTATATTTTAATTTAATTAATGTTAATTTTTGTTTAAGTATAGAAGAAATGGATGCTAATCAATGTTTTGGTTCTATTATTTTATTAGAATGCTTTTGAGTTTGATTATAATCGTGGTGTACGTTCTCTATTATTGATTCGTGTTTGCTGAAATGTATAATTTAAATATTAATTTCGCTGTTTTAAAAAGCATTTTTGTATCTTCTTTGTAAAATAATTACACAGTTAACGAACTTTGATGCTGTATGCATGTTACACGGTTAACATATAGAGTGCAATATTAAAAAATATTAATAAAACAATAATAAATAATATCATTACATTAAAAACTTGTACTTGTCAAATAGAAAAAAAGAAAAAAAAATGAAACTAAAACAGAAATTAAAAAAAAAGTATTCAAAATAGAATTAAAAAATCTGAAATGATGTATAATTTTTATACAAACAATACAATAAAAACTGAAAAAAAAAAGTTTTAGGAAAGATTATGGCTGATTCTTTCCTTTTTAAGGGGTCTGGGGATGAGGGTGCATATTCTTTCTTTTTCTTAAAAAAAAAATTCAAAAATACTTGGTAAACATAATACTAATATGTATTTTTTTTTTTTGAAAATAATAGAACTTTTATACTTAATAATTATAAGAATTTTATGTATTTTTTTTAAAGTTACATAACCTTTATAACCTTTCACTTTTTTGTTTAAAGAATATTTTTATATGTATTAAGTTATTATAAAATATAATTAATATAATAATTTATTATTGATTAAGATAATTAAATCTATGTTTTTATATATTTTTTAATGATATTATTTGAATTTTTTTGGTCATAACATATTATTTATTATCTATTAATATTAATTATTGATTTTATTTTTATTTCTTGTAATCTTTTTATTTTTGTAAAAATAAAATATTAGAATAACTTCGTTAACACGCACCCATACACTAATACAGGTAAGATTCTCTTATTTATTAATTTAATTTAATGATTCAATATAAAAATATTTATATTTTTAAAAATAATTTTATATCTTATTTACATAAAATATTATATCTGATAATTACTTTAAAATTAATGAATAATTTATCTTTACAAAGTAACTACATGTACTAAGAATTTTTCCATTAAGGGAAGGGCACGTTTTATCTTAATCCCCTTAATCTGTCATTTTCATTTTTGACCTTTCGTACATTACCTTTTTGAATAGAAGCGCAGCCAAGCGACGCCGTGATACCATGTTGTTTGCTTCGCGTTACATTCTGCAGATATATCGTCCTCCACGTCCGTCTGCATTGCTTAAATATCGTATTAATCACAGAACTCAGGTTGCGTTCAACCTCATAAGCGACTGTTTCAACCCCAGCGTCGGCTATGCGACCTGCGCGGTTAGCCTCGTGCAGTCCCAAGCGACGTTCAAGCTCGCCAGACGCGCGGTTCGGCCAGCCTAACCCAGTGCGGATTCGGCTCGCGCGACCATATTGTTTGGCCAGCCCGCACGCGTTAGCGCCTTGGCTCGCGACCTACGCGTTCGACCAGCGCCCATACACGCATTCGACTACAACGCGTCCGGTGAAACACGGTGTGCAATTTCTTAAACTAAGCCGTCATTCGCGACCACTGCGCGTTTAGCCACGCGCCACGCACGCAGATTCGGACCCGCCTGACGTCCGGTAGAAACCTGGTGTGCAATTTCTTAAATTTTTCAGAGTTTTAATTATCAGCCTTCATACATTCCCTAATTATCAGCCAAATCAGACCTAATTATCAGCCCAACCCTAGCCCATCACCTCCTAGCCCAACCTTAGCCCGATTCGGTGACCAAGCCCGTGACTCCTAGCCCATCTTATCCAAGCCCATCAGCTCCTAGCCCATCAGCCCAAACATTCAAACAGCCCATTTATCAGCCCAACCCGCCAAAAAAAAAACCAAAATTTTTATTCCGCTGCACAATGGGCTGAAATTGACCAAAAACGCCCATGCAAAATTAAAAATCCAGAAGATCTTCTGTGGTACCAGAAGGAGAAGGAGCTTGAACGAGTGCATGCTTTCTTAAGAGGCCTTGATATAAAACATAATAGTGCTAAAGGCGAATTGCTTTGAATGTCAGATCCTCCGAGCTTGACTACCGCCTTTACATACATCCGTAAAGACGAATCTCAGCAAGAGAGTCTTCATCAGGGACATGTTGAAGTATCAAGCCTAGCCATTCAAGCTAAATCAAAGGCACCTTTCCTCCAGCAGCAAAATTCAATTTCATCTCATCAGTAGGGCCCTTCATTAGGTTTTACGAATCGCCCTCGTTCTCTCTACTCTTATTGCAATGAACAGGGGCATCTCCGTGAAACTTGTTGGAAACTATATCCACACTTGAAACCAAAACGACAATAGGTGCCTCGTTCTAAAGCAAAAGCAGCTACAGTGCAAATTGTCCAAAAACCAGACTACTATGGACAGAATCATCCTTTGGAATGTGGAGGTATCCCTACAGCTTCAATAGCTGGTTGTGGTAAGATTGGTATGACCTTAAATGTTTATCACTCTGTTGGGTCTAATACTTGGATTATTGATTCTGGTGCATCTGATCATATGATTTATGATAAATCTTATTTTAATGAGTTATCTCCCCTACCAGTGTCTTATGTTACAAATGCTAATGGTGAGGCCTTTCCTGTCTTAGGACAGGGGTCAGTTCATATCACTCCATCTTTACAGCTCCATAATGTTTTATATGTACCTGACTTATCTCATCACTTAATATATGTCCCACAGTTGAATATTGAGTCTAAATGCTTTGTACCCTTTTATCCTATGTATGTGATTTTTCAGGATCTTCTTACCAGGGAAATAATTGGTCGAGGGTATCTGAGGGGCAGATTGTTCCGCTTGGATCAGAACTACGGAGGGGAGAAACCAGGAGCACGGGCAAGCACTACATTGACTTCTAGTTCTGATAAGCTAAGTGAAATTTGGTTGTGGCATCGCCACTTAGGGCATCCATCTTTTAGTCTTATGAAAAAAACCATGCCTACTTTATTTATTGGTGTTAGTGAGACTGTGTTGCATTGTGAGACTTGTGTTTTGGCTAAGAGCCATCGTGTTACTTATTCTCCTAATATTTCTAATAAAAGTACTATTCCTTTTGAATTAATTCATTCTGATGTTTGGGGACCATCTAAAGAACCCACTATATTGGGTATGAGATATTTTGTTTCATTTTATCGATGATTGTACAAGGTTATCATGGATTTCTCTTCTTAGAACAAAAGATGAAGTTTTTTCTGTTTTTTAAAATTTTCATACCTTTGTTCAGAGACAATATAATGGCATCATTCGGATATTCCGTTCTGACAATGGGGGGGAATATGTTAATCATGTTTTTCAAAAAAATTTCAAAACACATTGGATTATTCACCAAACTACTTGTCCGTAAACACCGGAACAAAATTTAGTGTCTGAAAGAAAAAATCGTCATTTACTTGATATGGCTCGTGCACTCTTATTTAGTGCTTATATGCCAAAATATCTTTGGGGTGATGCTGTACAGGCTTCTGCCCATCTCATCAATCGTCTCCCGTCTAGTGTCCTTAACGGAAAAATTCCATTTCAGATTCTCGCATCTTACGTATCCTTATCATCCTTTCATAATCTTCCTACTCGAGTATTTGGTTGTGTTGTTTTTGTGCATGTTCCTAAAAATCAACGTTCTAAATTAGATGCTCGGGCAATTAAATGTGTGTTTGTTGGTTATGGAAGTTATCAAAAAGGGTACAAGTGCTTTCATCCACCAACCAGAAAGTATTATGTTACTATGGATGTTACCTTCTTTGAGGACATGAGTTATTTTTCCTCACGCATCTTGCTTCGTCGGGGAGAATACATATTTTGAAGAACTGTATCATGGTGAAGGGGAGGCATTAGGTGAGTCACCAACTGATGTTTCAATGAGACCAGATAAGACTTCTAATTCATTGAATCAAGTCATTGCAGAAACAGATGCTTCAAGTATTCAAGCACCAAATTCACTTACAGCAAATGACATTGAAGACAAAACTGTACCCTCAGGCATTACTCCTACCCTTGATCAACAACTCCCTGGTACTGAAGGTCACTCATCTGAGGTATGTACACCTACTGATACTAATAACATCGAGTCTAATGTTGGACAATATGTGTTACCAAATAGGACTACTCGAGGTCAACCAGCCAAAAGGTATGAACCAAATATTCATGCAAAATCAAAATACCCAGTAGCCAATTTCATGTCCACTAAAAGATTATCTAAGTCATACAAATCATTTGTGAATCAAATATTTGGTGTATTAGTACCTAACAAAGTGCATGATGTGTTGGGATATCCAATATGGAGGAAGGCAATGGATGAAGAGATGGATGCATTAAAGAAGAACGATACTTGGCAACTTGTGTCACCACCACAAGGAAAAAAGGCAGTTGGTTGTCGATGGGTGTTTACTATAAAACATAATGGTGATGGATCCGTAAATCGGTATAAAGCTCGTCTTGTAGCAAAAGTGTTTACTCAAACGTATGGTGTAGATTACGATGAGACTTTTGCTCCTATTGCCAAAATGAACACGATTCGGGTTCTGCTCTCACTTGCTGCTAACCTAAACTGGCCACTTCGGCAGTTTGATGTCAAGAATGCATTTCTTCATGGAGAATTAGCCGAGTAGGTGTACATGAGTCTTCCACCTGGGTATGTAGTTGATTCTCCTGGTAATTTTGTATGCAAATTGAGAAAGTCTTTGTATGGCCTCAAGCAATCCCCTCGAGCCTGGTTTGGAAGGTTTTCACAGTTCATGCAAAAGGTTGGTTACAGACAGAGTAATTCAGACCACACTCTGTTTCTCAAACTTCAACGAGGAAGGTAATGTACCCTAATCATTTATGTTGATGATATGGTAATCACTGGTGATGATACTATTGAGATGGATAAATTACAAAGACAGCTAGCCTCTGAATTCAAAATGAAGGACTTAGGTGAACTAAAGTACTTCTTAGCAATTGAGGTAGCTAGGGGAAGAGAAGGAATATATCTTTGTCAAAGGAAGTACATTATTGATATGCTAACAGAGACATGTATGTTGGATTGCAAACCTATTGACACTCCTATTGAGCAAAACCATGGTTTAGCAGAGTATCCAGATCAGATACCAACTGATCGAGCCCGCTATCAGAGATTGGTTGGACGTTTGATTTACTTAGCTCATACTAGACCAGATGTTGCATATGCAGTAAGTGTGGTGAGTCAGTTCATGCACAATCCAAGTGAGAACCATATGAATGTTGTTTTGAGAATTTCAAGGTATTTGAAATCGGCTCCAGGAAGGGGAGTAATGTTCTCTAAACACAACAATCCTCTTGAAGTCTGTGGATTCACAGATGCAGATTGGATATGAAGTATTACAGATAGAAAGTCAACATCGGGTTATTTCACATTTGTGGGAGGAAATTTGGTTACATGGAAAAGTAAGAAGCAGAAAGTGGTGGCACGATCTAGTGCTGAGGCAGAATATAGAGGTATGGCTCATGGGGTTTGTGAATTGATGTGGATAAGAACTTTGTTATTAGATTTGGGTTTCGAACTCAAAAATACTATGCAGATGTATTGTGACAATCGGGCAGCCATTGATATATCACAAAATCCAGTACAACATGATCGCATTAAGCATGTAGAGGTTGATCGTCACTTTATAAAAGAGAAGTTAGATGCCAAACTTATTAGTTTTCCTTTTGTTCCCACAAAAGAGCAACTTGCAGATATACTTACCAAAGTAGTTTCCAAGAAGTAATTATATGGCTCATTAAGCAAGTTGGACATGATTGATATCTACGCGCCAACTTGAGGGGGAGTGTTAATAAATCATTAAATGGTATATTAGTTGTATGCAACTAATATACTTTATAAGCTGTATATTAGTTGTATTCAACTAATATACTTTTTCTTAAAAGCACTTTTAGAAAAAGCAGATTCCTTTTATTCTATATTTATACATGTATTGATCTTCAGTATTAGTTACCTTGTAAATACATTAAGTGAATTCAATTCACTTAAAGTGCGTTAAGAGATAAAAATTCTAGTGAAGTTAATGATCAGAATGAATTGAGTTAGAGTATAAATTTCAATGATTTTAATGAAGAATTATTAGAAAATAAGAATAAATAAATCATATATTAATAAAATAAAAAATGTGAATTAATTTTATCTAATAAATTAATTTTTTAAAATATGAATCCATTAGCTTATAAAAATTATAAAACCAATTAAATTCGATTAAAACATATAATTGTTATCTTGTATCAATTAATAAAATATAAATTTAATGATATTGATATAATAAATTTTATTAAAAAGTTAACAATGATGTGAGATCAGTAGATATTTAACTTAAAAGATATCTAAATAATCCTTTGAGTAAATAAAATAAATAAAAGTTAAAATTATTAATTATAAAAGATTTAATTTGATTTAATTAAATTAATATATATATTTAAAAATTAAATAATTTTATTTAAAAAATTTATTAAAAAATAAAAATAAATAATCAAATAATATATTGATAAGATATTAAAAAAATAATTAATACTCATCCTATCTTATCTTTCTATTTATCATATATATTTATTAAAAAAAATTAAAATTAATTTCTCATATCTTTATTAAAATTTTAATTATTAATAAATTAATATTATTGATAGTTTTTTTTAAATACATTTTTTTAATTATTAAACTCTTAATTTTTATTCATTTTATTCTTATTAAAAATAATATTTATAAGAACTTAAAATTTATTATTTTGTAAGAACTCATTATAGGTATTGGGTCTACCACATAAAATAGTGGAGCTTAATTTAACTTTCCTACTATTTCTTTGCGTCCTTTTGGTTTTGATTTAGATCACCGTTTTGTTCAAGCTCTAGGGGAAGACGGCAGGGGACACAAGGTGTATTATTTTGGCTAAATTTTATTTTTCTTTATTGGGATTCTGTTTTACTGTACTTCCTACCATCTTTTGATTATTTTAAAGATGAAGCTCGGCGGTTTTGTTGTTTGACTTTTGGGTTTTTTTTTTGTTTTTTGTTTTCATCAAGCTACCAATTTTAGTTTTGGAATTTTGTTAATTTGAACGCAATCAAAACGTTTGTTCTTTGCCTCCAAAGGAATAAAATTCAAAAGAAGCATCGAATTTATAGCTTGAAGTTCCGTAACAGTTTTGAAGTGAGGGGGAAAAAAAAGAATTGAATGTTGTATCTTTGGATAGATGGGTAAATTGGATATGCCTCTAGTTTTTATATGTCCCAGTTATTTTTTCAGATGATTATTCGAACTTAAGGTTGCTGGCTGCGAATTCAATTTGTTTTCATTGCTGGTTTTAATTTCCTTGGTGGAACATATAGCTTTTTACGTGTTTTTTAGTGTTCTGAACATTGGTCACTGGGTGCAATGTTAAGAAGAACAATAGCTCTTGTATTCTTGATTTTCTATCTCTCTGTCTATGTTTCAGTCGCTGATAATGAATTCGCTCAGTGTAATTGCGATGATGAAGGCTTTTGGAGCGTACAAAACATACTAGAAGCGCAAAAAATTTGTGATTTTTTAATTGCAATTGCATATTTCTCAATCCCTGTTGAACTCCTTTACTTCATTAGTTTCTCAAACGTACCCTTCAAATGGGTCCTCCTTCAGTTTATAGCATTCATAGTTCTCTGTGGATTGACCCATTTTCTCAATATATGGACTTATTATAGTCACCATTCCTTCCAATTAATGATGACTCTTACGATTGCCAAATTCTTCACTGCCTTAGTCTCTTTTGCAACAGTTATTACCCTTTTAACTCTGATCCCTCTAATTCTCAAAATAAAGGTAAGAGAAGTATTCTTGACACAAAATGTATTGGAATTAAACCAAAAGGTTGGGATGATGAAGAGACAGAAGGAAGTGAGTTGGCATGTACGAATGCTCACACGAAAAATAAGAAAGTCGCTTGATAAGCGTACCATATTGTATACCACTCTTGTTGAGCTTTCCAAGACCCTGGGCTTGCACAATTGTGCTGTTTGGATGCCAAATGAGAGCAGAACTGAGATGATCCTGACTCATGAGTTGAAAAAGGGACCTTCAAGAAATTACCATCGTGCCATATCTATTAAGGATCCAGATGTCTTAGATATTAAAGGGAACAAGGGGGTGAAAATTTTGAAGGCTGAATCAGCTCTTAGCACTGCAACCTGTAGTGAGTCTGGTATGCCTGGGAGTGTTGCAGCAATTCGGATGCCTATGCTTCGGGTTTCAAATTTTAAAGGAGGAACTCCACAGTTGGTTGATACTTCGTTTGCTATACTAGTTTTAGTTTCTACAAGTGCTAATTCTGGATCATGGAGCTGTCATGAAATGGAGATAGTGGAAGTAGTAGCTGACCAGGTAGCTGTGGCTCTTTCCCATGCTGATGTCCTTGAAGAGTCTCAGTTAATGAGAAAGAAACTAAGGGAGCAAAATGTTGCATTGCAACAGGCTAAGAAGAATGCAATTATGGCCAGTAAAGCACGGGATTCATTTCAGAAGGTAATGAGTTATGGAATAAGAAGGCCATTGCATTCTATTTTGGGTTTAATTTCGATGTTTCAGGAGGAGAATTTGAACCTCGAACGAAAGATTATCATTGATACAATGGCTAAAACTTGCAGTGTTATCTCAACCTTGATAAATGACGCTATGGAGATTTCGACTAAAGATAGTGAATGGCTCTCACTGGAGATGAGGCCTTTCGAGTTACATTACATGATAAGAGAAGCTGTTTGCCTTGCTAAATGCATGTCTGTGTATAAAGGTTTTACTTTTGAAATTGATGTTCACAAGTCATTGCCTAATCAGGTGATAGGTGATGAAAGAAGGGCTTTTCAAGTAATTTTGCATATGGTTGGATATCTATTGAGCATCTATAATGGAAGTGGTAAAATCACATTTAGGATTTCCCCAGATAATACTATTGAGGACAGGGATGATAAATTGCTTAGGTTTTGGACACCCAACATGTCAGATGGATTTGTATTTGTGAAATTTGAATTTGAGACTGAAAAACGATGTTTTTCTCCGGATGGATCAAAATCTGATACTCATATCATTTCTAGGAGGCACAGCAATGAAATCAGGGAAAATCTGAGTTTTAGTACGTGCAAAAAGATTGTGCAAGTAAGTCATCTTGATGCCTTTTACCTTTTTTTCATTTTATTGCTAAGGATTTCATTCATATTTCTAAGTATCATATTTTGTTCTCTCTCTGTGGTGTTATATACTGTAGTTATAGTTGAGCTACGATCCAACGAGTAATGAACTCTTGGTTAGCCTATGTTTGAGGCTTTCTATCGAAAGGATTTTTTTCCTTTTCAATCTTATACTTTCCTCGTGTCTGGGTCATGATTTCTTTTGAGTACTCATAAGAAGTGAACCCACCCTTGATCTCCATGTTATGCAAAATCCCATTCCTATGTATCCCCAGCCACTATTACAATTCAGGAAGAATCATTCTCTGTGCATTATTTTGCATAATGTGGTGGTTCCTATAGTTGTTTTCTTTCAACGAGCTATGTGCCTTTTTTAGTAAATAGATATTATCAGATCAAGATACATAAAGTACTTCGTAATTAAATTTCATAAAATAAATAAATTGCATACATTAGATGAGCCACTGAAACTCACTTTTATTCCAAAAAGAAATTTTGAATAGTGACATGGCATTGATTGAAACTTTTTGAGCTTTCTTTGTTCCAACTCTGACAAGTCTATACTGTAAGCATGATTCCTACAATCTTCTATAACACTTGATCTTTGATGCTGTGAGATTTCAAAATCTGCACGACTGAAAGCCTAAACGAAATATCGTAGGTCTAAGTGAAGATTAAATAAACTTGATTGAAATCTTAAGTGAAGAAAAACCCAATCTTGATTGAAATCTAGTTGAAGAGAAAACCAAACTTTATTGAAATCTTGGTGTACCAAAAGCTTATTGCATTAAAAAGAAAAAAAGAAAAAAAGAAGAAGAAGGAGACTCTCTCCGGTATTAAGCAAACCAAAAGGAAGAACAGACACAGAGAGATACAGAGAGTTTTTTCCCCTCTCTTTATTGGAACTGATATAATATAGAAATTTCATTTCATCTCTGAATGGACAACTGAAGTGGACGACTTGGTTCCATTTTTTTTTTAAAGAGGAACTTAGTGCACTTCTGCTACTTCTTATCCCTGCAACTTGGTTGGCCCAAATTGCATACAATGTAGAAACTGGGTGGAGAGTCATGTAAGAGTTGGTGATAGCATAATTCATTAGGAAACCAGTATTATGTTGTTGTAGGGAGATATGCCATGAAAAGATCTCTACTGCCCCCTCTGGAAATCCATCTTGGTGGCTTGTCCAATCTGCACTAATATAGAATGTTCCAGAGTTAAATCATCTATTGCTTGAAGAGATATATTTAAGATAAAGACTAGGTGCCCCAAGATCTAGCTCCTCATGAAGCTTGTAATTCTTAATTTTTGTGTTTTGGCTTTTATTAGCTAGTATTGATTTGAAAGCTCAAGTTGGAATGAGAAAGAATATGCTCATGATATTGACATGAATAATTTCTGCAACTCATGATTTCTTGAAATTGTTATGTGCAGATGATGCAGGGTAATATGTTGATATCTCCAAACGATGTGGGATTTGCACAAAGCATGACACTAGTTCTCCGTTTTCAAATCCGACCTTCATTACAGGGAGCCTTTTTAATCCCTGGAAGTTCAGTGGATCAGTCAAAGGCCAATCCAAATTTTAGAGGACTTCGAGTCTTAGTAGCTGATGATGATTATGTTAACAGGACTGTGACAAAGAAGCTGCTTGAGAAGCTGGGTTGTCAAGTAACAGCAGTGTCTTCTGGTTTTGAATGCCTAAATGCTATCCGTACCGATAAAAAGTATTTCCGTATAGTTGTTTTAGATCTTCATATGCCTGAAATGGATGGCTTTGAAGTGGCAATGCGAATTCGAAATTTCTGCATCCACAATCTTCCTTTGATTATAGCTGTGACTGCAAGTGATGAGGTTAATGTGTGGGAGAGATGTCTACAAATAGGAATGAATGGATTGATTCGAAAACCTGTGCTTTTGCAAGGCATGGCAGATGAACTCCAAAGAGTCATGCAGTGGGCGGGTGAAGAATTATGATGAAGAAATCAGCTTGCAGTTCTTCTGCACTTAATTCTCTCTCTCTTTTCAAATATTTTCTGGAGTGTCTCCAATGTGTATGCCTCGGAGAGAACTACGTCATATTATTGTTGAATGTAAGCTTTTGTTCTGAAGACTTTTGATGATTGAGCAATATATCATGGTCTTCCGATTTTTGACTGATTGAAACTGTCTTAACAATAGTCGTAGGATCTATATCCATAGTTGTAACAATAGTGAGAGAACCCGACTTATGAGTTGTGATATTTTATGGTTTTTGAAAAGAGAAAAATATTATTGCAAAAAGAATTAATTTATTTATACATGCATTTTTTTTTAAATTTTGGAAAAAAATTATATTCACATCCAGTAAAAATAATAATTATTCTTTTCAGTGACATTTTTTTTAACTTATTGAAGAAATGTTTGCTATAAATAAGGGGGAGGAGGGTAAAATAGATGGTACATGTTTCCAGTATTGCATCCTCCAAACAAGGTTGATGATATCCATTTCATTGCGATTGATCTTCTATCTGGTTTTATAAACTGGTTGTCCTGCAAACAATGCCGGGATATAATCATATTATAAATCTGGAAAATGCAACAGAATTAACCATAAATAGATACTATATATCTGTTCTTGTTTAGTGCTATTTTGACAATGTAGAGTTACCCTTTCAGCTTGAGCTTCAATATTATTGCATCAAGTTAACTAAATAAAAGGGGAAAGAAGTATGCCTAGGATTTGGGTTCATGGGAAATTTCAAAAGCCGTTCAAAGTGTCATATGAAGATTGTTACTAAAATTAATATCTATTTAGTTTGAATTAAAGAAAATTTATTGAAAAAAAGTTGTATGTTTTTGTTAATATAAGTTGTTTCTGTTATAATATATGTACTTACCTTTATTATATATAAGATTCTTTCGATTTTATTATATGGGTATTTCATTTTTTTAAGGAAAAAAGTACAATTCTTATTAAGGATTTATCACATTGGACAAGTATGGCACTTTCCCTGTGGATTTGTAAGCTATATATCAAGTCAAGCCACCACCTTTCATCGATCAAAGACTTATGGTTTCATCGATCAAAGGCTTATGGTATATGAGGAAGTATTGATTAAGTGTATGCTATTTGAACATAAAAACAAAGATTCCGTAGGTTATGAAGTCATAAAAGAAACCCAAGAAAAAGCCTTTGAATTGGTAACCTACTCATTCTTTTCCTATCTGCAAAGTTTCTTTATTTGTCCTTTTTTTATCGTTATTTTTTTTAAAAGAAACATCTTGGACACTTAGAGAAAATATACAAGGAATGTAAAATTTTTTTTTAATCAAAGATTACATGATTATACATTTTAAATATGGTTCGATTTTGAATGTATGGTTTAGGATCATCTAAATAAGCAGTTGGTATCTATTTGAAAAAGGAAAAAAAAAAAAGAAACTAATAAGGGCTGATATTTATGATACAACAATTAGAGAAAATTCCAAATGTTATGGATTTGTTTTAATACTATAGACATTGTACTTCCGTAGGTATGAAAATTGAAAAAAGGGTGAGGTACACTAAAGTGTCTTTGTTTAGATCAAAATAAAACATTTTCCCGTTTTTTTTTCAATTGTTATATAATTAATTGACATATTATCTTATACAATATTTTGATTTTGATAAAATTTATTTATTTAACCATATCTCACTTTCATGCAATGGTTAGAAATATAAAAAGCTTTCAATTTTATATCTATAATGCAATTTAGAATGAAATTTAAAATTAAATTAAGTTAAATATATAAAAATTGAAAAATTTGACACTAATCATATGAAATAAATTATGAATGAAAAGAAAAAAACAATGATAAAGATTAACATAAATCATAACTTCCTCGATCATACTTGATCATTGAAAGAGTGCAAAAATGGATGCAGTGTGTGGATTTCTCTTCCGATTATTCACACGTCATCTATTATACTCTACTAATATAAAAAGATACTTGAGGCCTTATAATTATGGCAACATTTTTCTTTTCATTTGTAAACTTTTAGCATTTTTATTTGTTATTTTTTTTCCAATATTTTTTCCTATTTATATATTTAATTTTTTCTAAAGTAAAGAGGAATGCTAAGACACAATTTTTTGTTCACGCTAATAGTTAGAAGAAAAAGAAGAAGAATCATTTCTCAATCAAAATTTGACATCTGACACACCATAATTAATCCAAGTATAAATTTATGTGCATTTAATATATTTCTACAAGAAATATTATAAATTTTAGACACATAATAACAATTTCAATACAATATAATCTATATTATTTAACACGATATAAAAAGATTCATAATTATTTATTATAAAGATAAAAAACATAAAATAACACGAATTAATCCAATTCAATATTAATTCTTTTAATCCTAATTTCTCAACCCAACGTGAACATTGTATGATACAACTAAATGTGGTTTAGTATTGATTTATTCCAAAACTTTACTACTATTTGGGTATGTATATTTAATCATGTAATTTTATTTTTAAGTTAGGTTACTCTAATTTTTTCAAAAATAATATTTTTCAAGAGTAAAATTAAATTCTAATTTTACTCTTAGAAATCAATAATGGGATTGGACGTTTGTCCAAGCAGGTTGCAAAGGTAACAACTAACGACTTTGACTTCACTTTCTTGTGTTTGGAAGTAAGTAATAAAACCCTTTTTCTGCATATTCTAGGTATCAGAAATCAGCTCACTTTTGGGCAGAGCTGGTAGTTTTGGACTTCAAAAGGCTACATGAGTTCTAGACAGGCTTGGTACTAGCATGACAAATATGAACAACACGAGTGATTTTACCTCTGGCGTGACACGTAGCTAGAGGGAACAAATTTTCTATTTTGGCTTTTGAAGTTGCCAACACTATTGTCAAGGGTGTTAATCTTATTGTTTCACTTTCTGAGAAGGAGATTAGACATTTAAAAGAGGTAGTGTTTCAATCAGAAGGTGTGAATAGATTAATATCTGAAGATATGGATGAACTCCTGAAACTTGCTGCCTCTAACGTGTTCGTTCGTATTTACCAGATGATTATCCCATTGAACAATTAATGATACCTTTTTTTTTCACAATTCTTACAGAGAAGAGTCGGAAAAATTTACGGCGGAGGTAGTACGTTTTGGAAATTATTGTGATGATCGTCATTGGCATAGCTTGGAACGCTATTTTGTGAAGTAAATCTTGATACATTAATTGCTTCACCATTATGTTTCTCTTGTCTGTTTACTGTGTGTTGTTGGTGTTATTTTTGGTGAGATTCTCATGTTATGTTATATGATAGATTGGTCTCGATAGTCAATTTTCTCAAATCATTTGCTGATTGTCCCGACGTTTGGTGTGAAACGCTTGTTTTTGTTGATTCTATTACCATGACTTGTCATGTTCGAACTTAACCTTCTTTTTTCCTTTTTAGTTCAAATTTTCACATTGGCTTGACCATCCTTGACTAGGTTTAGCTCTCTTTTGAGATTAAATTTTTTTACCTCCCCATATTCCAAAGTTTGTGGGATGTTTTGGTTAGTTCTATAAATAAATCAGATTTTTTTAGGAGATTTAGGCTGTAAGTCCCTCTTACATTTAAGAGGAAGAAAACACCAATGGTAGGTGCAACTACAATGGTAGGTCTGTGCAAATGGTAGGGCAAACCACCATGAGTAGGTCTGTAACCACCACCAGATAGTGCAACTACAATGGTACAGCATCTAACATTGATATGCAATTTTGCCTATAAATAGGCAATGTCTTTGCCTTAGAGAAACATCAACACACCAAACACAGTGAAGCAAAAGCAAAGCCAAAGGAACAATTTCCTTTGAAGAAAAATAGTGTTGTGTGTAAAAAAGTGGGAGTGAATATCTTAGAAAAATATCCCAATATTTTTCTAAAGGGGGCGTGACAAAATAGTGTGTTTGGAAAACACTTGTGTCACACAATTTTGGGTTTATCTCAATTTGTCAGTACGCTTCTCACTTTGTACATTAATCTTATTAGTGGAAGAAATATTTTTAGTTTGTCTCCGTGGACTTAGCCCAAATTAAAGGGTGAACCACGTTAAATTTCCTGTCATTATTCTACTATTGAATTCATTTTATCTTTAACCGTTTGTGTGCCCAACAATTGGTATCAGAATTTGGTCTAGTAAAATTCTTAATATGCTCGTGGTTGCAAAGATAGACTCCATCTTCCACATCGAAAAGATTTTATTAGGTCCAGGCGTATTTATTTACGTAAAAAAGAAACACAAATGAAAAAAATGTCAAGCCAAAGGTAGATATTGAGAAATTTAATGGCAATAATAATTTCTCTTTACGGCAGCGAGGATGAAAGATATTCTCATTCAATGTATATCCATATAATGTCATTTGAAAAGAAAAGAAGATAGCAACCGTCACCGAGGAACAATGGGAGGAAATAGATGAGATTGCAGCTAGTACAATCCGCTTCTAAATCTTTCAGAGACAGTGTCTTGCAAAATATTGAATCAAAAATTGCAAAGGCGCTAAAGAAACATGGGAGACTCTCTAAAACGTGTACATATCAAAGAACCTTGCCAATAAATTTTATTTCAGGTGGAAGGAGCTATATCGATTTATGAGGAAGGAAGATAATGTGAGCATGATGCAGATGTTAGCAATTTCCAACGGAAGCTTTCTCGCTTAGCAAGATTTAATGTGAGTTTTGGCGATGAAGAGAAGTCGTGATGTTCAGTTGGCATCACTACCCTCATCATATAATCATATCTGACAACAACTCGACTTATGCAAAAGACAAGATGGAGTTTGAAGTTGTTGCTTAGAAGCCTTGTTCTCATATGAGAAACAAAACAAGGAAAGAGATTCAAGCACAAGCCCTTATCACGTAGTCTGAGGAAGGAGATCTGACAAAGAACAAAAACCCGAAGTAAGAAGCGAGGAAAATCAAACAAATTTTCCAATGTTGAATGCCATCACCTGTAGAGAGGAAGGGCCGTATTAAGAAATTTTGTCGGGTGTTCAAAAAGGAACAAGAAACGAACAAAGGCAAAGTAACGAAGAAGGACGGCTGATGATGATGAGCGAAACAAATACCATAGACGAAGTTCAATATCGTTTATGATGATTTTGTCAATCTTGCATCACACGAGACAGTTGGGTGATTGATAGTGGTCTACCACGCTACATCGCGTAGAGAATTTTTTTCATCATACACACCTGGAAGTTTTGGTGTTGTTAGAATGGGAAATGAAGATGCATCGAAAGATAAAGTAGGTAAAGGAGACGTTTGCTTGGAAATAGAGAACGGAACCGGACTATTTAGGATGTCGGGCATATTCCGATATCGCCCAA
This sequence comes from Hippophae rhamnoides, assembly GCA_033030585.1. Lineage (NCBI taxonomy): Eukaryota > Viridiplantae > Streptophyta > Magnoliopsida > Rosales > Elaeagnaceae > Hippophae > Hippophae rhamnoides. The sequence continues at coordinate 32,977,361 of CM065432.1, forward strand.
TTTGATCTCTCTGTATGCCGACTTAAAATGAAGGATATCAGTAGCTCCTTAATTTATGACAAATGGAAACTTACAAAAGGCTCTTAGTAGTGGCCGGTGAGAAGCATACAATAACTTTGTATATAATGCAAGCGAAACTCTCTACCGACACAAGAATGCCATAGAGAAAGATAATGCGGTACGGCATGAGACTACCACACGGGTGAAAAAGGTTTGACAAGTCTAGCCAAAAGAAGATATTCGGCTCGAATGGATGAAGTACATTTGGAGAAATGTGTTCATCGTTGCTTGAGCGTGAAAGCAAAATAGGGTTGCTTTCAAGAGCTTCCCTCCTTCCGGAATGAATAATATTTTAGATCCGATTCATTCAGATTTATGTGGACCAATGCCAAAGTCACTGGTGCTCATACTTTGACTTTCATTGATGATCATTCACAAGACGTGGGTATATCTTCTAAAGACAAAGGATCGTGTGCTAGATGTCTTTCAAAGAATTTCATGCCTCGGTTGAGAGAGAGGCTGGAAAGAAGCTAAAGTACCATCCCATACCTGAGAATGGTGGAAGACCGGACCTTTCCATGCTTATGCAAAAGCATGGTATTCTCATCGATATGACACCTCCAAAGACACCGCTTGAATGGCTTAGGTGAGAGGATGAATAGAACTTTGATGGAGAGAGTTAGATGTGTACTCTCACATGCAAAGTTGCCTAAAACTTTTGAGGTGAAACCATACTCACGCTGATTACGTGTTGAATCTTTCACCTTGTACTCCTCTCCAAGATGGATGTTCCAAATAAAGTGTGGTCAAGAAAGGATGTTTCCTATGATCATATGCGAGTGTTTCGCAAAGCATTTGTTCATATCCCCAAGGATGAGAGATCCAAACTTGATGCCAAAACAAGACAAGTGTATTTTTATTGGCTGGTCGATCAATTTGGCTATAGATTTTACGATCCGATTCAGAAAGAGACTTGTCAGAGCCGTGATGCTATATTTGTTGAAGATGAGACCATTGAAGATATTATCAAAATGAAGAAAGATGTTCCAATTCCAATGGTGACTCATCGTATTTGGAATTAATTCCTCCAACATCGTTGCCAAGACAAGTTGGAGATGAAGACTGAGGTTTATCCACCATTGAAGATGATGCCCCATGTAGAAGTTGGTTCTCAAGATGAGGGAAATAATGATGTTCATTATCCGGGGTACCAACACCTGCGGCTTCTCCCTGTTCCACTAGAAGAAGTGATAGAGCTGAGACGACCCTACATCTCATATCCTCCGTATGAGTATGTAACTTTCACCGATGGGGAGAACCACGAGAATTATGAAGAGGCTATGGATGGCGAATCCAAACAAAAAATGGATTGAAGCCATGCAAGATGAGATGAAGTCCTTGCATGAGAACAAAACCTTTGGTGATGAAACCGCCCAAAGGGAAGAGGCCTTGAAAAATAAACGGGTGTTCGGGGTGAAGGACATAGTTCCAAATTCGGTCCACGATACAAAGCAGTTGGTTGTCAAAGGATTCACCAAAGAAAAGGTGTTGACTTTGATGAGATTTTCTCTCCGTTGTGAAAATGACATCCATTCTGCATCGTGCTGTGTTAGCATCATGTCTTAACTTGGAGGTTCGAGCAAACGGATGTCAAACCGCCTTCCTGCACATGGTGACTTGGAAGAAGAGATATACATGGAGCGCCGGAGGGTTTTCATCGGAAGAAGATTATGTCTCGCAAATTGGAAGAAAAGTCTCTACGCTTAAAAACAGGCACCAAGACAATGGTATAAGAAGTTCGAGTACATGGGAAGCAAGGATACAAAAGACTACTTGGACCGTTGTGTTTTTGTGCGTAAATTCTCTAATGATGATTTTATTATTCTTTTGCTCTATGTGGATGATATGTTGATTGTTGGTCAAATATTTCCGGAATCAACAACTTGAAAACGCAGCTGAGTAAGTCTTTTTCCATGAAAGACTTAAAGGACCAAAACATTCTAGCATACGACTATTATTAGAGACAGAAGCGCCAAGAAATTATGGTTGTCGCACGGGAGAAGTACATTGAGAAAGTACTTCAGAGATTTCATATGAATAAGGCTAAAGCGATTAGTTGTCCTCTTGCTAATCAACTTTAAGCTAAGTTCTAAATGTAGCCACCTTACGGACAAAGAGAAGGAAGAGATGGAAGAGGTTCCATATGCTTGACGGTTGGAAGTCTAATGTATGCCATGGTTTGTACACGCCGATATCACTCATGTAGTTGGAATTGTGAGTAGATTCCTTTCAAATCCCTGGAAAGGAACATTGGGCTGCGTGAAATGGATTTTCGTATCTTCGAGGTTCTTCCAAAAATATGCCTATGTTTTGGAAATGATAAACCCGTGTTAGTTGGATACACAGATGCGAGATATGTACTGGTGATGTGGATTCAAAAATCCACTTCGGGTTACCTAATTACATTTACGGGGGCTGTGTCATTGGCCGATCAAAGTTACAAAATGTGTTGCATTGTCCACTACTGCAGAAAGAGTTTATAAAGAAGAACGGAAGCATGTAAAGAGTTGCTATGGATGAAAAAGTTCTTGAAAGAACTTCAAGTTACAACAAACACGGCTTATCGGTTATTTTGTGATAGTCGAGTCTTATCCATCTTGGAAAGAATGCCTCGCTTTCATTCGAGATCAAAACATATTGATGTGAGATATCACCTGGATTAGGGATGTAATGGAGAAGAAGCTATTACAACTTGAGAAGATCCGTACGTAAGAAAATGGATCGGTACATGTTAACAAAAATTCTCCCGAGACAAAATTTTGAATACCGTCATTTAGGTCATTGGATTGGTGGAGCCCTCTATGTAGTCGGGAGGGGGAGATTTGTAAGTCCCTCCTACATTTAAGAGGAAGAAAACACCAATGGTAGGTGCAACTACAATGGTAGGTGCAACCACAAATGGTAGGTGCAACCACCAATGGTAGGTGCAACCACCAATGGTAGGTGCAACTACAATGGTAGGTGCATCTAACATTGATATGCAATTTTGCCTATAAATAGGCAATGTCTTTGCCTTAGAGAAACATCAACACACCAAACAAGAAGTGAAGCAAAGCAAAGCCAAAGGAACAATTTCCTTTGAAGAAATATAGTGTTGTGTGTAAGAAAGTGGGAGAGAATATCTTAGAAAAATATTGGGATATTTTTCTAAAAGAAGAGTGACAAAATAGTGAGTTTGGGAAACACTTGTGTGACACTATTTTGGGTTTATCTCAATTTGTTGTATTGCCTCTCACTTTGTACCCATTAATCTTATTAGTGGAAGAAATATTTTCGGAGTTTGTCCCGTGGACTTAGCCCAAATTAAAGGGTGAACCACGTTAAATTTCCGGTGTCATTATTCTACTCTGTTGAATTCATTTTATCTTTAACCGTTGTGCCCAACATAGGCTTCTATGGAGATAGAGTTAGAGCAATCGAAGATTTCTAGCTTTTTCTCCATGAATCGTTTCATATATACTTCGATAGACTCACCCTTTTCCTAAACGACGGAGTAAAGATGGTGAGACTTTTTTTTGAGTAGCTTGGTATAGACATAATTGATGATAAACAACCTTACAACCTATGAGAATTAGGTTATAGTGTGGGGTACCAGGTTATTGAACAATTTTTGGACACCATAATAGAGGGTGGTAGCAAATAGTTTACACATTATGGTGTCTTTTTTGCCTTATGTAAGGCTTATAGGGGCTATACAATCTTGAAGTGTTGCATGTGAGTCACAAGGTCCTTGGTTCCTTGATAGTCAGGATATTTTGGAGCATTGAATTTGGCTGGTGATTCATCATTTTCTATTTTTATCAGAAAATGGTGAGACATATAATACTCGCAGTCCCTATCTACATCATAAGGGGCATTATCCTTTACTTTTCTTTCATTGGTCATTCTCAAGGCTTGATCTTGCTTTCTGTTGGCCTCTTCCAAAGCTTGGAACTGTCTCTCTTAATTTTTTCTTTATAGTACCACTGCTCGTTACTAGGTCCCATTGAATTGGAAAGGGAATCACTCCCAACTTTGCACTATCCTTGGTTATGCTCGAGTATAATGCGATTTAGTCTATTTCTACCGACAAGGTCAGTGGTGTGACCATCAGAGGGTCACAAACCAGACTATGAACGCATCACCTTATTTTCTCGTCTAATCTCTACAAGTTCTCTTCTTAACTTAAGAAGTTGACGATAAGCCAACTCTTGATCAGGTTCGGTCTCTATTCTGACCACATCATGAATTGGTGAGGCATTATCTGTTGCTACCACTGCCTCTTCGTTTACTTGTCTCAATTATTCTTCAGCGCGTGTTCCTACCATGATGATTGTAACTCTAAGGGTACGTGGAACAAGTGTTAAGTCTCTTAAGTCTCTCTCAGAATTTGGGGTGAATCCTTGAAAATATGGAGTCAGAAGCTAAAGCTTTGACCTTAGAATCTAAGCCCCACGGTGGACACCAAAATTTTGGGATTGATCCGATTTACAGAGAGAGAAACTAGAGAAAAGTCAGAACAATTGATAGAACGTGTAGATCTCTTAAGAAATTCATACATATATAGTTTTTTACACGTACAAGTATCGATTACATAGGGTACACACATATACGTGTGTCAAGAAGGGCATAAAAGTAAAAACAAGTATATTTATAGGTTAAGGTCAACCACCTTATAGCTGGTTGACTATATAGATACCAAAGTTGCCTCAGATGAATCTCTCCTACGTTATTGTGGGCGCGGGTAAATGAAGGTTTTTTTGAATGACTCGTCTTATGGTTCGAACTGTCTGCTAGACTTAGATTAGATCGATTCATATATTCAAATAATGAGCTTAGTATATCAAACACAAATATGATTTGTTGACTAAAATAATATACTACTTTTGTTGATATTTTATGTTGACATCCATCATCATGATACATCAAACACAAATATGATTCGTTTATTAAATTAATTCACATAATTTGAACGAATTACACTCTAAGTTAATTTAGCTTATAAAATTAAAGAATTAAAAATTGATAATTTTTTTAATTTTTGATGAACAAAACTAAGATAAAAAATTAATCAGATGCTTGTCACGTTACGATGTTTTAATACTAATTAAACATGAGTTACTTATTTGTATTTTATCTTGGAAAAATGGTTGACAAATTATGTATGTTAGGTCTAAGTGAACATTAGTATTTTAAAACAGAAAATGATTTTTTGTCACGTTGTTAATGCAAAAAGGAGATGTGAAAGAATAAAACTTCAAATGTTAATAAAATTTATAATAAAATATTATTATTTGTTACATATAATTAAAATATTATTATTTAAATGAAATAAATTAAAATTTAAAAATAATAATAGAGAATGATATATTAAAATATTAGTGTCATTGTTGAATGATACAAAAAAATAATTAAAATGATAACTTTGATTTCTATTAAAAAAGTTATGTGATAAATATGTGATAAATTTAATTAAAAATGCTCAAAATTCGATTTATCATTCCTCACCTTTTTTTTAAGAAACTAGATAAAAAAACTATTTTTATAAAGTAGAAGTAAATGATTCAAATATTTTAAACTAAGGTACTATGATTAGTCTTTGATCTCTACTTATTTTGATTTTTGATTCTTTTTGGATTATTAGAAATCCAAAATTTAAAAATTATCTTATATAATTATTTATTTTATTGTATATCTCTTTTCATTTTAAATGAATGATGTATAAAGATAAGGAATTTTTATTTTATTTTATTATATACTAATTAATATGTAATTTTTTTAAATAAATTTAAATCAAATCAAATAAATAAACAAAAAAAATATAACAAGAATGCAACATGCACCTTGTGCGTGTTACAAACCTAGCTACACAGTATTTATTTTACAATTTATTTTCCTTCTTGCTTCATTTTCTTATAATATTTAAGTAAAATTATCTTTTTAGAATATTTTACTAAGAATTTAAGTTTTTATATTTATATAAAATTAAAATTTATTAATAAATATAAAAAATTCAATCTAGATCAAAATTCATCTATCCAAATGCATTGCTAACCGAATTTGATAAAACAAAAACTAACTATTTTTATTTAGTTACGGAGAAAAAACTAAGTTTTAAATTTAACTTTTAATTATTTTAATTGATATATTAGTTATCTTTAGAAGTTATTAAATCTTTATATTATTAAGTAACTTTTAAAATCTTTGAAACAAATTATCTAGATTTTACAAGAAATAAAAGTAAAATAAGTGTCACATAACATAAACCATCCTATCTTAATATCTTAAATAAAAAAAATTACTTAGAATAAGATTACGGTGAATAAACATAAATATATATTTTTATTTAAAACAATCAAAATAAAGAAGCTAAGAAAACTATTTTACTAGAGAGAACTCCAATAAAAGGAGATCTTCTGTGGGAGAACATACACAAACTTTAAAAAGAGAGAGGGGAGACAGCAACAAGTGTTAAGTATAACCCCAAATAAAAGTTTTTGTTGAAATTATAGCCACAAAATGTTTGTTTTGCAATTTTTTTTCTTTTTCAATATTTTTTTGGAATTTTTTCCCTTCTTGTTTCATTTTCATATAATATGAAAATAAAATTATTTCTTTAGATTTTTTTCCAAACAATTAATTTTTTTTTGAATTTTTTTCCTTATTGTTTCATTTTCTTATAATATCAAAATAAAATTATCTCTTTAAACTTTCCCATAAAATAAAATATGTTTATTCAAATTATAGCCTCACAGTATTTGCTATTGAGTTTATTTTTATTCTTTTTTAATTTTCTTTTTCTTATTATAATAAATGAAATTCTTTTCAGATTTTTTTAAAAAATTAAATCCTTTATTTTTATATTTTAGTAATTATACTTTATTACCATGTGCATTTCTTTCTTAATTTGTATATAAAAAATATTAATAACTAAAAGGATACAAATAAATAAATACCTTAAAACAAAGCTAAATTTAATTTTATCTATATATATTTAAATTTTAATGAATATTTTAATAATTTCTATTAAAATAAATAAATAATTAGAATTTTACGACCATAAAATATTTAATATCTTTTGAAATTGTGATTTAAAGCAAAAATAAATAGGATAGATGAAGCATTTAAGTATTTTTTTTATAATTTATGTTTAGTAACTTTAAAAACGTAACACAAACTATCAGTTTTTAAGTTTTTCTTCATTTTTTATATATTTGTTAAAAAAATTAATTTAAAAATTGTTTCAATAATTATGTGTTAAAACTTTTTTTCAAATAGTTTAATTTGAAAAAAAAATTAAAAACTAAAATTTAGCAATTTAGTCCTTATCGTGTCACTTTTTTAAAGACAGTTAAGAAAACTTGTATAAAAAATCCCAAGATCTAAGTACTCTAAAAACAAAAAAATAGTGAACTGATGCGATATTTGTCCTAAAAAAATAATAGCACATATTAACGACATAATAACACACATTTATTAGTTAAATACTTAAATACATTAAATTTTTGGTTCCCCCGCCCCCCTCTTTTTTTAAAAAGTACTTTCTTATTCATAATTTAATCACCCCAAAAAGTATATTTATATTTTAATGACAAGTTAATTTAAAAAAAATTGAATATTCAAGACATAAAATTAAGAAAAATAAACATGGATGTTATATTAAATCCAATTTAGTAACTAATTTTTTTATAAAAAAAAAATTATTTTTTTCTTTTCTTAAAATTATATAATTAGGTTAATAATTTTTTATTTAATATTATTTTATTTTATCCTTATTTCCAATGATTATACACGTACATATGCATAAACCATATATCTAGAACTAAAAGTTATAAAATTTATTAAAAAATAAAAAATAAAATCCATGGAATATATATATATATAATAGCGATTGGATCGAAGAAGTAAAAAATTTTTAAACATCTTGTTTTCTTAAAAATAAAGATAATCCAATTCGATGAAAAAAAAGATGATAGAGAGTATATTAATCGATTTTATTTTCGAGGCATCTATACATTGTTTTGAATATATCGCATTATGTATCATTTGATAGCCTAATAAATCTCTTATTCTCGGTTTAAATCTAATTTTAAATTGAAAATTTTCAAAGATATTTAAAATTAGATAAATCTCGACAATATAACCTCATATATCCACTTTCTTTCGAGAGTATATATAATAACAATTGGATTGAAGAAATAAATAATTTTTAAACATCTTATTTTCTTAAAAATGAAGATAATCCAATTCGATGAAAAAAGAGATGATAGAGAGTATATTAACCGGTCTTATTTTCGAGGCATCTATACATTGTTTTGAATATATCGCATTATGTATCATTTGATAACTCAATAAATCCCTCATTCTCGATTTCAATCTAATTTCAAATTGAAGAATTTCAAGGATATTTAAAACTAGATGAATCTCAACAATATAACCTCATATATCCATTTTTCTTTCGAAAGTATATTTATGAATTTACCCATGATCGTGTAAGCCATTGATAAGTTTAGCAAGAGTATTTAAAACACAGCCCAAAAAAGCCTTATTTATCGGTATTTGAGCAATTTTTTTATTGATTTTACAAAACTTTCCTCTTGTATTATCAAATAGTAACCTAGGAATACCACACCGATATTATTTGATTCCAAATTCAAGACAATGTCTATCACTTCTTAAATAAACTTTCAATCTCTTGCAATCACTTCTAATGCCTCTTTTTTATGTGTGACCTATATTTAGAAGACATGGATAAAATATTAGTAAATATCAAATTAGCATAGTATTTATTGATTTTAAGACTTTTGTTGAAAAACAATATTTAGCTTATATAAAAAAAATTCAAACAAATAAGGGGTTGCGTTCATACCATTGGAGAATTGTTTAACAAAGCAAGGTATTGTGTATAGGCTAACATACTCACATACTTTTGAAAAACAAATGGGGTAGTAAAATGTAGGCAGACATATTGTTGAAAGAGGGCTAGCCTTACTTTCTACAACTAGCATACATGTTTAGTTATAGCTCGTTGTTATGCAAACTACTCTGTATTTGCTTAATAGACTTCTCACAAAATATTTAACTAGTTTCTCTTTTTGAAGTCTTCATTTTCAATAAACTTGATTAATATAACTCTTTTAATGTTTTTGGTTGTCAAAGTTTTCCTTACTTAAGAGCTTATCACACCACTAAATTAGACACTCGTTTCCTTGAGTGTGTTTTTTTAGGGGTATTCTTTAAATCAAAGAGGCTTTTTATGTCTACATTGAGATATAGATAAGGTGTATGCTAGTAGGCATGCTACCTTTAATGAAAATTTCTTCCCTTTTGCAGAATTAGTCATTGATAAGTCTGTTTCCAATGTTTTTATCCCATATGTTATTCAAGTTCCAACTTCTTCTTATTGAGTTAGATTCTTTTGTGTTTCCAAATATATCTACTCCAATTGTGTCTTCAATTTTTTTCATTAGTTCTTTTCAAAGCTTAAAGTCTACTGAGTCTTAATTGGTTCCTCATTTTTCTAAGTCTTATGAGTTTTTGGTTCACCTTCTATTGACCCTAATGAATTTATTGACATTAGTTCTTACACTCATGGTAATGAGTTGGCTTGATCTTCTTCTACTTATATATCTCCTTTAGCTTCAAATGATTAGTCTAATTCAGTTGCTTTCCCTTCTATCTCTAATGTTGTTTATGGTTCTTCAAATCTCTCCAACAATCACTCCATGTTTACTAGATCAAAAGTTGGCACCTTTAAACCCAGAACCTTTCTTGTTTCCACCTCCATTTCTTTTGCTTTGTGTGTGCCTAAAGGTTATAAAGTTTCTTGCTTGAGTGGAAGGAAACCATGCAAAAGAAATTGATGCTTTTAATGCCAATGCCATTTGGACTCTTGTTTCTCTTCCTCAAGGTCACACAATAATCACATGCAAATTGGGTTTTTTAGAGTTAAATTTTTTTCTACTGGTGCCTTAGATAACTATAAAACTCACTTAGTTGTATGAGGCTTTCTTCAAGAATTTGGTATTGATTACTTGGAAACTTTCAGCCCTATTGTCAAAACAACAACTATAAGAGTAGTTCTGACTTTGGTGCTTTATAAAAAGTGAAAATTTAGGTAAGTTGATGTCAATAATGTTTTTCTTAATGCAGATTTTTTGGAGGTCTAATGATCCTACTTTGTTTTGAAAGCTACATAAGACTTTATATGGATTGAAACAGGCTCCTAGAGCCTAGTATCAGAAGCTTTGCAATTGTCTCCTTACCATGGGATTTGTGAATTCTAAAGCTGACAATTCAAGGTTTGTGAAACATATATCACTTGATATGTTAGTGTTCGTCGTGTACATGGATGACATTTTCATCACATGTTCTAGTTTTATATTGGTAGAGAAACTCATAGCTGATCCACACCTACAATTTGCAATCAAAGATCTTGGTATTTTGAGCTATTTTCTTGATCTTGAGTTATCTTATGGGCCAAAATGTATCTATCGATCACAACATAACTATATTAAGGACCTATTGGAGGCTTTTGGTATAAAGGATGCCAAGCCTTTACGACTTCTATGAGCTTTGGTAATATTTTGAGCAAGTTTAAGGGTGTTATTTGGAGGATGGTTTTGACTATAAAAGGCTGATAAGTTCTTTGTAATACCTTACAATCACCAGGCTTGATATGGCATTTAATATTAATAAGTTTTTCATGTTCATGTCATCTCCACCTGAGGCACACTAGTTGGTTGCCAAAGGTCTTCTACGTTATCTCAAGGGAACCAATACATCTTTCCTTAACCTTTATTGCACCTTCCAATATGGATTTGGTATGCTTCTATGATGTTGATTATGCTAGTTGTCTAGATGATCACGGGAGCACTGGTGCTTACTATATCTTCTTAGAGGATTTCTTAGTATCTTGAAAATCTTCAAAACAACAAGTTATTTCACGTATTAGCACTGAAAGTGAATATAAGTCTATGGTATTAGTTGCTATTGAGCTTGTCTGACTCCAATTTTTGCTGACGACTTGTAAGTTTCTATGATTTTGACTCTTATCATGCTTACAAACAATGTTAACGCCAAGGCTTTATCTCATAACCCAGTTTTCTATACTTATACGAAACTCATTGAAGTTGATCATTATTTTATCAAGGTTTTGGTTTCCCAGGGTTCTCTTCTCAATGACTATGTATCCCTTATGAATTAGGTTGTTGACACTCTCAACGAGCCATTGGCTGCAACCTAGTATTTGTGTTCAAGACTCAAACTTTTGGTGCTACCTCAACCATTAGTTGTTATTGGATGTTTTAGTTGATGCAACTTAAGGGAGATGAAGCTAATTGTAATTCTTGTAACCACCTAGCTCTACACTTGGGTGTATTGTTAGTTTGTTAGGCCTTGGTTTTGTTATCATTCAAAACATATTGCACTTATTTATAACTACTTGTGCTATGTATATAAATAGCAGCTAGTATATTATTGTATCATCGTCAATGTTTACTTTAATTAAAGAATCATTTCACTCATTTATCTTCTCTCATTGAAGTTTCATTTTTTTGCTTTGATCTTGAATAAATGTGTAATTTATTTTGAATAATTTTTTCTTGTTTATTTTTATTTTCATTGCATCTATGACCAATAATAAACATACTTGTGGGCATAAATAATTTAAAAAGTGAATAAATTTAAAATGGTATAAAAAGTTATTGTTCAAATTATTTATATATTAAAATTTTATTGATGAGATATGCATGCAACACATATAAAATAAAAAGCTTAAATCTATTACTAATTTCTTATAAAAATTCCAGCCAGAGGCCCCGAGTTAGATCTATCCCTGTAACTCACGTTAATAGGTGGAACTAATAAAATATTAAGATTGAAAAATACATACGGTTATTCTACTAAAAAGTGTTGTCACTATTAGGTCAACGTATACATAGGAGTAGCTTATGAAGCTACACATAGCGTATACTCCACGGCAAATTTAATGTGTGCAATATTCGAATAATTAATTAAAGTTTTGTGACTACATGAAGTTGAAAAATATAAAGTAAATATGCTCTCATTCTTTATATTAATGTTGATGCATAATTCCCCATTACCAACGTTGATTAAATTATTGTCTTCACTTGTATTTGTTTTTTAATTAATTGTACAAAACTTTGGCTTTATCGCGTGGTCCTCATTTCTTTATTGCTGGGTTTACGGATTCCTTTCAGAAAAGAATTGTTAATTTTGTTTTCTTAGACTTTCAAAGACAACTAGGGCTTGCAAAATGCTGGCCATCGAAATAGACAACTTGGTGATGCACAAAAAAGAGGTTTCATTTGTTCTTAGTCTTAATAATTTGATTATTTTAATCTAATTATGTTACTCGAGGCTGGTTCCATCATCATCAATTTTGCTTTAGCACTGATAGAAAGTGATTCGTTTCCTACTCAATTAATCATCATCTGAATTTCACATGGTACACAATAGACAAACAAAATATATAAAATTACTTAAAATTATTTGATTTTGGATTATTTTTTATTTTTTTTATCAAAATTAACGGATGATAAGTTTTTTCATGACTTTAGTACCATTATGATAAACATTATTTTGAAGTGATTTTGATAAAAAAAAATAAATTTATATTGAGTTAATGGCTTAATGTGTGAATGTGTTGGTCTAATATCTAAATATTTACTACTAGCATTTAGTGTCGTGATAAGATTTACCACAATAAGGTAATGTTTTCTCACAATAATGCCTTATCTTGAAGTTATTTTGGTAAAAAATGAAATTCGTGGTAAAATATTAGTGAGTGTAGAAACACATTGACATAGCATAGTGTCACGACCTTAAATTTTCAAGTATCAATCGTGCGATACTTAGCACCGTCCGTTGCACTAAGTCTGTCTTTGAATCTGGATGAAACTCTAAAGAGAATGGAAAGAGTTTACAAAGAATACTTTGTATTGCTCTAGAGAGAGTTTATGTTACAAGATTCTAAGAATTCCCAAGGATTTTCTAAGGATTTCCTAGGATGATTACAAATGAAGACCAATTGGTCTATTTATAGTGTGCCTTCTAAGCTTAAGAATATGCCACCACTTTCTAGATAATTCTAAGCTTAGAATATATAAGAGTGTTCTAGGTTTATGTACAATGTGCCACAAGGCTCTAGGACCTTCTAGCCAACTCTAGAGTCTTCTAGGTTTGTCTAGCTCCTTCATGCACATTCCGAGATGTTCTGTAAGCTTCCAGCAGCTTCTACATCCTTCCCGAACCATCCGGAACGTTCTAGAACCCTCTAGCGTGCTCTAGAACATTCTAGGGTCTTCAAGCTTGAGTTGAGTCCGTCCAACTCTAGCCCTTTCTAGACTTCTCTAGGAAACTCTAGAACTTTCCATGTAGAATAGTCTAGATCCTTTAGGTAACCACCATTTATTTTGGATTTTTAGAGATATTTTGTGCGAGACGTGACACCCTTCCCCACTCAAGTTCGCGACGCCCTCGTCGCACCTTCAAGCTGAAACCTCTCTATGGCATCTTTGAATTGCCATAAAGACTCATCGGATTCCCAGCTTGTCTCTACATCTGGGGTGTTTTTCCATTTGACCAAGTATTCCTTATAACTTGGTACGCCCCTTCGTCGGATCAAGGGTCCGCCAAAATTGAGTCCACTTCTTTGTCGAAGGAGGTTACTACTACGGTAGGTGCCCTCTTGGATTCTCCCCTACTCATGTCTTCCTTGTCTCCATGAAAGGGTTTTAGCATACTTACATGAAAGACTGGATATATTTTAAGCTTTGGAGGGAGTTGCAGTTTGTATGACACCTTGCCGACTTTCTCGAGGACAGGAAATGGTCCCTCATATTTCCGTACCAACCCCTTATGAACCTTCCATAAGGACTTGAATTTTGGGGCAATAGTTTATCCAAGACCTAAATCTCCTTCCCGAAATTCCACCATCCTCCTTTTCTTGTCACCCATTTCTCCATCTTTCTTAGACGCCTTGTTCAAATAGGCTGGGGCAACTCCGATTGTTCACGCAGATCCTTGGAAAAATTGAAAGCGGCAGGGCTTTTCCTTCATAACTTGTGGCCAACATGGGAGTCATGCCATTACCCATGGACGATCTCAAAGGGACTCTTTGCGGTGGACTCGCTTCTCTACAGATTATAGGAAAATTGGGCTACATCCAACAGCTTCGCCCAATCCCGTTGATTAGCACTCACAAAGTGCCTAAGGTACAACTCCAGCAACGCATTGGCACGCTCCGTTTTCCCATCGCTTTGGGGATGAAAACTGGTAGAGAAATTCAAGTATGATCCCAATAGCTTGAATAGTTCCGTCCAAAATTTTCCTATGAATCATGGGTCTCGGTCACTCACGATATTAGACGGGATTCTCCAATGCTTCACAACATTCTTGAAGAACAGCCGTGCCGTCTCATCTGTCGTGCAGTCCGTTGAGGCAGGTATGAATGTTGCATACTTGTTGAAGCGATCAATCACCACAATAATGCTGCCAAAGCCTTCTGATTTTGGCAAGAAAGTGATGAAATCCATAGAGACACTCTCCCATGGTCTCTCTGGAATAGGCAACGGCTCTAGCAAGCCTCCGGGTGCATGCTGCTCTATCTTGTCTTGTTGGCATACAAGACAAGTCTTCACATAAGCTTCTACATCATCCTGTAATTAAGGCCAATAGTAGATTGACTTAATCAAAGCAAGGGTGTGCCTCATTGCTGGATGTCCAGCCCATAACGAATCATGGCACTCCTTGATAAGCTCTTTCCTTAAGCTTCCCCATTTTGGAACGAAGATACGATTCTTCTTGGCATAGAGTAGTCCGTCACTTAGCCAAAATCGTCTCGTCTTCCCTTCCTCGATGAGGACAAGGAGGTTTTGAGCAAGGGCATCATGCTCCGACCCTTCTTTGATCCTTTCCAACAAAGGGCTACTTGGCCTACTTGGCCTACTCAAGGTTGCTAGCTCCGTCTTTCCACTTGGCGGGTCAACCACCACGCTTTGGTTGTGCGCCTCTGATTTTTCCACCTTATCAGGGCTCATTGTTGGTGGTCTTGTGTCGAGCTCCAACTCGACTTCATGATCCACCTCCCTCCTTGGAGGTAACCGTTTGGGCAATGCCTCAGGCATCACATCTGGGAAATTATCTAAGACAACTTGCACTTCCCTCGACAAGCATGGCTTTTGTGACGCCTCCTCATCATCGTATTCCTTTAAGATGGCCAAGTAACCCTCTTCATCCCTCTTCAATCCCTTCTTGAATTTAAGTGCTGAGAGAGCTTGGATAATAGGTCTGGTGGTCCTCTCTGTTGGCACCACGCAAGCCTTTGTTCCATCTATGATGCACATAGAGTTTAAGCATGGCACAAGGAAAGCTCTAACCTAGTCCAAGAACTCCATGCCGAATACTACCGAGAAGTCATCCATAGTAGCCAATGACAAGTCCACTTGGCTAGTCCAAGCACCAAGATTGACCTTAACACCACGAGCAACTCCTTGCAAAGGTAGTGATGCCAATTTTTTACTTTAAGCAATCCTCCTCCATTGACAAATTTAAGGCCGAGTCTCTTTGCTTCCTCCAATGAAACAAAGTTATGAGATGCACCTATGTCAATCAATGCTTTAGCGACCTTCCCATTGATAGTTTCATCTACGAACATCAAGCCTTTGGGGGTCTTTGGGGTGCTCTGCAATGCACCAAGTAGGTGCAAAGAACCTATCTTTGCACCTTCATCCGTCTCACCTCCATTTACAGGGAAGGACTACATTTTGAACTCCCTTTTAAAATCATCAAAGGTTTCAATTGTGCAAACCCCTCTTTGCACATCACCATGCCTCCATCTCCACCACAACATAGTAGTGTTGGACAAATACACGGCAAGATTAGATCTTACCGCGGTGCATATGCCGCAGCCTCAAATATTATTCAAGACCTCATGCGAAGTTCTCAACTTCCCACGCATTCCTAGCACCGTTGAGGACTTTGGCAGGGAACATCCACCTTTCGTCCTCGTACGGCGTGCATGCTAGTTCCTGCGGCCATAGCCCACTTACAAAGAGCTAGGTTACCTCACATATTCTCCATTCTAAGTAACACATTAGCAACTTCTCTTTGGACAAGGTCTCATACCTTGGCAAGTTCGGCCTTCAACCCATCGATCTCTTACCTTTGCCCACCATCTAGCTCTTTAAGGGACATCTTGACCGCTGCGTGGATCTTCACATCCTCCGCATCCAAGCCATTGCAACGTTCCTCTAAGTTGTCCACCCTGTCGAACAGCTTCCCTAAGCTGTCCTACGCACTCCCCACTCGTGCTTCTAAGCTAGAAAGTATGTCTTTCAACTTGGCTCGAGATTCTTTTGATGGTTTACGAGTTTCCTCACGGCCACGTTCCATAGGTGGAACATCGACGCTTGGTGTAGATGGAGCAGCGTTCTTCATTATGACAAAGGTAGAAATGATTCAACCGAAGCTCAGATACCAACTATCACGGCCTTAAATTTTCAAGTATCGATCGTGCGGCACTTAGCATAGTCCGTTGCACTAAGCCTGCCTTTGAATCCGAATGAAACTCTAAAGAGAATAGAAAGAGTTTGCAAAGAATGCTTTGTATTGCTCTAGAGAGAGTTTATGTTACAAGATGCTAAGAATTCCTAAGGATTTCCCAAGATTTCCCAGGATGATTACAAATGAAGACCAATTGATCTATTTATAGTGTGGCTTCTAAGCTTAAGAATATGCCACCACTTTCTAGATAATTCTAAGCCTAGAATATACAAGAGTGTTCTAGGTTTATGTACAATGTGCCACAAGGCTCTAGGACCTTCTAGCCAACTCTAGAGTCTTCTAGGTTTGTCTAGCTCCTTCATGCACGTTCTGGGATGTTCCGTAAGCTTTCAGCGGCTTCTACATCCTTCCCAAACCATCCGGCACGTTCTAGAACATTCCAGCCCATTCTAGCACCCTCCAGTGCTCTAGAACATTCTAGGGTCTTTAAACTTGAGTTGAGTCCGTTCAACTCTAGCCCTTTCTAAACTTCTCTAGATAACTCTAGAACTTTCCATGTAGAATAGTCTAGATCCTTTAGACAACCACCATTTATTTTGGATTTTTAGGGACATTTTGTGCGGGACGTGACAGTAGGGAACCATTGGGATGTCATTTAATGTTACGTTAAGGTTTATCATGATAAGATAATGTATTAACACAACAATGATAAACCTTACTTCCGATTAATTTTAGTAAAAAATAAAAATCCATATATCCTACTTATTTGATAAACCACTCATTTTTATAGATCATGTTTGTATTTCATAACTGTCTTTTTAGTTGAGATGATGAGGTAGTATATGAATTATCTTTTACATTTAGAGTTCAAATATAGTTGAAGTGTAGGCTTTTAAATATCATTAAGGATGGACATATCTAAGATTGAAAAAAACGACTATGTTTGTAGGAGATGGGGCTTGATCACTAAATTTTATGTAAAATTATAAGATTAAATGTTTTATTTATAATTAAAAAATTTAATTATATAATATAATATGATTTTTGATTTTTATTAAAATACCATTCAAAATAATTTAATAAAAAAAACAACGTTAATTTTAATTGTAAGCTTAATTTTGTTTATATATGAAATTTTATTTTTAATACAATATATATTTATTTTTATAATAACATATATATGCTTTCGTATATTAAAAGATATGTTGCATATATTTTTTAAAAATTAAAAAAACTCATTAAATAATTATGCTATATAAAATTGGGAAGGAAATTATATTACTAAAAAAATATTCATCCTTACCACAAAAGATTTTTTTTTGTTGGGAAAGGATAGAATTATTAAAAAAAATACTGAGTTACTACAAGTTAAACTAGTCAACAATGACACGTGAATTCATGTGAAGAGGGTCCTTTGTGCTGCTATCTATAAAACATTATATATCTCCATTAATCTTCTTATAAAAATGAAATACATGCTTTATAGATATTTATAGATCTTATTTATTTCTAACAACTAAACTTTTATTTAAAACCATTATAAAATTAATACATTAGTGCTTTCGTGGCATAATAAATATAAATAAAATTACTCCAAACTCTAGGATCGTGTTAACAAAACATATTTTTTGATCAGTCATTTACATATATATATATATATATATATATGTATGTATTTCCATTTATTATATGAGGTAATAATTAAAAAAATAAAGTTGGTATCAATACAAAGCCGACTTTCTAAAAAAGTTTTGACAATAACACGTAAACTAATACACATACAAACATATTAAAAGAAAATTAAAAAGAAATCGTATTTATTTTTAAAATTCATAAATTCACTAAATTTCTTTATTGAATTTATTTTTAACAAAAATTAATGCACATTATTATGAGATATAGTACACACATAATGCATTTTTCTACCCAATTACACACTTGCAATTACGTTAATTAGTTATATAACACTTATGCAATATATTAAGATACATAGTATTATTATATAATCTAATAACCACTTTAAATTAATGAATATGATACAACCATTAGTTTGAAAATTACAAAAAGAAATTGAAAAAAAATCATGATATTGAGATAGAAAACGATCCATATTAATAAGGTCAGAAAAAAGATAAGTTATATTAACGGAGATATACTATTGATTAAATTCTCCAAAAACAAATCAAAGACAACAATAAAACTAACAAATAGAGCCTTTAATAAAAGATAATTTTTTATCATTGAACTTCATTGACAATGAAATAGAGAATAATTTGAAAAACACATTCCAAGAGTCTAAAAAATTAAAATACTAACACTCAACTCATTGATAGAGTTCTAAACATAACACTACTCAAACACTAGTGATTGTGGTGACCATACATCCATAAAATAGGTAACAACATTGGATGAACATTGCATCTTTATACAAGACATTATTTGGATTCTTTATCTATATTATCAAAGAATCAAAAAACAAAATGCACAAATTACAAGCCAATAAGCCAAACCTAACCATACCTAATTAGAAACCCAAACAAAAGTAAGTTAATATTCGTCAACTCCGATGCCATTATCTCATGTATCTTTGGGTCCTTAAGGGGCACTTTCATATGCTCTAAAACCTCAATTGAAAATGTTTATAAAACTCTATACAAAATCCCTTCAATTTTATCATCACTGTTAATGCTCTTTTCATCCTTCTAAAGGACCTTTCCACATGTTCATATATCGAGTAGAACATAATGAACAATTTTAGCTTCGTAATTAAGTTAGATGTTGAAAAGGCATAGTTATGATTTTTTTTATGGGGATAAACGTGATGTTTTATCCTCATTCAACATCATTGATGATGCTTATAGGAACCTTCTTCTTGCTTTGGAAACATCCCTTCTTTCCCTTATCAATAATTGTCTTCTTCCTAAAAATGCCTAAAATCCACCATAACCTTTGCTCTTACCATTTTGCTTATTAAGAATTACCATAGCCTTTTAAATCTCACCTTAAGTGGAGAAGAGTGATTAGAGAAAAGACTTTGAAAGATAAAGGAAAATGGGATATTCTATAGTGTTCATGAAGGATGGGAATCCCAACGAAATCCCTAACAATCTTAGAATTATGGCTTCTGCTAATTCGCAATCCAAGTGTTTCTTTTCTCTACAAAAACAAAGGGTTACTTTGTTCAAGATCATAATAGGAAATACTTAGGTTGTTCAAACTAAATCTTTTGAACGTAATTCCTAAAACTATCATTTGATAAAGATCAATAACTTCACTAATTGGTTTGATTTCCACTAATGGAAATGTCATTATCTCACAAGGACATTCCTTCGTTCATGAAGATGAAAAAGAGGATTCTCTTAGGTTAACAATGGATTTTGATGAATATAATTACTTGGAGAGAATTGTGAAAAAGTAAGACAATTGAGGCTTAAAGAAGATACACCAATAATTTGATATTGTGATTAAACCAATGATTTTGTAATGATCAAGAAAATAAGAAAATTAGATAACCAAGTTGAATTTGTCGAATACCATACTCACAGGTCTGAAGAATCTTTAAGACTCTAATACCATTCAAGAATTTATAAGCCCACTACATTTTTTTATTAAATGAATTCTTAACAAAAGCTATTATACAACATTGTCTTGTATAAGTGATGTAGTACACATACAATACATCTCCATATACTCACATACTTATAATTAGGTTAGTTAATTACCCAACACTTATACACTGCACTAAGATACACATTATCATTATATAGTTCAATAGTTACATTTTTTATATATCCATTATAATCTTCTATCATCAAAAGCAAGGAATCTTAAAGTGGTTTTCATGGATTTGTTTTTTTAGTGGTATCATAATTTTATTTTAAGTATCATTTTACCCATATTTTTTATATTTTATTTTAGTGATATTCATATTTAATAAAATATTTCAATTTGTTATTAAGAATGATTCACACATATGCACCAAATGTGCATGGGCATATGTGATATTTTTACTATTTCTTTAATAGGACATTAACAACTTTTTTTTCTATCATTTTTGAGTCTTGAATACATCTTTTAATATTTTTATTCCTTGTAAATTTTCTTCAACTTCTTTTCTTTCTCTATTACCTAAAAACCCAACAATTTTTCTTATATTTTGTTTTTCTCTATTGATCAGTTTAAATTGAGATTTTTTTTCTATTATTCATTTCTTTTTAGGTATTTATGATGATTCGAAGAATAATGAAAGGTTGCAGCTCATTCAAATTTCAAACAAATCACTTGTCAATATTTTTTATGATATTAATATTTCTTATAATAGTGGGATTACAATTTTGAAGTGTATGACTATATATTAAATTATGCATATAAATTATTTTTTCTATTAGCTTAATCTAATTTTATTCATACAAAATGCATATTGTATATTGTTTTCTTATTTTTTTTAAATACAATCCAAAAATTACATATTGTATTCATTAAAACAAAATTAGCACAAATTGTATAAAATATAGATGAACATCATTAAACAACATGCAGTTATAAGTGAAGTTATTGAACTCATAGGTGATTTATGAAGAAAAGAATGTAAAATTAGCTTTAAAAAAAACATTAAAACATATATTTAAAGACTCAAAAATAATGGATAAAGAAAATATTAATACACTAGTTGAGAAAATAGTAAAATATATAGAAAATGTCTTCTATTAAATGCACAAGTGTGCACATATATGAAAAATCCTCAATAGAATGAAAATTGCATCAAATTTATACCTTTTATTAAATGTGGATTAAAACATATTTTTTTAAACGGGTTAAAAAGTGCATATTTTAGTTTCAAATATCATATATAAGATAGATAAATTGAAGATAGTGAAATATAATTTAATAATACGAAGCTCATTTGAATATATTAATAACCTCGAGATCAAATCTTATTTACAAGTGCACGAGTTGAGCTTATGAAAACTTAAAAATATATTATAAGCATAATTCATACTAATGTAAACTCCACCTACATTTATAATCGGTGTTTTAATATAAAACAAGTCATTGTTATTATTTTACTCTTAATTATATATATTTTAGAATCTCTTAATATAATTATTCAATATAGTCATTATCTTTTTTATGAAAAATAATATCATTAGATGCAGTAATATATAAGTAAAATGTAGTAATTAATAGTTAAGAGGTTTTATGAACTAAAATAAGCTAGAATGAAAATAAAATATATGTTAAAAACAATCATCATTAATGTTATTAAAATCACATTTAGTTTTATAAATTCTTTTAATTTCTACCTTGTATTTATAGTTTAAATTATGAGTTGATTATTAATTTTTAAAATGAAAATAATTTAATAATTTAAGAAATATAATTATTATATTTTACAAATTTAAGGAAAAATAAAATACAATTCTATATTGAGAGTAATTATTTTATAATCTTTAAATATTACAAAAATAAGTTGTAATTATTTCCTAGATGTTAATGAATTTACCTAAATTTTATTTAAAACAATAGAATGAAGATGATTTATATGTATCCAAAAAACTAATAAGTCATTTTGGATAAAATATTAGACTAAGCTCATGCCGGATCTAGCCTACAACATAGCTCTGCCATGCATGACTTGTAGCAGGCAATTGAGACAAGAACATTTTCATACATTTACTACATGAATTAAATGATATACATATAGAAAAATTTGTCAAATTTTAATATATTAATATAAATTTAATTTAATTGATTAATTTTTATAAATTATGAGAACTAATATATGTGACTTAAAAATTGATATAATAATTTTAAGGAAAACCATTAATTGTATTTCTGATTAAGAAAATATGATTGGTATAGGGGAAAAAATACATTCTACAGTAATTCATTAATAAAGGTGTCGCTAGAATAAATGCTTCTTTTTTCTTCTAATAGTAGAATTTTTAATTTTCATACTCAAAGTCGTCAAATGAAATAATAAAATATTGTTTTTTGTGCCATAAATAACAAAATACTTTTGGAGTATGACTATTAATATCAATTCACATTAGAATAATTATTAATTTCCTCTCAAAAAATTATATTTCTATATGTCATTCATATACATAAGGTTTTAGAAATTATCTAAATAAATCCTATCACCATTGACATTGGTGCATGGACATGGTCGATTTGATCGGCTATTTAATTTTTTACAAGCCAATTTTACTTAATAGTTTGAAAAAAAAATCAAAATTTCAATACACTTATGAACTCCAAAAATGAACAAGGTATATTTGAAGACAATTTGGTTTTTTTACCTATAATTTTCTTTAAAAAACATAATATAGAACCAAGAAAGATTTTATTAAGATATATCTTCTATATATGTTACTATATGAAAATATTTAACTTTAAAAATTAGATTTTAAAATGTGAATCAGAACTTAAATCAATAGAGTGAAGTACGAGAATAAAAATTATTAAAATGGTTGAAATTTAAATACAAATAAGAAAAACAAAATAATACAAACCATGACAAAATTTACTAAAACATGCTTAATGTCTTGCACTCTTGCAAAAAAATAAAAAAGAAAGATGTTTATTTGCATGGACACATGGTTGCGAGAAAATAAAATTTTCATTTATTGAAATTGATTACATGGACATATTTAAGTTTAGAAATTAGATTTTAGTAAAACTGATAAATAAAAAAATATGTAAAATATATTAATTAATATGTATAAATATAATAAAATTAAAATATATTTACAATAAAATTATATCAAATTATATTTTTATTTATTTTATAAAATTAAAATTACTAGCCAATCTGACTAGGAATTTTTTTAAATTTTCGGACCAACATTAAACCAAGCAGCTTATATATAAAAAAAAATTACAATTCCATTATCTTAGATATAGTTAGGTAGGTAGTTAATGCGAATCCATAATTGATAATGTTATGTTTCATTAAAAAAAAAAAAGTATCCATCTTCCCAAAATGAATATTTTGTCTTTAATGATATTGTTTTGAAATTTCTAAGCAAATGTTAATTAATCAAGTTTGAGGGAGGTGATTGATATTTAAAATGCCTTCATATGAATATTTTTATATAAAGAGATTTTTAAAGTTCAGATTGTAGTGATGAAAGGATAAGTCTCATTTGAAGAAAAGAAAATATTTAGATGAAATTTATAAGAATCATGAATATATGTATTAATGGGCTTAACGTGTTGGGATTAAGCAATTCATAATTGTTATGAACATTATATAATTCATATGAGAGATGACTGAGTCAATTTATTGGAACAAAAACTCGTGACCCTTTACTAAAAAAAAATTAAGCCTTTGCAAAAGAAAAAAAAAAGACATTTGAGATAAGAGTACTAAATGATGAAACCAAACTGTTATTCTTATCTTTATCATTAAATTATAAAAAAGATATTTTAAATCTTTTGTTATTACATATCTAATAGAAAATATAACGTGCATAAAAACAGAAATATATTTAAGATAGGTTCGTTTGGAATTGAATAGTTTTTTGGTTCCAAAAATATTCTTAAAAAACTAACCTAGAAATTAAAATTATATTTAAATTTTTTATTTACGAATATTAATAATATTCTTATTTTAAGGTTGTTTAATAAATTTTTATTTTCTCCAAAAATAAAAAAATTTGTGATATGTGTTCTACAAAATTAACAGGATCACCGAATTACTAAGTGGCAAATAACGTTTCGCTCACACTATAATATGAGACCGTTGCAAGAGTGTATATGACGCTTATTAGTAAAGGCCAGTTTTATATTAACGCGTGTGTCTTAATTTGGACCGTTCTAATTACTTAGTATAAAATGTGTTTTTGTCTTATAAAAATTGGATACGAACAATAATTATAAAACTAAATAAATATTTTATGAGTTATATATTGACTTGTATGTTCACATTATTAGCAAAGATCTTATTTTATTCACGTATATCTACTTTATGTTTAGTTGTATGAATTTATAATAATTGTAGAGTTGCACAAATAAAGTATATAATTTATTAAATATGTAGATAAAAAACTGATAATATATATAACGAAAATATAATGTTTGTGCTCAAAAGTAAGTTTATAGGATAATTTTCTCATATTGTTTTTATAGTGCTTACAATTAACTAACATTTCCAGAATTTTATTCCACTTTTCATTTTACTTCTACGTACCAAAAGTAATAATAATAATTTTATTTTATTTTTATCAATAACCAAACATTAAGTTAAATAGTTAGGATTACAAAGTAACTCTTAAAATTAAGGTACAAAGTAGGTGTACACCTTCCGTATTTGATAAATATATATATATATATATATGCAAAATTATTAACCGGTTTAGTCCGGTTAATAATTCATAAATATGATACATCTAATAATATATTTTTGATTAAAATATGAGAAATTTAATCAACAATTTGTGAGAAATAATATACAAAATTTAATATATTATTAAAACCGGTCCGATTTGATCGGATCGGTTTAAAAATTAATATAACTGGACTAGACCATTTGAATTTTTTTTTTAATTAATACAAACCAGATCGAACTGTTTCATTTACAGAATTGTTCGAACATGTTCGATCTGATCCAGTTTTTCAATTTGATTCAGTTCAATTCGGTTCGATTTTTGGACATCCCTAATACAAAGTTACAGATCACTCAATCATCAATAATTTTTTTCTTTTAAGGGTGAAGTGCACGAATGATTATTTTGTTTAGGTTATAGAAGTTTAATTTATCTTTTTAGAAAAAATATTTTTAAGTCTTTTTGTTTGTGAAAAATCTATAAGTTTTTTGTTTCTGAAACATATGTCACACAATGAAAAAATTAACTTTTTATAACAATTTTAGTTAAATATAATAGAATAGTATATGTATTATATGTATTTTTATATATTTTTTAATAGATATATTCATAAAAAAATTAATATTTAGTTAAAAAATTACTCAAATTTTTTAAGAAATTTTTTTTTTTAAAATTAAATAATTTTTTTTACAAAGTTACACATTAGACAATAAAAAAATTAATTTAAGTTTGATGGAAAAATTTGTTAAAATATTTAAGTAATCTTTTAATTAAAAATTATTTTATTAGATATATATCTATAAAAAAATATAAACATGCATGGTTACATATGTTATTTTATTATATTTAATAAAAAATAAGATGAATTTTTATTGGTGTATGATATATTTTTGAGTGACAGAAATATTTTAAAACATATTTTCTAAATAAATTAATTAAATAATTTTTGGAGTCTAAACCAAGTGAACTCTACAAAAAAAAAAAAATAAATAAACGGCCATGTCTTATTCAACATTTTCTCTTTTTCACCAGAATAATATCAGGGCAAAGTGACAAGTATGTTCCAAAATGCTATACGTCAATTTGCCATCAGTTCAACAAATTTCACAATATATGTCAAATCTTTTCCAATACGGTGATAAAGAGCTATACTATAGTACTTATATTTAAATTTAAGGTTTAATTCCCTAGTTAGAGCTATACCATAGTTTTCATTCCCCGTAGTTTCTATGAGAAAGGGATTACTGAAGGATAATTATTTTTTTTCCAATATAAGTTTATCTTAATCTAACCTAAGGGGAATGAGGAAGGGGATTTTCAAAGACATTATTAATAATGAGGTAAAATATTAATATTTTAGGTAAGAATTGAACCTATACCTACAAAGTTATGTGGGCATCAATTTTGCTACAATATAAAAGTTAGTATTTTACAAGAATTTTCTTGTTACCTAAAAGTGGAAAAAATTATTAGATAACGCTTATTGTATGTATGACTCTTGTTAGTATTACTTGTTAATTTTATTTTTACTATTTATACTTTTTTTTATTTTTATAAAAATAAAAGATCAATATAAACTTATTCTGTTACATAAAAATGCACTTAATCCTAATATTAGGGGTTCAATCCCAAGCATTTGAGAATTATGAACATTTAATGTCCGAGATAGCTACATATTTTTCTATAAATTTAAACATTAAATTTTAAAACCTCCAATTTAAATCTTAAATTCTAAGATACAAAAGCTAATTTAAACCCTCAATTAAAACAATATGTATTTGTATCATTTCTTAAGTATTTTTTTTAAGGAAATGGTAAGAGGTCAGAACTGTTAAATGAATTAAATTAGATGAAAATATATAAATAAAAGAAATTACTGATTAAGGATAAAAGAATACAAGGATAGAATAAACTATATTTTTTGAATAAATAATTATAAAGCACCCTCACATTAATTTATGCATTTACTCAGTACTCAGAAATAATCACTAAAATACATGTCCAAAGAGCATATAATGTCTCATAAAAGACAATACGCATATATATATATAATAAACAATTTTATGTAAAAATATTAAAAGAGAAATAATATATATATATATATAAATAAAAGGAATGACGTATGAATGCAACAAGTTGGATATGATAAACTATTTTTTTAATAAATAATTATAAATCACCCTCACATTAGTTTATGCATTTAATCAGTACTCACAATCACTAAAATAAACGTACACAAAGAACAAATAATGTCGCATAAAAGACAATATGCAGTATATAATAAACAATTTTACATAAAAATATCAAAAGAGAGATAATTAATATATATATATATATATATATATTGATTAATTATTGAAATTTGATTTCTATTTCTCTGTAAAATAAGAAACCTAGTACTCCTTTTATTCAAATCTTGGTCACATCAATGTCATATGTATATGGCTATATGCTCACTTATAACAAATATGAAAATAAAAAAATAAATAACAGTTAATAGTTTTAAAGTGGAAAATTAAATGTAAAGAAGAAGATGAAGAAGAAGATATATAGTACCTGAATAATCCTGTGGGCAAAGAAGGAGAGTAGTAGTTCTTGGAAATTTAATATACAGAATAAAATACAAATATTAATTATTTCAAGTCTAGATCAACACAATATTCATATCTCTAAATACAACAAACACAATTATTAATAAAATTAAAATTCAACACTGATCAATCCCTCTTTTTGCACCTTTTTTTATCTTCCAAACGTTAAATTCATTATTCTCTAAATATTAATATGGTGGTCTGACACCATGAGCCCAAGGAAATGCCTCATGATTCAACTGTCCATTTGGAAGCAAACTTGTTGGCAAATTATAAACTGGCATAGCTGAAGGATCTGGTAACCCAGCACCACCATGTTGCTGGCCACCACTTCCAGCTGCGAGCCCAATCGGTGATCCGCCTCCACCGTGTCCGGCCTGTTCTCCTTCTTGTTCATCATGATCATCTAAAGGCAATCTCTCATAAGTAGCATTAGAAAAAGTTGCAGCAATCAACATAACAGGGCCAGAAGCCAAAAGAGGACCAACGACGGTTCCACCAACAACCTGACCTTGACCACCTGCCAAATAAATAGTCAAACCAGTCGAACCAGGTGGTGCTGGTCCTGGAAGAAATGCTCCAGTTAATGATAAAATTTCAAAACGTCCATGAAGTGCCATAACAGCACTTGGAGCTGTTGGTTGACGGAGGGTAACGTTTGTTACTGTACCAGTACCACTAAGAACACAAACACCTCTTTGACGCCGTCTTGCAAATTGAGCAACACTTTCAGCCACATCAGCACCGTTCGCAATCTCCATAACATGACTTCTTAGGGCATTTGGACTGTCACGAGTTACGAAGATTGGTGGTTTCGGTTTGTTTTTGGATCCAGCTGGACGCCCTCTTGGTCTACGATTTGGTGCTTCAATTGCTCCTTCTCTAGGCTCATCGCTATTCTCTCTTTCCTCTTCTTCGTTATTATTATTATTATTACTATTATTATTATTATCATTTGTTAACGAGTTGTTGTTGATGGAGATTCCCAGATCTGATTTCTTCAAAGGAGATGAGCTACTTTCAACACCTGGTATACCCACTTGCCCAGCCCACCACCGATTCGCCATCGTTAATAATTTTAATTCAAGTCAATATAACACAATAGCAATCAAAACATCAACAAGATTATTATAAAAAAAATTAGAAAAAAAAACTATATATTATATATTTGGACCTTGATGAGAGATGATGGAAAAAAAAATTTCAAACCCTGATCTAGTATTAGCTAAAGTAAGCTTGAACAAGAAAGAACATATAAATATGTGTGTAAAAGACTTGGAGATGGATCACTCTTATTTCAAAGCAAATTATAGAGAAAGATGAGAAGATAATTAAAAAAGAGAAAATATATAGGGTTTCCTTGCATTTCTAAAATCTCTGTAAATAATCTCTAGAGAGTATATGAGTGTGGTTGAACTGAGGGTTCTGGTTGCTGTATAATGTTATAGCTAGTTTCTTTCTTCTCTCCACTCTCTTTCAAAGTGAAGGGTGTATCACTGACTTTGTTTCTCAGTAATTCTTTGAGAAGTAAGAAATTGATCGATAAATGGAATAAGATGGTGTTTGGTTGTGGTCTTGCGAACTAGGGTTTGTTTGTGTGGGGCAGCGTGCGCGTGAGATGGTGGGATGCACGTCACTCTTTTTTCTTTACCAAATGATAGTATTGGAACATGTAAATTAAAATAAAAAAATAATTAATCTTATTTTCATATTCCTAGATGAACTAATAACACCACTTTTTTATGAGGTAAATTCTCATTGTTATTTTTATATATCACTAATAATTTTATTCTTTTTTGATATTTTTGGTATGTTAATACATGCGTCACCGATATATATAATAAAGATTTAGAGTTAGAACACTATATATATATATAGCATTTACATCAAACTAACTTCAAAATTGAGTATTATTTATATATAATATACATGTAAATTCATTTAGCACATGCTATAAACTAGAAAACTAACATTATATTTTAAAATCAATTTCATTATTTACTATACATGCTTACTATTTTGAAATTTATAAGGTAGCGTTTGTTTCGTGGAATGGACTCGAAATCGGAATGGAATGGAATGAAAAGTAAACAATTTTGTTTGGTTTGATCACTGGAATCAAGCTCAGAATCAGGATTATAGTGTTTGGTTTGACACTGGAATGGAATGAAAAAAACTGTAAATGACCTTAATACCCCTACATGCTGTAAAGTTCAAATAATGTCATTTAATTACTATTTTTTCGTCAGACAAAATACATTATTGAAATCATTATTTTTCTAAATAAATATTACTTAATTAAAAAGAAATATATTATTAAAATTATTATTTTTCTAAATAGGGTTTAGGGTTTTGAGGTTTGGGATGTGTGATTTAGGGTTTCGGGATTTAGGATTTGGGGTTATATTTGTAGGTTAAGGTTTAGGGTTAAAATTATTATTTTTCTAAAAATAGTTTAGGGTTTTAGAATTTTGGATTTAGGGTTTAGGGTTTTAGGGTTTTAAGGTTTAAGGTTTAGTGTTCATGGTTTTAGGATTTGGAATTTGGGGTTTAGGGTTATGTGATTAATGTTTTAGGGTTTTGGGTTTTGGGATTTATGTTTTAAGGTTTAGGGTTTAAAGATTTGGAGATTTGGGGTTTAGGGTTTTAGGATTTGGAATTTGGGGTTTAGGGTTTTGGGTTTTGGGATTTATGTTTTAGGGTTTTGGGTTTTGTGTTTTAAGGTTTAGGGTTTTAGGGTTTAGGGATTTGGGATTTGGGGTTTATGATTTAGGGATTTGGGGTTTAGCATTTGGAATTTGGGATTTAGGATTTAGGGTTTAGGGATTTGGGATTTATGTTTTAGGGTTTTGGGATTTATGTTTTCAAGTTTAGGGTTTAGGGATTTGGGGTTTAGGATTTAGAATTTGGGATTTAGGGTTTAGGGTTTAGGGATTTGGGATTTATGTTTTAGGGTTTTGGGATTTATGTTTTCAAGTTTAGGGTTTAGGATTTAGGGTTTTGAAATTTTGGGTTGAGGGTTTAGGGTTTTAGAATTTTGGGTTTGAGAATTTGGGATTTGAATTTAAGGTTATATTTTAGGTGAGGGCAAAATTGGAAAAAAAAAATTTGATGGGAATGGAATAATGATTACCAAAGGAATCAATTCTGATTCCAACCCATTCCCTCCAACCAAACGTGGGGTAAGTCTATACACGTGATGAACCATGGCTGAAAAAATGTACATTATAAAACGACCTTCTATCTTAACATATACATATGTATAATCAAGTTACATTTTTTCCCTGCTAAAAATTAGAATTAATACAAGTAATACGGTACACAATGTAGAAGTGGTAGTTTGTGTTGTAACTAGGCTATCCAATAATTTTTAAAAACTTTATTAGTAGGGAAAGTGATATTGATTAGTTATTTTTTAATGGAAAAAAATATCAAGTTATATAATAAAAAAAGATAATTATAAAACCTAAATTAAATACAAATCGAATTAAATTTAAATTAAATCTGATAGTTCAAATAATTAAAAAAAATTGAGTTGGTTTCGAGCTAGTCCGTTAACCTAAAAATTAAAAAAAAGTTATAATACGTTACAACTTACATCCTAAGTTATATTTTTAAAATTAGAGAAACACATTTAACAATACTTACAATGAGCATTTTTTCTTTCAAAATAAAATAAGACGCTATTATCAAAAATTCATATAACTCGTTAATTTTTTAATGTTCATATTAGCAAATTCAACCACAAATAAATTTTCAAAATGAAAAAAATAATGTAAAAATAACACGTAGATTATGATTTGAAAAAAAGTATATTGGTAATTACTATATTATACTCATAACTAGGGAGTTATTGTTGTTAAATTTGCATTTCACAAGAGTTAACTAATTATTGTGCACCTAAAACAAAAATGTCACGTTATACATGGTAAATCTGCATTATTTGTTCTAAATTTTGATTAATTAATTTGTTTATTATTTTTGCTTTTGGTTATTAACTTGGAAACATAGTTCAATTTCAACCAAAGAAGTAATATGGAAGTGGATGTGGATGACATAATTAATGTAATGGAAAATACATTAGAGAAAGATGAAACAACCATTTACATTTTTCCAAATTCAAAGAAGCAAAGATGATGCCAAAAATATCATGGATATGAGCACACTTTTAGACTCCATAGTTGGCTTCTCATAATATTCTATGAGAGAAGTGTAAGTATTATCATCAAATCCATCAAAATAGATCTAAAAATAGAATATGTACTTTCACAAGTCATTATAGTAACTGTGCTACGAGGGACACATGTGATATAAGTCAGATTCTTATTAACTAGTTATTAAAACATAACAGGTATTTGTGGGGAGTTGTGTTATCTTTATGAATTTTGTTATATGCGTAAATTTTTCATTCAGTGTTAATTTATCATTTGTTCAAAAGATTAGATGTTGTAATATTATTTTCCTCATTTTTGGTATTTCATGTAATGTTATTTAAAGCTAATGAGTTCTAATCATTAAACATATTTTTTAATTTATAAAAAAAGTTCAATTAACTAAAACAAACATACAATTAACAATTCGATCTAGTTTGGATTAATTTGGGCAACTCGTTTTTATTTGGTTTGGGTTTGAGTTAACCTTTATTAGCTTAAATTAAATTTAAATTGAGTTAGAGTTAGAGTTATATCAATTTTAACTCGTTGAATTCGAGCTAGCTCTAACTGATCCAACTTGTATGAATTATCACCACTATTACATAGTATTAAAAAAATCTAAGAACAAAATTATAGGACCATTTTTTTAAAATAAGGACCAAAATTTGTTATGATTAATAACTACACGTTGTAATAATTTCACTCTTTAATTAAATAAAAAAAAATTGAAAAATGCATAGTTAATAAAATATCATAAATTTGTAAGTTCTTATACAAGGTTTCAAATGTTGATGTAAATTCAATTGTTATAAATTAAATTTTATGAAAATTTCGAAGATTTTATCATTATCGATATAAACTTTGATTTTTTTTTTGAAATTCTATAAAAATCATGGAATTTGTTTATAAAATTTTATAAAACACCAAAACAATTAATTATTTATATTTTAAACCAGTTTCTTATTTAATACATATATTTCTAAAAGTATGATATTCAATTTGATCAATTAGTCAATTAATTAATCAGAATATTATAAAATGACTAATTAAAATCTAAAATAACTATTTAGATTGAAAATGCATTATTATTATGAATGGATAAACTTGACCGTACATAATCGAATTTAAATTATGAAAAAAACTATAATAAAGCTAGTAAAATAACTTTGAAAATGAGGTATAAATAAAAATATATATGGAAAGAAGTATAATATTTTCCCAAATTAAAATAAATAATCATTTGATTGAAGATAAAAAAAATTATAAATAGATAAATTTAAAGGTATTGTTTAGAAAATAAAATAAAATAAAATAAAATTTTAATATACAACCAAATTTTGTCTATATTTGTTAGTATTTTATAGACAATTTTATGAAAATATCCATAATATCTATGATATTTTGGTTAAAAAATAATTTTTTCAAACTCAACAACTACATTTTCTTAATAATGTGTGACATTATTGACATTTATATTTTGGTTAAAAATATATAAATATAACGTTTTTATATCAAAATGTTAAAAAAGTGATAATATTGATGTATCCTTGAATTTTAAATCCACGATCCTAAGTAAATATTATAAAACATCAAGACCTGTTTTATTATTATTTCCAGGTGTAACATAAAATAATATATATACCTTGCTATTTAGGGCTATTGTTATATATTATCTATAATAATATAAGATAACATTTGTATAATATGAATATCAGTTAGTGCCCTCCCTTTAAACTTCTGAAATTATTTATACTTAAATTTAATCTTATTTAATATGGTGGTTCAAACTGATTTGCAATAAGAAAAATAATAAATAAAACTCAGTTGCCTCTGTCCAGATAATTTATATATTCATATATAAACTAAGATTTCATTTCCATTCTTAATTTGGGCACCTTGCAAAAAGTACCTTAACCTATTGTTCCAATAGGAAAAAGTACCTTAATTTGGTCTGAGGTTCATAGATAGGACCAAATCTGAAAATTATCTTCCTCATCTGACAACTATACAGTGTGGATACACTATTATGACTCAAGATGAGGTATTCTTAGTTTTAGCTTTTAATGGTGTTTTAATAAGGAGTATATATATCAAAGTAGGAGGTTGGAGATATAACAAATTACTAAAGAACTTTTCCCAACAGGCAAAAATAACAAATTAAAACTCTTTTTTAGTTTTGTTTGGATAGTTGCTAATTTTGTGGATAATTACTAATTATCACTCTCACAACCAAATAAATAACATGGCTCTCTAAGAAATAAGCCTCTAGTAGAATTTCTCTCACACCAAACTATTTAAAATTATATTTTCTAATCCCAAGAGAAAATGATAAATTAAAAATAAATAATATTATTTTAATAATTTTTTATTAAAATATTATTTTTTATTTAATGATTAAAACTTGATAAAATAAAAATTGATATAAAAATCACAAAATATTTATTTTAATATTTAGTTATTATCAATATTTTATTTTAATATTGTCTTTATTTTTTACGTTTTAAAAATAAAAATATATATTTAAATAATTTTTTATTAAAGTATTTATTATTATTAATTTTTCTTAAATAATTTCATACTAAATTTTAATATTTTTTTAAAATTAAGAAAATATTTTTTTGTTAATGACTCATATTTTATCGCGTTTTAATTACATAATAGTAAATATTAATATTTAATAGTAAAATTATTAAAATAATATTATTTATTCTTCATTGTATTTTAGAAGTAGAAAAAAAAAATTTTAAATATAAGTAATTAAATAATATCAATTTTATGATCATAGATTTTCGGAACCCTTTTCCTTATATATAATAAAGTACTATTTTAAAAAAATTTACTTGGCGGAAACTTTTTATGATCAAACTATAAAAAAATAACAAGATTGCATGTTAATGTCTAGGAAAATTAAATAAATTGGTTTATTCAATGGAATCAATAAGACCCTCTCGGTGTCTTTCTCTCTCTCTCTCTCTGTTGAAAATTTACAAATATCATTTTTATTTAGGAGGACAATTAAATTAATCAAACCAGTAATGATTCATGCCATATAAGAAACTAGGTCAAAGCCTACTGCTTTGCTAGTTGAGGTGCCCTTTTCTATTAATTATTATTATACGTGAACTGTAAAGTTGATAGATTAATTAATGAAACCATTCAAATACTTGCATCACCATTAAAACTAATAGCACCGAATTTTCTATTATGTTGATGAATATATCTTATCTTTTCTTTACATATAAAAATTCTCCATATTTTGTGATTCTCTTTGAGGATTTGGTACATAATAACCGTATATAATAAAAGATTTATATATATATATATATTATTAATAGTTTATATATTTAATTTTATATACATTAATAATCTAAAATTATAATTTAATCGAGGATTTTAGTATATGTCATCATGAACCACTTTTCAGTTTATAACTCACTATTTTTAAAAGTATTAAAATTATTATAAATTTTATTAATTGTTAATCTAAGAAGAAAAAAATTCTTAATGTTTTGTCAAAAAATCACCTATTTCAATATAATTTTTCTTAAAAATCATTATCTTTATCCCGATTCAATTCCTATAATGTTTTTTCAATATTATCTCTCAACATTTTTCGGGGTTAATAAACATTTGTTATTCTTTAATTATTTTAAGGACGAATTCTTTTTCCCATTTTCGACTCATGTGCATGACATATAATGACGTTTCTAATTAAATTCTAATTTTTGACAATTAGTGTACCTAAAATTAAATATATGAGTTACTTATATACTGTTATAAAAATATGAATCTACATACCTACTTTGTTGAATATGGATACTATTTGGTATTATTTAAGTAACAGATACATGATCCTAACAACACAAGATACCTCGCCTATAGTAAGGACAGCTCCTACATAATTGCTAACACATAGCGACCTGATGAACCTAAAAGTCAAGATATGATCTAAGTAAACGGCCAAGTACAATGTCCTTACGACTTGGGTCATATCTGAATTTAGGACTTCAAGAAGCATGTATATGACGACCTATTTATGTAACGTTTATAGCAACCTGATCTAATATGAGCTATTTTATATGTATTACAGCTACTTGTATGAAAGCTCCAACCTATGTAACTTCAAAACCTGTCTAATAGATACTATATATACCTTCTTAGTGAGAAAAATAAAGGATATACTCATTATCAACATTTTTTACATCTCTCTACAATTACTAAAATCCCTGACACACTAAATACTTTCCCAACAATTAGCTACTTTGTGACGAACTCATCCCTAAATAACCTGAATCTTGTGATCCTTATCTAGGAGGATCTATCCTTAAAGGAACACTTTAGGTACGTCCTAAGAGGGTCTCTTTAGAATGGCAGTAAACAACATCTTTCTCTTTAAGACGCATGATTGATAAAAAAAATATAAAGGAAGAAATTACCTAACTTATATGTTGCAGGTCAAAGAATAAACAACCTAATGGTGGAAAATGTGCTTATTTTTTATTGATGTCTTAATCAAACGGACTGAGATCCAAGCCAAGTGTTTTTTCAAACGAGCCGATGAAGAAAAATAGTATAAAAAATCAAAGTTATTGAGCTGAGATTCTTTGAAAATAAAATTTGACTAAGTTATTTGGACAGGTAAAAATGAATCCTTTTTATTATAAAAAGGTAGAAGTTGAAGGGTTTACCTAGTAAAGCCAAGATTAACACTAAGGATATTCTTTAACGTCCTTATGACCTTGTGATTAAGGGAGTTCGTCAAACATTACACGTATGATAAGATCGTTATTTATTCAAAAGCTCACTAGATTTATCCTCGTATTAAGAATAATGATCTAAAAAATACGAAGACCAAATGACGAAGTGTTAATTCCCTTAACTTCTAAACGTCAAGAGAATAGGTCAGTTAATGTTTGATATTATTCAGGTAACAGGTACGCAACCCTAACGACCTAAGGTACTTCGCCCATAGTAAGGGTAACTCCTGCATATCTACTAGCACATAGAGACCTAAAAAATCTGAGAGTCAAGACCTTAATATCAAGACCGAACCTAAGTAAATGACATGGTACACCATCCTAACTGCATGGATTACATCTGAATATAAGGCCTCATGTAACATGTATATGATGACATGTTTATGTAATGCATATGACGACCTCATTTAATATAAGTTGTTTTATATGTATTATGGATACTTGTATAAAAGCTTCAACTTATATAACCTCAACACCTGCCTAATAGATGTTATATATACCTCCTTAGTGAGAAGAATAAAGGGTCTACTCATTATCAACATTTTATACATCTCTTTAAAAAATCACTAAAATCTCTAACACACTAAATTCTCTCCAAACATATACTACTAAGATACTGAACCTATTATCCTTGTTTTTTTTAAGCTTTAGCTTATTTTATTTAGTTTTTGTTGGTTTTTCTTGTAATATTTGTATTTTATATTTTTATTGTGTATTATCTTTACTTTACTATTCTTGAATAATTGTTTTAATCATATAAAGTTATTATGTTGGTATTCTATCGCACTAAGAATGATAATTAATATGGTTCTTGTTTATCCATTTAAGAAATGAGATAGTCTAAATCAATTTATTTATGAATAAATCATATTTATGTTGTATTTATCATTTTATGTTGAGATAATATCATATCAGTTAATAAATAAATAAACTAATGTAAATTAATTTTAAGAAAAGATAATTCTTAAGTTTGATTAGGTAATGCATATCGTATTTATGTTTGGATTAACCCTTCAAAAATGAAAACATGTTAATTTAAAAAATTTATATATGTTATCATATCATATTATATTTATTTATTATATAGAGTTACGTAACTCTTGTTAACATTGTATCAAATGTATTTATGTTTATATCACATTTAGATAGTATGTCTTTGTACAAATTTAAAAATTAAATCAAAGTTGTATTTTAATTTTTTTCGTTACTTAGTTTCTTAACTTTCTAATTTTAACATAATTAGTAAATAGTAAATAAGATTTTGGATATAATATTAGGAAGAAAAAAGTTAGATATCAAAATAGAGTCCACAAAAATTTAAGTAACAATTGTATAATTTTCTTATTCTCTTTAATCAAAATTTATTAAAATTTCTTCATCAATTTGGTACATTGCACACCAACTCATTTAATCATCAAAAATTACTTTGAAAAATGTGGAGCTCTAGCATTTTTAATTTGATCAATTTGGTACCCACTTTTCTAATTTAATATTTTAATTTCTTAAATTTAACTAATTTATATATTTTTAAGAGTAACTATTGGCAAATAATTTATATAACTAACTTGATTCAAATCATTAAACATACTTAGAAATGGAATATGTGTCTTGCATGTTTCCATACCTAATATCATTCTCTGTATAAAAACCCTAGATATTGTAGATTTCATTAGTTGCTTTTTAGTACGTGAGGACATAAATAGCCTTCTTTATTCATGTTTTTTCAACTTTAGTTTTTAGCTTTTTTTATTAACTTTTAAAGCTTTATTGTTTTTTTATACACTAATAAACATTAAAATATTTGTATAATAAATATATGATATTTATTATGAAATATTATATTTGGTAGTTTTATTGTGTATTTTATTGTATTTATATTTGATAGTAAAAGTTGTTACATTTATAATTGGATGATGATTTGTGTTGTTTCTACTTATATATTTAATTAATGTGTCGAATTCGATCAATTCATTTATAAGAAATATATTTATGTTAAATCATTATTTTGTGTTGATAGTAAATAAAAAAAATATTCAATTAATATTTGTATTAAAATAATCATTTCTTCTAGATTATGTCATAATAGTTAAAATAATAATCAATTAATATACATTATTTTTAAACAAAAATAATGTATGTTGTTAGGTGAAGTAAGACAAATATAAGTAACTAGTGCAACATTAATCCAATCATCATAGATAAATCATTATTTATATCAAAATACAATCCAAGTTAACTCATTTACTATATAACATGTAAATTTTTTTATATAAATGAAGTTAACAATATGCATCGATATATAACTATATGGTTATTTTATTATTATCATTATTTTTAATTATTGACTACAAATAAGTTTTATTTATATTATATAAACAATTAATATAATCTAGAATGATAGTATTTAAGTTGCAACAATCCTATAGGGGTTTAAATCTTGTCTCTATGTATTGTAAATTTAGATTAATATACTAGGAATTTATATGTTTATCTTATCAAGCATGTTTTTATGCTTTATTATCCATCAAAATATAGATTAAACCATACAAAACTAATCACATACACTACATGTGACAATAAAACAAGTATATATAAAAAGTGAAAATAGTTTGGCCCGCAACCATGTTACATTTTTTTACTTGTTGTTATTTTATTATTTTTATTGTGTATAATGTAATTATTTTAGTCATATTAGGAGTGATAATTCATACGATTTATATTACTCATTTAATGAGTAAGTTTAGTTCACTCAATTCATTTATGAATGAATTATATTTGTGTTAAAATAATTATTTTTATATAGAGATAATGTCATCTCTCATACCGAGTCATTTATAAGTAAATCATATTGTGTTTAAGTAATTATTTTTATGTTGAGATAATATTATATCTAATATTAATTAAAAAAAATAAGTTAATATATTATATTTAAGCTATTTTTTTTATTAAGTTGAATCAAATCGTATATATTATTTTCATATAAGATTAACTTATAAGATAATAAAAATATTAATTAAATAGTCCATATGTTTGTTATGTTATAATTGATTTATTTATTAAATGAAGTTAAGTATTATAAATATTGTGTCAAATGGCTTATATTTATAATGTTAAGATTATATTGTTAATAAAATAATAATTATTATATATTTATTATTTATTATAATATTAATCAATTAATGATTTATTTTAAGAGTATTCATGCAAATTACTTTACAAATTTTTTTAACATCAATTTTCAGTTATAAACTAAAAT
This sequence comes from Hippophae rhamnoides, assembly GCA_033030585.1. Lineage (NCBI taxonomy): Eukaryota > Viridiplantae > Streptophyta > Magnoliopsida > Rosales > Elaeagnaceae > Hippophae > Hippophae rhamnoides. Next base: position 33,017,015 of record CM065432.1, read on the forward strand.
TAATATTTAAAGACTTAATTTCTTTTATTTTATAAAATAAATTCTTTAAAAATAATAAGAAATATTATTTGATAGTTAATACCATTATAAGTTTATTAATTTAAATCACCATCGATAAATACGCAAGGGAAAACTTAGTATTATATATATATATATATATAATAAGGTTAAGAATGCCCTACAGGCTACAACTGTATATCAATAATGTTTTAACACATAACTTAAAGTTTATCTAAAGTTTAAGATGTAAAAGATTTCCCCACGTACGGAAACCTGAAAAAGCTAGAGCGGTAACAATTTCTAAGCTCTAGCTTTTTTAAAAACAATACTTACGATTAGACAATTTAGAGCGATAAGGATTTTTTTTTTATATAAATGAGCGATAAGGATTTGAACACCAGGCTAACTTATGTTGAGCTATCTGCACTCCTTTAAGTCTAATCAGTTTTTGATGTAACTAAATTTTGGTTTATTTTGCACAGTTAATTTAATTTTTTTATCTACACAAAATTACTGAATTCTTTACATTATTTACACATAAATCTTTTTTAATTAAATTAAATTAAATTAATTAATTAATTATATCAGTAAATTAACACTTATTGATTGTTTCATGTTAATTAATTAATATTAATAAAATATATCACATCAATTAATTGATGCGATAGAATTTTATTATAAAAATATATTTATGTGTAAAAAAAATAAGAATTTGTAATCCTTCGTGTATAGAAAAAATTAAAAGTTTTTATTTATTTATAAAATATGCTAAAATTTACACGAGATTGTTTTTCTTAAAAGTAATTTTTTTTCCTTCTCTGCCTTTGCTTATCATCTGCACTGATGCCACAATGGACTGTTGAGAAATAACGCAAATTTCCGATGTTTCGATTTCATGAAAGCAAGAATAGAAAATAACACAAATTTGATAACTAAGCTTCGGCCCAATTGCTTACGTCACGACCAAGGCAGATCTTTTTACCGAATGAAGAGAAATTATACAAGCGTTTACAACACTCACAACTCACAACCCAATAACACCCAAGAAAATTACTCTCAATTTTCTCTCACAAAAGCCTTTTCTCCCTAAGCTTTTCTCTCAATCGAATGAACACTTTGGATGATTAATTCATTACAATTACACATCTATTTATAGTGAAAATTCACCCGAATTACTCTTAAATTAATGGTTCCTTAAATTGCTCCTCAATTAAGCTCCTTGTTTTGCTCCATGAATTGCTCCATGTTTTGCTCCTTAATTTGCTCCTTAAATTAAAGAGCTTTATAACAATCTCAAACAATCTCCCACTTGAAGACTGATTTCAATCTGTCTTAACACCTTGATCAATGCAGCATTTTTTCTAGTCTTTGTTACTCTAGTAGACCATCTGAAGTTGAGCACAACTTCAGTTTGTCAATAGTCACCACTTTTGTTAACATATCTCACCGGATTTTTGCTTACTTGAATCTTCTCCAGATTAACACATCATCTTCCAATGTAGATCGATGAAGTGATAACGAAGTCCAATATGCTTTGTTCTAGAATGAAATGTTGAATTCTTCATGCAAGGTATTACACTTTGACTATCACTACGTAGAACATTCTTCTTTGTTCGAATCCCAAACAATTAACAAACCTCAAGCCATATCATCTCTTTACTAGCTTCCGCCATCGCTACATACTCAAAGCCAGAAGGGATGTAGTGACAATTTTCTATATTCGTGGCATCCAACCAATGTACCGTAGTTCCAACAAGAATATATAACCTGTAGTGCTTCTTCTGCGATCAACTTCACCTCCAAAGTTCGCGCTTCACGCACTTTACTTTTAACTCTCTTTACTAAAGTACAAGCACTTTTCTCAGTGGTGCTCGCGATACCTCAAAATCCTCTTGATCGCTTTCCAATGAGTTTTCCTGGATTTGACATAAATCGCTAACAACTCCCACCGCACGGCCAATGTCCGGGTCTCGCATGCACTATCACAGACATCAAACTTCCAATGGTCAGCGATAAGGAACCTTAGCCATGAATTCTCTCTTCCTCCGTTCGAGGGGACCGATCCTTGGATAGGCAAAAATGACCAAGCGGCGGTTAACCGGCTTGGCATCGCCTACGTTGAATCTTTGCAAAACACGATTGATGTACTCGCCCGAGATAACTGCAAGGATCCTTTCTTCTTATTTCTCGCGGATTCGTATTCCAAGAATCTTCTTTGCTTGGACCCAGTCTTTCATGCGTCAAATTCCTTTGACAATTGTCACGCTTCAACCTTTTAATATCATCCATATTTGAACCGCCACTAACATATCATCAACATAAAGTAGTAAAATGATATAATCGACCTATATCTCTCAAGAGTAACAATGATCATCATTGCACTTCCGAAACCTTCCTCAGGTAATAAGTCACAAACTTTCTCGTACCATTGTCTCGGTTTGTTTCATGCTATACAAACTCTTCTTAAGTCTCAGCATTACACCATGTTCTTTTCTTCCCTCTTCGAGAAACATTCTGGCCGGTACGATATCTCTTCATCTAAATCTCCACGTAAGGAACGCAGCCTTCACATCCAACTGCTCAAGATGAAGATCTTTGATGCATACAATACTTAATATCGATTTGGATAGTATTAAGCTTCACAACGGGAGAAAAATGTCAAATGTAGTCAACTCCTTCCTTCTCCGTTGAAACCCTTGACAACTAGGCTGGCTTTGTATTCTTAACCACCCACGCTCCTCTTTCACCCCAGATACCCATTTGTCAGGAAGTTGCCTTATTTCCCATAGGTAACTCAAATTTAGTTCCCAATGTCTCGTCGGAGATGAGAGATTTCATTTCTTCTTTCATAAAGAAGCTCTCACTTGTGGAATCTCGAGTCCATAAGCTTCATATAATAGCATTTAGGCTCCTCTCCATCAAAGAACATATAGTTCATGTATCTCCGTTAGGCATACGAGGTCGAAGACCTTCTCAATACCGGGAGCCGGAGTAAAGAGGTCATGTGTGTGTTGGAATGTCAGGTACTATTTTTGTCCAACAAGTTCCTCCGTCATTTGGACTTGTTACAATTGGTTCTGCTCAAGGAAGTATCCGGGACATCATCTCAGATCGCAAATACCGACTCATTCTCGTCTCCGAGTCATTGGCGTATATTTTATGCATGTCCCATACATTACCCTTTCGTTGAAAATCACATCTCTACTACGGATAACTTTCTTTCTTTTCGTCATCCCAAATGCTAAAGCCAAACTCATCCTCACCATAGCCAATGAACGTGCATTTCTTGGATGGGATCAAGCTTATTCCCGCCTTGATCACCGATACGCACAAATGCTACACAACCGAAAAACTTTTAGATGTGATAGTTTCACCTCTTTTCCGCTCCATACCCTCCTTCCTCGTATTCTATGCTCCAATGGAACAGATGGGCCTCTGCCGATCAAGTGTTCGCCGTGTCGACCGCTTCTTCCCATAATTTCTTTGCAGACCGATCAGTGCATACGAATGCTTCCGGCTCTTTCTCACAATGTTCGGCTCATACGCTCCGCCTACACCATCATGTTAAGGCGTGCCCTGCACATTTCTTTCCATTCTCGACCCCGTGCTCATAGCAGTAAATTTTTGAATCGTGTCTCTACATATTCATCACCATTATCGTCTCGAGCTTTTTTGATCTTTAAACCCGTCTTATTTTCCACCATAGCTTTCCATCTTCTCGAAAGCCTCAAATACTTCAAACTTTATGCTTTAGAAAGTAAACCCATACCTTCCTAGAGCGATCATCAACGAAAGTGACGAAGTGTTTCCTACCAAGAGATGAGACGGCCGTCGTCAGTCCCCAAACATCGAGTGAATAAGCTCTAGTCTTTCCTTCTTTTGGGATTCTGCAACTTGTCCGAAAGTCGACACTCTTTTGATTTCAAGTATGCAATCTTCGCACATGTCTATCTTCGTAGATTAACCGGAAGTATTCCCTTTGAGCATAATCTTCATCCCCTTCTCACTCATATGGCCTAGTCTCTCCGTGCCACAGATTTGGTGTTTCATTGCTTCTACGTAACCGTAATTGAACAACGTGCCTCTACCGTCATGTAAAGAAAGTGCCATTTTTCTTGCTCCTCGAGCAATCACAGCACTCCTTTGAAATCTTCCAATCATTACCATGGAAGATCGTAGTGTAGCCTTCACTGGCCAACTGCCCCACTGAGATTAAGTTCCTTCTGAGATCGGGAATATGCCTAACATCCTTCAGTTCCCAAACAAATCTGTTAAACTTAATCTTCACTATACCTTTGCCAATAATAGCACATGGTTGATCATCACCAAGATATACCTTTCCAAGGTTTTTGGGGACATATTTCTCAAAGAATTCTTTTTGTGAAGTAGCATGGAATGATGCTCCAAAGTCTAACACCCAAGATTCTTCCTTGCTCTCCAAAGAGCATATCAATGCATCGTCTCCTCCTGAGGTGGAAGTAACATTTTCCTCTGCCTTCACTTGTTTGTCCTTTGGTGCACTCTTGCACTAATTTTGTGTAAAGGTCTTTGCCTTCTTCCACAATTCCAACACTCGATAGTCTTCTAGCCATGTGAATTATTAGGATTCTGGATTCGACCTCCGTCCTTTCGATCTACCTCGTAGTTCCGTTCTACCACGTCCATTCCCTTTGGTTGAATTTCTTCCTCTCGACTCGTATGTAAACTCAAGAAGCCGACGATTCACTCGACTCTCTACGTCGGATCTCTTCACCGAGAACCAGATCACGAACATCGTCAAATTTCAACTTATCGCTCGACGAGCTACTCACCGTGACAAGAATTCCAACTGCAGTAAAGAAGATAAAAGTATTAATGTTTGCATTCTTCATCGAATTCAATTCTCGATGAATTGAACAATTGAAAAATGCCTCATCAAGGTGCACTTTGTTCGAGGTCACGGCTTCTCATACATATTGGAGAGAGGCCGCCAAGACTACTCGTGGTCTTTTCCTCCTTTGCTACGTCAAGGCAACATTACGATAGCGCCAATCGAATAACTCCGAGGGTTGTCTATCTGTAAGATTCCAATCTTCTTCCTTCATAGCTTCCGTTTCTTCCCCAGAGAGGTTGATATAGATTTCTTTGATACAGATAATCCTCTATCTGTATTTTCCAAAACCCAAAATCTGTGCCATCAAATCTCTCGAGTTTCACCCTTCCTTCATCTGCGGCCATTGCTCCCACTAAAATCTAACTTCCTCTGGATCGTTTCTGACTATTTCTGTAAATCACCGTGTATTAGAACACCTCCATAAACGAACAAATATCATCAACAAAATTTCACTATTCACATAAATAGTAACCTTGCAGAAAATTGACAAAAATCACCACCAATAACTCTGATACCAGTTGTTGAGAAATAACGCAAATTTTCGATAAGCCAGATTTATGAGAAAGTAAGAATAGAAAAATAACACACAAATTTGATAACGGAGTTCTGCCAATCTTGCTTACGTCTCAGGACCTGCTGCAGATCTTTTTATTGAAAGGGGAGAAATTATACAAGGTGTTTACAACACTCACAACTCACAACCCAATAACACCCAAGAAAATTACTCTCAATATTCTCTCACAAAAGCTTTTCTCTCTAAGCTTTTCTCTCAATTGGAATGAACACTTTGGATGATTAATTCATTACAATTACACATCTATTTATAGGAAAATTCACTCCTTGAATTACTCATTAAATTAATGGTTCCTTAAATTGCTCCTTGAATTAAGCTCATTGTTTTGCTCCATGAATTGCTCCATGTTTTACTCCATGTTTTGCTCCTTGTTTTGCTCCATGTTTTACTCCATGTTTTGCTCCTTAATTTTCTCCTTAAATTAAGGAGCTTTATAACAATCTCCAACATGGACCATTTCAAAGTTTAACATTATAGCTAACAAATATCAATACTAAAAACAAAGACTTCATGAGATTTGGATTTTCTGATGTTTGTTCTATCCTTGTTTTTCTTTGATTTTTCATCTCTATCTTTTATTTCATATCCAATACACACAATAAATTTATGATTATTAATATATTATATTTTTAAAGTGTTATTTGAATTAACTAAAATTTAAGATTGTATGTATATCTTTGGATCAAATAAAGATAAACCAAGAGAGAAAAAAAAAACAAAGAGATAATCCTAACTCGACTTTTTTATGACCATGAATTCCATTTTTCCTTAAACATTTTTTTTTTGGGTTCAATTTTGAAGATGAAATATGCTAGCTTTTCAACGGGACTAGGTGGGGTGGATTCCTTTTATACTAAATAATATTTATAGATTTTTATTACAAACTAGTTTAAAATAATAAGAAGAAATTATAAAATAATTATAAGATTTTAGAATTTTAGAATTAGATAAGTATTTCAAATAATTTTTTTTTTAAAAAAATTATCGATGTTTTAATATAATATAAAATAATATGAATGATATTCTGATTGTCACAATAAAGAAGAGTAGTAGAGGATGTGGATACACCTAAATCCTTAAAAAAACTATCATAGTCAAAGGAGCTCCGATGTGGTTCAATAAGAGCACGATATTCTACTTCAGTACTGGAGCGTGCCACGAAAGTTTGTTTCTTACTTCGCCAATAAATCAAAGAGGAACCATGGAGAAAGTAATAACTTGTAGTAGACCTACGATCAATGGGATCTCTGACCCAATTAGCATCAGAGAATGCACGAAGTACAAGAGGAGATTGAGTTGAGTAGAAAAAGCCATGGAAGAGAGTGTCTTTCAAGTATCGTAGAATACGTAGAACAACAGTATAGTGAGTCGATCGTGGAGCAAACATATACTGGTTCACTTGATGAATAACATAAGAAATGTCTGAACGAGTAATTATAAGATAAACTAGGCTGCCAACCAACCGTCTATAAAGACAGGAATTAGACAATGGTTTCCCCCCAAGGGTGTTAGATGCGCATTAAGTTCAACTGGAGTGTCAACAGTCTTGCTGTCAGTGAGTCCACTTTAGATAAAAGGTTAGATGCATACTTGGCTTGAGTAATATAAATACCATATATGGAACGAGTGATCTCAAGATCCAAGAAATAGCTGAGATGTCTAAGGTCTTTCATCTCAAATTGCTGACTAAGAAAATTCTTGAGTTCTTGAATGCCACTAAGGTCATCGCCAGTTATGAGCATATCATCCACATATAGGAGAACCAAAATTGTGCCTTTATCATCAAGACGAAGAAATAAGGCAGAATCATAAGGAATGACAGTGTAACCCAAGCAAAGGATGGTGAAGTTGAACTTGGCAAACCACGTTCGTGGAGCTTGTTTAAGGCTACAAAATGCACGTCGAAGGTGACAAACCTTGTTTGTTTCAACAGAAAGACCAGGAGGAGATTGCATATAAAATTCTTCATGCAGATCCCCATTAATGAAGGCATTTTTAACATCCATATGAAAATGTCTCATTTACTAGTAGCGACAACAACTAAGAGGGCGAGAACAAAGGAGATACGAGCAACTAGAGCAAAGTCTTTTCATAATCAATCTCATACTCTTGTATAAAACCTTTTGCAACAAGACGAGTCTTGTAGCGCTCGATGGACCCATCAGAGTGAGTCTTGATCTTATAGATCCATTTATAATCAACCACAAACTGATTAGGAGGGAGAATAACCAGATCTTAAGTATAGTTTTTGGTTAATACATCAATTTCCTCTTTCATTGTAATCTGCCATAAAAGGTCAATAGATGCCTTATGATAGGTGTGAGGCTCATGAAAAAGGTCAACTCATGCGGAAAAGAGGTCAACGATGGTCAGTCGAGAATACCCCATTGAGAATGGGATAAGGTCGAGAATAAACCTTCTCGTGCTGCCTATTCTCAATCCTTTTTATTATTATAATATATTTTAAAATATCTTGTGTATTAGTAGGATTTAAAGTTAATAAATTAAATGAATTATAATTAGAAATAATGCTTTTATCGACAAACTAATACTTTCTTTATAAAAATTGAATATTATATGATATGAGAAAATAATTATAAAAATAATAATTTAATTATATTATAATTTTTACTCTATGTTTAAATCTATTAGTCTTAATTACGTGACAATAAATATACTAGAGATTTTATAAGTAACTAGCCTATCTAAGTTTCAATTGATATTAATTTATTATTAGTAAGAAATTCCAATCCTCTTAAAATACAAGAACCTTTATTTTAGAATCTTCACCCCCTGTCCCCCTAATATTTAAATGAGGGATTCCCATCTCGTTGACATACCTAGTCACATAAGCAGCGTAATAGTCACTATCCTATATAATAGGGGTAATTGGTAAACAACATTTTTCATTTTTTTTTTGTATAAATATGCTTTATTTCAAATTTCTAAATGGTAATTTATATGATACATACAATAATATCAGACTATAGGCATGTAAAATTTAATTCGGTCTGCTCAAAGCCGAATGATTAGGTATGTTATATCTTAACTCAAAGCCCGAATGATTAGACTAAACAAAAAGTCTAATCTAGTCGTATTTAAATTATTTTATGACCAAATTTATAACTAAACATTTTTACTATGTGCTTGGCTTAAAGTAATAGATATGTTTAAATTTTATAAAATATATTTGACAATTATATGATATTATTTTATAATATCTTATATAATTTAAATTTAATAATGATAAAATTTCAATTAATAGGAAAAGAATTTACAAAATATTCATTTTTTAATATTTGTTAATTATTAGTAGTGTATTTTATTTTAATTTTTTATGTTTTATTAATTTTTATTAAAAATTAAAATATATATTTAAATAACTTTTTATTTGAATTTTATTATTTTTGTTAAATTATTTCATATTAAATTTAAGTTTTTTTTGGTTAAAGATTAGTATTTTAATCGTTTTTAATTACTTGACATAAAATAATAATATTTTAAATTAGAAACCATTGAAATAATATAATTTATCATTAATTGATTCTTTTTATAAAGCTAAAAAATTAAATAATATCGTTTTTAATCTGAGAGGCTAAACGACGTAAATGATTTAATACGAAGAACTTTTGTAACATCTCATCCTATGTTATATTTATTTATTTTTTATTTTTTAATATCGTTTATATCCTTTTCGATTTAAAAATTACAAGTCCTAATAAGTAAATATAATCATAGTTATCAATGATCTTTTAAGTCTTTTTTCTTTTAATTATATCTGTGTGCATATATAAATAGAGATATTTAAATTAATAATTATGATATATAAAGTTTGTAGAATTAAATTTATTTTTAATGAAGAAAAATTTTTAATGGAGAAATAAAAATTTCAAAAAAAAATATATCCAACCTAATTTTTTTTATTTAGTTTGAATTAATTTTACACGCTTAATTGATTTGATTTGATTTCTATTTTTAATAACCGATTACGTTAGGTTGATTTCATTTTTAATTCAAACTGAACCAACTCAATTTTACAAACACCTAATACTAATAGTTTGTATCTTTAATCACAAGAACATATCAATCACGTAGTTTTCAATTGGATCATATAAGCCTTATAACTTTATTTCAAGTGTTACGTTAGTCTTAATTTCATAATCGAACAAAAAAATGGGGAAAATGGTAGGGTATAATCGAAATATCAAGTTTTGTTTTTTTAAAAAAGGATTTTTTTAAATGGCTAAAAAATGAAAAATACTTAATCTCTTGAGATAAATAAAAAATATATATATATAAATAATATAACTTAGGCTCTGCTGAAAGAAAATGTTAAATTCTTGACCCTGCTTGGCTCTATAGCTTGAGAACTAGCAAATTCAAAATTTATTGTTGTTTCAAAGACTCCTAACTACACTTAAAATACCCAGTTTGACACTTGTTCTTGAAACAAGGGGAAAATCTCATTCTGATTCTTAAGGAGAATAATACTAGAACTATGCTTACTAAGATCTAGATAATGAGATATGGAAGAATAATATGATAAAAATATGTAGAAAATTAGCAGAATGAGAATGTTGAGAATAATTAGTTTAATAACGGCTAGTTAGTAACGGCTAGTTTAATAATAGCTAGTTTAGTAACGGCTAGTTTAATAACGGCTAGTTTAGTAACGGCTAGTTTAATAACGGCTAGTTTTGTAACGGCTAGTTTCTTCCTTTTAATGTATAAATATAACATTAGACATTAAACCAAAATCAATTCAATAACTCTTTCAACAAAAATCAGAGAAAATCAACATGGTATCAGAGCAAATTTGATCTTGCTCCAAATCAATCCCACAAACAAGAACTGTATAAGTTTAAGAAATCTAGAAAATGTCACAACATATAGAGAGACTTACATGTGCTACTAAATGGTAAAAATTACCATCTTTGGAGCACGTCAAGTGACTTTGGTCTAATCGGCGAGACAAATTTGACGTGTCCTTTGGTGAGAAATCAAAAGCAAAGCGGAGATATCCAGACACCTGACAATTGAAGAAAGAAAGGAAATTTGAGAATGGAGAAAGAGTGACAATCTCGTCATTATTGTGACCGTGGAACCCCGTATCTACGATCTCGTGACATATCTAGATACGGCTCGAGATATGTGGGTTAAAGCAAGAGACAATGTTAGGAAAGAGAAGAAAAATTACTCTCTTGTTATCCAAGCTTGACAAGAACTTGACAATTACAACAACAAAATCAATCAGTCAGGAACTATTCAGCAAAATCCAAAAAAAAGAATGATGAGATTAGAGTGTATCGACCTCTCCTGACCGATCTTGATGAAATCAAGAAAGAGAGGAAGCGGGATGGAATTTTCACCTTCCTTTCAAGCTCGATTCAATTTATGAAGTCTGTTCATGAAATTCTTCTCGTGGGTGGTTGCCATATGTTGATGAGGTTGTTGGGATAGTTGAAAGAGAAGAGACAAGAAGAATAGTGATGAGTACTCAAATACTTGACAACCACGAAGCCAAGGCTTTCATCGCCCGAGATCTAACCACTGAAGGCCGGAACGTCGGGAGAGCAGAGAAACACTCGCTCATTACGATTATTGTAGAAGGAAGGACATAAAGCGCGAGGAATGCGGTCAACTCCTTCAGCATTACGATTATTGTAAGAAGGAAGGACAGCGTGAGGAATGCTGCGGTGTCTCGACCATATCTCAGAAAAAAGGGAAGAAGCGAAGGTGGAGGCTTCGTCGGAGGAGATTAGCGACAAAATCGGGTAGAGAGTAGAGAAAATGGGTTGCTACTGCAAAAAGGAAAAAAGAGGATATGAGTATAATCGGGATGAAAAAAGAAATAAAATGTGAGGTGGATATGGATCAAATGAAGCGGTATATACAATTATCCATGATGTTTCAAGGAAAATCTCAAAAAAACCTACGGTATGATTACAAACCTTACTCAAAAATTCTTTAAATTCCAAATGGATTTTTGATTCGAGTTATTGATCACATGCTTGGAAATAAAAACTTACTCAATAATTACAAAAAAATTGAGACTAAACAATTTATGTCGTTGCAAATGGTGAAAAAATGGAAATTTTAGGAAATGGTTCAATTAGTCTCCTTTCAAGAAAAATTTCAAATGTTTTGCATGTGAATAGCTGTACATCTAACTTGTTATCCATTAGTAAAATCGCACGAGACTTAAATTGTGAAATTACATTTACATCCAAAAAATGTGATTTTTCGGAATTAATAACGAATAATATCATTGGTGAAGGTTTTCTAGAAAATGGGCTTTATATTCTAAGTGAAGAAAAGTGCAACTTCAATATTAAAAAAGAAGAAGAATTAGGCACTCTTTGGCATAAGAAAGGTGGACATCCTTCCGATAAGATTTTAAAATGTATTTTTGATTTCAAACAACTAGATTGTAGTAGTTGTGAAATTTGAAAATTAGGAAAGCACCTGAGGTTACCATTTGGTTTATCCAATTGTAAAAGCAAAAAACCTTTTGAGATAATACATTCGATGTTTGGGGACCTGCTCGATTGAGTCATTTAATGGATATAAATACTTTGTTATATTTATAGATGATTTTCAAGAACTAAATGGTTACACTTGTTAAAAAATAAAAGTGAAGTGTTTTCTCAATTTCAAGAATTTTATAATTTTGTAGAAAATCAATATGATGCAAAGATTAAAACTTTTAGAAGTGATAATGAAGCGAATTTGTAAATCAAAATTTTACAAATTTTTTCAAGCAAAAAGAATTTTACATCGAACAACTTGTATTTACACACCCAAACAAAATGGTGTGTCGAGGAAAGAAAAAATTGACATTTACTTGAAGTAACAAGAGTACTTTTTGTTTCAAAATAATGTTCCAATAATTTTTTGCTCTAGGATCTTTGTTTCTAACATAACATATTTAATTAATAGATTGCCAAGTGCTAATTTGAATTTCAAAAGCCAGCTAGAAATCCTATCGAAAAAACTCAATATCTATCATTTAAGAGTATTTGGATAATACGTGTTATGTACTGAAAATAAACAACACAAGTTAGATTATACATCAATCAAAGCTATTTTCTTGAGGGGTATTCATCTCAAAAAAGGGTTATAAATGCTATGATCCGATTAACAAAAAACATTACATTTCAAGAGATGTGACATTCAGAAAATGAGCCATATTACAAAACACTAGAAAAGGAGACTAATAACCAAGAGGAACCAAATGAATTTAAATTTCCATTTTTTTATTAGAAGAAGGAAATATAGTAGTAGAAAATGAAAATGAAATAATCAACTTGAGAATGAAGAGGATGAAACTTCTCAAAGTGAGGGAGAAGATGGTACTAGAAATAATACCATTGAGAAGGTCTAATCGGACTCCAGACCTCTGACTAGATTACGGGATTTTGTAACATATGAGGTAAAATATCCTATCCAAAATTATTTATCTTATGAAAATGTTACACCTGATATAGGACTTATTTGACCTCGATTTCCAAAGAAAATGAGCCAAATAAGCTAAAGGAAAGCAAATAGGCCATTGGTATGGTGCAAAGCAATGGAAGAAGAACTTGAGCACTTGAAAAAATGAAACATGGGTAGTCGTACAACTACCGGAAGGAAAAGAAACCCGTAGGATGCAAATGGGTCTATAAGTTTAATAGTGATGGTACTATTGAAAGGTACAAAGCATGATTAGTGGCAAAGGTTACTGCTCGAACCTATGGTGTAGATTATCGAGAAACATTTGCACCGTGGCCAAAATGAATACCGTTAGGATTTTACTTTCCATAGCGGTAAGCCAAAATTGGACCTTACATCAAATGGATGTCGAGAATGCTTTTCTCCAAGGAACACTTGAAGAAGAGGTATATATGACACTTCCGCTTTGGTCGTAAAAGAAAACAATTCTAGTCTAGTATGTAGGTTAAAAAAATCTATTTACGGACTAAAGCAATATACGAGCATGGTATGGAAAACTAAGCTCTTATTTAATTTCTTGTGATTTTAAAATTAGTAATGCGATCACTCATTATTTTCCAAAAATTATGGTACATTCTGACCATAATTCTAGTATATGTAGATGATATAATAATTACCGAGAAATAATTTGGAAGAAATTAAAAAAGTGAAAATGAAATTAAAGGAGAATTTTGATATCAAAGACTTAGGTTTATTAAAATATTTTCTAGGAATAGAAATAGCCACGTTCACCGAGGGACTCTTTGTTCACAAAGAAAATATACACTTGACCTATTGAAAGAAAGCGGTAAATTAGGGAGTAAACCAACATACACCAATAGATAGTAAATGCAAATTAAATATTGAGGATGGCGGACCATAGAAGACATAAGCCAATTTCAAAGACTTGTAGGAAAATTAATTTATTTAACGGTAACTTGAGCCAGGACATTTCTTTTCGGTAAGCCAAATTAGTAAATTTATGCATACACCTAGAACACCACATTTAGAGGCTATACATATAATTTTAAAATATTTAAAAGGGACACCTAGTAAAGGAATTCATGAAACGTAATAATTCTAATGAAGTGTGTGGCTATTAGATGCAGTTAATTGTAGTAGCTTTGATAGAAAATCAACCATTGGTTTTACGTTTGTAGGCGGAAATTTAGTCACGTGAAAAGCAAGAAACAAAATGTTGTGGCACGATCAAGTGCGGAGCGAGAATATCGAGCCATGGCATCGACCTCAGCGAGCTAACTTGGATCAAACAAATTCTTTTGGATATCGAATTAAAATTCAAGAACCAATGAAGATGTTTTGTGATAATAATGACGTGTGACATATAGCATCCAATCCGGTGTTTCACGAGAGAACAAAACACATCGAAGTGGATTGCCACTTCATTCGAGAAAAAATTAAAGCAAAAGGAAATTGAAACTCCGTTTGTGAGAAGTGAAAAAACAATTGGCGGACATCTTACAAAGGTTTAGATTTAAAATCATTTGAAGAAAATTTAAGCGAAGTTAGGGTTGACGGAATGTCTACCACTAATTTGAGGGGGAGTGTTGAGAATAATTAGTTTAATAACGGCTAGTTTAGTAACGGTTAGTTTCTTCCTTTCAATGTATAAATATAACATTAGACATTAAGCTAAAATCAATTCAATAACTCTCTCAACAAAAATAAGAGAAAATCAACAGAGAAAGTTGAAAGGTTTGAGATTTTTTTTATGCTCAATGGTTTTTTTTCATATATGGAAGAATTAGGATTAATTAAAAAAAATATGACTAAAAAAGATTTTTTTTTACTGCAGAAGAAAGTTGAAGCTATATAATAGTATAAAATAAATACAAGGAAATCAGTGTTAATCCAAGCGTAGGATAAACATAGAGAATTCCAAGCCATAAAAACATAGTTCGAAATTTAATTTAGTTTTCTTTATTCATTTGTTTATTTAGATAAATTACAAAAGAAATAGGCTTAAACAAATATTTCTAAGTTTTTATATATATAAAAGCTTAATATTTGGATTTTATTCTTGTATTTTTCCTATTTTTTGATCAATGATTAAATTAAGATTAATATATTATTTAAAAGAAAGTTAAAAGATTTATATAATTTATTTATAAATTATAGGATTAATATGCTACCGTAGCCCAAATGTTTAAGATTGGTGATGCCTTTGACTCTTAAAATAAAGGAAGAGGAGTTATAAAATTCCACAAATAATGAAATTTGTATCATTTATCCTCTCAAATTTTAAAAATTATTTTTTAACCCATTAGTTTTAAGAAAAAAGAATCGATTAATGAAAAATAATATTATTTTCGTAATTTATTTATTAAAATATTATTAATTGATTAAAATATGTTAACATACTAACTATTAAGAATAATAAAACTGAAATTTAATATAAATTTATTTAAGAAATAAATTATTAATAATAATATTTTAAAATAAAATTATTTAAATATATATTTTAAAAAAAATCAATAAAATAGTGATAATAATCAAATATTAAAATAAATATTTTATAAAATTATTTTTATATTAACTGTCATTATATTATTGTTAAAATGATTGAGTTTTAATAATATTTTATTCATCTTATTTAATAAAGAATTATTAAAATAATATTATTTATTTATAATTAAGTTTTTTTTTAAATTAATACATTAGAAAAATATATTCTTATATATAAGAGAATAAATATACACTAAAGCGTAATCTAGAAAACTCAGTTGATTTATATCTCTAAAATAAATTAATAAAAAAATAAAAAATAAAAATTGACTTCGACTCTCAATTCATTATAATTTTGAAGATTGCTCCACCAACACCTCCCAAGTGCCCAAACTCCCAACTTCTGATAGTTTCGTCACCTCATGGAACTGAAAGGGTGGCGCGGGGAGTAACGGAAGCGACAAAAGTAAAGCAAACAAACGTGAGCTTGTAAATTAATTTTATTCGTACTCAGTAGCCAACAACCCCGTGCCGTGAGAGGCAGAGACGAAGTCACGTGCATTCTAGAAGAGGCATGTATTTTCTTTTGGTTTTTTAAAAATGTACTTTTGTTTGTAATATTTATGTGTTTTAACAATTTTTTTTTATACGTATAATTTGATTTGTGTCCCTTGAGAAAATTATTTTTCAATCAAATATGTAATATATTTTAAATTTTATAAATTTTATAAATAAAATTGTGACATTTTATTTTCATAAATAAAAATAATATTTTTGAATGTTTATATTTTAAATTTGTTAACCTTAAAAATAATACCAACCATACACTAATAACTTAATAAAAATGATTGGTTTCTTATCATAAAATAGTCTACTTTGAATCATTTACGTAAATTATAGCTCGATAAAAAAGATATATAAAAACAACTTTAACAATAAGTTTATTTTTTTTTAATTTCTTTACCCACTAAGATATATGTAGAGAAAAATTTCACAAAACCTCTTAAATTAAATCATTTGTATTGTTTAGTTACTTAGATTATAAATTGTGTTATCATTTGGTTATAAAATATGAACAATTAAAAATAAATAATATTATTTAAATTATTTTTTATTAAATTTTTTCATTTTTTCGTCAGGTGATTAGATGCGAATAAAATACGAATATTTAAAAATAGTAAATTTACAATTAATATGAAAAATAATTCACAAATATTCATTTTAATATTTTTTAATTACTACGTTTTATTTTATTGTTTTATTGATTTTATAATTTTTATTAAAAATTAAAATAATTTTTTTCTTGAATATTATTATTGTTGATTTTTTCTTAAATAATTTCATATTAAATTTACCGTTTATCTTTGTTAAAGAAATATAATTTAATTGCCTTTAATCACTTGATAGAAAAATAACAAAATTTTAATAAAAAAATTACTAAAATAATATTCTTTGTTTTTAATTGATCCCTTTTTTTTCATAACCAATGGACTAAATTATCTCATTTATAATCTAATTTATTAAATAACACAAATAATTTAATTTATGAGACATGCACGTGTGACACCTCATCTTATATTGTATTATGATTCAATTTATTTATTATTTTACAATATAATAAAAATATAATTTTATATTTTATTTATATATTTGTTCACAAATTTTATACAAAATTGCTTCTTTTTTTTTAACTTTTTTTACTAAATATAAATATAAATTTTAATTTATTTTATATTTTTTAAAATTTTCATACGTTTGAATGAATTTTATGGCATTAAAAACTACCAGTTAATAATTAATTTTTTAATTCATTAATCAATCATAACTTAAATGATCCCAAACAAATTTTCTAACTAAGTCACCGGTGTGAGGAGATTGCGGTGGGTAGGAGTGTTAAATCGGATCAGCAGATTAAGTTTATGCTCGTCGATCGGATTGAAAACATCTAATTATGATCGATCCGATCAAATTTTATATCCGATCAATCCAATCCGTAAAATATTCGGATAGTATCCGATCAATCCGACCAATCCGAACAATCTGAAAAATCCGAACAATCCGACCAATAAACTTAATTAATAATATTTTTGAATTAAAAAATTAATTTTTTACATAAATCATAACATAAACTCATTTTAATTAAAAGAAACCTTAAAAAATCAAATAAAAAAATTAAAATAAGACTAAAATATTCAAACTTATATAAAACAAAAATAACACAATTAAGTAAATAACGATGTCGATTACAATAGTTATTTTAATAAATTTAACAATTTATTTAAACAATAAACAAAAAGATAGTTCACAATAATCTAAACCTAAATTAATTTGATCATTTCAATCTTTAACATCCATTGACCATCTTAAAAATAATCTTGTCTTGAATCTTGAGAACAATAGCAAAAAACTTCAATGTGTCATTGTCATCACCTATTAGCCATAATTTAAAAAATATTAGTAAATTGATAACTAAATATATATAAAATAATATATGAAATACATATGAAATAAAATAATAATATATCGTACTCAATCAAGGGTTATATCCTTAATGTCTCTCAACATATCTACAAAATAGAAGATAAATAGAAAGTGATGAGAATATTAAATCATAAGAAAATGATACCAATTGTTCACTTTTTTACGCAAGTAAGAAACTAATGTATTATTTGAGCTAGCATTATCCACAATAATAGTAAATATCTTATCAATTCCCAAATCTAACAAGCATTGCTCAATTGCTTTCCCAAGGATATCACCTTTATGACTAGGAACTACACAAAAATTTAAGATTCTTTTTTGGAGTTTCCAATTATCATCGATGAAGTGGCTTGATGAGACACCGCATATAATTCAAATTTTGACCCGAGGAAGTCCATTGTGTCGTGGTTAAACAAACTCTTTGAAATGATTTAGAGAAAAATTCTTTTAATTTATCCTTTTCCTTTAAGAATAGACTCAAGCAATCTCGTGCAATAGTGGTACGAGAAGGAACTTGGAACCTTAGTTCTAAAACTCTACTATACTTCTTAAATCCTTCATTCTCAACATGACTAAATGGCAATTCATCAACTATAATCATTTCTGTAAGTGCAAGCTTACAAGCCTTAATACTAAATATGTGTGCAACAAGTACACCTTCTTTATTGTTTGTGACATTTTCAAAAGCTAAAATTTTTTGCTTCTTCTCATATATACCAGGAAATAATTTACATTGCATAGCAATATGAGCATTTAAGTTTGATGTACCGGACTTGCTGGATACATACACATACTCCTTTGAACAATATTTACATCTCGCCTTGCGATCTAAGCCTTCACCCACTATATCAAAATGTTTCCAGGTAGAAGAGGGAGGTTTAGAAAACTTTAAACTTACCTTTTCCATCATAGCTATCTATAGAAGGTTCGGGTTTGTCGTTCAATGCTAGATATTTAGTTTACGGTGAAGCATTTTGTGGATTTTTATATTGATTTTCAACATCGTATTGGGTAGCGCTTGCACTTAGGTGGTTGCAAGTGGACTATCGCGTAGTAGAGGTATTTTTTCCATCTAAGATAAAGTGAGACACAATCAACTTAATGCAATAAACACATTGTGTAGAAAAATAGTTGTTATAATGTAAAAAGTAGATTTACAACCAAAGTAATACAATTTCTCATGTTCTCCTATAGATAAACAAGAGTAGACTAATGTCAATCTCCAATTTTAACGTGAGCTTAAATGCGATATAACATAGTAAACAAAACAAATTTTTCATACCTCGTCAAATTAAATTATCAAAATGTGAACCCTCTACAATCAAAAATATATAGCTTAGATAGAAGCATATAGATTTATAGAGAAATTAACATACCTTTATTATATATATAAGTAATATGAAACTTACATTATTCTTATACTAACATTTTAAAATTAAGTGTCTTATGTTACTTAAACATCATATAAAATTTACATGATATTAAAGCTTTAATCAACCAATAAGCCTAAAAAGAAAAAAAAGAATTAATGGTTCTCCTGCAAAAAAAAATACATAGATCTTGTAAAAAGAAAGAAAAACAAATGATTAAAATACAATTAGAACATAATAAAATAAAATTAAAAATATTAAGTGTACATTCACTTTGATAATGATGTTAATGTATAAAAAAATAGTTTTAGTTGTGCTAGTATATATAGTCTCCATCATTTTGATCTTTTCCAAGAGCTTAGAAGTTACTGTCTTGCGAGTCATCAATCCATTCATACCTTTAAGGCTTTAAGCGACGGCCGGCGAGAGAAGGAGGCGGCCAGCAGCAACAACGAGAGAAGAGGCTTCGGCGGCGGCGAAGAAGGAACGGCAGCAGCGGTAGCGAGAGAAGGAGCGACGGCGGCCAGAAGAAGGAGCGACGGCGGCCAGAGAAGTAGAGAAGGAGGAGCAACAGCAGTAGCGGCAGTAGAGAAGGAGCAGCGACGGCAGCAGAGAAGCAAAGAAGGATGAGCGATGGCAGCGACGAGAGAAGGAGGAAGCGGCGGTAGAGAAGCAAGAAGGATGAAGCGATAGCGGCCGACGAGGAGAAGGAGGAGGAGGAGGAGCAGCAACCAAGCAAAGTAGAGAAATAGAGAATCTGAGATAGAGGGGGGCTTGGTGGGAAAATACTTAGGTTAAGTTATGAGAATCCTGAGATAGAGGCAGGGAGCAGTTGGGAAAATAGTTAGGTTAAGAATATATATACGGGTAATGTTAGGTTAGGTTATAATAATAATTAGGTTTATTAATTAATATATATATATTTTTAAATAATATATTAAATATATATATATATATATATATATAATTTAATAAATATATATTAATTAAATATATATATATATATAATTAATTTCGGTCGGATTGGATCGGATCGGATGAATCGTTGTGAAATCCGCCATCTGATCCGCACTTAACGGATGGAAAAAATTTACATCCGATCCGATCATCGGATTGGATCAGATCGGATGAAAAATCAACGGATCGGATCGGATGATCGGATTTTTTGCACACCCCTGATGGGTGATGATCTCTCACTTTATATATTTATACTCTTATTTACGATTAATCAAGTAAAATAGATATTTGGATTCTTTATTGAAATAAAATTACTTATTATTGTCCAATTTTGTTAATAACGTCACAATATTTTAATTTTTTAAAAACATTAAAATATTAATAAAAATATTAAATTATAAAATAAATATTAATATTTTATGCTCTAAAAATATCAATAAACATTATTTATTAACGAAAGTCATGAAATTTTTAATTATATCAATTTATATCTCTAATATTTATAACAAAAAAATTATAATTTTATACGAAATCTAATAAATTAGAATTCAATTTTTTACTTAGATCAGAATTCAATTTAAAAAACATTTAAGTCATTCTTATTTAATATATAACTTTTGGATTGAATTTTCTTTTTATAATAAAAATATATAAATTGAATATTATTATAAGTTTAAATTTACTTTATATAAGTTGTTTTCCTTTTTTTTTCTATCACACATTTTATACTTTTTTTATCTTTATCATTTTTCTATCCCATAATTTTATATATCTAATATATTACCAAATTCATCTAGCTAATAGTAAGTAGCCTCTTGCTTCTTAGTATTTGTTGCTAGGGTTCTTAACTAGTTTTTTTTTTTAAATGTGGTTTTTTTATTTATTTATTTTGTAAGCATTAGTCCAGCTCATGGAAATTAAATCACCCATTATCAATCCTTATTAATATTTTATAGATGTTGCTAAGTGCTAATGAGTAGGAGCTGATCTTTTGCTATTCTTTGGCTCATTCAAATTGTATAAATAGCCCTATGGACAATGCAAATCATCAATAAAATTTACACAATTAAATCTAATTCAACCCCTAACAACCAACTCCATCAGCCAGTCAGCTGTTCCTTTTTTTCCTTAATTTTTTCCAAAGTTAAGTTTTTTAAAAAATAAAAATAAAAATCAATAAAATACATGTTTGAGCTAAAAAAATTTCATTCTGAAGATGATTACACAGACTCACAGAGGAAGCTAAGCACCTGCGCTGAAAGATGAGAAAGAAATACAAAATGGGGATGTTAAGATATATAAATCATAATATGTCTTCAAACAACTGTTAAGACCCAACAGCTGTTTAGACTATATTGAGCTGTTTGGTTCCTCATATATCAGACCAAACTTAAGTCAAAGAAAATTCAAGATAAGAGTATGTTGATTCAGATACACGCAAATCGATGTTGGAGAGTCAATACAAGTTAAGAGTATATTGACAAAGGGCTGATGGTAAAATAAGTTACTAGTTTCTTTGTACATTCCTTTTTCTCTTATCCAGAAGTTTCCGTATGCTTTTATGGATGGTGTCAATACAAAAATAATTAGGATCATACTACCAATAATCACCACAAGAGCAAGATCCATCCTTGAAGTGGTGAAACCTGTTACGATCCCTTACAATTATTACCCTCCCATAGATCTTGGATAGGAGCTTAGTCGCAGAGTGACAGTCATCACATACTCTAAGATTCTTCACAATCCGAATCGGGCTACCAACATTTGTACTTATGAGACCAAATGCCATTGCCAATTTTTCACTGTGATAATTCAGAGCTTTTTCTTTATCCTCATCTTCTATGTTTCGTACTATGACAGACTTATTAGGAGTGTAACCAGCCTCTTTCAGCTTCATGCTCATCTCTTCTGCCATTTCATAAATTTTTCTTCTATGTGGATGTGCTTTATCTCCCATAACAAAGTCATGAATTGAGCCATTCACTTCAATTGAGCTAAGACCAGGTTGTTTCCTCATTCCTCCATCCTTCATAGCCCTTCTCAATCCAGCAACATCATCCCATCTGTTCACTGATGCATAGATGTTTGACATCAAAATGCTATAACCACAATTTTGGGGTTCCAACTCAAGAAGCTTTTTTGTAGCCATTTCTCCCAAATCTGGATTTTTGTGAAGCTTGCACGCAGCTAGGAGAGCCCCCCAAACAAGTGTGTTAGGCTGCATTGGCATGCTTTTAATCAATTTATGAGCCTCATCTAGTTGACCTGCCCGACCTAGAAGATCAGCCATGCATCCATAGTGCTCAATCTTTGGAATCAAGCCAAATACATGAATCATTTTCTCGAAAAGCATTTTTCCTTCGGCTACCAATCCTGCATGACTACAAGCATGAAGAACGCTAATAAATGTAATGTTATTGGGCTCAATACGTAATCTCTCCATTTCTTCAAGGAGTTCCAAAGCTTCAGTTCCCCAACCGTGCAAGGCAAATCCAGACATCATGGCATTCCACATACAGATATCTCGATCTGTGGCTTCAACAAATAACTTGCGAGCAGTATCTATGTCTCCACATTTTGCATACATGTTTATTAAAGCTGTTTTTAGTATTACATCAATTCCTATTTGTTGCTGGTTTATGTAAGAATGAATCCACTTGCCCAAGTCTAGGGCCCCCACATCTGCACATAGTGAAAATAGACTAACCATCGTTACTTCATTTGGCTTCAATCCTTTTTCCCTCATTTGGACAAAGAGGTCACAAGCCTTACTAGTGCAGTTGGCTTGTGCATAAGCTGAGATCATAGCACTCCAGAACATAACATCTTTTTCATCCCTGATATCAAAAATAGCTCTTGCACTCCTTAAATCGCCACATTTTCCATACATGTCAACCAGAGCAGTAGCCAAAGACAAAGAGATGACAAACCCATTTCTAAGAATAAAGGAATGCAGACACTTCCCTAGTTCAAGAACACCTACAAAACCACACTCTATAATCAAACTCAAAACCGAAATCTCATTTGGAAAAACACTTTCCTCCCGCATTTGGTTGAAGAGTCTTACTCCCTCCTCTAACTTGTTGCAACGGATATATCCTGAGATCATGACAGTCCAGGTAACAATAGTTTTCTGAGCCAAGCCATCAAAGAGCCTCCTAGCATAAGCTAAATTCCCAATTTTAGCATACATATCTATTAAAGCAGTAGTAATGGGCACTCCCAACTTCTCATCATTGCTATGCCTCAAAACATAACTATGCATACTTTCCCCCATTTTTGCATCACCAATGTCTGCATAAAGGTTGACCATGCTAAGCAAAGCCATACCATTGGGCCTTACTCTCTCAAAATTCATATCATTTATAAGCTCGAAAGCTTCTTCTAAGATCCTATTTCGGACATAGCACCGGATCATTGTACTCCAAGAAACAGCATCTCTATCAAACATTTGATCAAATACTAACCGTGCAAGAACCATGCTCCCACATTGACTATACATTTGAATCAAAGCATTACGCACAAAAACATCACTATCCAATCCATTTTTCAACACAAAACCCTGTATCTCTTTTCCTAATGAAATCATGGAGCATTGGCCACAAGCTTTGAGGACTGAAGGAACGGTAAAGTTGTCAACTTGGGTATCCATTCTACGCATGCTAGCATAGATTTTAAGTGAATATTCAGGGAAATTGTTATTAATATAAGAGGTTATGAGGAAATTGTACTGCGCTGCAGAGCTCAAATGGGATTGGAGGGGACTAAGAGGAATTTGCTGGGTGTGATCAAACTGGGTCTTGATCATGTGGGCATGGATTTGTTGGGTTTGTTCAAAGTTGGGAAGGTCAGGAAAATTGTGTGCTTGGTGGTGATGTTCTCTGAATTGGATTTGGGTGAATTTGATTTCGGAAGGAGAAGAGGATCGTTGGAATGTTGGAACAGTAAAAGGAACGAGGGAAGTTGATGGGAGGTGAGACTTGCTTGTGAGTATTATTTGGTCCATTACAAAAGTTTAAGCCTTTCTCTGAGAATGGTCATTATTGTTCTCCTCTTTCGGACAAGGAAATCAAAAAATATCTCAGAACAGCCACTTCACTGCTATACTCTTACACGCTTCACAAATCTTCGAGTTGAGTTGGTAAGAATTGTGTGGCTTCTAACTTATTTTTTGGGGCTAAAATCAAACACGTGCACTATAGCAGAACGTGTGGCTTCTAAGTCATCAAGAATTATCGGGAAAAATGACTCATTAGTAAATTATTTTTTTATTTTAAATATATTGGTATTTTTACTCTAAACTAAGACCGTACGTCACTTTATTATTATTATTATTATATATTTAGATATATTTGTTATTTTTTATTAATAATTAAATAAAAATATGTTAAAAAATCGCATAAATATAATGGTTATATTATTTTATTAACACTTGTACCAATTCAATTGATATTATGGGCAATTTCACTACACCCTTTCCTTTGGTAAAGCAAGAAAGCAACGTCAATGAGATTATTCTCATTCTCACAAAAGGTTTAGGATGCAGAGGAAGCTCTTACAAAGTTCATTCGAAAAACATACCTTAAATATTTGATTCTCATTTAAAAAGTTGCAATTTAGGTGAGTTAAAGTAAGATTAACTTGATTTTGTGACAATATAAAATAGGAAGAAAACAGTGCCGGAGATTCAACGGCAATTTATCCATTTTTTTTGGGTTTTTCGGATAAAAGTTGATAGTAAAATTTAAAATACATAATTTTAAATTTAATAATATTATATCTAAACAATTAAACAAACTATTTATATTATATTCATAATAAAAGATATAACATATTTTAAAAACAACTTAAAGAAAAAGCTATCAATTCACACTCAAATTAAGAATACAAATATTTATTTTGTTTTTGATGAAATGATTAAACAAAATGCAAGGTAAATTATTTATAATTCTCATCATGCAATCTACACCACACAAATATAAAATTAAAAAATAATTCTAACCACACAAATATTATCTACACACTTCTCTTTTCTACATCATTTAACCACTATATTTATTTTTTTACATCCTTCAACCAATACATTTATTTTCATACATTCTTAAATCGCTACATTTATTTTTCTACGACTTTCAACCACTTTATTTATTAAGTTGGTGTTGATTTTCAACAAAAAATTATAATCTCTACCATATCATGGTAAGAATATCTTACTATATCTAACTAAACGACATTTGGTTTATTTTTTTGTCATTTTAGATGATCAACATACGTCCATTGAGAGAAAAATCAAAACATTGACGGATTTGTTAAAAACAATTAGTTTGTGTGTATTGTGAACAATAGGTTTGTAAATGGGAAGCAAACACAATGATATTACTGATTTGTTTCCAAACATGTGTTTGTTTTTCGAATTTGAGATGAAAAAACCAAAAATATAAATGACTTTCTTTTTTACCGTTTTGAAATAATATTGATTTAGTTGTTTCATTTATTTAACCAACTAATCAATATTTAATTAAAAAAATTTATGCATGCAAGATTACTTAACTGACTTTTAAGAATAGGATGAGGGGGTAAGGGTGGAGCAAGACAACGAATTCTTAGTGGAAATTTAAGTTAGATTTGAAGGTGATTTAGAAGATTTGTTTGATGATGGATATAACGGTGAAGGCTTTAGAAGAAGATGATGCTATTTAAGGATGGGATGATACTAGTGGTGTTGATGATTTAGAAGGAAGCGTAGTGAATGATGAAGATAATTGGATATTAGATGTTGATGGACAACATATTTTATTTGCTAAGGACTTAAACATTGAAACTGTGGCAGTACTAATTGATCAAGTATATACTAGTGTGCAAGTATCGAGGAGAGCTATAAAATTTTATAAGATCAGACATGGAAAGAATATACAGTGATTAAGGAATAATAAGTTGAGAATAGAAGCATCTTATTTGAATGGATTCAATGGAGCATGCATGCAGTTGGAGGCTATATGCAAGAAAACAAGCAAATAATAATACTATCCAAATTAGATCTCGTAATCAAGCGAATGAACATAATTGTGAAAGGGATTATGAGGTGAAACATTTAAGCAGTAGGTTCATTGCGGAGGAGTTTCTTCACCTATTTTTTGATGACGCAGGGTTGAAATGGATGCAAGCTATTTTGATATATAAATATCCCAATTTGAACAGTTGTCATGCACAATGTAAATAAGGATAGTGGAGTTGAAATGTACAAATTCAAATTCATCTGCATTATTTTTGTTTATATTTTCATAAAATCTAAAAAGTTTAAAATAATTTTTAAATTATAACTTGTAGGTTTCTAATGGTTTCCATTTGAAGGGTATTCATAGAGGACAATTATTAATGGCATATGGTGTAGATGCAAATGGTGGCATCTATCCCATTGCTTATGATGTTGTTGAAATAAGGAGTAGTGATACTTGGAAATGGTTTGTTGCTTTACTAAGAATAGATCTTGAAGTGGGAATATGGACTTTTACTGGGCAGCCGCTAGAGCAACAACACCATCAGAATTTGATGTTCATGTCGAGAGTACGTAGAAAGATGATGAGCCTTCCACCACTTGGTTGCTTAAATAAAAGAATCCAAAAACTTGGAGTAAACCATTTTATAGGTAACATTTAGCATTTATGAAAATTATTAATTTATTTTTTATAAATAAATGATTTTTTTAATTAATAATTGATTATGTTGTAGGTGTGATACTAAGTGTGATAACCAGACTTAACAATGGAACAGAGAACTTAATGAAAATTTAAGGATAATTAAAAGTAAACCTTTGGTTGCACTTTATATTAGAGACATCTGATTTACATTCAAAAAGTAACAAAGATGGAATCATAGGACCATCAATGATGGCAATATACTTGAAATACAAGTCTGATTCAACCTCAATTATTGCTAGGTATAATGATGGTTATTTTTTGAAGTGACTTTCATTACTAATGACTCAGTGGCTGTTGACATTAATGAAAGGACTTGCATATGTAGAGCATGGAAAATGAATGGCATACCATGTATATATGCAATGAGGTGCGTCTTTATGCACAAAGAGGAGGCCAATAAGGTATGTGTATGATGGTCTAAAGAGGCATACTTTTGATATGTTTTACTTGTCAATATTCCCATCAATATGTAGCTCTAAATATTATTGCAAGGTTTAAGGATGTTAGGAAATTTGGATAAAATAATATAATCACAAATTCTCACTCCTAAGATCTTCCTTAACAGAATATCAAATAACAGAGAAATAAATAATACACAACACAAGAATTATAGTGGAAACTCCAAATTAGAGAAAAACCACTTTCGTTGTCAAAAGACAACCAGAGAAAAATTCACTATGTGAAAAATTGTTACAATCACACTCTCAGTAATTTTCTCACACACCCAAAAGACAAGAGCAATTACAAGCCAAGAGAATTTTCCCACAAAATTCTCTCACTTAAGAACTTCTCATACAAGCTTTTCTCTATTTTTGGGATGATTATCAATGAAGAAATGAAGCCATATTTATAGCCTTCAAGTTCTCATTTCATATACCAAACATTTTTTCATTCAACAAAATTAGGCTACTTAATTTTCCTATTCTTTATTCAAACAAAGTTAGGCTACTCCATCTTTGACAATATGTTAAGTCACCTTCCATGAATTTTCTTCTAAATTAGGCACCTCCTATTTTGGCTAACAAACCTAATATTATTTTTAATCAATCATAACAAAGTAGAGAAGGTGCATCCTCCAATTTTTAAGAATCAAGATGGTAGGCCATGGAATTCAAGGCACAAGTATGCAACTGAATTGAGGCTATTTTAATTGGTAAATGTAGTACTCCTTTGAAAATGAGAAAATTTGGTATATATGATTATTAGTTGCAAAATATGTGAAAGAGAGGGACATAGTAAAAAAAACCTTTCCTTAAAAAGATAGAGGAACCAATTGCAACTACTTTAGAGAATTCAATAGAGATTGTAAAGGCATATAAGATGCCATATAATGTACAAGACCAACAATAAGAAGCAATACCCCCCTAGGTTTTTCTAATTAATTAATTTATTATTATCTTAATTAATATATTAATAACATGATATTGTTTTGTTGATGGACGCATATATAGGCTGATAATATTCATAATCAATTTCAGTTACAATAATCTCACATTGAAACCTAGCAAAGTAGTATTAATGACTAGGTAAATTCTTGGAATACAATCTCACAATACACAGTTTTAATTCTCATAGCTAGGTTTCCCAATTTCACTCTTCATCTTGGCTATTAATATCTTTTTTAACTATATTGCATAGGCTTAATCTTCAAATAAGGTTCACAAGAATAAAAGAAGTATGGGACATAATTCCTAGAATGCCATCTGAAAAAGTTTAAGGAGCAAAACTATAAAACCAAACTAGCTATATCATTTTTTGTGTATATATAGTTCTAGTATTTCATTGTTGTTTAATGTTAGAAAATGGTGATTAAATTAGAAGGAACTTAAACTTAATTTTTGTGTAATACTAGAATGATATTAGTGGCAATTGAAATTATAATAAGAAATTTAATGTGAAATAATAGTTCATATATTGGATTCTATTAAGGAAATTAAATGTTTTAGTCCTTATCAATACTGATCTTAAATAATAGTTTAATAGAACTCATGATATTGATGCTAGCTTTAAATAATTAATAATTTCAGGTTCCAGCCTTCCTGATGGCAAATAACAAAGATAAAAAAAAAAGTTCTATACGAATACTAAAAGCTTCATAAAGATGAAAAAACTATAGTAATATAAAGATGAAAATGAAAGATATATAAAAGAGAAAACAGATTAATGTATATAGTGTTGAAGGAGATGGAATTAAATCAATATTAACTCATCAGCCAACAGCCATTAGGGTGGAATAAATACAACAAGAGCAAAAATGAAAGAAAAAAAAAAGATGAGAAGAAGTTGAATTAACCCAGATACCCTTTTATATATTGTTTAAGATTAAATAATAATTTTTTGAATTAGAATATTATAGATATGAATAAATTAATTCTCTCCTAACCTAATATAATACTAAAGTGATAAATATTTTCTATCAAATAATAAAAAAAATTGATCTAAATGTATTAACGTTCAAGATTTACTCATCTTAAGTTATAATGGAAATAATTTATCCATAATTTTATGATATATTTGTAAAAAAGTAGATAATTATTTAACAAATGTAATATTGCCGTCATAAAAAAAGTTGTTTATTTTAAGATATGTATGTCATTAAAAAATATTCAATAAATATGTTTAAAAAAATGTAATATTTTAATAGTAGAAAATATTGTTTATCTTTTACAATGTATTTTCTTTTAATTTCTATAAAAATAATTAATTTACTAAAAAATTTACAATAAAAAGGTATTTATTAATATGTATTTTAATTGGATTAAAATAGTGTAGTTACTTGCAAAAAATAAATTTATAATAAAAAATTATATTCACCGGTAAAAAAGAAATGAAAAGTAAACACTTCGAGGTCAAGACAGTAAAGTAACATTTGAAATAAATTACGCCAAAAGTAAATTATTAAATAGCCAAAATTTATTCCACTGTTTGTTATCTTTCACTTCATGGTCATATACCTGGCCCCCCCCTTTTTTTAATCCTTAAAACTTTATCAATTTTAAAGAATTTAAAATGGTAGAAATATATTCTTTTAAATTTAAACTTGTAAAAAGTTGATACGTAAAGAAATAAATCTCTAATAATGGGATAATTATTAAACAATTGACGAGACTTTTAAGTTTTTTTTTTCTTTTGTTATCTGGTCAGATGAATTTTATATAATCAAATTAAGATGTTTATTTCTTATATTTTTTATCTTAACAATTAATTTTTAGTTTTGTAATATATTTTTTAATTAATATATTAAGATTTTAAGAAGAAAAAAATGATTAAATAGCTTATGAGTTATTTTTTTTATGTAATTATAATATTTTAGTTATTTTATTTTTATAAAGTAAATTTAGATAATATAAATAAAACATTTTAAACATTTTTTAAATAAAAAAATTTAATATATTATTTTATTTTAATAATTTAAAATTGAATTTAAATAATAAAATATATATTTTTATTTTTTGATTAACTATTTTTTAAAATTTAAAATTTTATGAAATTTTTAATTTTTTGATACTTTTATATACCGTATTTTATGTAAGTGTTGTATTTAATAAAAAATACAATACAAAAATATTTAAAAATTAAAAAAATTAAAATATAAAATTTAAAAAAGTAGTTGATTAAAAATAAAAGAAAATATTATACATTTTAAATAAAATAAATGATAATTTTATTATTATTAAATATTTTTAATTTTTTTTATTAATAATATAATATGATATTATTTTATAAATAGTTAAATTGATTTTTTTAAGATGATAATTTAAATATTTATTGTGAAAATAAAATGATTAAAATCCTTACTTTAGAGTTTATGCAAATAAATTGACTTGAAAAACATGATAAAAAAGTAAACTAATAAAAAAGGAAAATTACCGAATCCAAAACCCTCAACCCCTTACATCAGATGGTCTCTATAAATAACATTGGAGCCAAGATTCAATTGTATGCTGTATGCTGTATGCTGTATGCTGTATGCTCTAGCTCATTCTCATTTCCTAGCACAGCCTCCGTAAGCAGAGGCTCATACAAAGGCAGAGTCGTACTCTAAGTATATATATATATATATATTTCAGGTATGTATTATGTTCCTTGTTGCTTTCTATCATGTTTATAATATAATCGAGTTCATTTTCAAGTAGAAGAAGACAGAAAGCACATATCGAAGGCTTGTGGGTGTTTTTACAAAAGCCCGTGAGCTCAAAAACTGTGCAAAATCATGGATCGTCCTTACTAAACTATCCTCTTCACATACCAATTTTCATTGCTTGAAGATAATCTCAAGGATGACTACATGTCTGTTGTTTACATTAACCCTTATCGATTAAAAAATTTTGATCTTTTACTTTTTGTGTTACCAATAGCGATTCCGTGCGAACTTCTGATATTTTGAGTTCAGTTTACTGAGAAAGTTTTGACCTTTGGGTTCCTGTTTGCGACAAAATTTGGGCATTAAGTTTTGTGGCATTGTAACTTACAAGTTGTTTTCTCTATGACGGGATTTACATTTGCATGTTACCATATAAACAAAACCTGATTTATTGGATATTGAAAGATATTTGAAATCATTCACAGGACTGAAAAGTAGAAGGTAAGTGGTGGCTTTTATAGATTTGTTTTTTCTTTTATTGTTAATGGATATGATATATTTTTGTGAGATATTGGTATGATTGTGAATTTGTTATTGAAGCTACTGATTTAGATGTTTCTAAAATCTAAAGTGGGAAGACTGATATTCTCTGCATTTAACGGGACTGAAGGTTCACATCAATTGGTTGGAGTTGTAATTTTGTCGAGCATAATGTCAAACCCCAAGGTTTTCTTTGATATATTTTGATTGGAAAAATGGAAGTTGATCGAATTGTAATGGAGTTGATTGCCGATGTTACCCCAAAACTGCTAAAAATTTCCGGACACTGTGCACTGGATAGAAAGGGATTGGAATAGCAGGAAGCCGTTGCACTACAAAGGCTCCAGATTTCACTGCATTATTACAAATTTTGTGTCTCAGGGTGGAGATTTTACCAAGGTTAAGGGAACCGAGGAGAATCAATATACGGATCAAAATTTGCAGATGAAAACTTCAAGATGATACATATACTCGGCCGCAAAATTCTGTCAATGGCAAGTGCTGGACGAGACACTAATGGTTTACAGTTCATATGCACTGAGAAGACTTCTAATTGATGGGAAGCATGTCATGTTTGGGAAAGTCATGGATGGCTATAGTTTGGTGAAGGAGATGAAAAAGAAGGAGAAGGCGGGTTCAGATGTTGGAAGTACATCCGAACTTGTTATTATTTATGATTGTGGTCAGTTAACTGGAAACTGATCATATTGATAATTGTATAAATGTTTAGATGTTGGGGAATATCCAGATCTTTTTCGTGCAATTGGAGTTAAATAAGTAGTTATTTTTCAAAAGAAATGTAGTAATGGTTAGCTTTTGTATAGTAGTTGCAGTTGGAATATACTTGTTTTGAAACTTTTCAAGCATCAACTATTAACTACTTTCTAAGTTTCTATGCGTAATAACAAAAAATAATATATTTTCGTAGTAAAGCTCTCTTTGGTAAGAGAATATGCTACGCTTGATCATTGTTCATGTTTGTGTGAAGTCCCCAAACAGAGGAAATTGTTGGAATTTTTGACTAAATTTCATTTTTTTTTTTACAATATCAATTTAATTTTTTTTTGCGAGATAAGGTACATAATTTTTGGTCTAATATACTGCAGCTTTAACATCACGTTAGTTCACAAGAACTATAGGTTTTTAATCCCAAAAAATTAATATAAGAGTGAAGATACCCATGATCTTTATAAGATTTATCTTAACATTATATTTAATTAATATGCGTTATTAGCATCATAAATAATGAAATCATAAATGATTTATGTAAGTTTTGGACAGGCCTCATGATACATCAAACTCAAGTAGAAGTCCACATTGAAAGAATGAAACAAAAGACTAAATCCTGCGAACAAAGAGAAACTTGAAAGTACATATTATGGAGCAAAACTGACCATAAATGAAAATTAAACCAATCTCAATGGAGATAGGCATCCATAATATTGGAAGTTGTTCATGATCTTTATTAATCACCATGGTAACAAAGATGCTATACCATTGTTTTACCCTTGTTATATGCTTAGTCCCAATCTTCATCACCCAATTGATTGTCATTCTCTTCTCTTGGTGGCCTAACGACCAATACAACAGTTCCTAAACTTTCCTTCATACCAATTTCTTTCAATTTCACTCCCCTGTCGATCTTCAATCCCAGACCACCACCATCATCAACACTTGCCACCAAGTACAGCCCATCATCAGCCACCACCTCCTTTCTACTCCTATCAGCCACAACCAATGTAGGCTCTTCTCGATACCACTTATTTGTTTTCCATGGTAACACTCTGGCATCAGAAAATGATATGACAACCCCACCTTTTGCTAATTTCACTATTGGCTCCCAACCAGGCAATACAACCCATCTCTTCCACCCCTTCTCTGCCACCACCACACCAAATTCCCCTTTGCTCCCACACTCCCATGGGGCTTCCAAAACTTCATTTTCCTTCTCCTCTGCTCTACAAACAGGAAAAAGAACCACCTTGGTTGCCTCAGCTACCTCTCCAATGTTCATCCTCACAACAGGAACTCTAACTCCAACATCTAAATCATCATCTTTCTTAGCTTTTCCACCATCTGATCCTTCCAATTCCTCTAAAACTACACTTTTAGCCTTTTCAGTTTCAGCAAAACTCAGAGCCTGTTCTAAAGCAAGCTTTCTATCTTCTGATAGGTTTGGGTGTTCTCTACCCTGTCTATAATACATGAAGGAGAGACAATCTCCTGGAAGAAGATAATCAAAACTCTCCCAACCTTTATCCCCACGCCTACGAGGGAAGTCTTTCATGGCACGAGCAAGTTCTTGAGCACCCTTGGCATCAAATTTATTCTCAATTATAAAACGGGCAGCAGAGGCTCGTTGTTGAGCACTCAAGAGACGTATTTCATACAATAATTCAGCACCACTCGTATCAAATTCGGAAATAATTTCTGGGTCGGAATTAGATTGGACCAAAGAATCGCGTACCTGCGCAGCAACAATTAGGCGATTCTGCTCAACCCCACTAATTCCAGTGGTTTCTTCTATAGTGGAAGGAGTGAAACCTTCTTGAGTGAGTGAGGGAATTAAAGGGGCGTATTCATACCACAAACCAAGTCGATTGGTAAGGACTTCAAGTCGGCCATTGGTGTCAAGGGAACGGAACTTAGGAGGAATAGGAGATGGAGGTGGCCTAAAGGGCTGGTAGAGTTGTTGTTTTGAGTTTGAAGGTGAGGGTGTGAGAGTGGCTGAGATGGGTTTAAGAGGAGGTTTTGGACGGTACAAATGGTGTGAGATAAGGAAAGGAAAAGGAAAGTTGAAGAAGAAGGAAGAGGATAAGGGCTTATTGTGTTTGTGGTTCAAGAAAGAGGGTGACTTGAGAGTGTTTGCAGAGTAGGAAAGCATGTTGCAGAGGAAGGTTTTGGTGGTAAGAAGAGAGAGTTGATGGACGATGGTGATGCCTTATCTGATGGTGTACTGGTGGTGGTCGTTTTACCTTTTGGATATTTGGATCGACTAAAATTTTTATTGGGAAAATTCAGTAGCATAGATACTTAGCAAAGTAAAAAACTTATAATGTCAGCTTGGTTTAAATTTTAGTGGGCTGTACTCTCTCTCTCGGTTATGTTTTTAGTGTTACACTTTCAGTAATTAAAATACTTGGATTAGCGCAGGATTTTATAAAGAACTCAAACTATTCGTTTGATTTTCTTAGCATTTTACTCGCCCAAAGTGGTTTTCGAAAGATTAAAACTTTTTTTTTCTAATTTTATTGCTTATATTACTTGTACAAATTAGTAACACAACATTTACTATTCAAACTTTTTCCATTGTAATAATGCATTTAAAATTTACAGAAAAACGTGGTTTGAATTTGGTTTAAATGTTGGTGACTTAAATTTATTCCTTCCACTATACAATGATTATAAGATATACGTTAAGTAAATCAGGAACCAATGGAAATAAAAAGTAAAGTTTTATCCACTATTGCAATTAGAGCCAAGGAGTCGAAGGAAATCCAAAAAAATGTTTTTATATAAGTTTTAAATGCATAATGAACGTGTAAAAACTGAGAATAGTGAATGTATCGTTACTTGTGTGAAAAGATAAAACCTCTTTTTTAGGCTATTTTTATAGAATAAAAAACGCTTATTTGCATGTATAGATTGTTAGCTAACCTTTGAATTAAAAGAAGTAAAATGGTGACTATTCATGAAGATAGCTATGATAATCTTCATTTTCATATCAATAATAAAGGAGCCAAGCATACTATAAATAGAGGGCTTCTCCTCTCATTTAATGCATAACAAAAAATCATATCGATTTCAATTTGTAAGAGAAAGAGAGAGTATGTGTATTAGAGAAAAAATTAAATTTCTCCTAAATATTAGTGTCTTTCCTTTGTCAGAGAAATAATATTTTTTCTTATTATAAGAGAGAAAGCATTGTCAATTGTGCTCTCCTTATTCTAGAGAGAAGATGTTGTAATTCTTTTACTACAGTAAAATTTTCTTAAATTTGTCTGTAATTTTTTCCTTAATTTGTTTAAGGACTTTCCATGTAAAATATTTATATCCAGTTTGTCTTATTTTTTCTCAATTTCATTTTGTTTGCAATCCAATAATTTCCTAACAACTTATTGATCTAGGATAAAAGTTGTATGAGCAATAAAATTAGATAAATAAGTCTATTCAACTTTGTTATTTGAGTGTCCCAAAACCAAAATAGCCCAAATAATTAATTAAACCATTTATCTTCTATATATATATATATTTGTTTCAGCTAGAAGGGAATAACCGTAAGAATCAGCAAAGAGGAAAACAACTAGTAGCTATGTGAGAGAGTTATTCTGCGTGAAGACCAGAAGCTGCCAGAGAGAAAAATTGAAACTGTAGCTGCAGAAAAGATAGAGCAACATCAGCTGCAGAGAAGAACAAAAAAACCAAATTGGAAGCTAAAAACAGAGCCACTTCTAGCTCCATTCCCAACCAGCTAAGTAGTTCAATTTTCACCAGCCAAGCTTGTAACTATGCCTTCTATTTGGTGAATCGGTCTCCATCAACTGCAATTGAGTTGAAGACTTTATTTGAGGTATTCTTTGGTACTCTTGCTAATTATTTTGATTTGAAAGTTTTTGGTTGTCCTACTTATGCTCATGTTAATGATGGTAAACTTGAGCCTAGGGCATTGAAATGCATGTTTTGGGGTATCCTTCTGGGGTGAAGGGTTATAGATTATGGTGTGTTGAATCCTAAATTTTTGATTAATAGAGATGTTAAGTTTGATGAGTTTTTCATGTTGCAAAAGAAAACAGAGCCTATTGTTGCAGATAAAGACCACGGTGTTAGTGAATAGGTGGAGCTTGAGAGTGGAGCTCCTAGTCAAGTGCAAAAGGGCGCTTCAGATCAACCATCTATGGATGAGATAGATGATTATGCTCATGATGTAGCAGAAGAGCAACATCAGCAACCATATAATATCGCTAAAGGTAAAGGAATAAGAGGTATGCAGATGTAGACTTAGTTTCTTTTGCATTATTTATGGCAGAGTTTATTGAGGTACATGAACCTTCTAGTTATCACGAAGCTGTCACTTGTGACGAGTCTGTTTAGTGGCTGGTTGCTATGAATGAAAAGATTGAATCACTTTATAAGAATCATACTTGGGAATTGGTGAAACCGCCTAAGGGCCAGAAGATTGTTGGAAACAAATGGGTCTTCAAGAAAAAAGAAGGTATACCTGAGGTTGAAGTAGATAGGTTCAAGGAACGTGTTGTTGCAAAAGGCTATTATTAGAAGAAAGGTATTGAATTCAATGAAGTATTTTCACCTATTGTGAAATATAGCTCTATTCGTGTGTTGCTTGCTATGGTTGCATTGTTTGACATGGAATTAGAATAGCTTGATATCAAGACAGCCTTCTTACATGGTGAGCTT
Source organism: Hippophae rhamnoides (assembly GCA_033030585.1). Classification (NCBI taxonomy): domain Eukaryota; kingdom Viridiplantae; phylum Streptophyta; class Magnoliopsida; order Rosales; family Elaeagnaceae; genus Hippophae; species Hippophae rhamnoides. Next base: position 33,053,946 of record CM065432.1, read on the forward strand.
GAGGAACAAATATATATGCATCAACCAGAGGGGTTTGTTGTTCTAGGTAAGGAAGATCATGTTTGTTTAATGAAAAAAAATCTTTATATGGGTTGAAGCAATCTCCTAGGCAGTGGTATAAGCGGTTTGTCTTTTATAATTGATCATGGTTATTCTAGGAGTGATTATGATAGTTGTGTTTATCATAACAGATTGCATGATGATTCATTTGTCTATTTGTTGCTTTATGTTGATGACATACTTATTGCTTCCGAGAATAAGTTTGAGATTCCGAAATTAAAGTCTCAACTTAGTGGTGAGTTTGAGATGAAAGATTTGGGTACAACGAAGAAAATTTTGGGCATGAAAATTTACAGGGATAGACAAGCGGACAAGCTTTATTTGACTCAGAAAAGTTATATTGAAAAAGTTCTTAAATGCTTTGGTATGAAAGAGTCTAAACCTGTGAGTACACTGTTAGTTGCGCATTTAAGGCTTTCTTTGGATTTGTCACCACATGCAGAAGAAGAAGAGCGATACATGTCTCAGGTTGCATATGCTAGTGCCGTTGGTAGTTTGATATACGCTATGGTTTGTACTCGTCCAGACATTTCACATGCAATTAGTGTTGTCAGTAGATATATGGGTAATCTTGGTAAGGGTCATTGGCAAGTAGTGAAATGGATACTTCGATATTTTAGAGGTACATCTAAATTTGGTTTGGTATATGATGGAAGTTCTAATACTAGTTGTAGTGTTATTGGTTATGTGGACTCCAATTATGCTGGTGATTTGGATAGAAGAAGATCTTCGACAAGTTATGTTTTCACTCTTTCTCATTGTGCCATTAGTTGGAAGGCTACTTTACAGTCTACGGTTGCTTTGTCTACGATATAGGCAGAATATATGAAAGCAATAGAAGCAGTGAAAGAAGCCATTTGGCTTAAAGGTTTGGTCTGTGATTTGGGTTTACAGTAGGATACTTCTGTTGTATTTTGTGATAGTCAGAGTGTGATACACTTGACTAAGAATACTATGTACCATGAAAGAACCAAACATATTGATGTTAGATATCACTTCATTCGTGACATTATCTCTTAAGGTGCTATTGTTGTCAATAAGATAGCCACTACAGAGAATCCAAGCGATATGTTAACCAAACCAGTTCCATTTAATAAGTCCAAGCATTGCTTAGACTTGATTGGTATTTGGAGAAGATGATCACTCTTTGGGGTTTTTTGGACGACGGTTATTTGGTAATCTGGGGAATTTCATTTGAATAATTTGTTTTCTATTTTGAGACAAGGTGGAGATTTGTTATTTGAGTGGCCCAAAACCAAAATAACCCAAAGCCCAAATAATTAATTAAACCCTTCCTCTTATATATATATATATATTTGTTTGTTTCTACTAGAAGGGAATAACCGTAAGAATCAACAAAGAGGAAAACAACCAACAGCTGCGTGAGAGAGCTACTCTGCATGAAGACCAGAAGCTACCAAAGAGAAAAATTGAACTGTAGCTACAGAAAAGAGAAAGCAACAACAGCTGCAGAGAAGAACAGAAAAGCCAAATTGGAAACTGAAAACAAAGCCACTTCTAGCTCCATTCCCGTCGAGCCAAGCAGTTCAATTTTCACCATCCATTAACAACAGAGCTGCTATTTGTTTGGCAGTTTAGAGGGTTGAAAATATGCAGTAAGAGATTGTTCTGTTTGTACGGTAATATTTGATTTAATAGTAAGTTTGTTAATTTATCTTGCTATATATTACTAGTAAATTAGAGGGGATATTTTCTAGATATTTTGTGAAGTTCTCTGAAAATTGGTGTTTGTATCTCCATTTGGTTATTAGTGGATTTTCTTCGCTGTGCCGTCATTAGTAGAGTAGACTTTTTAACATTGAAAAGTTGAACCACTTAAATCATTGTGTGTCATTTATTTCCTTAATGCTTATTATTTTGTTGTTACCCATTATTATTAATTTATATAACCAAAATTAGAGTCGGTATTCGCTTCCGTAAGTGTCTAATTTACAACAAACTTTATTGTCCAATCTTTCGAAATTCCGTTGGGGTAATAAAAATGTTAGGAAAATCAAAGAAAAGCTATAGATGAGTTTTTTATTAAATCTGTACTGATTCAAGTTTTTGAAAAATTAGAAATATAAGTGTAGATCTAAAAAAAATAATTAAAAATTGTGTTATTGCAAAGCTGGTTACAAAAATTATCAAATATTTGTGTAAAAACATAACAACAGTTACGAAAAAAAATTAACTATAAAATGGAGTTATACTAGGCTGATATTTATGTGATACCTGTTTTCTTCTTCTTCTTTGTAATCTTCTCACTTTTCTCAAAGTAGAGATCATTGAAAAGAGGTGAGAAAAAAAAACTTTCTAATGTAGTTGTTCTTCTATTGGAGCAGATGTGGTGGTGTAATGACTATCAATCAAGTAATTATAAGAGTGAACAGCTATGCATATTGATATGCAGGAGTGTAGGTGTGCATGAACAAGGAGTGTCTTCTCTTGATGTAAATTGGAGCATATGGAAGTAGTGTAATAACTATCATGAAGTAACTAGAAAAGTGAATAGCTGTGCAGATGTATAAATGAAGATATTCAAAGAAATTAGTTCAAGATATCATAGATTCTATGTTATTAAAATACTTCAATTTAAATATTTGCATTTCTTTTAATTATTTTTAATTTATCTCTCTTTCCCTCTCTTTTTGTCAAAATTTACTACACAAGTCTTACATGTAAAATGAAACAAGAGATTTGAAGGAATTAGGAAAAAGAAAAAGACAATAACAAAAAAATATTTAACCATTAAAAAAATATCAATAATTAATTTTAGATATTAAAATATAACATTTTAATAACACAAATACATTAACTAGATTACCAAACCTATACAACAATAACTAAAATAATTTAAATTTATTATTCATTTTTTTGTATTATTACATTATTATTATTGCTAATCCTAAGTGGGTAAATTTTTTAATAAAATGACATAAAAAAATTGAAAAATAATACTTATTTGTTATAACTTTAGAGTGATACATAATTTAAAATATTATTTTCATAATTTTTTATTAAGAACAATTTTATTAAATAATAATTACACTAAATGTTATTAATTATAAGGCTAATATATATAATTCATAGTTGTGCTAATTATAAATAGATATTACTTCATTTATTAAAACTTTTATATATTACAAAATAAATAATCATATCATTATTTTTTATACGATTTCTTCTATTTTCTCGTTCTTTTTCTTAAATTTTCATAAATAGTATTGCTTAATTTACCATTTATAATATATGTGATGACCAAAAATAAACAAATATTATTTAAAATGAGTATAAGAGACATTAAAACAAAATTTTTAGTAAAAATAAGACATAAAAAATAACAATAATTTAACTAGTGATACCAATCTCCCACTTTACCCATTTGACACTCCAAAATCCAAATACAGTCTTCAATAGTAACAGAGTGATTTTCATTTGTTAAAAAAAAACCTTCATTTTTAGCTTTATTTGATTGCAATTTCAAATAAAGATTGCAACTTCATTTTAGCTTCATCCAAAGTTTTTTTTTTTAACTATACCAGAAAGATTGCAAGAACCAGCGTTTAATGTAAAATTAATTGAAACTAATCTAGAATTAGAATTTCTAGATGAGTGTCATAATAAAAATTCAGAAGTTTTTTTTTAACTATACCAGAAAGATTGCAATAACCAGTTTTTAATGTAAAATTAATTGAAACTCATCTAGAAATTAGAATTTATATTTTCTAATATATAGTAAGTAAAAAAAAAAGGTTAATTTTTATTAAATTATTATTTTTTAACTATAGATTAAAACTCAATTTTTTAACTATGATAAAATGAGATATAAGAATTGTTTTTTACAACATATTTATTTTAATATTTGATTATTATCACTATTTTTATTTTAATGTTTTAATATTTTTATTTTTAAATAAAAATATATATTTAAATAATTTTGTTACTAAGTAAGAGAGAGAGAAAATCATCTGTGTGTTTGATACTTTTTTTTTTTTTGGAAGAAAGAATACAGCTATATTTAGTTACTAGCAAAATGCATGTGTATACCAAGTCTCATTACAAAATATAATTGTTATATTATTATAATAATATCGCAATTTATGTTTTTAAATTTCTGATTAATATCTATTTTCTAATAATAATCGAAATTTTTATTTGTAGAGCAAAATTACAAATTCTAGAATATTTGATATTTTTTTCCAAAAAAAAAAAATTTAATGTTTAAGTTTTTTTTTAAATTGATATGGTAATAACAATTATTACTCTAAAAATAAATCTATCTGAATCATTATTATTATATAATTAAAGTTATTAATAATTTAATAAAGCATATAAAAACAATTACCATTCTAGTTACTATACAGAAAACATATTAAACTTATAAAATAACTATACTACTTATACACTATACATTTTATTTATCCAAATGATATACAAGTGGTTGGCTAAACAAACATATTGTTTCACTATGATCACGTGTTACAAGTAAGAGTCTTATTAGATAATTAAATATAGAGTCCTAATGTTATATCCCCTTCATTTAATCCAAAAATGTTATATATATATATTGTTTTTTTAAGTCAAATAGCTATACTTTTTATCCATGAACTTGTTATACATTCTAACATCTATCAATTATATATAAAAAAAAAGTTATTTGAAAAAGTAGAGTTGATAAATATAAACATCTAAATTAGATTAAAAAAAAATTGATGTGGGTTTATGTTCTAAGAGGACAAATTCTAGAACATGAACCCAACCACATAAGTTGGGGTTTTTACGAGCCAAATTTACCTGTGACTTTATATAAATAATGTTTCAACATTTTTTTTCGTAGATCAATATATTCAATGGATGAGAATTTAAATAAATAGAAAATTTCTTAAAAAATATCGGGCGTTTGTGACTGACTTAATGATATCGATCCCTCACATCATGTAAACAACCGATTTCTATTAATACGTGCATGCGTCAATCCCATGATCATGAGCAAATAGAAAACCATGTAAAACTATGGTTGTAGCATAGAAGCAATAGATCCGCCCATTCATGAACAAATAGAACAAACCATCTATTTCTAACAAATAGATGCAAACCATGTAACATATATGTTCAGAATATGTGCCATTAGCTTTGGGTATATATATATATATATATATATATATATATATATATATATATATGCAGGTCATGCTTAGAGAAACCAGTTTGACATACTCTAGTCTAGATGGGCCCTGATCGAGTGACCCCTAGCTTATGGTGGCGGACCTCGCTCCCTTGGTTGCTATTAAGCCCGCCTAGGTATATATATATACCCAAACATCTTCTCGCAAAGGGTGCATGCACAAAACAAACAGCTAGTACTACACAAATATCTTGATCTTTACGAATGTTCACTTCTTGATTGACTGTTATTATTATTTCAATTTTTTTATCCAACTAAAAATGTTAAATTTCTCAAACTGAATTCCATTAAAGTTTCCATTATGTTGCATTATTTAATTTATTTGATCATGATATTAAGCATGTTCAAAATAAAGGGAAAAGCTATTAGATTTTAAAAAGTTTGTACGCTTTAGTTTCTCAAATTGTAAAAATTGGTTTTTAGTTCATAGTTTTGCAACAAAAAAAAAAAGAGAGGATAAATTAATAGCAATTAATATTATTTAATGATATTTTTATTAAAATAATATTTTTAATTTATGATAGTTTATTTATTGATATTCTTTTCAAAGACACACTAACTAAAAAATAATTTTCATTTTAGATGAACAAAATCCGTCAAAAAGTTTTTTTATCCATAAACCATTGGTCTTTTAGGATGATTATTTTTAATCGAATAATAATTTTTATACAATTTAAAACATAAAATGAATAAATAATCCTGTTAGAATGATTTTTGAAAAAGGTTTCATTCGATTAAAATACGTTAAACGGTTTCTTTTCGTTGTATAATTAACTGTAAAACTATACAGAATTGAGTTAGCTAGTCCATTCTCCAACTCAATAGAGTATGTTTTCCATGACATTACTAAATAGAGGAATGCAACATCTACCTATGTATATATGTTGATGTTTAATTGAATTTTAAAATTTAGAAGATAAAAAATGAAAGTGAGCTGTCAAACAATTGCTTTTCCTGGAGTGAGGAATCATTAGTCGGTGTACATCATAATATGTTAGACCATGTATTAGAAGGCCAACATTATCACCATGCAGCTTGGTAAAATTTGTGGATCAAAAAGTTGTTTAGCATAATAAATTGAATAAACCTACAAAAATATTATTCAATTATTACATTTTTTTATATTATATATTAAATTATTATTTTTATCTTGTTTATACCATACATATTATAAAAAATCTTATTTATTCCATTCGGTTAATATCTATTTAACAACATCACATCGGTAATAAATTTTAAATAATTCATATAATTAAGTGATATATTTAAAATAATAATAGAAAAATTTTAATAGTGAAATGATAGATATAGAACAAAAATTCATTATAAATGTTACATTATTGTTTCAAATATATCACTTAATTGTTACAAATCTACTACGAAATCCTTAGATAAAGAATAACTTCATAGTATCAAATATTTTTTTTTATGATTTTGGATGTATAAATAACATAAAAAAATGTTTTGATGATATAAAAAAAATAAATGGTATTTCTAATAAATATGTTTAGTATTACTCTACGATATTATACTATTTTTCTTTTTGTGGGCTTCCAAGTTCATTCTTATACGTCACAAGCAGGGACGGGCTGGGCCACATGGGCGGTACCCAATAATAATTATTCTATTTTAATCTAATTAATTTATATTTATATTATGTATAAAACTTAAATCATACTTAAAATAAATTTGGATAAAAATGATCTTATACTATAAAATAATGACATATATTATTCTTTATATTTTATTTTAAATTTTGAAAAAAAAAATTAAGCTAGACACCTTAAATAAAATAAAAAAATATTAAGTAGTTTAATTAAAAATTCAATATATATATTCTAATTAACTTGGTTAATTATTTTATTTTTTTAATTTTTACTAAAATAATGTTTTTGTTATTTATATATTTATTATTATTTAACATAAATTTCAAACATATTATAGAATTAAACAAAGATAAAAAAAGCATAATAATTCACGTGAAATATATATATATATATATATATATATATACGAGAATGTATTGAGTTAATATAAAGTGTTTAAATAAGAAGTTTGTTAATAGAGAAAAACTAACTATCTAGGTTTAATATTGTGATAAGTTCTAGTAATGTGTTTATACTCTACTCTCAGTGAATAACAAATTCTGTTAATTCATTTCTTGATTTTAATTTTCTCATCATTTTTATTATCTTTTCTCTTGTCCATATGTTAACTTAGCTTATAAATACAAGAAACATAGAAATTGAGAATTGAATCAACCCTCAATTGAAGAACAAGATAGAAACAAGCATACAAAATTCTCATTGAGAGATACTTCTTTGATCACTCTACAATTGGCTCAATTTTGTATTGTTGTTCCCCCTATAAATGTATCAATAGGTGTAAAGCTCAATCAAAATACTTTTCTCATCTAGAGAGTATAATGATCATAAGTTTGATAATGACCTATTATGGAGTAAAAGGCTTTGTGAATGATTAGAAGACATAACCATTGAAGTATCTTGTAAGTACAATGGCTATCAATCTTGAATATATGTTAAGGTTCGTGTAAATGGTGTGATTAAGAGCTGAATTTATAGCTCAATCTTAAATAGTATTAATTTTATTGTATCATATAAAGAAACAACATTGGAAGTTGGAAGAGTCTTGAATTAAATTTTGTAAATTCTATTAGGATTGGAGTCATGGAGTTGAAATTGTAATTACAAAATCTAAGCAAAGATGCGCTTTCCGTGAATTACTATTTTGAGAAGATAAAGAGAATAACTAGTCATTGTAATGCATTATACTTCACTAGTATTGCATTAATAAAACAAGTTATTTTCAATCAAATTTATGCATTTAAGAAACAAACTTATGATCTTAAACAAACCCTAAGTTTGAGAAAGATAGTATAAGAATATGTTGAGTTAATATAAAATGTTAAAATAAGAAGCTTCTTAATAAAAAAAATAACTAACTCTTCAAGTATAATAATGTATTTATACTTTAATCTCATTTGTTGTAAACTCAATCAATTCATTTTTTGATTTTAATTTCTTCTTCGTTTTCATTATCTTTTCTCTTTAACTAATATATATATATATTAATTGTTGATATAAATTTTTTAAATTAATTAGTTATTTTTTTCAATTCATTTTTATTATCTTTTTCATATTAGAAACTCAAATTTAACTTAATTTAATAAGATATCATTATATTGAAGATTATTTTAAATTTATAAATAATTTTAATGGCTTGTCTTATCTACGTCGTATATAAGAAAACTTAATAATTATATTGTTTAAATAAAACTTTGACCAATTTTAAATGAAAATTTGACTTTATATCGAATATTATTTTAAATTTATAAATAATTTTACTGTACATGGTATATAATATAAGGAAACTTAATAATTATATTGTTTAAATAAAGCTTTCACCAACTTTAAATGGAAATTTGACCTCTATAAAGACTTTTCAAATACTTCTAGAAGTTTGAATTTACGTCACATTCTGCATCTGTAAGAGATAGTCCCCTATAATATATATTTTAGTTCATATTAATATTATATTCATACAAAATCATCACTGCGTCAAAACCATGTGACTGTATTTTCTATATCTTGACCAACTTTTGAAAACACAAGCACGATATTAAAATAACGTTATTTGCACGAGTGGCACTTGGTTATTTAATTATTGTAATTATTATTTAAAAGGAGCTTGCTAGCTATCAACCACATATATCAAATTTACATTATTTGGTCAAATAAGACACTACACCTCTGAGAGTAATACAATTGAATGTTAGTAAATATTAAAAAAAAAATTTATCAAAATATAAATATTATTTATATAACTAAAAAGGTAAGGAGTTTAAATTTCCTAACGTTAATATCAATCGATCAAAAAATACACTAATTAAATGAATTTACAAATTGTAGAACATGTCCTATATATTTTCATGCAATAAAATAATTTGCATTTTAGATTTTTCAATTACGATAATAAGATAGTATCAGTTGATAATTGTGATTACTTTCTTTAATATAGTGTTACAATAATAAATAGAAGAAAATAATTGTAACTACTTCCTGATATATATAGTTAAATGGAAAATAATATGTATCTTTAGATTTTAGCAATTAATTATACGAGGAGTGTCGTATAAATCTTTTAGAAATGGTGTCATTAGTATCTTAAATACGTAAAAATGGATAATTAATGATAAATTATATTATTTTATATCAAGTAATTAAAATACGAGTCTTTAACGCTCATAAAAGTGTAATTTAATATGAAATATTTTAAGAAAAATAAACAATAAAAAATTATTAAAATATATATTTTAATTTTTAACTAATATTAAAAATGAATAACACATTAAAATAAAATAGTAGTTAAAATTCACAAATATTAAAAAATGAATATTTTTAGAATTTTTTACATTAATTGTTCTTTTACCCTTGTTAAAGACTCATATTTAATCACTTGATAAAAAATAAAATAATATTTTAATAGAATAATCATTAAAATAATATGATTTATTCTTAATTTTCATTTTTTTATAAAATTAAAAAAACTAAATGATTATAGCATTTTTAAATTTAGAGACTAAATAAAATAAATGACCTATTACCAAATAACTTTAGTGACTTTTTGAAACATATATGTATATACATAAAAGATATAATCAATTATTATAATTTATTACACCATCATATCTCAACATTTAAAATTAAAAATATAGATATTATTTATAAATCTCAACCTTTAAAGATAAAATGGTGTCATGTATTACATAATAAATTATGATAATTAATTCTTTGAAATTAGTAGTTAACCAAGGTAATGTTTTGTCATTGATTAACATATTTAGCTATATTATCTCTTACTTTTTAGCATTACATTAAAATGTTTGAATACCACCTAATACTATATTTTTGAAATGTTTATTTTAGAGTTAGACACAAAGATAACGATGAAAAAGAAAATCGTTATAAAAGTGTGACGACATTCATTAGATCAGTCACATAGTGTATAGCCTTCGGTGGGAGATATAATAATGATATAAAATGGTTGCACACGAGGGCTAAAATGATACATAAAGCAAATTCGCTGTCGGTATAAAGCTTACATCAATAATTAGTGGGTTAATAACTTATTGATAATAAAACTTACAGTTAATTGACCACAAAAGGAATTAAAAAGGAAGTTATTATAACTAGTAACCAATAATACAAAACTTACTTAGTCTAAATCCTAATTAATATTATTCGGTGAAACAAAATAATTAAAGGCCTTCTTAGGCAAAATCACACTGATGTTGTTTGTGTTCACACTAATTTAGGGAAATTGTTTAACAAACAGATACAAAACTATCGTATTCATTTGGTCTATAAAAGTGCAATCTATAATGACCTAACAACTTTTGAACCAAAATAATGCACGAGGTAAAAATGAACCCAACTTTTTTTTATTCGTTTTAATTTATTTTTTAAAAAAATTAATTTAATTTATATTATTATATTTAAATTAGATAAAAACATTTACTTACTATTTAAAAATAAATTAATTCATTTCATTTTATTTTCTATCATTTTTTTAAATACTATTTTTAACTCAACGGTATCATTTTTACAAATATCTTATATTATATGAAAGTTTTTTTTTTTAAAAAAAAATAAATTTTATAAAGCTGTATATATATTTGTGAAAAAATATTTGAAATAAGGAAAAGGAAAAGTTAAATATATATTTTTAAAAAATTTGTACAGTTTTTATTTTTATTTTAATAACATGCAGAGAAAACAGGGATTAATTTGACCATGGATCTAGATATCTGAACCCACCATCATTTTGATGGGGATGGACCTTTCTTTGTATTTTTTTCCTGATAGACACATTCAACAACATTCGTAGTGATACTTACAGGTTCATGCACATAACTAATGAGTTAAAGACATGAATTAGTAGGCTCCACAGCTCTTAATTTCGATACTATGTGTCAGTTTTTTTTTCTTTTATCCCATTTAATTTATTATTGGAAAACAAACACTTTTAAATCAGTTAAAATTTAAATAATAAGTAAAAAAATAAAAAAAGGTATATATTTTTATACACATACTTAATATATATCTGACATTATTTACACTAATTATACGCGCATAATTCATGCAAAATTAAAGATAAAACACCCGAGATTAACTGAACTTCCAAAATCAGCTAAATATTGTAATAGGCCTATTTTTATATGAAAAATTAATCAGGTTGTATCTTAAAGAATTGAGGCGGTCATTTTAGGTTCAAGCTAGACAATGGGTTATTTTTTTTGTTAGACTTAATTTAGGAATGTGTGTAGGAACAGGGAAATAATTATACTAATAATCATTATCAATTTTGATTATTAATATTTATTTAAAAATAAATAGTTTAAAAAATTAAGTATTAACATAATTTTTAGTATATTATATTATTTAAAATATTAATATTAATTTTTATTTTTTAACTATTTAGTATATATTTCTAAGCAAAAGTAAGAATACATAAAATTTAATATAATTATTTTAAATACGATATGTTTTATTATTTCAAGGATTTGTAAAAAGAGAGATTCATAATGATCAAGAAAGGCCAATCCCATCGTATTGAAAAAATTCTAATTCTAAATTCTAATCAGAAAACCAAAACTAGAAATAAATCGAGAAATTAAACAACTAAAAACAACAAATGATGAAATGATAATACATTAATGACAACTGTGACGTATACAAATAAATTAAGAATAAAATTATTTTATTAAAATTAAAAATACATAAATATAAATATATGTATAAATTAAAGAATCGAGACTTGTGTATCATACAATTTTTTTAAATGATTTTTTTCGTTCACTTCAAGTGTTAGAAAACTACATAAACTTATTTCCCATAATACAACGATCAGATAATAATAAATTTGCACTATAGTTTATTATTTTACGAACTTTCAAATGCTTTAAATTTATTAGAAGAACTTAACTCTAGATAAAAATACAAAAAAAAACTCTTTTCTTTTCCGGTTTCTCTCGTCTATTTCTTTTTTTTTCACTAAAAAATGTGGCTTTAATAAGAAACTTATTTTGTAACAATAAAAAAGAATTAAATTCAAAAAGCCTAAACGAGTGAAACAAAATTAAACAAAAAAAAGCCATTTTAACAAACGAAGGCGGGGAAAATTTGAAAATGCCATTAAAACAATAACTAAAACGGAATAAGAAAAAAAATGAAATACATTAAAAACCAAAATAATCGTTTCAAGCCGTTACAATAATTTTAATTCAAAATTTTCCAACAATCCTTCACATGAATAAAAATTGACATAGATTTTAAATCAAATTTTTGACACAAAAATAGAGTTCAACGGATTAAAACCTACATAGAATAGGTAGGTGTTAACAAGAGTCTTTTCTTACATAATTCAGTTATCATTGTTATATTCATTTTGCTATAAACATACGCTTGGTTCTGTGATAGTCCTTAAAGAATTGAGTTCAATACAAATCTCTTTCAAAGTGGCCTCACTCATTCCTCACAAAGGTGATCTCTTATCTTTAAAAGTAATCTACGAAGAGGAACTTGCATACTCCGCTCGGTATTCTCTTCATAAGAATCATTAAAAGCCTTAACTTATCATGTATCTTATGGGTATCACTGTTTTTATCATAAGAATGTACTTGAGGGTAAACCCCCTACAGTGATCTCACTAAGTCTTTACAATTAGGTTGTCCCTTTGAATCTAGATCTTAGGATCTCTGGTCAAATAAGTTAGATTTCCTTTGAAAATCCTTATTCATTCATGGGCTTCAATCTCACTCCCCTCAATGACTCATCAACTAACTCTCGATTTAACCATTTAGTTAAGGGATCTGATATGTTATTTTTTGACTTTATATTTGTCTACGACATATATGTTAAGACTTACCATTATACATATGGATTTATGCCTACTAATAGCAGATTGGCTATCACAATGGATGCATATTGCAAGTATAGGCTTCACCCACTTAGGAATATCCTTTAAAAAATTGTGTATCCATTCGGCTTCTTTGTCACATTTATCCAAAGTGATAAACTTAGATTCCATCATGAATCTAGCAATGCATATATGTTTAAAGGAATATCCAGTATGAATAGATATCCACTAGTAGACTTTGAGTCTTTCATGTCAAATATTCAATTTGCATCACTGTATCCTTCTAATATAGTTGGATATCTTATGTAGTGTAGTATATAGCTACATGTATATCTTAAGTATCTAAATAATCTTGTAATACCTTTCTAGTGATTAGATCTTGGATTACTAATATATCTACTTAATTTGCTTACAACGTAAGCTATATCTGATTTCATACAACTCATCAAGTACATAATACTTCCTATCATTCTAGAGTATTCTAGTTGAGACACACTTTTACTTTTATTCTTAGATAGGTGTAGATTTGGATCTATTGGTGTTATCACAATTCTAGAATCACTATTGTTTAATTTATCAAGTATCACTACTACAATAGTGCCCTATGGTCTCGTAAATTTAGCCTCGATTATTTTAAAAACTGAGGCCATGGGGTTTTGGTCACGGTCTTATGAAAATTGAGGCTATAATGAGTACATATAGCCTCGGTTTTATCAGTAAATATGGGTATACGTTAAACTATAGAAAATATTTAAATATAAATAAACTTATATAGTCACGATCATTAAGTAATTCTGATCATAATTAAAATAATAGAGTTTCAATCTTTTTAAAATCAAAATCAAATAATATATTGTGTGTTATTCATTTAAAAATAATAAAAAATTACTTATAATTTTTTTTTATTTTTCTATTAATTTAATTTCTTATATTTTATCTCTTTTATACTACACACCAAATTAAAAATATATCCCAAACTTAATTATATTTAATTAATTAGTTTTATATATTTAATTGGTATATAAAATTTATGCGTTAGCTAGGGTTTTTTCAGTTTCACATTTTCACTTTTGTTGTTTCGTAGAATCGTAGCTCTCCATCTCGGCTTTGGTGCTTACCTTTGCCTCTCTCACTCTCTATCTCTCTATCGTCTGCTCTACCATTTGCTTTACTGATATCAATTATCAGTCCTCTGCCTTCTACCCTCGGTTGTTATCAACTTCCCCTGGTTATAACTCTCAACTCTCTGACTCTATTTGTCACTTTGTGTATGGGTATTCGGTTAATTTTTGTTATCCTTTATAATGAATAGAGAGGTAAGCATCAAATTTCACCACACATTGGTGGTACTTGGAACGAGACATCATTTTTTGATACATCAACATAGGAAACTTTTAGTAAATATGGCCAAATCTCAACAACCCAACTCATAGAAATATCAACCAGAGGAAGAAATTTGTAATGAAAGAGTTATGATAAATTTTAGAATTTGAATAATGAAAAAGAACATGTCTTTAAGAACAATTTAATTTTAGATTTAGAATTAAAATTGTTCATTTTTATTTATATGTTTGTTGTATCATGTTTAATAGAATTTTTTTAAAAAATTAAGTTGTTTGGCAATTCTGATTTCACTCTCTATTTGCATTACTTTGTTCATTGCTTATAGCTTCTATCAAGTAGTTATTATCTTTAATTTCTTAGATTAAATATTTTGTTCTTTCTCAAATATTAATATTTTGTCTTCTTTCTTTGCCTAAGTAATTAGTTAGATAGTATTCTCCATTCTGATATTGTTGCATGTAGATCTTTCAACCCTGGATTCAGAAGAGAAAACTAGCTTATGTAAAGCATAAGCATGTAATGTCAAGTTTTCTCAAGTATTCTAATATTGATAATAAATATGCATTGGCTTTTATATGATGGCAGATTATTCAGTACAAGGATTATTGTTTTTTAGCAGTTTGATGGTGCTGGGTGCCGATAGTTGTTGGGGACTAATTGCAATGCTTATGATTTACTCTATTGGTCATATTTATGATCCTTATTTTAATCATGTTGTCATTATTACTTTTTCTATTTTTTGCAAATTTTCTCTCAAACAGGTACACAATATTTAGTCTTTTGTTTTTGAGATCATCATCTCATTCCTATTAATGTTTGTTATTATTGGTGTGGCTTAATCTAATTATGTTCATGTATGGTAGCGTAACACTAATTGCTATACATTTAATCTAATTCTTTTATTACCAGGATGTCCTTGTTGAGGACACCATTCTCGACTGGTTTCGCAAAGGAACAAACTCAAAGGGAAGGTATGTTGTTTTACAAACCCATTTTTTAATTTTATTTCTGTAGAACTATTTTTGACTTAGATATGTATTGAAATGTGTAACATGCAAACTTTTGTAGCTCTTGGGAAGTGGCTGGAAGAGGAAGAAGAAGAATAAAAGAATATAGAGTTTCATTAAATTATTTATACACTAGATTGAAAGGGAATTTTGTTGTAGTCGGACTCTTCTTATTTATTTGTTGGAGTTACTTACCAAAAGGAATGTAACATTGGGACAGAGAACTCATGCTTAGCAAATTCTTTGTCCTATTATAAAAATTTGGTATTTAGTGTAAATTAAATAGAGAAAACTAATAGGATATGTCTATGGTCTCGATTTTTAAATTACCAAGGCCATAGGATATGTCTATAGCCTCGATTTTTATAAAAATTGAGACTAAATGTCTGATACCATATGTATATTTTGTAGTAGTGCATGCCTATTTAGCAATGAGTTAGCAACAAGATTCTTACGAATATCTAGCACATAGAGTGTATTTTTTAATATAAGCTCCTTCCTAAAGGTCATCTTCAATTTGACCTAGCCTTGCCTTTGAATAAATGATGTGAAAAAATTTCTTATGAAGAGCTTATCTCTATCTTTAACTCATTCAAAAGTAGTAAATATATCTTTATCTTAGCATACATGCCTTATTGCACTATTATTTATCTATCACTCATTTGGATTTGATCCCACCAAGTTCACCTCAGAAATAGCTGCACACAAGTCAATATTAGAGAAATCTAAGTGATATCATCAACCATGATTGCCTCAAGGATCATGTTTCTTTTTGGAAACTTATAGTCTAAGGC
Source organism: Hippophae rhamnoides (assembly GCA_033030585.1). Classification (NCBI taxonomy): domain Eukaryota; kingdom Viridiplantae; phylum Streptophyta; class Magnoliopsida; order Rosales; family Elaeagnaceae; genus Hippophae; species Hippophae rhamnoides. The sequence goes on from CM065432.1 coordinate 33,070,277, forward strand.
TTTATGCCCTGTCTTCTAACAATTAAAGCAAATCCCTCTAAAGTTGGACTTTTTAAAAGTTGCTTCTCTAGGTCCTAATTTCGATACTTTACCTATCTAGGTCTCAATTTAGACCTTTTACATAGCTTGCCTTTACCCTTATTTTTATTGTGCTTGGAACTCTGATCATACTTCATCACATTAGTCTTCTGTGCTGATGGGATATACCCTCTTTTAGAAGAAGCTTTGTTGTCTTTTTATACTTTGAATCTTATCAATAAGTCTTTCAAAGACACTTCCTGTCACTTATGCTTAAGGTAGGACCTGAACCCTATCCATGAAGGAGGTAAACTTTTCAATAATAGCTACAACTTGGAAGGTTTCACTAAGAATCATCCCTTTATCATACATATCTGTTAAGATATCTTGGATTTCATGTACTGGATTGCATACATGTTTAGAATCCACCATCTTATGATCAAGAAAATAACTAATCAAAAATTTATTGGTACCGATATTTTCATTTTCATACTTCAGGTCTAATGATTCCTATAAGTCTTGAGTTGTCTTTTCCTTATTGTACTCATTGTATAAGAAATTAGTTAGACTATTCACAATATAGTTTCGACATAGATAATCAGAATGTTTCAATAACACTAGCAGACTGAAAATCTTGTTCATTCTCAGATTGATTAGGAGTTTCTTCAGTCAAAAACTTCACCAAATTCAAAATGGTAAGATAGAACATCATCTTACTCTTTATCTCTTGAAGTTCAAATCATGAAATTTCTTCAGTTTCTCTGCCACAACATAGTTCATAGGAACAAGCACGGGAAACATTAGGTAACCTAATGAGCCATAAAAGACCTCATTATTTGGTTCACATTAGAATCACTTATAATAGAGTCAATAATATTTACAACTAGGTTTTTAGTTTAAGATAACGAAATAGTCATTTCAAATATCATAATCTTTTCTTTTTATTATTATGTTAAATATATAAATAACAAACTAAGTTTTAAAAACTACTAAATAAAGTTTTATATTATTAAAAAAAAATTTGTATCACCAATTGATTCAAAAAGAATGACTATCAAGCAATATGAAAAAATAATAATAGCAAGAATAAATAAAGGACAAAAAAATATTAGTAAATAAAATAAATCAAACTTAAAAGATTATTTATATTTTCTATATAGTAAGTAAAAATATTGATTTTAATTATAAATATTCTAAATTTATGGTAATTTATCTTAAATGTAAGCACCATTACGTTATCAATACTCATACCGATTAAAATACCTCAAAAGATAATCCATGGGAAAGTTAGCGTTGGTTCAATGCATATTAAATTGAGGATAAATGATAATATTATTTTAAATATATATATATATATATATATATGTGTGTGTGTGTGTGTAAAAATTAGATTATTTCTCCGGTACAAAACCAACTTCATCTCACACCAAAGTTATGTTTCTGGTAGCATAAAAGAAAGAGTAATACAAACAAAAAATTTCAATTCAAAACAAAAACAAATAAATGTACTTGGAAAAAAAATCAGTTTTTCCCGAAGAAGAGGTATTAAAAAATGCTTACAAATTATCTTAAAATTTTGAGAAATAATATATAAATAAATAATTTAAGAATAAAATTATTTTATTAAAATTATAAATAAATAAATATAAATATATATGTATAAATTAAAGGATTAATAACTATATATTATATAATATCTTTAAAATAATTTTTTTTTCACTCAGCTTACGTGTTAAAATATTACGAAAACTTATATCTCAATATATAAAAATTAAATAATAATAAACTTATAATAAAATTTATTATTTAAGTTTCTTAAATTTATCATAAGAATCTTACAAACAATTTTTTTTTTCCTTTCTTTTCCGGTTTCTCTCCTGTCTGTTTCTGTTTTTTTTTTCTTTTTTTATCATTTTCTTTCTTTTCTCTTTGTTTATATGTTCCTTCTTGTCTTGTCTTCTTCTTCTTCTTTTTTTCACTTGAAAATGCTATTAAAAGAAGAACTGGAACGGAAGAAGAAAAAAAATTGAAATATATTAAAAACCAAACTAATCGTTTCAAGTTGTAACAATAATTCTAATTTAAAATTTAATTACCATTAAATAGTCATTTTAACAATTTTAATTCAAAATTTTCTTACGGTGATCCAGAAAAAAATAAAAGGATCCCGATAGATGGCGAGAGATAGCAAGATATATCAAGCAGGGAAGAAAAGGAAATTCATCAAGAACAAGTCCAAAGAGTATGTTATCTCACAAAAAGCACAAAATTAAAGCAATGATGAGTGCAGCATTCAATCACAAGAAGATCTGTAACAAATCAAGTCCAAAAATCAATTAAAAACAATGAAAGATCGTAAAAGATTTAGTGGAGAATCAAAACCTAGTAGAGAGATAACTTTTTGAGATGAGAGAGAAAACTATTGTTTGGATAGTTTACGTGGCTATATATTCTAAAGCTTTTATGATTTTTTTTACTAGATAGACATGACTAAGGAGAAATGAGAAAGAAAATACTAGAAATAAGTTTTCAGAAATTTGGAATGAACCTGCTTTACTACCATATTATTGGAAATTATTAACCAATTTTTTAAAAAACTTAAACTATAATGAAGTATGTTCAATATCTTTTTATGTTATATTTGAATCTTAATAAAATGTTTTCTTCGTATGCATTACACATGCAAAATACTCAATTAAATGTAGTTAAAGTTTTTGCAAAACACTTCCAAATTATATTGTGCTATGTTGTGAGTACCACCAATACATATCAGTATTTTAACTTTTAAACATCTTAAACTAATTTCCAACTGAGTTTCACCTTTTGTAAAACTTTTGATAGTTACACTTTATAGAACATCATAAATGAAATGAAATCATGTGATGGTTAAAAATGCATATGATAACTCCTTTTTATGAACAAAATAAAATTTGTGATTGACATAATAATCGATATATCGATCCATTTAATGAAAATCAAACCAAATTTTTAGTTTAATAACCACATAAATTGGTTTTGGATTTGGAAACGTATAAACCTACCCGAATTAAGCTAGTTTAGATTTAAAGTTTGTAAATTGACTTATATAGTGATAATGTATGTATTTATTTTTTAATTTTATACATTTATAATACTTATATCACGTAAATTTATGATCACCTAAATTAACATCAAGTCATATGTAAAACAACTTATATTGTTTTTTTTAGTGTTCTCGTTTATAAATATTTATTATAATTAATAAAATATTTGAATTTTTTTTCTTGAATTCTCAATTGTTTTTTTCTCAATTATTTAGTCATTTTATAGATTTATTCTCTACTTAAAATTTGTGTACAATTATAATTCAAATGTATTAATGTAATTTTTTTAAAATTAAACCAATGATTAAAAACTAAATCTTATTCGTTCATTTAGTGTTGAACATAGACTCAAAATAAGTTAATTCAAGTAATCATAATGCTCACTAACTAATATTTTATACTCGACTTTAGTTATGGTGGAAAAACAAACCCGTAAATCAAACTAAATTAAAAAATTTGTTTGTAATAGACAATTTAGTCCCCTTTTTTATTAATTTTGGTTTGGTTTGGTTTACAAAATTTAGAGATTTTTTAAATTGGATTGAATCGTTATAATTAATATATGCATAAAATGATTATTATTTGATATAGTATGTATTATATTTCATTAAAAAAAGGAAGCACAAACATCTTGATCTCTTGTTTGAATCTTAGGTAATTTTTTATATTATTCTATCGAAGTAAAAACATTAAAAATAAATTGTACTTGATTAGTGTCAAACTCAAAGTGCATTTAATGTAAGAAAAGAAAATCAAATAACAAGCAACAAAATCGATGATATATTTGTTGAACAAAAAATTATTTAATTATAACTATACTTAATAATTTAAGTGTAACTAAATCAAATTGTTATGGTATTATCTGTCTGGTCTGGTCTGGTAAGCATAGACAATTTGATCCATTTTTAATATTTTTTAAAAATTAAATCGGACCGAAATGTATCCACTCCTAGCTTCGGTTCTTGATTAGCATATCAACATATTCGGTTTGGTTAGCATTATTGGCAAAAATTGAGTCTAATCAAATGAGGTTCATTTCTAGTTAAAGTTTCATTTTTAACCCTCTCATAAACATATTTAATTATTTATAGTTTTATGAACATATTGGTTCAATTTTTGATAATGTTATTTTTTTAAAACAATAGTGTTACTCGTAACGGGATTTCGAACCTTAAACCTTCTATATGCTCAAAAATCCTTACAATGTTAGTTCATAAATGAACTAAACCATATGCTAATTTTTTAAACGTGTTTTAAAGCATATTGTCAACATTTATTCATAATATATATAAATATTTTTATATTTATGAAAATATATTTATATTATAAAATATTTATTAAACATATTTTCAAAATTTATAAAAAAAGTTTATATATTTTCAAATATTAATAATATAATATTTAAATTTCAATTATAAATATATTAATTATATAGTAATATATATATAAAGCACTACTACAATATGTGCTTATGGTCTCGGTTTTTAACCGTGACCAACCGAGGCCTAAGTGAGAGAGACCAAAAGTCATAACCTATGGTCTCGGTTTTTAACCGAGGCCATAGGTACCCCTTATGGGCTCGGTTTCTTAATAACCGAGGCCATAGGTACCCTCTTATGGCCTCGGTTTTATAAAAACCGAGGCCATATGTGCGACCTATGGCCTCGGGTTTTTCATAACCGAGACCATAGATAATCAAAATGAATTATTATTACACTAAATTTTCAAATATAAATTAAAAAAATTAAAATTAATTATATTAAATTTAAAAAAGATATTACATTAAGAGTTTAATAAAACACATATAATAAAAACTAACTAATTAAATAATTCCAAAAATATAAAAAAAACACACGAAACAACTTTAATTAAAGCTGCTAACATTAGTATACAATCTAAATCAATGTGAAAAAGAGTAAGTCCCATTGTAATAATGTTTTTCTTCAAAATCTTTGTCCTTGGCCGCATGTATTAATTTCCTCATAAAAAACATCATCTAGTATAAGCATACCAACATCCAATTTCCATGTATTAATCTCCATTATCATCCTGTCATAGTTTCACAGTGAAAATTTTAAAGCATCAAAATTCAGTTATAACAACTACATATTTTTCAATAACAAAAAAAAAGTACATATTTTTCAATTATACCTGTAAGCATGCCAATGTTTCTCGAAAAGAAGAGGGTATTTCCATTTGAAAGCGGAACAAATCCGATCAAAAAGGCCAAATACTTGATCTTGTTTTGGTAAATGGTAAAAATAAGAGTGCATCCATGTACTTGCAAGTTTCTTCCGTGTCACCATCATCGAGGCAGAACAACGTGACAATAAAAAAAATTGCAACGTATCATTGTAGTAATGCAAAATGTCATTCAATAAAACCAAGCACGTCGTGACCATTCGTACAATTTATGAAATACATGAAGATTTTACAAAGGAGACGAGAAAAAGAAGAAGAAACAACTTTGATCAAAGCCATTAAAATGGTTACTAATTCAAGCAACTTATTCTCGAAAAATAAAATTTTAAAGAAATTTTTAAAATACAATGAAAGGTAGACAATTGGGGATACATTATGAGAGAATTTCATTTTGATGATCTTGCTACTTCCTAAAACATCTACTCTCTGGTTTCTTAGATATTACATAAGTATATTTGCAAACCATCACAAAGTGATGCCCGCAGTTACCAAGCAGACAATAATCTTTTAGAAAAAGAAAATGAGAAGGAAAATTGGGAAAACTGTACCTATTGAGATGATAAAGAGGCTCATCAATAAACAAGACATGAGGCCTTATCACAAGTAAAATAGAAGCCTTATCACAAGAGAACTCTAGCATAAAATAGAAGAGTAATTAAAATAATTTAAGTAAAAAAGAAATTAAAAAGAAGAAGAAGAAGTGGAGGAGGAAAGTCCGAGATGAATAAAAAGTGACAAATTGCTCTGCATTTTAACAAACAAAAACTACAGACGGAAAGAGAAAAGATCAATTTTGTCCCTTTATTGAGGATTCACATAGTTAATTACTAAGATTCAGATAAAACCCAAAAAGCTGAATAACCCATTTTGGTATTTGAGAGATAATAAGAAGCACCCGATGAAATACCTAAAAAAGACCAAAACTTTAAATCTTCTCGGCATTCTTCTTATTCTTTGGGTCCGGAGTAATGAACAACTCTAACACTCGAGAATGGATAAAAGCGTGACAACGGGGGAATACTTGACTATTTCGGTTTCGAGGAAAAAGATTAAAGTAGCATTAAACATCAGAGAAAACAAGTTTATTCTCTCTGTTTTACTTTTCCTTTTCTAAGAAAAGCGAACATAAAATGTAACTAATATATTAAAAATTACATTTATTTACCAAAATTTAAACTTCATCAAATGAAAATCTAAACTCATCAAATGAAAATCTAAACATATTTCTAAAATATAAACTATTCAAATAAAAATTTGTAAATCCATTAGCTTTTACATGAATGAAAATTTGTATAAGCTCATCAAGTATATATAAACATTCTTCCAAAAGCTAAACTCATCAACAATAGCAGGTTCCTAAATTCCTAAAAATGTTTCAAATCTGATGCAATACAATGAAAAAAAAAATTCAGAGGCAATTATTAGATAACAGGAGATGGATTTGTATAACACTAAAAAAATAACCCTAACTAAAATGTATTATACGCATAAATAATCTACTAAGAATCAACACATATGAATTGATATTGTAAAAATTGAGGGTATCACACTTACCAGGAGCTACGTTGTGAGCGACGACACTACAAATGGCCGACGATGAGTGCGAACTTGGGTTCATAAGGACAAACTTGGTTAGATATGAATTAATTAAAGTGCAAATTGGCACTAATTATTGGGCAATGAGCATGAGATGCAATATGGCAATATACGGTAAGATTGCCACATTCATATTTCCATAATAATTAATTAAAATTTATAATTTTATCATAAAATATTATATTATTAATTTGAGTGAAGAATACAAAATAGGTGAGTTATCCAGCTTATTCAAGTTATTTATTTGTGAATTAAAAAAATATATTTTTAAAATTTATATAATCATTAATAACATTTAATATAATCTAATATAACAACTTTCAATATTAAGTAGTTATAAATTATCATATGTTAATTTAAATAGTGTCTAATTAGATAAAATTTAAGATGAAATTATGTGACATATTTTTTTTAAAATTTAAAATATATGAGTTGAAAATAATATGTGTTATTTTTATGATAATAAATTTTAAGTGTGTTATTTTTATTATTTTTTCAAGAAAATTTTATATCATTTTATTTATAAATAATGGGTCAAAGAAGGAGAATTTGACTATATTACATAATATTTTATTTTAAAAAATATGATGAAAAATAATTTAAGGATATAAGCATCATTTATATAAGTTTTTTTAATCTCTGACTACTTTTTTCTTATTCTATTTAATTTTTCTAATCAATTAATTTTATTTAGAAATATTATTTTTGTAATTACAAATTTGAAGTGTGTTATTTTTTTATTTTTACAAGAGATTTTTAGGTTCTTTTGTTTATAAATAATGGGTTATTGAAGAACATTTTACTTTATAACAAAATATTTTATTATAAAAATATAATAAAAAATATTTTAAGCACGCATGCATTATTTATGTAAGTTTTCTCAATCTCCAACCACTTTTTCTTTATTCAATTCAATTTTTTCTATCCAACCAATTTCATTAAATTTGATCAGATTTTCTTTTTCCATAGCTAATCTCTATGTCATGTAATTTGTCTCTAAGTCTTAATGAAAAAAATATGAATTAGTTTTATTATTTGAACACAACCAATATTACAAATAATATGTAAATTTATACTATCAATAATATTCATTATTAGAATACTTAAAACTTATATTATATTTTAATTGAGTCAAAGTCTATACATATATTGCTTTAAAAATAATTACAAAATGCTTCACATAAAACATTAATATTTTTTTATTTTTAAAAATGATTTAAATTTTAAAAACTAAAATCTCATAATTATTTTATATTTTTTTTATTATTTCAAACTAGTTTTCCACGATTATTTAGTATAAAAGAGTATTTATAGTTATATATATTTTATTTTATTTTATTTCATATAAATATTATTTACTTTTTTAATTATTTATTGGTTTGAAATTTTTTTTTCTATTATAAAATATTTTTTATTAGTTTATTTTTTTATAATTTTTTCATTTACAATAAAAATAAAAAAAATATTTAATATATACGTAGATCATTGTTTTTAATTTATCCTATATTTGGTTGACTAGAATGGAATAGAATGAGAATTGATTCTCTTCAATTTTATGTTTTGTTGGGCTGAAGAGTGGAAATAAAATAAAATCGATTCTTAAAAGAGAAGAATCAGAATTTCTTCTTCCGCTTAAGAAATCATAATTTCATTTACATCTCAATTTGTTTTTCAATTTTACATCAATTTCAAATATAATCCTAAATCCTAAGCCCTAAACTTTAACCCACAAATATAGTTTTAAATCCTAAACCCTAAACTTTAAACACTAATTTCCAAAACCCTAAACCCTATTTAAAAAAATAATAATTTTAATAATATATTTTATTATTAAGTAATAATTATTTAGAAAAATAACGATTTTAATAATGTATTTTGTTTAATAAAAAAATAATAATTAAATGATATTATTTAAAATTTACTGAATCTAAGAGTATTAAGGTAATATATAGCGTTTTCCATTCCATTCAAATTATAAACCAAATATTATGATCCTGATTTCTTCCTTAATTCAAATGATCAAACAAAATAAAACTGTTTCATTTTCATTCCATTCACATTCTCATTCTTATTTCGATTCTATTTTGTGAACCAAATGTCATTAAGGTCTATAGTTTTCCCTTAAAATCAATGATATGTTCTTATAATGATTTTAAATAAAAATAAGGGATATATTTTGGATGGAGGACAAAAAAAAAGGAGTCTCTAATATTGATACCTTATGTAACCTCGGCCTATAATCTCAAGTATGTGACAGTTGTTCAATCACTAGATCATATACGACAATCATGACACCCTTTTTTTCTCCTAAATATATGAGTTTTTATTTTAATTGTTTGAAAGTTTAATATTTGAATTCATATTATTAAATTAATCTATGATTGTCATTACCATCTACCCCTAAATATATGATTTTTTATTTTAATTGTTTGAAAGTTTAATATTTGAATTCATATTATTAAATTAATATACTAATATTTTGTCATTTAATAAAATGTACATAAAATGTTTAATTAAAAAAAACCTAATTTACGGATATTTGGTATTATTTATATAATAGGTACGCAACCCTAGCGACCATGATACTTCGTCCATGATAAAGATAACCCTTGTAAATAATGATCTGAAGATCAATACTTGGCCTAAGTAAACGGCCTATTTATGTAACATCTTTGACGACCAGATTTGTTAGAAGCTGAATTGTATATATTTTGGCCGCTTGAGAACTTTAACCTATGTAATATCGACACATGTTTAGTATGTGTTATTTATACCTCTTTAATGGGAAGAACACTACATTTGTTCATTTTGTCAATATTTCTACTTCTCTCTAAAAGTAACTAAAATTCCTAACATATAAAATTCTCTCCAAACAACAGAAGAACAATTTTATCTTTATTAAAATTAAAATATTTACTATTTCATACTTCAGATAATTCAGATCTTTTGTTAATTTCGTTACGAAAACAACAATGTCCATTCTAGAAAACATATTCACCTCTACCATCCTCTTTGTCATACTTCTGACGCTATCATTCTTTTCTCTATCACACACCCTTCACTTTTTCTGCAAAAAATCTAAAAATAAATTTTTTAATGAAACTAAAGCTTGGAAACAATTAATTTATTTGAAGCATCATCTCTATCAATGATTATGACTACTATCAGTACATTCCCTTCTATTTTCTTGACTCCTTTATTCTTTTTCGATCACTTTATATTCAATCAGATCTACTTTCACATAAATTTGATCTAATATAAGGTGGTTGAAAATGACTAAGTGTTCAATGAAATAAAAAAGAATAAGTAGATGGTAATGACAATCATAGGTAAATATGAATGGTACAAATAAATTGGCAGTGGCTTAACTACAAATTTGATAAAAAATACAACTTTAAATTATTCGTGGCTTAACTACAAATTTGATAAAAAAAAATACAACTTTAAATTATTCTATTGTAAACAGTAAAAATTAGTTGATTGAAAAATGAAAGTAGTGATATCAGGGGTAGAAAGGTGACGATGATAGAGAATGATAATAATTAATAGGGTGGTATGAGATGTTTTTGTATTAAAATGAAAAAAATAATACATAAAATAATAAATATTTTTATAAAAATAAAATTACAGTTCTATAAATTAGGTTTTTTTCTTTCAAAATTGAATCATCATTATACCTTCTATTAAATGGGATTACTAATATAATAGTTTGATAATATAAATCTAAATATATACTTTTGATTTAATAAAAATACAATAAAATACCGATACAAAATAGATGCCATAAATTATTGTAAACCTTTGTACAACACTCTCCCTGACACATATATTTTAGGGTTAAGGTATGTTTTGTACCTCATATTAAATAAATTAAATACAATTTTATTAGATTAGAATGTATTAAATTATATTATAATTATTTTGTTTAGTATTTGGTAACAAATTGTATGATAAAAAATATAATAGAATAATTTATATTTAAAATGGTATTTAATTTATTTTAAGTAATTTTCTTATTTATCAAAATAATTTTAATATGATTTTTTATATGTTTTTTTATTTTTAAAATAAAATAAAATTATTTTTAATATAAGATAGGAAAAAAATGAAAATACATAATTTTAGAATTAAAATTTCAAATAATCTAAATAAAATGTCTAATTCGATTTAGATCCATACTCTCTATTGGTATTAATTTTTTACATAATTATAATATTTTTATTATATTCAATATGATATCAATTTATATAACCAAACACATTAATTACTATAAAAAATATATAATTATAATCTATAACAAAGTGGCCTTAGTGACAAAATATAGGTTTATGAATTTACAAATTTTTCAACAACAAGTATTTCTTGATATTATAAATTATGATACAATTATAATTGATATCATAAAAAAATTATTGATTAAAATAATATAAATTAACAATAACATATCATGATAAATAAAATTTTTGTTCTAATAAGTCTTATTTTATTTGTTCTTAAAACTTTTTCTTCTTCTAAAACTAGTATTTATTTTTTGACAGGGAGAAATTATACCTTACTTCAAAAATAAATAATATGATATTCTTTATTATTAATATTATTGATTATTAATCTAGAAATAATAAATTATTATATATATTTTTAAAAAATTTATTATACTGATCTTTCTTTATATTTACCGGAAGTACAACATCATTTACAAGTGTATACTTTCTATTTGGTACCATCTATATAGTATTTAAGCTTTGAAATTTACGTCATTTAGTATGAATGACGGCTTGTGAGTCTGCAACCAACGCAATTAGCTTAAGTGGTAAACTAGACGAGAAAACACATGTACAAATATACCGCTTATCTAAAAATAAAATTACACAAAATAATATTATTAAAATTTATAATAATATATAATAATATTAAATAACGATTAATGTAAAAAGAATAGATTTAAATTTTTAAATAATAAAATATATGAATTAAATATAATTAATATTATTTTTTATTAAAATTAAATATTATTTAAATTAATTTTTATAATTCACTTAAAAAAATATATAAAAATGTGACGAGGATGAAAGTACAGCAGTTGTAAAAGTAGTGTCAAGTGGGCATGCATATACTCTGTATATGTTAAGGTACTCGCATTCGTTTCTAACATGTTATCACGTGTGATGTGTATAAAAATGAGTGAGGTTATATAAGTGATATGTATTAATTAATATATATTAAATAGGAAGTTTAAAATATAAAATAATAAAATAATTATTAATATAAATAAATTAATATATGAGAAATATTATTTTTCAATAAATTTATATTTATATTTATTTGAATTTTATTACATATCAATATAATTTTAAAAAATAAATTATTTTTTATTTATAAAATAATTATCACATATAAAAAAAACATAAATGTGTAAAAATGTTAGTTAATAAAGCACTAATAAAGCAAATGATGTATTCAAATTAAACGTGGAATGATCAAGTTAACGTCATTAGTGAATTTTGACGAGACGGCCGCCATGGCCACAAACATTTTGACTTACTGACATCAGCCAATGTTAATAAATTTTATATAAATAAAATAAAAATAATATTAATATTAATTTTTACTATTTTTACTATTTTTTTTTTCTTTCCAAATTTCATGATGGTGTTTTAGATTTTAGAACATGAGTAGTATTATAATACCTTCACCCTCATGCCTATATAATCCCTTCAGTCTTTTAAATCGATTTCCTAACTTCACGAAATGCCAAAAGAACTTCTGACAACATTAAATATCAAGCTATAGCTAACTAGAGTCTCCAAATCAATCCATACATTAAAATCACACAAAACGAGCCATTACTTTTTAAGTTTTTATTTAATTTTAATATATAATTCTGATTATAAATGGAATATTATTCCTCACCATTTTACCAGTACCCAATATCTGATCAATTCTCTTCTGAATCTTCTTCCTTCAATTCCTCTGAATCTAATTTTTCATCACCATGGAAAGATCATGATGATATATTCCCTCGAGTTGATAATTATGAGCAACCTTTAGTACCATTCAATATAAACGATTCACAAGAAATGCTTTTGTACGGTGTTATTGCAGAAGCTGGTGGTGATGATCAGAATTACAACAACTCAATCGAATCCAATTCTACCATTATTAATCATCCCAAATTACACGAAGAGGTTAATTCCAAATTAGACAAAGAAGAAGTGTCTTATAGAGGTGTTAGAAAGAGACCTTGGGGTAAATACGCAGCAGAAATAAGAGATTCTACAAGAAATGGAGTTAGAGTTTGGTTGGGTACTTTTGATACAGCAGAAGCTGCAGCTTTAGCTTATGACCAAGCAGCTTATGCAATGAGAGGTTCTTTTGCTGTCCTCAATTTTCCAGCTGAAATTGTTCATCATTCACTTAGAGAAATGAATTATAGCTTAGAAGAGGGTTCTTCCCCTGTTTTGGCCTTGAAGAAAAGACACTCTGTTAATAGAAAATCAGCTTTGGCTAAAAAGAAGAAGCTTGATGATGATCATAATTATAAAGATTTGATTTTTGAAAATGTAATGGTATTTGAAGATTTAGGTGCAGATTACTTGGAAGAACTTCTCAGAATATCTGATCCTATTCCTACTCCTACTCCTACTCCTACTCCTACTCATTGGTAAATTGATGTGTTTCAACAGTAACTAGTTCTGATAATTATCGTAGTTGGATAAAGTTTTATTTCGCTTGTAATTAATTTTATGTCAAAGGCTCATAAAAAAAGAAAGAATATTTAATACTAGTATTGTATTGTTGGATGCCTAAGTCAATACACTACTATACTATCTGTAACAAATTGTCACACTTCTATGTAACAAAATAGATTCGATGTGATACAGCCATAAATCTAACTATATTTATTTATTATATAATATTATATAATATAATATTATATTATATTATTTTATTTTATGATATAAATAATTTAATTAGATTTATTTTAAAACTCTTTTTATTTTTTTTATAAATTAAAAAATAAAATTTTTATTTATAAAAAAATAATATCATATAATTAAAATATATTATTTTAAATTTAAAAAAAATATTTTATGTTATTTTAATATGTATTATTTCTTTCAAAGAAGATAAGAATGGTGGACTTGACTATGACTCGTTATTAATTGCTTCGTTCTATTTCCTTCCTTTTATTATTATATTACATTAGTGCAAATGGCTGTCACAATAAGCTAAATTTATTTCTTCTGGAAATTGATAGCTATTTATTCTCATAATAAAGGGGAAGCCAAATTGAAGCAATTGTTGTAACTTTTAAATCGGGAAACATGACTATGCGAAATATTAATATCTATTATTAATCACGAAATGAAAGGAGAAGAGGATGGGATATATAATGACACTCTAGTTTGAGGAGGTTATGTAATATATGGATTAACTTACACAATTAGAGTTTGAACCTTGTCACGTATATCATTCCGTTTTTTCTACTCTTGAATTCTTATTATCCATTTTCCAAGACTATGTTAGAATTGGGAAACCAAGCCCTCGACTTTGAAGCTTTCTTTTTCTTTTTAAAATCATAATTATTATACCTCAATTATATCTAAATTATACTTAAAATCATAATTATTATATCTAAATTTAATGAATCTTTCATGTTTTTTACTTCATTTGTTCATCTTCTTTTGTTACACCTGATATACCTCAATTTACTCAGCCTTAATACCCTCTTAATAATGGCCAAGCTCTTGCATCCATATATGATATGATGTCCAAAATAGACTTACTAAAGAATAGAAAAAGAGTGATTGCACTCCATTTTTATTCATTGTATTAATAATTATTATAATTCTAAAAACTAATTGAGAACTTTGAAGAGATTCTTAGCCACTCATGGTTTCTAGATATATAATTATTAGATAAATAATTTTTAAAGTAGAAAGTTTACTATTGCTGAAGTTGTATCCAATTAATGAAAATATCGATTCTTTTTATAGGACAAAGAATCTATGTTTACAATGGTGAAAAATCATTGTTTTACCCCTAATCCAAGTTTACAATAGTGAAACATCAATGTTTTATCCATACTTTCATAATTGACCTAACTATTTACTTTTGATTTTTGAATGTAAGCCTTCTTTTGTATGATATGTCGACTAAAGATATGGGTTCTACATTTTTATTTCTCTTTGTTTTTTTTTACCGACAAACTTTTGATGAGGTATATAATGATGCATTTTCATCTTCTGTATCTATAATACAGTAAATACATTTGTTATCTTAAGTGATTTTCTTGGCGTAAAAATTGACAAATTTTCATATTATTATTGTTAAAATTTTATTTCAAAGTTATTGATTTTCTCACTATCTTTTTTGGTGAGGCCCACATTGCTATGGAAAGTTATTATGACTTTACTATTAAGTAATTTACTTTGACTTGATAATAATTATTAATTTTTTTTGAGTTTATGGTAAAGTTGACTTAGCATCTCTCGTCTTAGAATATAGAGTTCGTCAATATTGAACTCCTTTTCTGAAAGCATCCTTGATCTTAAAACTTATTTATTAATGTTGAAAATCTCTAATTTAATAAAATGATAGTGAATACCATAACCTTCTTCGTTCTAATCCATAAATGAACTAAAAAAATATGAGATAGATTGGATTGTCACTTGCTCTGATCTTCCTTTTCAAGTTCTTGATAGCTTTTTCAAAAATTTTTAGAAAATAATTTCATTCATATAAATTAATTCATGGGCATACGTTCTCAATTAAACGTACATAGACAGCTTTATAAACAAAAATTGGATCAATTTCTTCAAGAATATTAAATTTACAACTTGTAGGAAATTTTTTAAGTGGTGTAAAATTTCATATATTCGATATGTTTTTTAGTAGATTTTCTAGCTAAGTTATAGAAACTCAATCATTGTGTCCAATTCTAAGTGCCATCTGGTATTTGAGATAATCATGTACTAATAAAACATTATTCTAAGGGTAAAGTGCTTATATGATCTCTAGTTTTTAGTTTTTATATAATTTAATTATTTGTATTTATTAATTTTAAAATCTGTAAATATATAATATTTTTAACACTTTTTAATCCATAAAAAAACAAAACTATATTTTTTATATATTATAAAAAAATGTATTATATTTTTTAAATATGAATATGTAAATCTAATATATATTTTTTATGTTATAATATATATATATATATACTGTAGAGATAATACTAAAAGTAAAATTTTATCTATAAAAATATTTATCTTATATAATTAAACTTAAAATTAAATGATAACTATCAAGGAAAAAAAGGGAAGAAAAAATATATGGTCATCACCGACCTAAAAGGGAGTCATGAGCATAAACTAAGCATCTTATTACTATATACGTCTGACCATCTTGTACCTTTTCTTCTCCTTTAGTTATATATTTTTATATCACTCCTCTCACCTTTTCTCTCTAGTAAATATATATAATTATCACTTTTTTTTAGATAATTACCAAAAATATTTTTAAATTTTAATATAATATTACCAATATATTTAAAATTTTAAAAATATAATAAATATTAAAATTAAGAAAAATAAATAATATTCTTTTATGTATAAAAATGATTGAAATAATATAAATAGAAACACAAAATATTTTAGAATATTTTTTTACAAGAAACGGAAATTAATAAAAAAATATTTCAAAAAAAAAAATTAAAAAAAGAAAGAAAAAATAATGTATAAAAGTTTATGTTTATAGATCATAAAGAAAATATCTAATAAAGAAAGAGAAGTGACAGATTTAAAATAAAAAATTAAAATCATGAAAGCATTAATATATGACGTAATATTATGAATAAATGATACTATTATCCAAATAATTTTCAAAAATAAATTATATAATATAGAATTAGATCTTAATGAAAGTCTAGCAAGCATATTAAGAAACTAAATAACAATAATGAAGGTTTAATTTTTTTAACATGAAAATGGATATAACACAAGAATCAAATATTAAGTCCTTATAAAACATAAATAAGATACAAAATGACATTTAAAAGAAATATCAGAATATGGTTATAATAAAAAAACCACAACATGACATATATAAGAAATTTATAAAATTAAAAAGGAATGTAAATAGCATATCTAGAAATAATAAAATTATAAGTTATAAGTTAGATCTATTTGTAGAATTAAAGGAATAATCGCCTAAGAGATCAAATACATTGATACCTAAAAATGAGAAAAAAAAAGAATGGAGAAAAATCTAAAAATAAAGAAGAAACTATAATCATAGTTTAATTGAATATAAAAAAATTAGAAGAACAAGATAATATGACAATAATAAGTCAAGCTGATTCTGAACCAAAAAATCATATAAAACCAATTTCATTACTAGTTCATTATAAAGAAGGAATATATAACCCACGCAAGGAAGAAAAAAATAGACAAAAGCTTGAAAAACCTGACATTGCTTATAGAAGAAAACAACAAACTAAAACAAAAGAAATATTATATTGAAAAACTCGGGATTTTATCCCTTTAGGATTCAAATTTTACGAAAATTATAGATCATATATTTTAGATTTAGATCGTATAAAAGACAAGAAAAAAGCTTTAGATGAATGATCTAGTGGTATGAGTATAATCATATAAACTTCTCCAATCACATAATCAAACCCTTCAAGAATCGTAGTAGCTTACAAAATGACAAGAAATATTAAATTTTAGTTTACAAATTTAACACAACAACAATATTTACAAATGTAGTAAAATGCTTCCACATATAAGGAATATTCAGTTACAATAATAATGATATATATACAAGAAATTTATTAAAGAAAATATAGTTATAATAAAAAAAAACCCACAACATGACATATATAAGAAATTTATAGAATTAAGAAAGAATGTAAATAACATACCTAGAAACAATAAAATTATAGGTTATAAGTTAGATTCATTTTGTAGGATTAAAGAAAGAATCGCCTAGGAGATTAGATGCATTGATACCTAGGAATGAGAAAAGAAAGAATGAGAAAAAATTCAAAGATAAAGAAGAAACTATAATCATAGTTTAATAGAATATAAAAAAATTAGAAGAACATTAAATGAACCCTAAGAATAAGGATATTTAAACATTAATTAGTTTGTTAACCTTAACAGATGAAGAACTAAAAATAAGTTATGATGAAAAAAATATACAAACAAAAAGGAAGATAATATGACAATAATAATTCAAAATGATTCTAAACCACAAAATATGATCCAAAAAAATCATATAAAAGCAATTTCATCGCTAGTTCCTTATTAAGAAGGAACACATGGCCCATATAAAGAAAAAGGAAATAGACAAAAGCTAGAAAACCCTGACATTCCTTAGAGAAGAAAACAACAAACTAAAATAAAAGAAAGATTATATTGAAATACTTGGGGTTTTATCCCTTTAGAATTCAAATTTTACAAAAATTATAGATCAGATCTTTTTAGATTTATATTGTATTAAAGACAAGAAAAAATCTTTAGATAAATGATTTAGTGGTATAAGTGTAATCATACAAACTTCTCCAATCACACAATCCAACCTTTCAAGAATCGTAATAGCTCACAAAATGACGAGAAATATTAAAATTTAGTTTAAGAATTTAATATAACAATAATATTTACAAATGTTGGGGAATGCTTCCACTGGTAATGAATATTTAGATACTGTAGTAATGATATATATACAAGAAATTTATTAGAGAAAATAAAGGAATCCATATCACTAAATCCAATGAAAGTGAAATTGATAAAGTCAAATATCATTTAATAAATAAAAATATGTAACATGTGTTATATATATTTCTTTATTTGTGAATACAAAATGTATTATCAACAGTTACACCCTTTATACAAAAAACTTAAAAGAAAATATTTTAAAAAAATTACCTGAAATATTACATAAAGCTATAATAGAAGGATGACATAAAATAAATAGAGAAATTACACCAGATAAAAGAATAAAAGCTCTTAAAAATTGAATAATCATTAAAAATCACAAAATATAGGAATATAAACAAATAAAAGAAAATAATAAAATCTATTATGATATAAGAGATTTTAGAATGTTAGAAAAATATGGATACAATATAAAATATTACAAATGAAAATATAAAAAATATAAAACATTCACAAGATATAAATTTAGAAAACATGACTTTCAAATATATGAGAAAATAAAAGAAAGAAACTTGTAGAAAAAGATATTTTAGAAAGAGAAAAAGGTATAAGCCACCATAAACCAAAAATTATTGTCCATCAAGGAAAAAATATAAGTGTTGAATCTACAATGAGGAAGGACATTATGCTAATGAATGCTCCAATAGGCTTTAACATAAAAAAGAATTTTCATAGAAAATAAAAATATTAGAAGAAGCTTTTAAAATGAAATTAGATTCAATAGAGGAATCCTAAATAGATGATACTTGTAATATTTTATATTAGAATAAACTAAAATAACTAACTTTAAAATATGAATACTCTTCATTAAAAGATAAATGATTTGTATAATACTACAAATCCAAATAGTACTTGTGTTAAGGCAGGATTTAAATTTAAAGGTTACACAAGGTATTATTTATATGCACATGGAGATATAAGAACTAGTATGTGCGTAGCTAGTAAATATGCATTTTCAGAGGAACTTTGGATACAATCATCAAAAGATTTAATTAGAAAAACTTCTAATAGTTCAATAATAAATCTTGATAAAGCCTTAAAAGATACAAATATAATGATAGGAAGAGAGAAATTTCATATTTATAATAAATATCAACGAGAAACAGAAGTTGATTTATTAATAAAAATAATTTTCTAAACTTATATAAACCTTTCACATAATATTTAGAAAAAAATAAGTCTAGCAACATTAGATGAGGAAGCCATTTATGTGTTAAAAGTAAGAAATTTTTTGATTGTATCAAACCCAACTTTTATACAATAACATAAAAACAAAAACATGGTGAGATAGATACAAAGAATCAATAAAAACTTTATTTAGAAAATATTTCAATAGATAAAGAAGAGAAACAAAACTCTTTTCCTAATGAAATCCATAAAGATAAAACCTTAATAGGTATTAGAAAATTATTAAAAACAATTAACTCAAAAATCTTTTAGATTCAAAAATAAATAAATCTAAAATGATTGTTATCATAAAATTAAGATAACCTAACAAAGTCATTAGAGGAAAACCTATGATTTATATTCTAAAAGATAAAATTGAATTTGAAAAATACATTCAAGAACTTTTGGAACTTAAAGTCACAATAACAAATAATTTACCTCACTCTAGTCCAACATTCTTAGTCAAAAAAGAAACTAAAAAAAGAAAAAAAAAGATAATGACGATAAACTTCAAAGTATTAAGTAAAGAAACCATTGATAATGGATACTTTATTCTGAAGAATCAAGAATTATTATCATTAATAGAAGGGAAGAAGTACCTTTCAAGTCTTGATTGCAAAAGTTAATTTTGTCAAATAAGATTGGATGGAAAATCTAAAAAACTAATGACATTTAGTTGTCTCGAGGATAACTCCAATAGACTGTTGCACCATTTGAATTTAAACAAACTCCACGTACCTTTCAAAGGTATATTGACAACATTTTTAAGAAATTACAAAGTATTTATTGTATTTATATATATGATATTTTTATTTTTAGTAATAAATTAAATAAATATTATTTGAATAATATTAATATTCTATAAGAATGCAGGAAAGAAGACATTGTATTTTTTGAGAAGAAAGTAGTAATTGTTTAGAAAAAAATTAATTATTTAGGGTTAGTAATTGAATATGAAAAATATAATCTATAGCCTTATATACTAAATAATATTAAAAGATTTTCTAGTAAATTAAAAACAAAAATCAATTAAAAAGATTCTTAAGATATTTAATGTATGTTGAAAAATACATTAAGAAACTTATAAAAATACAAGAATCCTTACAAAGAAAATTGGAAAAAGAGCATGTTTAGGAATGGAAAGAACAATATACTTTGTACATAGATAAAGTAAAAAAATATTTAAAAATTTACCAACTTTATACCATCCAAGTCTAGATGCTAAAATGATAATTAAAAAAGATGTTTCACATGCATATTGAGGAGCAGTTTTAAAAGCAAAAGTAGATATACATCAAGATCTTTCCATGGTCAAAAATTAAATTATCATAGTAATAAAAATAAATACTTAGCTCTCAAAAAAGTTATTAAAAAATTTGCAATATATGTAATAAGTTTCAAATGTATTGTTAGAACCAATAGCAAAAATTTTGGTTATTTTTTAGGATCTAATATTGTATGTGATTATAAATAATAAAAATTAATCGAATGGAAACTATGATTTGACCACTTCAATTTTTGATATTGAACGTCTCCTAAGAAACATAATAGTATAACAAATGCCCTTACAAGAGAATTAACATATTTTACTATTTTTGTTCTCACAGGAATTAAACATCTTCATCTTAATGTATATCTACATTAAGGAAAAATACGAAAAGAATGCTTAAATAATAACTTGAGGTTTTATACCTAGAGAAGTTTCTTTTGGAGACAAGAATTAAACAGAAAGAACTTAATGATTCAAAATAAACATTAGTGTCCAAAAACTCTAAAGAGAAATCCACCACATATATTCATTCTAAAAAGGTAAAATATCTAAAGAAAAAATTCAAAATTATAAGGGAGAACCTACAAGAATCTAAGAAAGCCACAATGATTGAGTCTCTATAACTTAGCTAGAAAATCTACTAAAAAACATATCGAAGATATGAAATTTTACACCACTTAAAAAATTTACTACAAGTTGTAAATTTAATATTCTTGAAGAAATTGATCCAATTTTTGTTTATAAAGCTTTATATGTACGTTTAATTGAGAACGTATGCTCATGAATTAATTTATATGAATGAAATTATTTTCCAAAAAAAATCGAGAAAGCTATCAAGAACTTGAAAAGGAAGATCATAGCAAGTGACAATCCAATCTATCTCATATTTTTTTAGTTTATTTATGGACTAGAATGAAGAAGGTTGTGGTATTCACTATCATTTTATCAAATTAGAGATTTTCAACATTAATAAATAAGTTTTAAGATCAAGAATGCTTTCAGAAAAGGAGTTCAATATTGACGAATTCTATATTTTAAGACGAGAGATACTAAGTCAACTTTACCATAAACTAAAAAAAATTAGTAATTATTCTCAAGTCAAAGTAAATTACTTAATAGTAAAGTTATAATAACTTTCCATAGCAATGTGGGCCTCACCGAAAAAGATAGTGAGAAAATCAATAAGTTTGAAATAAAGTTTTAACAATAATAATATGAAAATTTGTCAATTTTTACGCCAAGAAAATCACTTAAGATCACAAATGTATTTACTGTATTATAGATACAAAAGATGAAAATGCATCATTATATACCTCATTAAAAGTCTGTCAGTAAAAAAAACAAAGAGAAATAAAAATGTAGAACCCATATCTTCAGTCGACATATCATACAAAAGAAGGCTTACATTCAAAAATCAAAAGTAAATAGTTAGGTTAATTATGAAAGTATCGATAAAACATTGATGTTTCACTATTGTAAACTTGGATTAGGGGTAAAACAATGATTTTCACCATTGTAAACATAGATTCTTTGTCCTATAAAAAGAATCAATATTTTCATTAATTGGATACAACTTCACTAATAGTAAACTTTCTACTTTAAAAATTATTTATCTAATAATTATATATCTAGAAACCATAAGTGGCTAAGAATCTTTTCAAAGTTCTCAATTAGTTTTTAGAATTATAATAATTATTAATACAATGAATAAAAATGGAGTGCAGTCACTCTTTTTCTATTCTTTAGTAAGTTTATTTTGGACATCATATCATATATGGATGCAAGAGCTTGGCCATTATTAAGAGGGTATTAAGGCTTGAGTAAATTGAGGTATATCAGGTGTAACAAAAGAAGATGAACAAATGAAGGAAAAAACATGAAAGATTCATTAAATTTAGATATAATAATTATAATTTTAAGTTAATTAATATGATTAAATATTTATTTATAACATTTATAAAATGGATAAAGAAGCTAACCACAAATCTATATGAAAATAAACATAAGAAAATAATAAATTTAAAATAATATTTTAATAAAAAACTTAAAGATTTATTTTTAAATAATAGTTTGCAAAAAGTAACAACTAACATTGGAAAACAACTAGTTACAATTTGGTATCATAATTATATAAAAGAAAAATACATTATTGAATAGAAAAAAGTTAAAACTATTAACCATTCGAGAGCATTAATGATATTGACTATAAACCTCAGATACATTAGAGTTATTTTTACAAATATTAAGAATATAAATAAAAATATGCTAAAAATGGACATTATTGGTAAATTTTCTAGTTTTTGGATATGTGCGGATGCACCGGATCTACATAGGTTGTTGATTCAAACTTGATAAATACATAGTAGTATTAATTATCAAGTAATAATTTTTATTGTTTCGAATGTTTTATTTTATAAAATAAAATAAAATATAACTTTTTAAATATTAATTTTTAAGTTACTTTTATTATAATTAAAAAATTAATGTTAAAATGTTCTAGAAAGTGGTTTTCATAAACATTCTTAAAACAAATAGTTGCTTAATTTATTATTTTAGTAATGTATAAATATAAATAACTATTTTATGAGTAATATAATCTAAATATAATATAAATATGAGTAATTTATCATAATATTAATAATAATTGTACAAATTTATTTAACAAATAAGTGAAATATAACAAAATAAAATATAAATTTATTCAATTAATATTTTTATTATCTAAGAAGTTAATCTATATCAATAATATGACTAAATTAATTGAATTTAAGAAGCATTTTTAAGTAAAATATCCTTTACTGATTTATCCCTCCTTACAATATTTAAATAGGGACGAGAATAGCCTCCTTATACATGTTTTGCATGGTGAGATCCCTATCTAAAACTAACCACTAATAGTTTCTCTTTATAAAATAACTAATTTTTAGTGCAAATAATTTATGCTTTTTGTGAGCCCAAGATAGTTCGAAACCTATCATTGTATACATGTGTATGAGTCCGAGTATGTAATTGTTATTTAAAAAATTATGTCACCTAATAATTACATTCCCTTTTCATCTCTGTAGAACTCTCAGATCCATTTATGTCATAGCATGTATAAGTAGTATTATTCATTACATATGGCCTTGCGCAATCAAGTGTATTCATGTTCTTCTTTAATTAATTAATACTACTAAGCCGATTATTTATACTTTTTTTTATTACTTTTATGTCCAAACAGAAAGAGAATTCATTAAAGGAGAAACTCAAGCATGAGTACTAGTAATCAGTGCTCTTCAGGAGACATAATTGAGGCTGGCTTTATTTTTTTATTTTTTTTAGTATTTATTTTACGTAAGAAACAATTGATAATAATGATGAGATTCAATCATGCTCCCTCTATTTTGTGAGTATTGGCATAGTACCAAATAAAAGATGTGCAATAGAACACAAAACAAACATTAAAGAGCGTACATGCCAAGAAAGGTGGTTTTGCAGATAGAGACAGGAGTAGTGGGAGTTTCGTCTTTGGTATAGGGGCTTTGTTGACAAGAAGAAAGCATGAGGCAGAGCAACTGGTAGAGGAAAGATAAATTTGGCATTCATTGCAACTAAATTAACATAAATAGATGATGTGTTGCCCATGCGACTGTGTTACTAAATTGGATTGTTGCTCAAGAAAGCTCCATGGAGTTTCGATAAGGATTTGCCTGTTGTACAAAGGCACTTACTAGGTATGTCTCCATCTAGTCTTGGTTTTGATTCCACAATGATCTGGATTCATGTCCAAGATCTTTCAATGGAATATTGGAGGATCCAGTCACTGGTTAGGAGGGTTGATGAGTTTGTAGGCCATGTTCTTGACTTAGCTAGATAAGTTTTCCTTATCTAGTGACACAATGAGACCATTGAGAGTGTGCGTGGTTAGATATCTCTCGACTTTAGTGTGTCTGATGTTTGGATTCCATTTAACACAACTTATTTTGGGTGGAATTAGAATTTAAGTATGAACGTCTTTATAGCTTCCACACTATTGCTACAGAGAAATTACTCGCTGACAAAATTTTGTGAAAATCACTAATGAAATGTGCATTGATTTTGGAGAAAATTATTTTCAATTTAATCCATATATATCTATAATTCTTATAAACTCTATTATAATTAATGTTATCTTTGATAAAAGAAATTACTTTTCTCAAAACTTTACTAACATAATAATAATTTATGTATCCATCTATTGCCTAGAGATTAAACAGAGAAGAAAAAGAGAATTTATAAGAAAATAAACGAAAATATCAAAATTTATTAAACTTCATGCCATATTAATTATACATGAGATTAATAAAAATTTCTGAAGACTACTTAATTAGACTAGAAAAGGCAACAAAAGGCAAGCAACCATATATATTGAAACTTTAGAAAAACAGATAATTCAGATCTTAGTTCATGAAATAGGAGCAGGAGGTGGAGGAGATGGAGGAGAGAGAAAACCAATAGAAGGTGGAATAGGAATAATCATATGAACTGGTCCATTAGGAAGTGGAGAAGACCTTCGTGGATTACTTACAATTCTTCTTCCTAAGTTTACCTTTATCTGATCAGCTGCTGTATTTAGATGATCTATATCAGCATTTACAAATGGGGCAACTTCAATTGTGTCCATGTCATGAATATCATGGACTTTTGGCTTTACCATTAATGCAAGATTGCTATTACCTTTATGATCAGCTGATACTAAAGCAACTAGTACAACAGTGTATACCAATATCACCATAAAAAAAGAGGGACAACCCATTTCTTACTTCTATCACTATTAGCTGCTTCTTTCATGTTATATATATATATGTAATAATATTGACACAATAGCTTATTATTATTACAACAAAAGTATATAAATATTCTTATCATTAAAAACACTTTAATGCTATTATTTGTCTAATAATAATATATTTAAATAACTAGTTGAAGAATCACCTGCTAGTTTGCTTCAAAATAGAAGATGCAAATTGATTAAACCAAAAAAATAATAGTCAAGTCAATAGTTATTTGTCTTAACAAATCTGAGAATCTAATTAATTTTCAGATTGATTAGCTGTCATCAACGAATCATACATGTATATGTCTTGGTTGTTTCAACTCTGTGCTAATTTATTCAATTTAAACTTGTTTATTTCAAATTGGAAAGAAAAAAACGCTTATTTCAAGAGATTTGTATACTGATTAAGAAGAGCAATTGGGCAGATGAATATAATCTTTTGGACTTTGGAGACAGTTTCTTGATTTTTTAACATCGTTTTCAATTTTTAATCCACATAGCTAGTTTACTTTAAAGGGCAAATATAATTTAAACATACTTAACATTATGATTATCAAAATAAAATTTTAAAAAAACATAAATTGATTATGTGTAATCAATCAATCGACTTCTTTATTTTTGTTTTTGGAGTTTATTTAATTCTAAAGTATACTTACTAACTCAACTCTTCTCAAGGTTTTCAAGTTACAATATTTCAAACTAAAATTTGTTAGGTATAATTTTTTTTATCTATTAGCGATTGCATAAACAAGTATAGTAATAACTCATTGTAAAAAATAATAATGATATTACTATAATTATTTTTGTTATTATTATAGTAAAAATATATGAAAATTTCATTTTATTTTCATTATTAAATATTTCTTAATATAACTATCATCAAATAAAGTAATAAAGTAATAATTAATAAATTATTTTTATAATAATAATAATTTAAATTATGATAGTATTGGAGTAACATTATTTTTATATATCTATTACTCCCTATAAGTATTGAGGTTATTGAACCTTGAACATATGACCTTTAACTTTGATACCATGTTTTAAGAACACATGATCTCTAATAACATTACTTTTGTTATTGGTCTTGAGTTTTATTTTTAACTTTCTCGTATAGTACCCAAGTGTTTTTTTAATATAACTTAAAAATCATTTGTTTTTTACATGTTTTAAAATGTAATGCATATAAAAATTATAACGTAAAAATCATATTTTTATCACGATTAAAAGTGAAATCATATAAATAAATGAGTCATATATATAAAAACAAGAAGGATAAAATGTTTAATTGCATTGCATAACTTTCCTTAGTAAATGAAGTTTCATTGATTGCCTTGGAAGTAAAGAGAATGGAAAGTGACTAGAGAAGAAGAGATTGAAAGAATGCATTTCAATATATTGATCATGATATACATATGAGTATATATAGTGCAGATACAAGAGTTTGTTATGCCCACCCGTACAATGTCTAACAAACTCATCTTTACTAACTGACTAACAATTAATTGGTTCTTGACTTGAGGTTTATTCAACAATTAATGCATCATAAAATGACTTTCTTTTTTACAAAATGAAAATCTATTTCCACTTTTTTAGTTCATGAATGCAACAAAAGGTGTTTAGTAAGATATCATACACTAACATTATCACAAAACATCAATAGAGAGGAACTAGCATGAATATGTGACTCAATAAGGTCATTTTGTATCCACGTTACCTTTGCCATAATATGAGCTAAGACCCTAAACTCAACTTATGTTGAGGACCTAGATAAAATAATATGTAAATACAAAAGCCATTATGTTATCTCAAATCCAATGTAGTTATATCTAGCACATCAAATTTATACAATATAAGTTCATGATTTGACGTACCTTCAAGTATCAAATAAGTCCCTTTACAACCACCTAATGTACATCAGTAGGTTGATGAAGAAATTGACACAACTGATTAACAAAAAAACTAATTTTTGGTCTAGTCAATGTACAATACTGTAGTGCCACTAATCATTAACATATATTGGGTAGCATCAACCAATTCAACTCCATCACTCTTGGAAGGAATGTTTTCAATTGTCAATAAGGATGAAAAATGCTTAGATTTATTCAACTATATGTTGTCAAGTAGGTCCTTGATGTACTTAGATTAAAAAAGATATAAGCCTTCATCAGTATAAATTACTTCCATACCCAAAAAGTAACCAAGTGTATCGAGTTCTTTCAAAGAAAATTCAAAATTTAATATGAAAATAATATATTGAATCAAGGTTGGATTATTACCAATAATTAGTATATCATCCCATATATATGGATAGTATCACCATTAAGATTATATAACACAAAAGCAATAGAATTAGAGCCTTTGAAACCCATTTGTTAAAGATAACCACTAAGCTTGAGATATCAAGCTCTAGGTTTTTTTTAAGTTTACACATATGATTAGGAAACTCTTTATTAACAAATCCTTCAGGTTAAGTCATAAAAAAATATTCTTCTATATCTCTATTCAAACATGTTGTATTAAGGTAAAGCTAAATAAACCAACTTTTTGATATGGCAAGATTCAAAACCATTTTGATAGTGGTGAGTTTTACAATTGTATTGAAAATTTCAATATAATCAATCTCTTTAGTTTAGTGGAAACCCTTTGCTACTAATCTTGACTTGTATTTTGTCAAGTGTTCAACAACGAGTAGCTTTGTACGAAAAACCCATTTATTTTTTTATTACCTTGCCATATTGAGAAGAAAGAACAAGCTCTTATGTTCCATTCTTAATCAGTGAATTATATTCTTACAGCATAATAACCCTTTATTAACTATTGAACACTTGACAAATCAAAATGATTCACATCTATGGATAAGAGTGCTCTAATCATACCATGATAGCTTTGTAAAGTAAAGAGATTAGAGAGAAGGAGAGATTGAGTATATATAGTGAAGATGTTATGCTACATGTACAATATCTAGCAAACTCACCTACATTAATTGATTAATAGTAAATTTGTACTTAATATTTATTTTTAACCCCTTCACATAATGTATATTTTTTTTTCATATAATGTAATTTTTTTTAAGATGAGTTAAAAGTAAAACTATGTAAATAATTGAGTTATATAAAAATAAAAGGATAAATAAAATCAAAAGTTAACAAATTTTTTTAAAAGGCAATAAAATCCTTTTTTATTAAATAAAAGAAACATAGGGTGAGATTCAAACTTGGGCCATTGTAATTAAAGTGATGAATCATATCACCTAAAGCATAAATCAAATCATATCACATGTAACATGAGCCAATCTCAAAATCAAAAGCTAATATATATCCGCTTACAACTCATATATATGAAACTTTGTAAAACTGAGAAAAATATAACTTTTTTAAATAACTACACTATGTTACGCAAATTCAGTCTACAATTGTTGTAAATCTTTAATTGAAGCAATTGTTGTAACTTTTAAATCGGGGAACATGACTATGCGAAATATTAAGATCTCAATTATTAATCACGAAATGAAAGGAGAAGAGGATGGGATATATAATTACACTCTAGTTTGAGGAGGTTATGTAATATATGGATTAACTTACACAATTAGAGTTTGAACCTTGCCACGTATATCATTCCGGTTTTTCTACTCTTGAATTCTTATTCTCCATTTTCCAAGACTAGGTTAGAATTGAGAAACCAAGCCCTCGACTTTGAAGCTTTCTTTTTCTTTTTAATTTATACACATATCACTTTTTAATTACGTGTTAATATTATTTAAAAAATTAATTTTTTTTAATTTTTAAAAAATTGTGTCATTTAATAGAATATAAAAATCACGAGTTTAAAAATAAAAATTGATTTGTAGTTTAAATAGTATGAATTCTCTCCCGCACAACCTTGAACCCAAACCCAAATTCGAATCTCACATATGTAAATTTTACTTATTTTATTTTAACTTTTATTACTTTATATATTCAATTGCACCCTTTAAAAAATAATTGGTTTGTGGTCTAAGTAATGTGACTCTTACCATATCATGGTATATTTAAGTTCGAATCTCAACTATATGTAATGTTTTGGCATTATTTTGTGTTCTAAATAGTATGACTTTCAAGTATCGTTGATTATGAACCTAT
This sequence comes from Hippophae rhamnoides, assembly GCA_033030585.1. Taxonomy (NCBI): domain Eukaryota; kingdom Viridiplantae; phylum Streptophyta; class Magnoliopsida; order Rosales; family Elaeagnaceae; genus Hippophae; species Hippophae rhamnoides. Next base: position 33,100,249 of record CM065432.1, read on the forward strand.
GAATTTAAATTCGAATTTTTTCATGCAATATTTTATTTATTTAATAAAGAAGAAGATTTTAATATCTTTTTTTAAAAACAATTGTAACAAATTAAATGATATTAAATATTTGTCATTCTCTATATTGATTAAAAAAACAGAGGTGAGCAATAGCTTTTCTGAGTTTTTATGAAATTGCTATTTTAAAGTATAAAATATTAACACTATAACAATTCAATATTTTACCCAATAAATTAATGCTCTAAAATTGCTCACATGGGTTACATTATAAATTCATATTTGTGTTCGAAACGACTCAGCCATCTTTATTAGTTGTGTGATTGTGCCTCAAAATTTGTCATAATAATTGATCATTCCAAAGCTGGCAAGCGGCTAGTCCCCAAAGGAAAGTTCATTTTTTTAGTTGTTTTGTCACTACTACTCTAAAAATTGGTTTCCAATTTATCAAAAAAATGGCCAAAAAAAAAAAAAGTGTTTTTATCATCGGTCTGAAGCAGATTCTTTATTTTATGGTTACTAAAATTTTATTTTTGGTATTTGTTTTTAACAGATTTTTGAGAAAATATATTATTAATGATACATCATTTAAAAATATATATTAATTTTATACTATTTATCATTTAATTAAATAATATTTATAAAATATATTAAGATAATCGATTAATACGTTATCCAAAAATACCTTTTGATTATTAAACATGTATTATTATATGTGTAAAAAATATTTAAGTAAATCATCAAATCGATAAAAAAAAATTTAAATATGATACCAATTATATACCGACCCGACAAAATGTGAGTAAAAAATAATAACAAAATTAAAATTGTGTTACTAATAAAATAGTAAATACGTCTGAAACAGTTAAAATTTAAATTCAAATATTAAAAAAAATCGCCGGTTCATAACCGACAAACTTTATAAAAATATCCCTAATACACACCTCGGTTCTTCCTTTTCTTCTCTCACACATACAAGCCTTTATAGCTCCTGCACAAAACAGCATCCCAAAACCAAACCAGTCATGCCGTCCGTTGCTAGTTTCGCCATCCGTCGCTCTCTGTCCCTTCTGTCCATTTGAAACAACAAGTCATAATTAACTTATAATATGGGTTGTTGTTTTGTAATAACTTATAATAGAAATGCTTTTTGAATAATATAAATAGTTCTTTTAAATTATCTAAGAATTCCTGTATCATGATGATATTACATTGTAAATATGAATAAGCTATAAGTTTTTCATGAAAGAATTTATTAAATATAACAAACTCATCAAATTGACTCGCCCAGAATTCTTTGAGGGATGTATTTTAAAAATAATAAATAATATGAATTTACTTTTAAGATTAATATAATTTTATTTTTTTAAAAATTAAAAATCTAATATTTAATAGATGAATAATTAATGATTCCAGTTTTGCAAAAAAGTAAAATTAAAACTATATTTCAGTCCGTTGACTTGGACGAACAAATTATAAATTTTTAACGACTATCTTTCCGTCTAAAAATGACAATGAGTTGTACTAGATCGCAATTAACTCCAACCAATCTATTTTATCCAAATCTCAAAATTGATAGGATATAAAATATGATATGTGTTCCAATTGTTTGACACATGAAAATCTATGTAATATGTTATGAAAATTCATATAACGCTTAAAAACTAACGTGAATAATTAAACATCAAAGATTGAACTTTGAACACTACGTATGAAAGTTTGAATGAATTTTGAATAGTTCGATCGATCATGCATCAATCGTGAAGTTTTTATCTAATTTTTCGTTTCTTAGTTTTGAAGAGTCGATCAATTAAATCTATAAATTTTCATATAAAATAATGAACAAGAATACCAAAATTTGTACATGAGGTTATATAACTGGATGGGTATTTTAATAAATGTCTTATGGAGCGTGTATAAGCACTCTTTTGTATCCCAAAATTCATTAAAATGTGTATTGGATGCTTGGAGAGCTAGAAAGAAAGAAAGGCAAGTAAGGAATAGGGGTTTTCTCCATTAACGGTGGGAAGGAAGCTTGGCATTTTTTAGACAAATCTTTAAGTGTAAGTTCCTCTAAGGTGTTGTTCTCTTATATTCAATTCATTGTTAAATATTGTGAAACTTAAGGTGTAAATAGGTCAAGTAATGCTTGTAAAATGGTGAGAATAGATGATTATAATACTATTAAGTAGCATAAATTGTAACCATCTTTGATTTATAATAGAATATTGTTTGTGTGTTTAAGTGATGGAAGTAAATTCTATCATTTGTAAAAAATCACATTAAATATTGTGTATTAATTCATTGTTTTCTTTGCTTGTATTTATTCTTTGTCATTATATTTTTGTGATTACAATTTTGATTCTTATTTTCGGTTGGTTTACATTTAATTCTTCTTTTATTCATTGTTTTATTGGATAACAATTTATTTATGTGATAACTCCACTTGCATGTACCTAAACAAAACTCGGTAAAATCACAACAATCTAAAATTTGATTCAACCTTGTTGGGTTGAGCTCTAGCTAGAGCTAAAAAATAGACAATCTTTTTAAAATATGTGTATTAGACTATATAATTAACTACAAATTCATTTAACCGACTGCACCATTTAGCCTATAGGAGTTTAAAAAAAAAATTAAACGCAATAATCTAAAACTCAACATGTTTTATATATAGTAAACAACCATCAGGTATATACTTGTAACTTGTTCTTTGTCACTAACATAAATCAAGTGGTTCCACTATGATTAGATTGGTGGTGACGATGGTGGAAGCTGTGGATGGGGTGTCAAGGGTGGCGGAGGTGGCCTCCTTTGAGTGTCTTCGGAATTTAATATTTTCATGGGATGAGGAGCAAGATTGGGTTTAGGAGGAGGGGTTGGAATTCTAGTAGTTTCTCCCTTAATATTGGATTCTAGTTTCAGTTTTGAAGATAAAACATAGGATTGTAATTTATGATAGGAAAAGGCAGAATAATTAAGCAGCTTCATAAATTATACATCCATCGAAAGGACTTGGAAGTATTAAAATTCCATGGATCAACATAACTAGTAAACCCAAAAAATATGCAAGAATACCCATTTTTAATATTTTAAATACTGGCTTTAGCAATTCGTAGCAAACTTGGGACAATTTCATTTATATTTATAATACTTGGTGGATCGTGAACACGCCGCTGTGTACTTGTGGTGGTACATATTGTCAAATATATGTTATCATCAAGAATAAGATCTATGAAACTTTGATAAAATACATTTCAATTTTACCTATATTATGAATGAGATTACTTTTAATTGATTGTGAACACTTCGATGTGGACTTGTGGTGGTACATATTATCAAATATATGTTATCATCAAGAATAAGATCTATGAAACTTTGATAAAATACTTTTCTAATTTTGTCCATATTATGAACGAGATTACTTTTAATTGATTGTGAACATGTCGTTATGGACCTATGGTGGTACATATTGTCAAATATATGTTATTGTTAAGAATAAGATCTATGTCAAATATATGTTATTGTTAAGAATAAGATCTATGAAACTTCGACCAAATACTTTTTCCACTTTGACTATATTATAGACGAGATTAATTTTAATTGATTGTGAACATGTCATTGTGAACTTATGGTTGTACATATTGTCAAATATATGCTATTGCTAAGAATAAGATCTATGAGACTTCGACCAAATAGTTTTCCAACTTTGACCATACTATGGACGAGATTACTTTTAATTGATTGTGAACATGTCATTGTGAACTTATGGTTGTACATATTGTCAAATATATGTTATTGCTAAGAATAAGATCTATGAGACTTCGACCAAATAGTTTTCCAACTTTGACCATAACCAAATAGTTTTCCAACTTTGACCATACTATGGACGAGATTACTTTTAATTGATTGTGAACATGTCAGTGTGAACTTATGGTTGTACATATTGTCATATATATGTTATTGTTAAGAATAAGATCTATGAGACTTACACCAAATAGTTTTCCAACTTTGACCATACTATGAATTATTATAATATGTAAAATACGAAATATGTAAATTTAAATCTTAGATTTATATTTTTCTAACAGAGTTACAACTAAAAAAAACAAAAGAATAAAAAATGTACGTACAGTTATTAAATTATTATAAATATTTATATTTATTTTTTAATTTAAAATAATAACATAACATATAATTATTGTATGTATAATATTTAAATATAACATAATATAAAATATAAAATAAATTTATTTATAATTTAATAGTAATTTGATCCGGATCGAATATAACGTATTATAAATTTAGTCAATCTGAATCTGAACAAATTGTATAATTTTTAATTCAAATTCGATCCGACTATAAATTTTATCAATATAATCTGAATACGAATTTGATTGATCGGATCTGATTTTTCAGTTTAAATAGATTAATCGGATTATTTGTTCAATTTTAATTTAAAATTAGGTTTAAATTAAAAATATGTCTAAGATTAATAAAAAATGCAAAAATTGCACTAGAGTTAATTTATACTACTAATAAATTTAATATTTAAATTAAGATTTATACGGAAATACAGTCCAAATTATGATAAAAAAAAATTAAACCTAACAAAAAATATAGAAAAAAAAGATGCTGCCCGAAAAGAGAGCAAATTCTTACCATTGGAGAGCTCTCTAGTTATTACTAATTGAAAGCAAAAGAAAAGAAGTAGAGATTATCAGATGACGATTAAAATTTTTGAAATAGGCTTTTTAAAGTTGTAGACTACTAATTTTCAAATCAGATATTTTTCCACTTTTAATTTCAGCATCGTAGAAGAAAAGTTACAAATTTTTGAAATTGTATTAAATTTTGTATTAAAATTAAGAGGTTTAAAAATTACTAATTATCAATTATAGTAATGGTATATGTTATTTTGTACTTACCAAGTGGGCATAGATTTCAATATTATCATGGTAGATGTATGATGGTCTAACTATTTTCTTTTTCTTTTTAAGTAACAACTTAAAACTAAGTAGTTCTTTAATTAATAATGAAAGGCCTGTTTGGATTTATTTTTTCTAGAATTATTAATTGATATTCTGAAATCAGTAGTTGTCTTGTTCATAAGAACAATTTTAATATTTTAAGTTAAACTTGTTTGTTTATAAGCATTTGGTCAAAACTAAACATGTTTGTTTTTAAGTCATATGGTCAAAGTTATTTTAAATATATAGGCAAAATGATTTGACTTTTTAGCAAATTATTTTATATGGCTGTAAAATTTTATTAATACATTAAATTAAGGTTATTTTATTTCATTTAAATTTTATCATATATATATATATATCATATTATATTATATCTAATTTTATTTAAATCGATAAATATTATATTTAAATTCATTAAGAAAAAAATATAATATTGTCATTTAATATCATTTTAATTCATTAAAAAATAAGTTCTATAATAAGAAACGAATAATAAAATTCTTTGACTGTACGTATTATAAGCTAACAGAAAATTTCATATTAATTGAAGCTAATAATATCATATTGAGTAATTTTTTTATTCATACAACAAATCCACGTAGATAGCCTATTAATAAATGTTCTAATAACCTGTTCATAATTACATAGAAATACTAAACTCTATATTTAATTAATACTTGCATCACTTCTAAATCATATATGATATTGGGAATCAAACATAAGTCTCAATAACCGTAGTCTACCTCCAGAAATTGAAGTGGTTTTTAACATTTAATGTGGCATGGGTACTTCAACTTTTCTCTCAACACCCTGAGTCTTAAGTACGCTGCACATGACATCTCAACTTATGAATCACAATATAATAGGAGGAAAAGTCACATTTTGCAACCCTACGTGGAAGAAGGGTGCTTCAACATTCAGTAAGAATGTGCTTTAGGAACAGGGTGTACATATATTGTTCCGTATGAAATTAATTTTCCATCCATGAAAATTTAATAAATTTATTATTGACTTAAAACATAAAAATGTGATTAAATTGCATAGAAGAATTACTCTTAAGAAAATGCATATACTTAATTTTAAAAATATATAATTAATCGAGATATTAAGATTTTTTTCCAAAAGAGAATAAGTTCGAATTCGTAAGAGATTTTTTTATAAGTATGAAATAATATTTGTTCTTACAATTTTTTTAAAATAAAATAATATTTAAAAAATTGAATAAAACTTAAAACCTATGTTGTATTTTTATTCAAAATGTAGTATTTATATTTTGAATTGTTATATGTATAATATATTTATAATTAAAATTTTAATACTATATATATATATAATGATCATATAATTATTATGATTATGAAATTATAGTTGTATATAAAAGCAATAAATAGCGGTATATGAATATATCAAAACGGTAAAAGAACACACATAATTTAAGTGGTTCGAAAATTCGCCTAGGTCCACTAGATGTAACATATATTATTGAACTAAGTAGAAAATATACAAAATACAGATACATATTTTCTCACTAATAATATTTCTCCAGTTTTTCTTTAAACTCATAGAAAACTCTTAAATTCACTAAGTATTTTCTCTCTTTGAGTTTGTTTATGCTCTCTCTGATATTTTTTGATTTTTGACTTGTTCTTCAATGCATGAACTCTTCTCTATTTATAGATGAAGCAAGGCTCCATTTTCCTAAATTGTGCCATAATTTAAGCCATTAATTCCCTAAATTATGCCATTAATTTGTTACTTTTAGAGCCAATATTCAACAATCTCCACCTTGGAGAAAAAGTTCATAACGCCGCCTCCAAATGCGTCCTAGGTGCTCTAAGCTCGAGAGATGTTAATCAAGTTCAAGCAATGTTGAAACTTGATCATTGTAACCACCTTTGTAAGCATATTTACAGGGTTATCTACAATTTCAACTTTCTGGAGTATAACATTCCCTTCATCGACGATTTCCCAAACAAAATTACATTGAGCATCGATGTGCTTGGTTTGACCATGATGAACTTGGTTCTTTGCCAAACAAATGACAATCTAGCTGTCGTAGAAAACCTCCACGTTCTTCTAAACAATACCCAAATCCTTGGTCAACCCGAGAAGCTAGATAGCTTTTTTGAATGCCTCTGTTACAGCCATATACTCTACCTCTGTAGTAGACAAAACTACAGTTGACTACAATGTTGATCTCCAACAAACTGGTCCTCCTACCATTGTGAACACATAACCAGTTATAGATCGACATTTATCCAAATCTCCAACATTGTTAGAATCCACATATCCGACTAAGTATTTGCCTTCAGTCTTGTCTCTCTCAAACTTCAAACCAATATCTACAGTACCATAGATGTACCGTAGAATCCACTTCACTACTTGCCAGTGTCCTTTACCCGGATTATGCATGTACCGACTCACTATACTAACAGCGTGTGAAATATCAGGTCTGGTGCAAACCATTGCATACATCAAGACACCAATGACATTTGCATATGGAACATGTTCCATTTGCTTCTTCTCATCGGTGGTGCTAGGTGACATCAATGCACTCAATTGAAAGTGAGTAGCAAGCAGTGTACTTACTGGTTTGGTTTTTTCATCAATGTCAAACCTTTGTAGTGTTTTTTTCAGATACTGAGTCTGTGTTAGACAGACTGTGCTTGTAACTCTATCTCTTTTGATTTCCATCCCAAGAATTTTCTTAGCTTATCCAAGGTCTTTCATTTCAAATTCTGAACCCAACAGAGCCTTCAATCTATCGATCTCCACCTTGCTCTTAGATGCAATCAACATATCATCAACATATAAGAGAAAATAAATGAAAGTACCGTCTTGGAGTTTCTGAAAGTATACACAGTGATCAAATTTCCTGCGTATGTACTTTTGCTCTCTAATGAAGCTATCAAAAAGCTTGTACCACTTTCGCGGTGATTTATTCAAACCATAAAGTGACTTGCTCAGCTTGCAAGCCCAATTCTCAAGTCCTGGAACTTTGAAGACATCTGGTTGAGACATGTAGATCTCTTCGTTCAAAGTACTATGTAGAAAAGCTATTTTGACATCGAGTTGAGCTAACTCGAGATCAAACTGTGCTACCAAAGCCAACAGTATTCTAATAGATGAATGCTTAACAACAGGTGAGAATACCTCATTGTATTCTATTCCTTCTTTCAGAGCATATCCTTTTGCTACCAGTTTGGCTTTATATCTGATGTTGTCTTTACCAGGAACATCTTCCTTCTTGGCATTGACCCATTTGCAACCAATAGTTTTCTTTCCTTTGGGAAGTTGAACCAACTCCCAAGTCTGATTCTGATGTAGAGACTTCATCTCTTCATCCATTTCCATCTTCCACTTCATACTATCAACTCTCTGCATGGCTTCTCTGTAAGTGCATTGGACATCATCATCAATTATCGGGTAGGCTTCCTAATCTCCCTTCTCGGTCGAGTAGTGGCAATAGATTCTAGTTGCTGATTAATATGCGGTGATGGTAAGAGAACCTCCACCTCAACTGAGATCTCTTCTTGATCATCAATTTCATCTTCACCATGATTGGTAGTCGGTGCAATCTTTTCTAGATCTTCTAGAGTTTTAAGCATCACCTTAGAAAGAGTATTTGGACTTTCATTCTCTTTCTTTGAATTTGTCTGTCTCAACATAATAGACTCGTCGAATGTGACATCTCGACTTAAGATGATCTTCTTGGATTCACCACACCAAAGTCAAAATCCTTTAACTCCTTCCTTAAAGCCCAAGAAAACAATTTTCTTTGCTATAGGATCCAATTTGGATTCACTAACATGAAAATATGCAGGACATCCAAATATTTACAATGAATTATAATCAGAAGCAGGTTGTCCAGACCATACCTCTTTAGGAGTTTGTCCATCTAGTGTAGTCGTAGGAAGTCTATTGACTATATGAGTTGCATATGACAAAGCTTTAGCCCAAAATGCTTACTCAATTTGGATTGAGATAACATACATTGAAATTTCTCAACCAAAGTACAATTCATTCGTTCTGCAACTCCATTCTACTATTGTGTACGAGGAACTGAAAAATGTTTGATTATCCCTTCATCTTGACAAACTTTGAAGAAGGGATCTGATTTGTACTCGCCACCATTATCATATCTGAGCCTCTTAATTTTGCTACATGTCTGAGTCTCGATCATTTTCTTCCATTTAAGAAAGATATCCAGAACTTCATCTTTGTAACTCATGGTGTATATCCAGACATATATAGAGAAATCATCAATAAAAGTCACAAACCAGCGTTTACCTCCAAGTGAAGCATTCTTGGAAAGTCCTCAAACATCCGTGTGAATATAATCAAGAGATCCTTTAGTACGATGAATGGCAGTGCCGAACTTAACTCTTGTTTGTTTTCCCATTACACAATGCTCGCAGAAATCAAACTTTAAGTCTTGGGCATTTCGAAAAGACCTTGCTTAAATTAAGCCTTGCAAAAGCTCTTTTCATTGACATGCCACTAGCGCATATGCCACGGAAAGGAAGAATCATTTGTCTTTTCTTCAAAACTACTTGAGGCGACATTTATTCTTCCTATAAGCGTACTCCCATCTAGAAAGTACAAGTTCGCGCCAGTACCGCTTCATTCTTTACAAATGCACCTCGTACAACTTTTCAAGAGTCCATTTTCCAATGTTACCTTGTAACCATCGAATCTAGAACACATAAAGAAATGAGGTTTTCTTTAGGTCGGGAATATACCTTACATTTGTAAGTCATCTAATTGTAACATCGTGCATCTTTGTCGATAGTTCCAATCCTTTTTTGTTTAGCGAGGCATTGTTGTTGCCCGCACAACTCCTCCATCGAGCTCCTCAAAACTCGAAAACCAATGTCTATTTGGACACGTATGATAAGAACATCCGAATTAAGGATCCACATACGAGTAGGTTTCGATGATAAAGCCCGAAAGAGCCGATTCTTAGTCTTCGTGCGCTTTTGTGCGGCATTTGCATTTGACTTGTCATTGTTTGGGCAATCGTTCTTCTAGTGCCCTTTCCTGGTGATAATAAACCAGCGCACTCGTCCTTGGCGTAGCGTCTTACGGATGAATCTTTTACGGACTTTGATCTGGATTGCCACATTATTTGATTCGCGGATTTTTTGTTCGTCACACTCTGTTGCGTCAATTCCTTTCATATTGGTCTACATGATCATCTTGATCCTTTTTCGGTACTCATTATTTACCAAAGCATTTGAAACATATCTGAACTTAACCTCATCTTTTTCATATAAACGGAGGTTGTGGTTAAATGCTTTCATAGCCCTCAAGTAATGAATTCATGACAATAGCTTTATCTTTATCAATAATTTCAACATCTAAATTTTGCGGATCGGCCAAAAATTTTATTGAAATTATCTAAGTGCTCAATCATAGGGGTATTTCTTTGCATGTGGAAGCGGAAAAAGTTTCTTCTTCAAATAGAGTTTGTTCTCGATACTTTTAGTCATGAACTTGTTGTCTAGTTTCTTCAGAAGCTATGACTACGTTCTCTTTCATGACAAAGTACTGATCTTTCTAAGCATGTAATTGTGCCACAAGCTTGTTGGTTGACATAATTCTAACCTTCATTTGAATAATCTCCTGGCCTGGTCTCCAAGGCTATATTAGATCCTTCTCGGAACAATAGATCTATCTTGCGTTATCGGATACCCAAAGTTATTGGTGCCGTCAAATTTCTCCACCTCAAACTTTGCGTTGGACAACATAGTTCTTCGAGTAGAACAACTTGGTTTTCCAGAAATTCTAAGGTCAGCTTGTTCACTTTCTTCAATCTCTCTTTTATCAGTCATAAGTACAAACGGATAATAGAAATTTTGCACTTACAACTTAAAACAATGTTTTCCAAATTTTATACTTTATTTGAAAAATGGAGTCTGTGGTTGAATCCAGAATGGTCCAATTAGCTAGGAATAGGTCTAACTTAGTTGAAAATGGATGAAAACCGGACCAACTCGGTCCAAATATCACTAGTGACTGAGTTGACTCAGTCCAACTCAGTGAGTTGACTCTATTGCTGGCACCAACACTCCGACGGCTTCTGGCGATGATTCTGATTTTTGATTTGAGCGATTCTTTCACCGTTGTGTTCATCTCGTTGAGAGATTCGATATGATATATAATAATACTATATTTGGCTATGATACCAATTTGTTGTGCACGGAAGCAATAAATAGCGATATATAAATATATCAAAGTGGTAAAAGAATACGCATAATTTACGTGGTTTAAAAATTTGCCTAGGTCCACGAGAGGCAGCAGATATTATTGAATTGAGTAGGAAATATATAGAATACAAATACAGATTTCCTCGCTAATAATATCTCTCAAGTGCTTCCCCAAACTCATAGAAAACTCTCAAATTCACTAAGTATTTTCTCTCTTTGAGTTTGCTTATGCTCTCTCTGATTTTTTCTGATTTTTGCATTGTTCTTCAATGCATGAACTCTTTTCTATTTATAGATGAAGCAATACTCCCTTTTCTTAAATTATGTCATAATTTAAGTCTTAAATTATGCAACTAATTTCTTTAAATTATGGCACAAATTAGGTCACTAATTTGTTATTTTTAGAACCAATATTTAACAATTACTACAAGTGAAAGCACAGTAAAGAAGATGAAGAAAAATGGAAAAGGAAAACAAAATTAGGAAAAAAATATAATTTTCTCTCTTTAAAATTCCTCTCTTTTTAAGAGATGGGTCAGACAGAATAACTTATATGTTAATTGACGTAAAAAATAACGTATGCATGCGTATCATACACTATACACTTAGTTAAACAACAAGAATCGGTTAATTAAAATGACGATAAAATAAAACCATTAGGCCTATAAATTTTATTTTTCAACTTCCATGATTATTAACTAAACCCTTGGTGACAAATTCAAATTATATAAGTGAATTTCTTCAATCGAATTTGTTTAGTGTAACAAGTTTTCTATCATAGTTGTATCGTCTATTTTGTTTAGTCCGGCCATGATAATTATAAATATCTGTAACTCCTAATTTGCTCCATCGAATTTGCTATTATATGTCAAATGACCTCATGTTTTCTTATATATGTTTACCAAATGTTATTTTTGGCCAATTTTACCCAAAGTAAGCATTAAAAGAAGTGATGTGTGAGTTAATAGTATATTATTAATTTCAAACAAATATCAATATAGGCAAAGTTAGATTCCTTAAATTATTAGAAATCATATTGTTTTTTAAAATAAAATTTATTAATTAAATATTAGAAGTTACAATTAAAAATCATCAATTTAAACATGTCAATAAAAAAAATTTATAAACCAAAACTAAAATTTTTATTTAATATATATAGAAAAATCGAAACTCCATCGTCTGTGTTAAAAATACTTAACGATTGTAGCATAATTCCGAACCCAAAAATTAGCTTGTGAATTAGAGGGTTGTTCAGACTTATAAGCAGTACTGTTGTCATATTCTTGGTTGATGTGGGACTTAACATCATCTTTTCACATCGGCTAAAGTCTAGATTTATGGTACAGTTCGGATTTATGGCACAAGGACCGATGAGGGTGAAGAAGCCAAGAGCCTAGCTCTCATCCCATATTAAAAATAATTAATGATTGTATTCTATGTTTAAATGAATATATATGATGACTTTATATAGAAGTTACAAATAAATTAGATATATATATAAAGTAATTAAATATAGATATAACTAAAGTAAATAGATATAAATTAATAGATATATATACATTAATATGTTATTAGATATACATTAACACTATATTAAAGTTTTTTAATTTATTGTTTGATTCTTTCGATTAATATATTGAGTTTTTTAAAACAATTAAAATCGTAGTATTATATCATAATCTTTATGTTTTTCGATGCGATAAATATAAATTAATAATAAAATACAAATTTAAAATATATATTATTTTAAATAAATATTTAGATAAAATAAAAATCATCTAGTAATAAAATTTAGGTAAAAATATATATATAAGTAAAACAAATCTAGTTTCACCGCTACAACCCCTGTTAAAAATTAGTCAAATGAAACATAAATGCATTATCAATTGTTATCTTCTATAAAAAGAAAAATTAAACTTTTAATTAATATTAAGTCATCCAATCATACAACCCATTTTAATATTTTTCTTTTGTATATTATAAAAGTCTATAGATGTTTATTTCATGAGTTTTAATTTGGTCAAAGTCAAAATACTTGCATTCAATCAGATGATAAAGACACATCAAAGTTATAGCAGGTACATATTATAGGGAATTGTGATATAAAAATTAGTAGCTTTTTTATATAAGAATTTACGATAAAATTATAATTAATATGATAATTATTAATTAAAAAAATAAAATTTATTTATTTTATCTATAATTATACTATTATAAAAATTAATTTTAGATATGATTAACAGTAAAGAAAATGTATACAATCGTATCAACTTTAGGATTGATGAGCATATCTATAATCGAGAAGTAATCATACTTATAGATAATATCCGTAAAGATTTTGGAACAATTGTTAAATCATACTTAATTATTTTTACTCACAATCTTATAAAGTTATTATTATCTAGTATGTGTGTTAAATGTATCTATTTTAACACAATTATCCACGCTACTTATAATTATTTTAGCATATTTATTAACAGCACTATTTTGGTATATATATTAACCGTAATTATAATTATTTAGATATATTTTTTTAATTTTATCTATAGATACTTGGATACCATTATCTTTAAAGACATATTTTTTTATAAGTGTAACTATAAATTTTTTTTATAAAAATTATTTATTTTTTATAATTATTTTCCGTGCTTATAGTATTCTCATCCAAAGCCCTTAACAAATAATTTATATAAAATAACTTAATATCAAAAACTTAATAAAATAAATGATGCGATAAATTTAACATTTTAAAGTTTTTCTCATTATACAAAATTATTTGAAATTAGTTGTTGGTTCAAAGTCTAAAATTCATCATTAACATAATAATTATACAAAGCAATTTGTAGTATAACACTTGTCAATCTTTGCTACCCTTGTCAACTAATCTGCCAATTTTTTACTTTTCTCTTGTAATATGATTAATCTGCACCTCTTCAGTTTTCGTAATATAGACTCCAACGAAGTAATAATCTCCCAATGAACCGAAGCAATCTTGGGAAGTTGGATCTTCGATCTGTTGTAAAAAAAATCGAGAGAATATAACTATGAAGAGTTGTATAGGGATGAAAAAAAGAATAACAGATTCAGTTATTTATATCATTGGTTCAGTTTTTATTCAATAAATTTTAAAAATTAAATGAAAATTGAACATGAAAAAACGGATAAATTATATTGCAAACTGTATCCGTTGATATTTAAAATTAATTATATTTATTTAATTAATAATTAAAATTTATTTATTTTTTGTCACATATATATATATATATATATATATATAAATTTTTAAATCTTTTAAAAAAATTAATTTTTTTCAAATATTTTTTTAATAATTATTACGAATTGTTACATGCTGTTAAAAAACATTACTATAAATTATAAAGATTTTTGGATAATTTTATATACAAATTTTATAATTACATTCAAAATTAATTATTTCAATAATAATCTTCACGTTCATGTATATATATATATATATATATATATATATATATATATATATATATATATATATATATATATATAAACTCGTAACCAATGAACCATCACAATTTACATTTTTAAAAACCATTAGTTAAGATCCCATCCATCGATCTCTGATTGGAAACCAAATGAAAATTATGGTATATTATTCACCACATGGGTTCCACCAATGAGGCTCCATTCCTTTATGTCTGAAGTCGGTTGATGAGTAAATTTAACAGTTGGTGCCCTCAATTTTATTAACAAGCGAAAAGACCATCTTCATCTTTTTGCATAACCCAACCACCTCCATTATATATATTGTCGGGGAAATTTCACTAAATAAAGTGCCATAATTAGATATGTTATCTTTGAGCAGTCAAAAGATGCACAGTTAATGTATATTAAAGTAAATAAGTTTAAATTTTAACGTAGTGAAATATATTTTCTTTATATAATAATTATCTAATAAATAAATTAAATATTATTATATATTAAAAGATTTACCTATATCTCCTTAAAATTTATCTATATCAACTCAACTCAATATATTATCATTTTCATATATTATAAATTAAGATTTTCTCTAATCTATTTTATTATTTCTATCAAAACCGTTAAAAAACGTAATTGAAAACTACCAAGACTTATAACCAACTATTTTGTTAGTTTTCTAGTCGATGTGAGACATATTTTTTCAATATTTTCTCTCATATCGATAAGGATTTAGTCCCTCTACCGTGAGGTATTTAAGTAGCGTTGGATGTACTCCTCCACCGCCAAGATTTAGTTATAATATCATGTTAATTCACCTTGACTTAATCCATCCATTTAAAACGTGCTTATAAAGGTAAGAACTGCCTAACTTACAACCAGCTCTTTTGTTGGTTTTTTGATTGATGTGAAATTTATTTTTTTCACGAAAACTTTACAAGAGTACTAAATTAAGCATTTTAATTGATTTAACACCTAATATCATTCTTTTTAAATACTTGTTCATCTATTTTAAGATCAAAACAACTAATTTAGTGATAAACATAAATACATGAGTACAAAAATCGAATACAATATATATATCAACTTAGTTAATTTATGTTGATTTAAGTTTTGAATTAAAAATATTAATTTTTTTATAATTTTACTCTTTGTTAAAGGATTTATTATATAAACAACAAGTTATTTAAATTATTTTTAATTTATATTAAATATTATTTACCGTAATTATTATTTAAAAAGAAAATCAAATGAATGAATGACTTTTAAAGAGAATCAAATAAATGAATGGTTAAGTCATCCATTCATTAAAATATATTATATATAATTCATTTTCGGTATCATTAAGAAAATGTTCGAGAAAATAAAATAATTATAAAATAATATTTGTTTATATCTATCTCATATTGTTTTTATTAAAAACTGCCTATCATATCGTTTAATTTGAATTCTTCTATTTAAACGTAATTTAAATAAATTTACATCAATTTAAATATGTTTAATGTTACGGTATATATTTTAATTGAATCCATTTTTTTTCTTGACTATAAATAAAAATTAATTGGACCTATTTAATGTTATATTATCATGTTATTTTTATTATTATAAATTTTAGTAATATAAATTTTTTTTAGCTCTTAGTAAAAAAATAAGAAAAAAAGAGAATATTTTCAAACAAATAGAAAGAAAAAAAAAAGTTAAAGAACTTGCAATTAATCTTACTGTATATGTCCCCTTATAAAAATCTCGAGCTCGAAACTTTAAAAATATAGAAGCTAAAGATTCAGTAGCCAAAACAAAAAAGAACGGGACATGATGACGATCAACGACAACAACAATTAACTCTGTAAGTGGAGGCCTTCCGGCAATTTGCTACAGATCATTACGTATATAATCTTACACTTATTTAATTATAGTACAAGTAGAAAACGAGAGTGAAGGGCAACAAGATCTGCCGGGTCCGGTGAGGCTGAGGGTGACGGTGGAAGTGGTGCCGGTGGTGGAGTTGCTAAAGGAGTAATAGGTGGATTAGGCCGTGGAGGAGGAGGTGGAGGTCGTCGTGGACGTGATTGATCAGCGACTTCTATATCAGGTATTAATATTATCAATTTGCTATCGAAGTAATTATCAAAATTAGCCACGGAAAGCCCAGGAACACCTCTGGAAGCCTCCGCCACGGAACCACAGATTGAAATTAATAAAGCATAAATAATAATTAACACCAAACTTGACCATAAACATATGGAGCTATTACTCTCTCCCATTCCTAATAAGAGTTTTATTGTTTCTGTATTAATTGTACGTAAATAGCTAAGTATAGGGATGTTATTTTATAGTGTGATTGATGATGATTGTGTATTTGTGTGTTAACTAAAGTATCTTAATTAGTTTTAATATATTTTTTATAAACAAAACAACTGTGTGTTCAAATAAATAATACATATCACGTCACTTAACGCAATTGTGAATTAGGAAGTAGTAGACTTTATGGAATCAATGTTTTTTAAAAATGGTGGGTGAGAACTGAGTGGGGAAGCAAGAATTAGGGTTTTTTTTGTTTTCTTGGGAGACTCTATCCTTGGTTTAAAATTTATCCCATTATTTAAAATTTTTATGGAGACATATTAGTTTCTTGGGAAGACTCTATCCTCAAGTTTGTATCCACTCACAAAACCTACACAAGTAAAACTCTAATATGAAAACAACAAGACTCCAAATGTCCATAACGTACCCATCGTAGAGACCCTCAAAGTCAATAATCTTGACTTGATTTCAATCATTGATCAAAAGATTTGAGGGTTTGATATCTTGATGAACAATCTTTCTTCCATGGAAACAAACCAATCCTTTAAAGATTTCACGATCTAGACCAGTAAGTTCTTATTGGTGTTTAATAGGAATGGCTCCTTAAAATCCTTTATCTATAAATTCTAAAAGGACTTCGATTTCAACATTGTTGTTAAGTTATATTTGATATTGTAATTTACTTATACTTCACTTGTACTACACTTGTATTATTTCACTTGTACTACACTTCCATTATTTCACTTGTACTACACTTCTACTATTTCACTTGTACTACACTTGTACTACACCTCTACTATTTCACTTGTACTACACTTGTACTACACTTGTACTACACCTCTACTATTTCACTTGTACTACACTTGTACTACACTTGTACTACACCTCTACTATTTCACTTGTACTACACTTGTACTACACTTGTACTACACCTCTACTATTTCACTTGTACTACACTTGTACTACACTTGTACTACACCTCTAAACACACAAATGCAACATTAAATCATTCTTTTTTTCTTATCTCTCTATACTCTTCACATGGTATCAGAGCGAGCCATACGTCTATAGGATGTCTTTGTCCCTTAGCATCTTCTGGTAAATTAGGATCTGTTTCTATTTCTGATAATGTAAATTGTTTGCCTTGTCAATTGGGAAAACAACCTGCTTTATGTTTTAATAAAAGTGATTCTACTGCCTCCCCTTTCGACTTAATTCATTCTCGATACTGGGGTCCATCCCCATATCCTACTATAAGGGAACGTGTTTATTTTGTCATTTTTATCGATGATTATTCAAGATTCACATGGATTTTTCTCATAAAACATAGATCCGACTACCTAAAATTTATTATGATTTTTGCCAAAATGGTTAAAACCCAATTTTCTCAAAATATCAAAGTACTTAGAGCCGATAATGCTATGGAATACAAAGAAACAAATTTTTAAATTTTCTTCAACAAAATGGGACTTTTTCTCAATATTCTCGTCTCGGCACATCTCAATAAAATAGAAGAGGAGCGAAAAACACGTAAATATTCTTAATATTGTTTCAGTACTCTCCTCATTTTTAGTTCTTTGGCATTCCGAACGCTTTTGGGGTGAAGCAACTCTACGGCTATTTATACCATCAATCGTGTTCCCATGCTATTATTCACAATCAATCCCCTTGCATGAGCTCTATAGTACTTCTCCATCTTATGAACTACTCAAAGTGTTGTCACAGGCCTATTTTGTTCTTCTTCACCCTCACGAACACAATAAATTAGAACCTCATTCTCGTCTTTGTTCAAGTTTCTTAGGGTATGGAATAGAACACAAATGCTATCATTTACTCATTGGGACTTATCTCTAAACGATCACAGATCTCTCGTCATGTCATCTTTTGGGAACATAAAAAATTTCCTCTATTTCTTCATTTCATGTCTCATCTTCTACCTCACTCTCATTTTTTAATGACCCAACTATTGATTTATTTCCTCCTGACATTGCTCCATTACCTCACCATCGTCTACTATGGCTTCTCCCGACGTGTCGTTCCTTCCGCCGATCCTACCATAACAACATCTTCTCGAGGACCAACTACCTCGATTGTCCAAAGTCATCACTTCGCTGCTCTACTCGTGTAAGTAGTCTTCCTTTTCATCTTCGTGATTACCAATGTTTCTCTAATATTTTGTCTCATCGCGAACCCCAAAACTATAGAGAAACTAGTTCTAACCCTCATTGGAAGAAGCTAGCTTACAGTATGAATTACGTGCATTAACAAAAGCACATACATGAGATCTTATTGATCTTCCATCTAATAAATCTTTCGATTGGTCAGGAAGGGATTTTCAAAATCAAAACTCATTCAGATGGGTCTCAGGAACGATATAAAGCTCATCCGTTGTAAAGCGGTTTTACATAGGAATATGGAATCGACACAAGAAACTTTTGCACTGTAGCCGACTCACCTCCTCGTTCGGCTATCATTGCTCACGTCGCCCGAAATTGGAACATGTTTCAAATGAATGTCAAAAATGCTTTTCTCAACGGAGACACGATTCGAGGAAGTTTATATGAAACCTCCTCCCTGGATACACTCATTCACCTCATCAAGTACGCACACTTCGTCGTGTTTCTACGGCCTCAAACAAGCTCCTCGAGCTTGGTTTGCCAAATTTAGCTCTACATTTACCGACTTTAGTTTCACTTCCAAATTTTATGACTCCTGCCTCTTTATTTGGAAGACTCCCACCTGTAACACTTCTACCTTTACGTAGACGATATGATCATAACAAAAACGACTCTAATGGATTTATTGATCTCAAGTAGTTTCAAAGCCATCAATTTGAAATGAAAGACCTTGGTCGTCTCCACTACTTCTTGGGCCTAGAAATCTCAAGGATATTATCTCTCCCAAGCAAATGACTCTTCTAATATTCTTAATCGGGTTGGCCTTACTGATTGCAAAACTACATCAACACCTCTAGAAACCAATGTCAAACTTACTCCATTAGATGGTACTATTCTCTTAGATGCCACATTATACAGACAACTAGTAGTAGCTCTTATTTATCTCACAAATACCATCCCGACATTGCCTACGCCGTCTCATCCGGGTTAGTCAATTCATGTCCGCTCCACTGTATACCCATTATACCGTGGTTCTTCGTATTCTCCACTACATCAAAGGCACAATGTTTCACTTCGTCTCTACTTCTCCAACAAGTCTAATCTTCTTCTTTCCGCCCTACTCGACGCCGATCAGTGCGTGACCCAACCGATCGTCGCTCTACCACCGGATATTGTTTCTTTCTCGAAACTCTCTTATATCTCGCGAAACAAGAAACAATCTCTCACTTCTCGATCCAAAGACCGAAGTTGAATATCAGGTTTCGCCGACACCACTCAAGAACTTCTTTGGCTCCTTGGTTACTGTTGATACGGGTGTTCTCCAATCAATCGCAACTATCCTATATCAGACAATCGTAGTTGCTCACAATAATTTATTTCATGAACAAACAAAACATATCGAGATTGATTGTCATTTTGTTCGTCAACATGTTCTTCAAGACACTGTTTGTCTCAAATCAATATCCTCCACAGATCAAATAGTTGACATCTTCACCAAATCTCATCTATCAGACAGATTTCAAGAATTAGTTTCCAAACTCAAGTTGATTGTTTCTCTTTCTCCTTGAGTTTGAGGGAGGATGTTAAGTTATATTTGATATTGTAATTCACTTATACTTCACTTGTATTATTTCACTTGTACTTCACTTCCACTATTTCACTTGTACTACACTTGTACTATTTAACTTATACTACACTTATACTACACTTCTATTATTTCACTTGTACTACACTTGTTACAACCCTATAAATAGGGTTCTATATGTACATTCTAAATACACCAAAAAATTCTAAATACACCAAAAAAATGAATGAGTTGGTTGTTGTTATGCCTATTCTTGTTGAGATTAAGATTATTTAATGACAAAGACTAATCAAAGCTCTGCGGAAAAGGCAAAGGATAGTAAGAGGAAAGTCACATTCTGATAGAGGTAGTATTAGATAAAGACGATGTCATTGCAAGTCCTTGCGTCCATTCATCAAACTTGAAAGAAATGGTGGTTGAATCGGTCTTATGACTCAATAATATGATTGAATTATAGCTTTGAATCTATAAATCTTTTTTTATTGGAAGCTAAAAATAGAAAAAGAAGCATCATCGAGAAATTTGAGAATCTAGAAATTTGAGAATTGATTGAGTTAAAAGTAATTAGATTTTATATTTATTGTTCTATATTATATATTTTTATTAAAAAAAATTTATCATATCATTTAATTTTAATTCATCTATTTAAACATAGTTCAAATAAAATTACAATAATTTAAATTCGTTTAGTGTGAATAATACACCATTCAATTGGACTCATTTTTTTTTTCTCGACTATGAATAAAATTTAGTTGGACCTATCCAATATTATTATATTAAGATATTATTTTTGTTATTACAAATTTTAATTGTATTATTTATTTATTTTTAATTTTTTAAAATATTTTATCGTCACTGTTTTTTTTTTCTCTCTCACTATACTAGTCGTTTTTTTTTCAAGTGAAACTATTAAGCTTTGTGAGAGACATGGATTGATGCCATATCAGTATAATTCACGCATTCACAAAGCGAATGAATAACTTACCATACATAAAGTTCAAGACTATGTACATAATAAAAGATAGTTTACTTTAATTCGTAAATAAGTTAATATATATTAAAAGAAAAGGCATATATCTATAAGTATATAATGTAACATGTAAAATAACAATTTTTTTTTCCTTTAAGTAAACTGAAATTTGGTATTTAGAAGATCATGTTCATCAATAATAAATTATCATATATTGATATCGGTACTATGACATATTTTTAGTCAAGTTTAAGTTATTTGCATTTTCAAGTCTTAAATTATTATGATAAAAAAATTATTTATGTTACTTAAAATAAATAATTTATAAAAAATAAAAAAAATGAAAAATTATAATATAAAAATTGTCAATATGTAGTTTCTATTAATTTATTATTTAATTGATAAAAAAATTTAATAATAATTATTAATATTACTTGATATAAATAACTTTTTATAAAAAGGTAAATAATTATTAATATTTTAATTATTAAAAATTTATTATTAAAACCATAAAAAGATAAAAAAAAATTAAATAAATAATTGTAATCATTATTTAAAATATATGATTTAAATTTTTATATATAATATAAATAAAATAATAATTTAAAAATAAACTTTCTTGAGCTCTTAGTAAAAAACAAAAAAAAACTTTTTCAAATCAAATAAAAAGGAAAAAAAAAAAACAATCCACCTGTAACTTAACCACATATGCAACTGTAAAAATACAGTTTAAAACTTTACTAGCCAAAAGAAAAAAAGAAAGATACATGATGAGGATCGACGACAACAACAATTAACTCCGTAAGTAGAGGCAGATCATTACGTATATAATCTTACACTTATTTAATTATAGTACAAGTAGAGAACTAGAGTGAAGGGCAACAAGAACACCACGCGCCATTATTAATAAATTATGCATCAGCATCACGATAAGGAGGTGGCTGCAGATCTGCCGGGTCCGGTGAGGGTGAGGTTGAGGGTGACGGTGGAAGTGGTGCCGGTGGTGGAGTTCGTAGTGGACTAATAGGTGGATTACGCCATGGAGGTGGAGTTCGTCGTGGACTAATAGGTGGATTACGCGGTGGAGGTGGAGTTCGTCGTGGACTAATAGGTGGATTACGCCGTGGAGGTGGAGGTCGTCGTGGACGTGGACGTGGTTGATCAGCGACTTCTATATCAGGTATTAATATTATCAATTTGCTATCGAAGTAATTATCAAAATTAGCCACGGAAAGCCCAGGAACACCTCTGGAAGCCTCCGCCACGGAACCAAAGATTGAAATTAATAAAGCATCATAAATAATAATTAACACCAAACTTGGCCATAAACATATGGAGCTATTACTCTCTCCCATTCCTAATAATAGTTTTATTGTTTCTGTATTAATTGTACGTAAATAGCTAATTAGTATAGGGATGTTATTTTATAGTGTGATTGATCGATGATTGTGTATTTGTGTGTTAACTTAAGTATCTTAATTAGTTTTAATATATTTTTTATAAACAAAACAACTGTGTGTTCAAATAAATAATATATATCACGTCACTTAACGCAACTGGGAATTAGGGAAGTAGTAGACTTTATGGAATCAATGTTTTTTTTTTTTTAAATGGTGGGTGAGAACTGAGTGGGAAACAAGAATTAGGGTTTTTTAAAAATTTATCTTACATCTTCATTTAAAATTTTTGTGAAGAAATATTGGGATAATAGGTGAGTAACAATATTCTAAGTGATTATTTTTTTATTTTTTATTTTTATTATAAAAAATATTATAAAAATTATAAAATTAAATTAATAATAAATATTTTATAATGAAAAAAGAAAATTTTGAAACCAATAAATAATAATAAAATAAAAAATATTTATGTGAAAGGTAATAAAATAATATATATATAATAATAAATACATAATCATTTTATACTAAACAATATTAATAAAATCTTATTACAAACTAATTTAAAATAATAAGAATAAATTATTAATTAATTATAAGATTTTAGATTTTTAGAATTTAAATAAATAATTTTTAAAAATAATTTTTTTATCTTTTAATTGATTAAAAATAAAATATAAAAATTTATGATTAATTTGAGTTTAAATATAATTAAATCAATTAAAAGAATTAAATATATATATTTATTTCTTTATTAAAATATAGCGTATAGTTTCAAGAACGAAACAAGAATGCAATCTCTGTCTTATTACTTCGACTAATATAATAAAACATTGATTTTGATTTTCTGTTTTCCATTCTCCATTTTTAAAATTCTCACAACAATTTTGCCACAATAGATAAAATTGACAACCATAGGAGAGAGTTTTGCTTGTTGCATAATACTTTTTTCTATATATTTTTTAAAGTAATATTAACATGAAAAAAATGGGTAATTATCAAAACCAACTCAAGATTTCTTATATATTGACTTTTAAAGTACGTAACATGGCTTTGAAGTTGATTTAACAAAATCTAGTTTCTCAATTTTATTCAATTGAGTATGAAAATAGAAAAAGATATACATAATATTTTAATGCTCTTTAATATCAGCCATCAATGATTTGTTTATGTCGAAAAGTTTAATTCATGAAGAATAACAAGCATTAAAACTATATTTTTTTTCCTGCGATCGGACTTCCATGTTTCATTTTTATTTTCTTATTTAAGCATTCAAATATTTACTTTGCTTAATTTGTTTTATGAAGTATTTTGATTTATTTTACATTTTGCATACAAGTTTTAAAATTAAAATAACTGTATATTATTTACTCATTTAAATACAAAAAATAAATAAATATGATAACGGTGGATGTTACAAGAATTTAAGAATATATTATATTTTTTTAAAATAATTTTTTTTTAAATTCTTAATCATATATTAATAAATATTAATATATAACTCTTATACCGTAGATATACTATATATACACTATACTTCTTAACAAACTTATACACTTATTATTTTGTTAGTTAGGTACATGATACATATACACTACATTAACGTACACAATATCATTATATAGTTTAATAACCTCCTTTTAAGCTGATGAACCTGACAAAATCATCAATTCATAGAAAAAAATTGTAAAAACATCATATGATCTATTATAAAAATATGGTTAATATTTAAACCTATTTCACACCAAAATCGAATCAAATTGGTGAGTTCAAGTGAAAACAAACTACATTGGTAGAGATATACTATTAATTGAACTCTACAAAACAAAAGATAACATTGTAAATCACAAATTGAGCATTTCACAAAATATAATTTTTTCAGTTAACTTCATTGACAATAAAATACTCACAAGGAGAATAAAAACAACATTCTAAAAACAAATCTCAAATAGTCTGAAAAATTGAAACACCAATACTCGACTCATCATAGAGTTTTGAACACGACGTTGCTCAGGCACTGATGATAGTAGTGATGATACATTTGTAGAAGTGTGCAATAATGTTGGATGGAGAACTAGAGATAACACAATATCTCTATACGAGGCATTGTCAGAATTCTTGATTGCCATTATCAATGACTCAAGGTACACAACTAAGAGAAACAAAATAAATAAAAAAAAAACAAAAAAATATATTATATTCTTCACCATAATAATACTAACCATTTGTGTAAGAAGAACATTCCTTATACCCGATTGCAGTAAGTTTACCAAAGATTTAAGTACAATTCTACATAAGTCAAGTTTGCATCGACTCATATCATACAAACCTTCAAAGTCAACAATCTTAACTTGATTTTGATAATTGATCAAAAGATGTGAGGGTTTGATATCTTGATGAACAATCATTCTTTGATGGAAATAAACCAATCCTTTAAGGATTTGACGGGCAAGGCCATAAAGTTTTTGTTCATGTTTGTTAGGAGTGGCTTCTTAAAATCCTCTATCCATAAATTTTAAAAAGACTTTGATCTTACCATTGTGGTCAAACATATTGTGGCACTTGATGATGTTACCAACATCGCGAAGGATCTTCATCTTCCTACAGATCTAATAACAAACAAAGTCCTTATGATTTCCATAGATCATTTTGTGAACTGTATCTCTACTTTTGCTTCCAATTCATTTGAATTGCTCAAATTTTAAAAATGAATGAATGGATTGTTGTTGAGACTATTATTGTTAAGGTTAAGATGATTTGATGGAAAAGACTAAACAAAGCTCTAAGGCAAAAGCAAAGGACATTGAAGGGAAGGTCGTGCTATGACAAAGGTAGTGTTAGATGAAGATGATGTCATTGTTGATCCTTACATCCATTCATTAAATTTGAAGGAAATGGTGGTTGAGTTGGTCCAATAATATGATTGAATCAAAAAAATGAAAAGTTTTAGTAGCTTTTGAATCTAAAATCTTTTATTTCTTAGAAGTTAAAAAAGGAAAAAAGAATATGAATTGAAAAATAAGAAGGATTAAGAAATTTGAGAATTGATTGAGTTAGAAGTGATTGGGCTTTATACTCACGGGTCTTTAAGAATCTTTAATGCTTTTGATACCATACAAGAATTCAAGAGTATGGTACATTTCTTATTTAAATCTTTTTGAATTCTTAATCATACACTAATATACATAAATATAACAGATATAATACACACACTGTACATCTTAGCAAATTCACGTATTTATTATTCTGTTAGTTAGATACATGATATTTATACATTAGAATAAGACATATAGTATCATTATATAGTCTAACAGATGTAAAATGGCATTCTAAAAATAGGTAGAAAAAGTAATGTATGCAAAACATGGTAAAATATTATCAAACTGATCAATTTGATGTCCTTTACGTGTTCAAATGAACGTTAAATATGGATGAAAAATTAACTTTTTTTTTATTGTTCAATTTTTCATCATAAATAAATGACTTAAAAAAATATTTTATATAAACAAATGAACTACTAAAATACTCCACCCTTTGAGTTCTATAGTAGTTTCAATCCAATAAGTTTGCAACCATAACGACAAACCAAATTTAATAACAAGTGTTGTCGGGGTTTTGGAAAATTTGAAAGAGTTGTGTATTGTTGAATATGTGCAAACAAAATTCATGGACTAAATTTAAGCTAATTCATGCAACTGATGTTTAATTTATAAATAAATTAGTCATAAATAATCAAAAAATTAATTGTCATTATAATAGTATAAAATATTTCTACTATCAAACTTGCAGTAAATTTGGTATTAACTCACTAAAATAGATATTTAAGTCATATTTGATTAATGATAATATAAATATTTTTATTTTGATTTGATTGTTAATTTAAATTGAAATGTAAATTATTCTAATAGTAACAAGGATGTTCATTTCTCCCACCTATTTTAAGAATATGTTAAAATGTTCTATTTTATTCACACATTATACAATCATTTATTATTATTTTTTATTTATCTCATTAAAAATGTTTATTACTTAATTTTGATTTCATTTATAATTTTATCAATTTTATTTTAATATTTATTATTATTTTGATTAAATATTCAAATAAATATAATAATAATAATATTATTTTTATTAAACTTAATTCTTATACTCATTTATATTTTTTTATGCTTTAATTGTATGAACCTAACATGATTTTAAAATTATGGGAAAAGCTCTACCAAATATCTTGGCAAAACTTGATTTCTATGGAAAAAAAAATATATATATACCAAGTTTTTCTTCTTGCATTCAACCAATGCGGCTATTGCGTACGTGCTACGAAATCAAGATTAAATTTCAATTATCAACTGACAAAAAATAATGAAAGATAGTAAAATGATTTATCATCCTATTGTATACATTTTATTTAATATTTTTAATAAATTTAGGATTAAATTATTTCATTTTACTTAAAGTTATGATATTTTTTTATAAATTTATTTATTCCATTTAACTTATTTTAAAATAAATAAGATATTATATCACGTATTATTTTATTATCATAAAAAATAAAAAAGTAGATTTACAAGACAGAATGAAACTACTACCATATATAAACTTTAATTATGATGCTACTGCTGTTTTTCCCTCAAAATATTGCTGCTTCTTTTCTTCATGTGACGAAACGAAAATATTTGTATTTTAAAGGGTGAAGGAAAGTCTCCATGTTTTGTTTTGTTTTGTTTTGTTTTTTTTGTTAAACACTTAAATTCATTCTTTTAACTAATATACTTTAGTATCTTAACATTCATGGTCAGAGATACTTTTTAGATCCAAAACGTACATGCAAGTTCACACAAATCACAAGATAATGATACTGTAATTAATTGTATTAATGTCAATAAAAATGTTATTTTATTTACAATAAATACTAAAAACACATAAAATTATACTTATTTTTACATCAATATTATTTAAAATTTTCATATATTAATATTATCTAAAAAATCAAATGATTTTTCTATTCTTTAAAATAATTATAATACATAATAGAATATAAAATTTATAAGTGTAAAAATGTGTATTAAATTAAATAATATTAATTATACCTTCATTTTATTATTATTTGATAAGTGATTATTAACAAAGAATTATTATTATTATTATTATTATTATTATTATTATTACTAATAAAAGTTAGATAATAAAAATTTAAATTATAATAATATCATCACACAGATAAAAATATAACATCAACGCTTGAACATCAATAAGACGTTGCTAATTAATTAGGGTATTTAGAGTCATTTGAAATCCGAACCAACAGCCATACATTTGGCGGCGACTTTCTTACAAGATAGACTTTGGTGCATTTCTGAGTTTTTTTTTTTTTAAGGATGTTATTTATTTGTCATAGAAGATACTTATAAATTGATTTTTTTTTTATTTTTATTTAAAAAAAATTAATTTATCATAAATTATGATATTAAAATAATTAATATAATAATTAATTATAAGTTAAAAAATAAATCATATTATTTTTTAATGTGCCGATTAGATCTCATAAGCAATATAAAGAGATGAACTTTGTAGAAATCTGCTTAAAAAGAGACTGGCTGAGTATAATGATTCCATAATAGAGCTGTGGGTAATTACTCTGTTATATGGGATGTGGAAATCTCGATGTAAGCTGCAATATGATGGACGGGTGATTTGTAATATAGCTGGGTGGTACAACATGCAGGCCAGTGAATTCCAGCAACATATATAATACTTTTCCACTTACAACTGACCGCGCACCATTTGTTGATTCTGGGCATTGGACTCCACTAACGGAAGGGATATACAAGCTGAATGTTGACGCTGCTATTTGCTCGCCTCAAGAATTAATAGGATTGGGTTGTGTGGTGCGAAATTGGAATGTGGAGGTCATGGTTGCAATTGTTGATACAAAAAAAAAATGCGCTATTTTCTTTTCTTGATATATATACGAAGTTATGGGCAATGTGGTATGGTCTTTGATTTTTTTTTTTTTTTTTTTTTGGAAATTAGATTCCACGAAATCATCTTAGAATCGGACTCATTATAAGCTACTCAAATGATTAAAGGTACTGAATGGTAAGTTATTAGTGATGCAAGGGAACATCGTATAAATGATATTAAATATTTTATTTCTTTTCATCCCAAAAAATAAAAATATTTTATTTCCTTTATTAGTATCTTTTTTTATTGTGTTTATTGTGAATGATAGGTGAATAATATAGCTACTAGGTAGGTATGATTAAACAATCTGAAAAATATCTTTAAATTGAAACATTTAATACGATATACAGAGATTTAGATTTATATCGAGTTGGATTGAAAAATTTTATAACCGGATCAGATTTAGATTAATAAATTTTATAATATATTATATTTAATTTAAATTTAATTATTATTAAATTATAAATAAATATATATTTTATTTTATAATCTGTTATATTTAAATATTATGTATACTATAATTATATTATATTATTATTTTAACTTAAAAATAAATATAAATATTTATAATAATTTAATAACTATATATATATATATATATTTTTGATTTTCTTAATTGTAATTATAAACAATAAATTTTATTACAAATACATAAATTTAAAATTTAAATATTATGTGTCGTATGTTATATATAACAATAGTTTATAAATAAATATTTGTATTAGTCTGAAATTATCGATCTGAAAAGATATGATTTATTTGAATGAAGATTAATTATAATTAGAATTAAAATCTTAAAATTTAATTTAAACTAACCATAAACAAACGCTATATTACTTAAATTGAGTCTAACTATATAGGCTTTAACCCATCATGATAAATGATGTTTCGAGCATTATTATTTTATATAGCATGGATATCAAATAAGACTTACACGGATATACTATTTATCATCTACTGAATTTTATTAAAATAAAATAAAAATTATTAAATTTATGATATATGAGCGATAATGGAATATCTTTTATCTCCCTCAAAAGTTATTTTTGACTGTAAATTAACATTCATCATCTTCTTATTTTGATAAGAAATACACTTACTTGTAAATATTCACCCAGATTGTATTTTAGGGTAATTTTTTTGGTCTAGATATTAATCAAAGATTATTTATATTATAATTATGCTTATTTTACTTATAAGTTTCGATCTTTCTCACAAGAGGAAGGCACTAGTTTCTTTGTTCAGCAACATTAATTTTTCCTTTGCTCTAATTATATCTTTCTATATAGTCACATTTTATAAGAAACCATGGCTATAGGGTAACCTACTGCCACAGTTAGACAATAGTTTATAAAAACCATTACCATAGGTTACCATACAGTGATAATATATTTCACACTATATAGTCACAATTTTTATCTAAAATCCTGCTTATAGGATATCGTATAGCTAATGGTCATGGTTTTTATAACCGTGTCTAAAGGGTCACGAACACGGTTAAAATGGTTAAAGGGTTGTCTTTGTATAGATATAGTTTGCAGCTCAGACTATACCTCTTCCAAGGTCGTTGAAGGAGGTTCTCAAGGACAAAAGACAATCGATAAAGAAAACTAGAAGATGTCGATGAGGAAAGATAGGTAACAGTGGCAATATTGATGATAGGTTGGATTATTAAATCTACTTGGAGTGAGTAAAGGAACAAGCACAGTTACAGTAGACTGTACAAACTACAATAATCAGAGCAAAATTTTGAGTTCTAGTAAAAATGTAGGTATTATGTTCATATTAGAATAAAATTAATAAAAAGTGATTCGACAATTTATGTTCTACTATTCAGAGCAACTTATACATTATTTTTACCCCTTTTTAAGAATTTTTTTTTAATTATTTTTAACTTCCATATTTTGCCCTATAATTATTTTTAACTTCCATATATATTTTGCCCAAATAAAATGATGTATATTTAGAAATAGAAGAATAGAGTAGGGAAGGGAATAAGGATACAAGGGGGAGAAGTTTTATTGTTTACAATAATTCAAGTATGATTTTTAATTATAAATATACGTCATATTTATAGAATTAAAATGATTAAAGAATCTAAATATTAAATAATTTTTAGATTCTAATTAACATGTACTTACAAATTAGAAACTTAATAAATCCTAATTATCATCGTCTAGATAAAATTTATTTAAAATAAAACGATCTAGATAATTATCTTCTTATATTGCATTATTTTACACGACTAACAAAAAATTAACTCGTGACGTGAAACAAAAAACATCAAAGAAACTTAGAGAATAACACCAATATTTTTTATTCATGCTTAATGAAAAACCAATAATGAGATAGCAAAAAATGAATCTAAAAAATAGTCAAAGACAACAAGGGGACTAGCTAGAGTCATCTAGTTAAGTGATAAAAACCCTTATATGAATAAACCATCAAACTTGAGAACTCATTAATTTAAGGATAATAGGACAAATTTTCACCTTCTTTTTTGTGATAACAAATTTATTTGAGAAAAGTTTTTCTTAAAGAATTGGCACTTGTGGAAGCGAATATCAAGTCCAATTTTGGTTGCATAAATTAATAATAATGGATAACAGCAAAAGTAATAAGCAATAAGAAATTAAATGGCACACAATGATTTAAGTGGTTCAACTTTTCAATATGAAAAGTCTACTCCACTAACGACGGCACACCGAGAAAAATCCACTAATAATCAAAAGGAGATACAAACACCAATTTTCAGAGCTTCACAAATTATACCAAAATCTAAAATCAACCCACAAAATATCACATGCTAAAATTCGGTAATATATAGCAAGATAAATTAACAAACTTGCTATTAAATCAAATATTACCGTCTGAGAATGAGAGAATCACTACAAATAACAATGAAATGGATAGTTTGTCCTTGGTGATTTTCCTGCTGCCTTCTCTTAGTCATTATGGAGGCGCACCTCATTTTCTCTACGTTTGTTCTTATTCTTGTCAGACACGTAGAGGTCACAACCCGGAAGCAAAATGGTGTTTGCAGAGGCCCATAGCAAATAAAGTGAGAAGTTCTAGTGAGATTAGCGTAACTTATGCTATTATTGCTTGTTTTCTTTTCTACAATTTCTTTGTTTTTTGGTGGTACCTGCAAAAATCTGTTTTTCCTTTTCAGTGACATCTCTCACACAAAGAAAGGAAACAAATGAATATATATATAAGAGGAAGAGGGAAGGGTTTTAATATATGGGTTTGGGCCTTTTGTTTTGGGCGATTAAATAACAAATCTCCACCTTGGCTCAAAAACAAACAAATTCTTCAAATGAAAATTCCTTTGGATTACCAAATAGCAGGTCCAAAACCCAGAAGAGTGATCATCTTCTACAAATACCAAGCAATGCTTGAACTTGTTAAATGGGAACTGGTTTGGTTAACATATCAATTTGGATTCTGTAGTGACTATCTTATTGACAAACAATGATAGCACGAGAGACAATGTCACGAACAAAGTGATATCGACATCGATATGTTTGGTTCTTTCATGATACATAGTATTCTTAGTCAAATGTATTGCCACTGACTATCACAAAATACAAAAGAAGTATCTCATCGTAAACCCAGATCACAATCCAAACCTCTAAGCCAAGCGACTTCTTTCGCGCTTCTTTCGCTGCCATATATTCCGCCTCCGTGAACAAAGCAAGCGTAGATTGTAAAGTAGCCTTCCAACTAATGGCCAATGAGAAAGAGTGAAGACATAACTATCGAGATCTTCTTCTATCGAAATCACCAGCATGTCCGAGATCGCGCATAACGATAACAACGCGACAAGGGTATTAGAACTCCCATCATATACCAAACCAAAATTAGATGTACCTCTCAAATACCGAAGTATCCATTTCATCGCTTTACAATGACCCTTACCAGGATTACTCAAATATCTGGACAACACTATTCGTACGTGAAATGTCTAACGAGTACAAACCATAATGTCATCAAACCGCGAACGTAGCATGTGGAACCTGAGACATGTACCGCTCTTCTTCTTCTAACTATGGTGAGAAATCCAAAGAAAGCCTAAAATGACTAACGGCGTCTTCACGAGTTTAGAATCTTTCATGCCAAAGCGTTCAAGAACTTTTTTCAATATAACTTTTCTCGAGTCAAATAAAGCTTGCCCGGCATGTCATCCCCCTCAAATTTCCATGCCCAAAATTTTCTTCGCCGCACCCAAATCTTTCATCTCAAATTCACCATTAAGTTGAGACTTTAATTTTTGAATCTCGGACTTATTCTTAGAAGCAATAAGCATGTCATCAACATAAAGCAACAAATAAACTAATGAACCATCATGGAATCTTTTATGATAAACACAACTATTATAATCAACTCAGAGTAACCATGATCAATCATAAAAGAATCAAACCGCTTATACCATTGCCTTGGAGATTGCTTGACCCATATAAAGACTTATTCAATAAACAAACATGATCTTCCTTACCTGGAAAAACAAACCCCTCTGTCGGTTGATGCATATATATTTGTTCTTTAAGCTCGCCATGTAGCAAGAATGTCTTGACATCGTCGTTCTAATTCCATGTCAAACAATGCAACCATAGAAAGCAACACACGAATAGAGCTATGTTTCCAACGGGAGAAAATACTTCATTGAAGTCAATACCTTTCTTCGACAATAGCCCTTGCAACAACACGTGCCTTGAACCTAGGCTTCAACCTCGGGTATACCTTCCTTTTTCTTAAAGACCCATTTGTTTCCAACAATCTTCGCCCCTTAGGTAGTTTCACCAATTCCCGTGTATGATTCTTATGAAGTGATTCAATCTCTTCATTCGCTAACAACCAACCCAGTGAGCAGACTCGTCACAAGTGACAACTTCATGATAACTAGAAGGTTCGTGCACCTGCATAGACTCGCCACGTACAATGCAAAAGAAACTAAGTACGCATCGCGTACCTGCGAGACGTCTAATCTCTCTTATTCCTTTACCCTTAGCGATACTATATGGTTGCTCGTATTTGCTCTTTCTGCACATCATGAGCAGAATCGTCTATCTCATCCACAAATGGTTGATCTGAAGTACCTCTTGCAACTGACTAGGAGCTCCATTCTCGAGCTCCACATGCTCACTAACACCGCGGTCTTTATCTCGACAATAGACTCTTTTCTTCTTTTGCAACATAGAAAACTCATCAAACTTAGCATCTCTGCTAATCAAAAATTTAGGTGACTTGGGTTCAACACACCATAATCTATAACCTTTCACCCCCCGAAGGATACCCCGTAAATATGCATTTCAATGCCTGAGCTCGAGTTTACCATCATTAAAATGACGCATCGCGAGACAACCAAAAACTTTCAAATCGAGAATAATTAGCGGGAGTACAAAGAATACCTCGAAACGGAGTCTTGACTCAATGCGATTGATGGAAACCGATTCACCAAATAACAGGCGGTTACAGATTCTGGCTTGACCCAAAAAGATTTATCCAAGTCGGCTTGAAAGAGCATACAACGAGCTCTTTCCCAGAGAATCCTATTCATACGTTACTCCATTTTGTGGTGTATGACGACGTAGTGCGGTGTCTCATGTATGCCATTTCTTTCACGTAACTCATTAAATTGTGTCACAAAATTCCAAACCATTATCGGTTCTCGAATGCTTGATTTTCTTGTTTGTTTGATTTTCTATACAAGCCTTGAATTTTACAAATTTTGAGAACACATCATTTTTATTCTTCAAAAAATACACCCATACATGTGAGAGAAGTCGTGATAATAAAAGTCAACATATGCACGCACTACCCAGGACGCAACACGAGAAGGACCACAAAGATGCGAATGAATATAATCAACGGTACCTTCGTTTTATGGATGGATGTACTTGAACTTGATCCTACGATGCTTTCCATAGACACAATGCTCACAGAATCAAGCTTCCCGGGTTTTCTAACCCGCAAGCAAATCCCGTTTGCTCAAAATAGACATCTACCTCGCTCGTATGCCAAGCCGCGTATGCCATAATCGAGTAGTGTACGAATCTTGATGTGACGAGGATGAAATTGATACTGCTTTAATAATAGTGCTACCCTAAAGCATATAGAGACCACGCGATAATTTCCTTTAATAACAACGAGAGAACCGCCATAACTTTTAAAACTCCACCTTTAGCTACATACTTATAGCCTTGTGAATCAAGAGTACTCAAAGATATCAAATTCTTTTTCAAATCTGGAACATGGCGAACATCTTTCAAAGTCCTAACAATACCATCATGCATCTTGATTCGGACAGTAACAATACCAACAACCTTGTAGGACATATTGTTACCCATCGAAATGACACACCCCGATTGATAGGCCGATAAGTGCAAAACCAATCTCTCTTTGGGGCACATATGGTAAGTCAACCCAATCAAGAATCCAAACATCTCCAAGAGAACGATAGATACTAATAGAACATTTTCACCATCGAACCAGAACTATCTGTAACACCAAAGACATCATTAGTACCAGGAAGACGTTGTGGCGGATTTTCCTTTACCTTTGAGTTCTGGACAATTTACTTTCCAATGCCATTCTGACGTGATAATTGCATTTATCTTTTCTTTTTCTAGATTTGGATCTAGACTTGCCTCTATTCTTGCTTGTGCCTTTTTCTTGATTTCTACCTCGACAAATAAACCGTCATTATTATCATTGTTGCTTGTAGACACACCTTTTTCTTCAACTACGGAATTCAAAGGCTGCTTTGACATCTTTCAAAGAAATAGTGTCTAGCCATATAGCATGGTATCAACAAAATGTTCAAATGAATAAGGTAAAGAACATAATAGAACTAAGGCTGATCCCATCATCAATCTTAACACCCATTTTTCAAATCACGAATAATTTTAGTAAATTCATCTAGATGATCGTGCAGGTGTACCTTCCGACATTTGAATGTATACAAACGGCGAATATAACAAATTCTCCAATTTAAGCCATAACCCAATGATTCCTCATCACCAACCTCGTAATACCTTATCGGACGAGGATAAGCAATTCAACTCAAAGCATTTTCCATCAATGCATCTTTTTCTTCATTAGTCAATTTTTCTAGCAATTTATCCTTACGCGAGTGTCTTAATGAGCCATTCTTTAACTAATACGACCCGCGTCTTCATACGTAAGACTAAAATCATTTCTAATTGAATTTCTCAATTTCGTATATTTTGCCGCATGTGGAAAACCCAATATTAAATAAACAGAAGCACAACCCATAAAATATGAAACCAATCAGAAAAACAAGAAGCTCAAAATAGATCCAAAAGAGCAAACTTGATAAGTTCAATAAATAACAGAATAACCCAATAGCTATGGTACCAATTTGTTAGAGAATTGGCACTGCGGAAGCGAATATCGGTCCAATTTTGGTTCGCAAATTAATAATAATGTATGACGAAAGTAATAAGCAATAAGAAATTAAATGGCCAATGATTTAAGTGGTTGACTTTTTCAATATGAAAAGTCTACCCCACTCATGCATTCATGACACCGAGGAAAATCGCACTAATAATCGAAGCGGAATACTAAACACGATTTCCAGCCTTCACAAATTATACCAAAATCCAAAATCAAACCCACAAAATATCCCTTCTAAATTACTGGTAATATATAGCAAGATAAATTAACAAACTTGCTATTAAATCAAATATTACCGTACAAATGAGAGAATCACCACAAATAACAACTGAAATGGACAGTTTGTCCTTGGGCTGATTTCCTCTGCTCTCTTAGTCTGTTATGGAGGCAGCCAACCCTCACTTTTCTGCAGTTTTCTGTTCTTGGGCTGCTGTACATGTAGAGGTCACAACCAGAAGCAAAACGGTGTTTGCAGAGGCCACAAGTGCAAAGAAAGTGAGAAATTCCAGTGAGATTAGCAGAACTTCTGCTGTTACTGCTTGTTTTCTTCTTTTTCTACGGCTGCTGTTTTTCTGGTGGCTGTAACTTTTGAAATCTGTTTTTTCTTTTCTAGCGGCATCTCTCACAGAAGCAATAAAGAGAAACAATAAATATATATAAGAGGAAGAGGGGAAGCGTTTTAATATATGGGTTTTGGACTTTTGTTTTGGGCCAATTAAATAACAGTTTTCTTCTCTGTTCTAAGTTGAAATAGATTTAGCTTAAAGTTTGAGAAGAAAACATGTTGCATTTTAGCAACAGTTTCTATATATCAAATATAATATTTTGCATCTCAACTTATGTGGATTGTGGTATAAAATGCACAACTTGCTCCTCATAGGAAGTTTGCTAGGAATATATAATTTTATATTATCCATCATATTCAAATACTAGTTAAAAAAAACATTACCGAACTTCTTGCCAAAAAAAAAAAAACCTTCAATGTAACTGAACTAGAGACATATGTTTACCTGTTAGAATGAACCAGTTGAACCAAGAAACGGGTTTGTTTCTACAGAATCGGATTGGATAAAATTAAGTCAAACCAATCGAAATTTAATCGAACCGGATGGTTTTGGGTGACTAAAGTTGGTGTTGTGCTGACAGCGGTTGGCTGCTGTTTGGTGACAGGGGAGGCGACAGATGGTTGGGTTGGGATGGGTGTTACTTGTTTTTGGACTGTGCAGATTTTTGGGAGGCAGATATAATTTAAAAAAAAAAATTGATGAAAATTTTGTATCGATGTAGATTCGAAAATAGAGAGATAATATAGGATAAGTTTTGTTGTATTAAATAATTCAAATATGATCTTTAATTACTATTCTATGTCATCTTAATAGGATTAAAATGGTTAAACTGATAAATATTAAATATTATCTAAATTTTAATTAATAATATATATTTAAATTCAAAACATAAATAAATATATTGATTTTATTTTATTTAAAAAATATATGTAAATCCTTCGAAGATCGAATCCATTCCCAGATTAGCCCAAAGCCATCTCTCATTAGAACACAACCAATATCCATTAGAGTTTTATTTGTTTTACTTTATAATAATTAAGAACAATATCTGTATTCTACGGTGGGGAAAAACACATTCATATCAGCTCTAAGAGTGTAATTGGGTGATAAAATGTAGAAAATAAAGTGAATACAATTAATGACCAAAAATGGAGGAATTTCTTTTTTCTAAAATTGTATCATGACTAATATAAATTAATAAATGTATTTAATTTATAAAAATAAATTATAATTTTTTTCATATAAGAAAGGAAAGGAGGTCTCTTAAACCACCACTAATATTAATAAAACAAATTACAAGTCATTGCATATTTGAACCCAAGACACTCGTGTCATGAGTCTATTTTTACTTTTACCACTCATGTATTAGAAGAATCATATACAATAAAACATGATGATGTGTACGCCTCCTAGCTTTTTTTTATTTTTTTTCCCCCAAAACTAGAAGCTTCCTTAATTAATTGATCTTAGAACATGATGTAAAAGGAAAAAAAGACGAATAATGGTATACAATACAAATCAAGAGAACCATAAAACCATGCATAAATCATCAATGGAAGACTCTTCCATGGCTATGGTTGGTACAGTGATGGCGATGAAGGTGGCGGCGATTGATGAAGATGCATATTGGGCTTTGGTGCTGGTGGCGTCGGTCTATCACCAATCTTCCTAGTCCCTATCTTATTGAAAAATTCACGAGACTTAGAATACTCAGGAACAACTCCAGAGGCCTCCAGAATGAGAAGAGAATTTGATAGCAAAACCCCACATATGATCATGAAACTTAGAAAATATGAACTTGCACCCATTTCTGATGCATCAACTAGTTTTGAAATCAGTTAATTAATGTTTGTAGTAGCTATGAACAAGTTTTTATAGCGGTTACTACCGTCAAAATATTATTTATAATTATCGGAAAATAATTAAAATAATAAACTTAAAACTTTTAATCACAAAAATAACACCATTTATATTGATATTATATATTTTTATTGTTAAAAAAAATTTAATATATTATTTTATTTTAAACGTCATCTAATTGAACATAATTTAAATTAAATTACAGTTATTTAAACTCATAATGCTGAACGATATTTAATTAGATTATATTCTATATTATTTGAGTGTTATTTTTGTTATTATAAATTTTAAGAGTTTATTTTTTTTCTCAATTATTTTTAGGGTTTTATACATGTTCTCCATGAAAAAATACAACTTGATGCAAATCATGAAAAAAATACAACTTGATGCAAATTATAAACAGAAAAAAGAACAAGTTGATTCAAATTAATTAACAATATTATCATTTTCATGCATCTCATAGTAAAACAAGATTAGTTATATAAATAATGAATTAGTGCTTTGCATCTGTCCAAGAGATGAAGCTTCGAGGAGGAGATTGTAATGTGGTGATCCGGTGGACACTAATTTGAAGGGTTTTTTTATTAGAAAAGAAATTATCAAAAAATAGTTGAATATGATTAATTGATTAAAGATATGGCATAAAAGGTGGAGTCTTTAAATTCTTAATTACTGGTGTTCAAAGCCAAATACAGTTAGAATGATCTTTGCAATCATGATTAATTTTATAAAGGATTCGATATTTAATGGTTGTAAGAAATCGATATATATAAACCTTGACCAAACTATATTTGTTTTCCTGGCTAATTGATCAACGTTGAAACAATATTTATCATAAATTTGGTGTATATCTATGTAAATCTATCAGACTTTATATGATATTGTAAATTAAAAAAAAACTATGAAAATAAAAAATTTTTGTTAGTTTGTAAACTTGTTTACAATCTCAAAGAAATCAAAAACAAAATTTGAAATATTCTAGCCCATTTGAAGTCCAGCTCGTGGAAGCTTCTATGGTGATGATCTGGATTGATAAGGATGCATGTCATGGTTGTTGAGAAGAAGAAAAATCAATGGGTTAGGTAAGAAGATAATTGTATGGTTTATATTATTTTGGTAGGTTTAGATTGTATGGCTTAGATTTATTTGTTGTTTCTATAAATACCTCTCATTAGCAATGTAATAATCAAGCTAAATAAATCAGAAACAAAAATTCAATAATTTCTGAGTATTTTTGGAAAATTGTTCTTGAGTGTTCTTGAGTTTTGAGAGTTTTGATTCATAATTTTACAACAAAGTGGTATCAGAGCTGTAGTTGGAAATATAAATATACACTATTGTATATCAAATTGAAGCTCTCGATGAGACAAATCCGAAGCCGCAAGAATCATCCAAATCGGAGTTCGGACGCGCCGCCACGATCCTCTAGAAGTTTACCGAGAAAGTGAGTTAACTCATTTGAGTCAGTAGGGATTGGCCAAGGCGAGTGAAGCACCGGCCGAAGCCGCCGAGCTGAGCCACCAAGCCGTTTGACCGAGCTGCCGAGACAGGTGACCAAAAAGTTGACTTTGACCGTGACTTTGACCGTTGACCGAAAAATTAGATTTTCTCACGAAGTTTCTTCTAAGGTTTTTTGACGTTCTGAATCCATCTGTGTGATCAGAATTTACAAATTCTTACTATATTGAGAGTTATTTCAAATGGAGGTATGTCATCGTTTCAAGTCCCGACACTCAACAACGACAACTATGATATTTGGAGTATCAAGATGAAGGCTCTTTTGGGTGCACATGATGTGTGGGAAGTCGTAGAGAAAGGCTTAGGTGAGCATGTGACGATGAAGCTAACTCTACGCAAGTGCAAAAGAATCTTTGAAAGATTTGAGAAAGAGAGACAAGAAAGCTCTTTTTCTTATCTATCAAGCCTTAAATGATGATGGGTTTGAGAAGATTTCGGATCTGACATCTTCCAAAGCGGCGTGGAATAAGCTTCAGAATTTCTTTCAAAGGAGGCAGAAAGTGAAGAAGGTTTGTCTCCAAACACTAAGAGGTGAGTTTGAATCTCTACATATGAAAGCTTCCGAATCTATTTCCGACTATTTCTCGAGAGTCGCAGTTGTTTCTAATCAATTAAAAAGAAACGGTGAGATATTGGGAGATGTTAGAATAATGGAGAAGATACTTCGTTCATTAGATTCTAAATTTGAACATCGTCGTAACGATTGAGGAAACAAAAGATTTGGAAGAAATGGCCATTGATGAACTCAATGGGTCATTACAAGCAGCATAAGAAGAAGCAAGGGATCAATGAGCAACTCTTCAAGATGCAATTCAAGGATAAGCATGAAAGCCAAAGCAATGATAGAAACCAACGTGGCCGAGGTAGAGGTAGAGGCCTTGGACGAGGTGGAAGCCACGGTCGTGGACAAAGTTGGAATTATAACAACAATTCCAAGAACTTTGAAAGAGCAGAAAGCTCAATGCAAAGTCGAGGAAGAGGTAATATGAACTCAAGGTATGAAAAATCTCAAGTTCAATGCTATAATTGTCAGAAATTTGGACATTATGCTTCAGAATGTAGAGCTCCCAATAATAGAGTAGATGAGAAAATCAACTACATAGAGGAGAAGACCGATGAGAAAGAAACTCTTTTTTTCTAGCACGAAAGGAGGGTAATAGTAGTCAACCAAATGCCTGGTATCTTGACAGCGGAGCAAGCAACCATATGTGTAGAAGGAAAGACATGTTCGTGGAACTAGATGAGTCAGTAAGTGGAAATGTTTCATTTGGAGATGATTCAAACGTAGCAGTGAAAGGAAAAGGTAACATTCTTATTCATTTGAAAGATGGGCAACATCAATTTATTTCCAATGTTTACTATGTCCCAAATATGAAAAGTAACATTTTAAGTTTAGGACAACCGTTAGAGAAAGGTTATGATATTCATATGAAGAATTGTAATCTTTCTATAAAAGATGATAAGAATAACCTCGTTGCTAACGTGCCGATGTCAAAGAATAGAATGTTCTTGATCAACATACAAAATGACTTTGCAAAGTGTCGAAAGCTGCTTATAAAGATGCATCGTGGCTATGGCCTCTTCGATTCGGACATCTCAATTTTGGAGGATTGGAGCTGTTGTCTAAGAAGGAGATGGTGAAGGGACTACCTTGCATTAACCATCCTAATCAACTTTGCGAAGGGTGCCTACTCGAAGCACCGGTCGGGAAAAGCTTTCCAAAGGTCGGACTCGAGAACGAGCCGCTCGAGCTAATCCATACTGATGTGTGCGGACCAATCAAGCCTAGTTTTCTCGGTAACAGTAACTATTTTCTTCTTTTTATTGATGATTTTTCAAGAAAAACTTGGGTATACTTCTTGAAATAGAAATCATAAGTTTTTGAAGTATTCAAGAGGTTTAAAGCTACATTGGAGAGAGAAAGAGGTAGAAAAATCAAAGCCATGAGATTAGATCGAGGTGGAGAATTTACATCCAAGGAGTTTCAAGAGTTCTATGAAGCAAATGGAATTCATAGATCTTTAACAGTGCCAAGATCCCCGTGAAAATGGTGTAGGTGAAAGAAAGAATCGAACAATCCTCGATATGGCCACGAAGCATGCTCGAAAGCAGAAACTACCCAAAGAGTTTTGGGCGAAGTAGTAGCATGTGCGGTTTACTTGTCAAACCGATCTCCAACAAGATGTGTATGGGGAAAGACATGAGGCATGGAGTGGAAGAAAGCCTGGTATTTCCAGCACCAGTTCTTTGGAAGTATAGCCCACTGCTTATGTACCCGGATGAGAGAAGAACGAAGCTTGATGATAAAACGAGAGTTTTATCTTCATCGGTTATGATACTAATTCAAAGAGCTATAAGGTCGTACAACCCACAAAATAAGAAGATTGTGATTAGTCGAGATGTGGTATTCGACGAAGAAGGAGAATGGGATTTTTAACTCTACGCGGATAACTTCAATTTCTTTCCTCAGTTTAAAGAAGATGAGCAGAAAATGAGGGAGCAATCCGTAGAAATTCAACAAGAGCCAATGACTCCACTTACTTCACCAATGCCAATCACTCATGAATATTCATCATCATCTTTGAGTGGAAGTGAAAGAGTCGTGACACGTACAAGAAATCTCCAAGATCTTTATGAGGTAAGAGAACGACAAGATAATCTTACCTTATTCTGTCTCTTTGCTCATTGTGAACCAGTGAGCTTTCAAGAAGCTGTACAAGAGAAGAAGTGGAGAGATGCGATGGACGAAGAAATCAATGCTATAGAGAAGAACGACACATGAGAACCTGTTTCACTTCCCAAAGGGCATAAGGCAATAGGTGTCAAATGGGTGTACAAGGCGAGGCTAGTAGCAAAAGGATATAGTCAAAAGGCTGGAATTGACTATGATGAGGTATTTGCTCCTGTTGCTCGATTAGAAACTATAAGACTAATCATTTCTTTGGCAGCTCAAAATAAGTGGAAGATACATCAAATGGATGTAAAATCTTCTTTTCTAAATGGAGTCCTTGAAGAAGAAGTCTACATTAAGCAACCATCAAAGCTATGAAGCAAAAGGTCACAAAGACAAGGTATTGAAGTTGAAGAAAGCTTAGGTTAAAACAAGCACCGTGACGTGGAATAAGCTGCATCGACAGTACTTTTACGGAGAACAAC
Source organism: Hippophae rhamnoides (assembly GCA_033030585.1). Classification (NCBI taxonomy): domain Eukaryota; kingdom Viridiplantae; phylum Streptophyta; class Magnoliopsida; order Rosales; family Elaeagnaceae; genus Hippophae; species Hippophae rhamnoides. Next base: position 33,143,734 of record CM065432.1, read on the forward strand.
TTCAAAGTGTCACATGAACATTCACTTTCTACATCAAGATTGAAGATGGTGATATTCTAATCGTTTGTCTATACGTAGATGATCTCATCTTCATAGTAATCCGAAGCTATTTGAAGATTTTAAGAAGGTGATGACCCGAGAGTTTGAAATGACAGATATCGGGTTAATGGCATACTACCTTGGAATTGAAGTGAAGCAAAAGGAAGAATGTATCCTCATCTCTCAAGAAAGCTATGCAAAGGAGATACTAAAGAAGTTCAAGATGAACGATTGCAAGCCGATCAACACACTAGTGGAATGTGGAATCAAACTATCCAAGCATGAAGATGGTGAAAATGTGGATCCAACATTTTTCAAAAGTTTAGTTGGAAGTCTGCGTTATCTCACGTGTACAAGGTCTGACATCCTGTATTCCGTTGGATTGATTAGTCGCTATATGGAGAAATCAACAATCACTCATTTTAAAGCTGCAAAAAGAATCCTACGCTATCTAAAAGGTACAATTAATTTTAGCTTGTTTTATTCAGCTTCTAATAATTACAGGCTTGTTGGATATAGTGATAGCGATTTTGGTGGAGATATAGATGATCAAAAAAGCACCTTCGGATTTGTGTTTTTCATGTGACATACTGCTTTTACATGGATGTCAAAAAAGCAACCGATTGTCACCTTGTCTAGCTGTGAAGCAGAATATGTAGTAGCTACCTCATGTGTTTGCCATGCAATTTGGCTGAGAAACTTGTTAAAGGAGCTAAGTTTGACACAAGAAGAGCCAACCAAAATTTGTGTCGATAACAAGTCAACCATTGCCTTAGCCAAAAATCTTGTTTTCCATGATCGAAGCAAACACATAGATACTCGATATCATTACATCAGGGAATGCATCACAAGAAAAGATGTACAACTCGAGTATGTAAAATCACAAGATCAAATTGCCAACATCTTCACTAAACCACTCAAGCAAGAAGACTTTGTCAAATTGAGAAATTTGCTCGGCATCATAAAATAAGTTTAAGGGGGAGTGTTGGTTTGTAAACTTGTTTACAAGCCCAAAGAAATCAAAAACAAAATTTGAAACATTCTAGCCCATTTGAAGTCCAGCTCGTGGAAGCTTCTATGGTGATGATCTGGATTGATAAGGATACAGCTCATGGTTGGTGAGAAGAAGAAAAATCAATGGGTTAGGTAAGAAGATAATTGTATGGTTTAGATTGTTTTGGTAGGTTTAGATTGTATGGCTTAGATTTATTTGTTGTTTCTATAAATACCTCTCATTAGCAATGTAATAATCAAGCTAAATAAATCAGAAACAAAAATTCAATAATTTCTGAGTGTTTCTGGAAAATTGTTCTTGAGTGTTCTTGAGTTTTGAGAGTTTTGATTCATAATTTTCCAACAACCTTAAAATATTTATCTTGAGATATGATTAATATTAAATTACTTAAATAAGTAAGTATTTTGTTTTATAACTAAAGTTGGTAAAGTAATAGGAACAAAAATAAAATAAAATTTGTATTGAAATAGGAAAAATAATTAAATATTATACGAGCTTGAAAATATTTCGAAGAAAATCTCTTTCTTTCGTCTTGTTTGTAGCTAGGCAACCATAGAATATTTGAGTGTAAATTAAATAGAGTTTTAAGATAAGAATTAAATTTTAGTACCTACAATTTCAATTAAATTGATTTTATTTAGAGTTCCAAAAGAGAATTAAAAACCCTAAATTTATAACAATAAATTCTTTATAATTTAATTTTTTAGAATTTTGGTGGCTATTTTAAGTATTAAAATTAAGGAAAAAATAAATAAGCTATAACAAAATTCACGATGTTAAAATTTTGAGTCAAATGAACGATCCTATGATTTTGTACTATTTTTGGTTCGAATTAGGACCTGAAATTTGTATAGGTAAAAATAGACATGTTTTTGAATCGAATGGATTTTGAATCATTCAAAAAAAATTTGTTTTCTAATTTGTGTGACTTTTCAAGATTGAATCTAAAAACTTGAAATTATGCAGATTTTAAATCAATACCCGAAATAAAAATAGTTTTGAATACTTTATTTTAATCGGAAATTTTAATACATGATTTAAATATTTGTTATTAATCATTGAAAATTTTGGGACCAAAATATTTTTGTATAATATTTGGGATGTTTTTCAATCAGAGGAACTTTGATAAGAGAAAATTATTGTCAGATTTCATTAACTGTTTTCAAAACACGTCTTGAACCTGATTTATTAATGCTTTGGGTCTAAAAATATTTGTACTAATTAATATATCTATATATATGCCTAATTTTTCTCTAATAAATTTCACATTAAAAGTGAATTTCATGTTACCAGAATAAATCTTACAATAGAACATACTCAAATCAATGTTGTGTTTTGGACTCTACTGAATGTTATAGATTTTATTTGGGTGTAATTTTCTATAAGTGTAAAGAGGTTTTTAGAGCATAAATTAGATAACAATGAGGATATAAGTTACGAAAACATATATGGAATATGATTTATGAATGAATAAAGGAAAACAATATTTTTATCCTTATAGTGAAGATTATAAGTTGATTTATTTATTATTGAAAATCATAATATAATATTTACGGTGTCTAGAATATTTGATATTGTGAAATTTTATAACTTGTTTAAAGTATATAAATTGATCTCTTTGGGATTGTAATATATTACAGTATTGAATGTTATTTGTTGGGCAAGTTATGTATTGTTGTAATCTTAAAATGCATATATTTTAACGTGTAATTTTGCATGTGATAAACTTTGTATCCTTGTAATCGTGTATTATATTAACATGCAATTATTTTGAAAAATTTCCCTAGTATTTTGACATAGCATGCATGTGATAAGAACTTTTGAATATATTTTAATTGATTAGTCTATTATAATCTTTTTGTTTTGGGCCCTCTTGATTGGTTCATTTATGATTACTAGTTATCCATTAGGTGATATTTTTGGTTTTGTTACCTATGGTTGTTTGTGAAAGTTGCCTCCTCCTTGTTAGGATACCCAAGGAGATTCGAGAGTCACGATCTTAGTATGATGTATTAGTGTTTAAGAATGAATCCTTAGTTTTCTATAGGTTAAGCATTTCTAACTTACATTTGCTTACTTACACTTGCTTTGTATATGAATTTCATCACCGAAAAGTGACTTTTTAACTTTACGTATGTCTGTTTTTTATTAACCATATTATAGATTGAATTTTTGGGTTGAAAAAAATATGTTTTAAAGTGATAACTTTGAGCATGATAACATTTAAATTCAACATGAGTGTTTGTGCTTCTACTTTGTCTCTATTTGTGTTTTTGCGTGTGCTCAATTTACTTAATGTAAATTTTATTTTCATCATAGTTTGGTATAGTTATAGGTAACATTAAGCAAGAATTTATCAGTTACGTAACAAAAAGCTTACATCAATTTTACCTTAAGTTTTGAATTAAGATAATAGTTAATGAAAGGATTTGAGAATAAATAAAAAATTGCACATTGTTATATTCAGCTTCTGCATTTTTTAAAATGCTTAAAATATAAATAATTTTACATACAAATATATAAGGTATAAGAAGTTAGCAATCAAAAGTTTTAAAAGGTAATGATAATCCATTAACAGCAAAACTTGCATTGGTACATGCATGGTATCATGGTTAAAGGGAATGACAACAAGGTTGTATTTTGGTACATGCAAGGTATCATTACAGCTGGTACATGGAGGTGCTGGCATAGTCCTTAATGACACTATTATCTCTGATTTAGTTTGTGAGTTTATTAATTTAACTTCAATTAGAAAGCATAGAAAGATAGAAACTGGCTAAGAGAGAAAGCAAATATTCTGTTTAATTTCCAGAAAAAAAAAACAACAAGCATGGACAACAAGGTTGGTAACAAGCAGCAGGTAGGGAGGTGGTTGATGACAACCTAATCTGATACCATGAAAGGATTTGAGAATAAATAAAAAAACTTTCCATTGTTATATTTATCTTCTACATCTTTTAAAATGCTTCAAATACAAATAAACTTATGTATAAATATATATAGTACAAGAAGGTAGCAATCAAAAGGTTTAAAAGGAAATGACAACTCATTAACAACAAAGTCTGCATTGACACATGCAGGATATCATGGTTAAAGGGAATGATAACAAGGCTGCACATTGACACATGCAAGATATCCTTAATAGTTAATGCCTTATAATATGTATTAAAGTTATCATAATTTTAACTACATTAACATTATAAGTTTAAATGATAGTAAAAATAAATACAATTAGAATTATTTGGTTAAATTATATTATTAATTCTTAAATTTTAATTAAATTTATATATAATTCTCAAACTTTCAAAATGTATAATTAGTTTTCTCATATTTTTAAAACTTCATATAGGTTTATAATATTAAATTCTATAATTTAATCTCTAAATTTTTAAAATTTTAAATATAAGTCATAAAATTGTAATTCACTAATATATATTTTTATAGTTAAGTAAGACTTACTTGTAAAGTTTTAAAAATTTAAATACTAAATTATAAGATTTAAAAATTTAAAAATTTAAAAGTTTATAAGTTTATGAAAGTTATTAAAGATTAATAATATAATTAAGCCCGCAAAATATGTTAAAGTAACAATTTTGGTCCATTTTTTTTAAAAAACGGGTCCGTTTAGTATAACTTTTTAATTAGGCCAAGTTTATGTCCCTGGTATGACTAATTTAATCCACGACCATGATTTCTTTTTTGAAATAAATTTTTGATTATGCTTTTAATTTAAATTAGTAAAAACATAAATTTATATTTAATAATAAAATGATAAAAATAATATTTAGTAATTATATATACATTGTCAAACCTTCCTACATCAATAAAAATATATTATTAATAAATTAATATTTTTATTTTTAAAAAAATATACTTAATCTATAATTTTATTTATTTTACTATTAATTATAAGTAACACTTATATCAGTTGAAACTTTGTAATTTTCTTTATTACTTGTTTGAAGTAACAACTCTATATTACTCGCTAATTAGAGGGAGGGACTACCAACTTTTAAAAAAAATAAATTATGATAATATTTAGAATAAAATAAATTAAGCGCTAGTATTCATGTTAGTTGCATTTGGTCAATCAGGACGCAGTGATTCTCTTTGGGACCATGTTTCTCCATCTCCAGTTCCAATACGTGACAGCGGATCTCACTGACTGTTGGGAAATAACGTAAATTTTCGATAAATTAGATTTATGAAAAAATAAGAATAGATAAATAACACACAAAATTTGATAACTAGCTCTAGCCAATCTTGCTTACGTATTCTGACCGCTCGGCAGATCTTTTACCGAAGGAGAAATTACAAAAAGTGTTTACAACACTCACAACTCACAACCCAATTACACCCAAGAAAATTACTCAATTTTCTCTCACAAAAGCTTTCTCTCAAGCTTTTCTCTCAATCGAATGAACACTTTTGGGATTTTTTCGTTAATTCATTACAATTACACATCTATTTATAGAAAATTCTCTCCTTGAATTACTCCCAAATTAATGGTTCCTTGAATTGCTCCTTGAATTAAGCTCCATGTTTTACTCCTTGTTTTGTTCCATGTTTTGCTCCATGTTTTACTCCTTGTTTTGTTCCATGTTTTGCTCCTTAATTTGCTCCTTAAATTAAGGAGCTTTATAACAATAATCTCTAACAAATTAAGCTCCTTAAATTAATGGTTCCTTGAATTTGCTCCATGTGCCTCTGTTGTCATGTAAAGAGTACCACTTTTCTTGCCTCGAGCAACTGTCATTGCACCCTTTGAAATCTTCCAATCATCACCACAAGATCAGAGAGTATAGCCTTTCACCGGCCAATCGCCCACCGAGATTAAGTTCCTTCGAGATCGGGAATACGCCTCGACATCCTTCGCTTCCCAAACAGATCCGTTCAACTTAATCTTCACTACACCTTGCCACACAAGACATGGTCGATCATCACCAAGATATACCTTTCCAAGGTTTTCGTGGGACATATTTCTCGAAGAATACTTTTTGTGAAGTAGCATGGAACGATGCTCCGCAGTCTAACACCCAAGATTCTTCCTCGCTCTCCAAAGAGCATATCAATGCATCGTCTCTCTCGATAAGGGAAGTAACATTTGCCTCTTACCTTCACTTCGTTTGTCCTTCTGCACTCTTGCACCGATTTTTGTAGGTTTCGGTTCTTCCACAATTCCAACACTCGATAGTCTTCGAGCTACATGTGGAATTATTAGATTCCTCGATTCGGGACCTCCTATCTTTGATCTACCCCTGCAGAAGTCCTGCTCGCCACGTCCATTCCCTTTGGTTGAATTTCTTCCTCTCACTCGTATGCAAACCGAAGAAGTTGACGCATTCACCTCGACTCTCTACGTCTGATCTCTCTTCACCGAGAACCAGCATCACGAACATCACAAATTTCAACTTATCGTTCCTCGTCGAGCTACTCACAAACCGTGATAAGAGTATTCCAACTTTCTCGGTAAATAAGATAAAAGTACACGTCGTACTTCTTCATCGACCACTTCCACCGAACTCAACCGGGTCATGGATCAGGTTGAAGTCTATCGAGATGTCGAGCTACCGATGCGCGCTCTTCATTCATCCGCAAATTGAACAAACGCCTCATCAAGTGCACTTTTGTTCGAGGGTCACGGCTTCATACATATTGAGAGAGCTTACAAGCACCCGCCGTGGTCTTTTCCTTTGCCATGCTGAAGGCAACATTACGGATAGCCAATCGAATAACTCCGAGTGGTCATTCTGTCTAGAAGATTCCAATCTTATTCCTTCATAGCTTTGGCTTCTTCCTCGAGAGAGGTTGATATAGATTTCTTTTCGATACGTATAATCCTCTATCTCGCATTTTCCAAAACCCAAAATCCGTGCCATCAAATTTCTCGAGTTTCACCCTTCCTTCATTCGCGCCATCGCTTCCCACTAAAATCTCGACTTCCTTCCGATCAAGCTCGACTATTTCTTGCGTAAAAATTGATGTAAATCACGACCAATAGCTCGATACCAGCTTGTCGGGAAATAACACAAATTCCCGATAAAGCCAGATGATGAAAGCAAGAATAGAAAAATAACACACAAAATTTGATAACTGAGTTCTACTAATCTTGCTTACGCCTCCTGACTCACGTAGATCTTTTTACCGAAAGGAGAAATTACACAAGGTGTTTACAACACTCACAACTCACAACCCAATTACACCCAAGAAAATTACTCTCAATTTTCTCTCACAAAAGCTTTTCTCTCAATTGGAATGAACACTTTGGATGGTTAATTCATTACAATTACATATCTATTTATAGGAAAATTCACTCCTTGAATTACTCCTTAAATTAATGGTTCCTTGAATTGCTCCTTGAATTAAGCTCCATGTTTTACTCCTTGTTTTGCTCCATGTTTTGCTCCTTGTTTTGTTCTATGTTTTGCTCCATGTTTTACTACTTGTTTTGTTCCATATTTTGCTCCTTAATTTGCTCCTTAAATTAAGGAGCTTTATAACAATAATCTCTAACACACACATATAGTTTCGAACACGCTCTCTCTGTATCCACAATGAACAAGTTGCATAATTATTTGATATTGGTTTGTCTGTTAATAAATATGCTAGTGTCTATTATGGTGACTATTTGTCATGTAGATGTAACATGTATTATGAGACTTCTTTTTTGTTATAATATGGTTTTAGTGTATAATTCAATGGAAGATAAGAGAGGGATAAAGGGTTTTGTTATTGGTTGTATGTGTATGCCTATTTGTTAATAGAGTAGATACCACTTGGTAACATCAACAACTCGTTCTTTAACTTGACATGGAATTGTGAGAGATACATGCTGATGTTTGATTAATGCAGCAATCATATTATTTGATTTTGATTTCTGACACAGGTTAGGAGAGATGGAACAAAGATGATGCTTGTTCGAAGAAAACCACAGGGTTCGGTCACTAATGATAATGCTTAGTGGGAAAGCAGACAACTATTGAGATCTGGTGTGGTTCGAGGCACTGAGCTTGAAACCGACTTTGATGATGAAGAATTGTGGAAGCTTTTAGTACACATGATACAACGCCCCCTTTTCTGAATGGGAGAGTAATTTTCACTAAACATGCAGAACCAATAGTGCCCATAAAGGATCCTACATCAGATATGGCCAAAATTTCACAAAAAGGATCTGCTCTGGTTAGGGAAATTCATGACCGACAAAGTATGAATAAATCACGTCAACGGTTTTGGGAGCTTGCAGGCTCCAAACTTATTGATATCCTTGGTGTTGAGAAAACTGCAGAGCAGATTGATGCAGATAATGCTGTTATTGGCAAACATGGTGAAATTAATTTCAAGGATGAGGCAAAGTTTTCCAGCATTTGATAAAGTATGAAGCAGTGAGTGATTTTTCAAAATCAAAGACCATATCAGAGCAGCGGCAGTATCTCCCTGTCTTTTCTGTTCGAGATGAGTTGCTGCAGGTGGTTCGTGAGAATCGGGTTGTTGTGATCGTTGGAGAAACGGGATCGGGAAAGACTACTCAATTAGCACAATATCTACTCGAAGACGGCTACACTATAAATGGGATTGTGGTTTGCACCTAACTGTTGGGAAAATCGGGTATATTTTCCCTATTCTAAGTAGTTATTATTCACTTATGATTTAAATGAATAGAACTCAAACTAACCCGACAAAATAATGCTATTGGAAATATAATGCTAAAATAAACTAAAACAGATATTGAAACAAAAATATTAAAGCAGAAAAATAATAACACCAAAAATTTAACGAGGTTCGGTATAAATGTTACTGTCGCCGGGCGTCGTCTTGACCACTTCACTATCTCGAATGAATGAACTTCAAAATTACAACTAATTGGGCAAAATTGAGCTAATCAATTACTTACAAAAGAGAGGAAGATTTACAAATTTTTGGGATGTTTTACAAATAGTGAAGGAGAACTTTATTTATACCCCAAATCCAACACCCATCTTCATTCCTAACCAACGTGGGACTTTTCTAATTTTCTCACTACGAGCAATATATAACAAATCTCCACCTTAGCGACTTAGTGGTTTTAAATGATTTCTTCAATTCTTTAGATCAACGACGCTTGACGCCAATTCAAATGTGTAGGATGTTAATCAAGTCCAGGACAATGTTTGAACTTGATTGCCAGCACACCTCGTCATCATGTCTGCGGGATTCTCTGTCGTACTAATCTTTTGAACTAGTACTCCACCTTCTTCAATAATCTCTGCACGAAATGATAACGAACGTCAATATGCTTTGTACGTGCATGGTAGACTTGGTTCTTTGCTAAATGAATATGCTACGACTATCACAAAACACTTCGTATGTTTTTCACCAACTCCCAAGTCTTCAAGCAAACCTCGTAACCAAATAGCTTCCTTCACACCTCTGAATCGCCATATACTCACCGTATACTGTAGTGAAAGCAATCAGACCAGCAGCAAGGTAGACTTCCAAGCTGATTGGTGCTCTAGCGAGAGTAAAACATGCTTAGGTAGTTGGATCGACGCTATCTAAATCTCCCGCATAGTCGGAATCACACATCCACCGCACATCGTTGACCAATGGTATTATCTGTTGAAATACTAAACCAACATTTACGGTATTTATAATATACCGTAGAATCCATTTCACAAATTGACCAATGTCCTTTACCAGGGATCGTCGTGTACCTACTTACAACACCAACCGCATGTGAAATGTCGGGTCTTGTACATTCATGCATACATCAAGCTTACCAACGTATTTTCATATGGTACTTTTGCCATATATTCTCGTTTACGCATCATTCGAGGAGATAATTGAGCACTAAGCATAAATTGAAGGTACTAGCGGAGTACTTATAGGTTTTGTACGTTCATTCATACCAAAACGTTGTAGTATCCGCTTCAAATGACTTCTAGGTCAAACTAAGCTTCCCCTTCTTCCCGTCTGCCTTGTCTCCATACCGAGAATCTTCGCTTCTCCCAAATCTTTCATCTCGAACTCCCGACTTAGTTGAGCCTTCAACTTTTCAATTTCGCTTGGCTCTTCGATGCAATCAACATATCATCGACGTCTGATAGGAGATAGACGAAAGACTCGTTTTGTGGCTTAACGAAAATACACACAACGATCGTGTGTGTTTCGGTATACTTTTGTTGCAACATAAACCGATCCAAATCGTTTGTATCACTACTGGAGATTGCTTCAATCCATACAATGATTTGTTCACTTACAAACCCAATTCTCTTTACCAAAGAACAATAAACCTTCGGCCGAGACATATAGATTTCTCTTCTAAGTCACCGTGTAAAACGCGCTTTCACATCAAGTTGAACTAGTTCCAAATCAAATTGTGCTACCAAGGCCAACAAAATTCTAATAGAAGAATGTTTTACGGTGGAGAAAATACCTCATTATAATCGATTCTCTCCCTTTCGAACGTAGCCCTTAGCCACCAACCTTGCCTTGTAGCGAATACCATCTTTGTTAGGAAATCCATCTTTCTTTTGCATACACCCATTTGCATCCAATTGCCTTCTTTGCCTTTAGGTAGTTGTGTCAACTTCCATGTTTTATTCTTGAAGGGACAAAAGTTCTTCATCCATGGCTTCCTTCCATCTTTCAACTTCGTGGCTTCGATTGCTTCTTTATATATGGAAGGAACATCATCATGCACAACTGTTGAGGGTGCCACCGTATTCTTAACCGAGCAAGGTGGGTCTTCAAAATCCTTGTATCGAGCAGTACCTTGACATTTTGTCGTCGTGGCCTATCAACCGTAGTTTCTTCTTGTCTTTGTGGAGGTTCTGGGTTAAAACCTCTTCATCCGATTCATCTTCACCAATGGAGGATCAACTTCGTCTTATCTTCACTAACCGGATTAACAATTTTGCTTTCAAACTCCACTTGTTTCGGAGTTTGCTCGCACCTCGCTCTAAAGTGCCATCAATCTTCTTAGTTACCTTTCTCAACAATGCGGATTCATCAAAGGTAACATCTCTGCTAAAGATTATCTTTTCATTTCAAGGCACCATAGTCGATATCCCTTAGAACTGTAAGGGATCCCCAAAAAAATGGCTTTCTTGGCTCTTGGGTCCAACTTTGATTCTCTTACATGGTAGTATGCAATTGAACCAAACACATGTAAGAAATCGTAATCTCAGTGTGTTTCCAGACCATACCTCCATAGGGCGTTTTGCCTTCAAGAAGCGACGATGGTAGACGGTTGACGAGATGACATGCGTATGTCACGGCCTCGACCAATACTTTGCCTAAACCAAAGATTTGACAACATACACCGAACCTTTTCCAACAAAGTCCGGTTCGTACGTTCGCAACTCCGTTTTGTTGTGGTGTTTTTCGAATAGTGAAGTGTCGCAATATCCTTCTTCTTCACAAACTTTCATAAATGGATCATTTGTGTACTCGGTGCCATTATCGACCTCGACTGACGCTTGATCTTTTTACCGGTCGAGTCTCGATCATCTTCTTCCACTGAGAAAAATACCTAACACTTCATCCTTTTTCTTGAGATACACCCAAACTCTTCTCGGGAGAAGTCATCAACGAAAGTGACATAATAATGTTTGCTACTCATGGATGGAGTTCTTGTTGGCCCCCATACATCAGTATGGACGTAATCCAAAATACCCTTTGTATTTTGAAGAGCAGTGCCACCGCTTACTCTTTTCTGCTTCCCCAATACACAATGCTCGCAATTCCAACTTAGGTTCTCGCACCTTTTAACAGGCCTTGCTTTACTAGAATACAGAAAGCTTTTTCACCACGTATGTCCCAAACGCATATACCACAACTTGGTAGTTTCTAAATCTATTTCTTCATCTGAAATCGTCGCCGTCGTCCCAATAACCGTACTACCAAGGTAGTAGTACAAGTTATTCTTCCGAACACCTTTCATCGCCACAAAGTGCTAGAAGTAACCTTAAATGCCCCATTTTGTATGGTCACAGTGAATCCTTTTGATTCTAAGACTCCCACAAAGAATGAGATTCTTCTTCATATACGGAACATAATGAACATCTGTCAAGATCCCTGGTTGAACCATCTTGATTCTTCAAAGCGAATTGTACCGATTCCCAAAACTTTGCATGGATAATCATTACCCATGAAAACAACTCCACCGTCTAGTTCTTCAAAGTTAAAGAACCACTCCTTGTTAGGAGACATATGGAAAGTACATGCCGAATCAAAAATCCAATCACCGGGATGAGATGATGTTGACGAACCAACCAATGCAAAATCTGAATCGACCAATCTGATTGCTTTCAGCCTACACATGCATCAGATTGCACAAATTTTCCTTTCTTTTGCAACTTCGAACAATTTTTCTTCCAATGGCCTTTCATGACAAAGGCACATTCATCTTTACCAAGTCTTCCTTTTGATAGAGATCTACCTCTCCTTCCTTTATGTTGTGTTTGCGGACGTCTCTTCTGACAATGCCTCTTCTTCATTCCTCGCTTTCTCTTTTATCTTTTCTTTCTAATTTCATAACTATACAAAGCGGTAAAAACTTCCTCAAAAGACACTTTATCCTTCCCAAATAGGTAAGCTCGTAATAAGATGATCAAACTCATCGGAATGGAAAGGCTAACAACATCAAGGCTAAATCTTCATCTTTAAAAGTTTCATCCATATTTAACAAATGTGCTACTAATTGATTAAAAAGCGATGTGTGGTCGTTATTGCAAGACTGAAGGTATTCAAACCGAACAACTTCTTCTTCAAATAGAGCCGATTTTGTCCACTCTTTTTCATGAACTTGTTCTCCAACGCCTTCCACAACTTACTTGCAGATGTCTCCTTATGAACGTGTACTTTTGTTCTCTTGAGAGACACGAACGGATTGCCGCACATGCCGTCGGTTGATATTTTTCCACTACACTTCATCTGTTCCATTCGGTTTCTCTTCTTCAACTAGCGATCTAGACCTTGTTGAAACAGAGCATCTAGAACTTCGCCTTGCCACGTCCGAAATGACCTGCTCCATCAAATTTCTCCACCTCGAACCTTGCGTTCGTCATCACCATGGATGACGCACGTGGATGGTGGCCTTTGTTTGGAAGAAATTTTTCTTCCGCCATTTTCTTCAAATTACAACAACTAGCAACTATATTCCAATAGCAAACAAACGGAATACAAACAAATGCCTAGGTATAAAACCTTCTGGTTCGATACCAATTGTCGTGGGAAAATCGGGTATATTTTCCCTATTCTAAGTAGTTACTATTCACTTATGATTTAAATGAATAGAACTCAAACTAACCCGACAAAATAATCTTGTGGAAATATAATGCTAAAATAAACTAAAAGCAGATATTGAAACAAAAATATTAAAAGCGAGAAAAATAATAACACCGAGAAATTTAACGAGGTTCGGTATAAATATTCTAGGTCCTCTCGTTGACCACTTCCACTATCTCCAAATGAATGAACTTTAAAATTACAACTAATTGGGCAAAATTGAGCTAATCAATTACCCTTACAAAAGAGATGAAGATTTACAAATTTTTGGGATGTTTACAAATGGTGAAGGAGGGCTTTATTTATAGCCTCAAATCCAACACCTATCTTCATTCCTAACCAATGTGGGACTTTTCTAATTTTCTCGCTAAGGAGTAATATATAACACTAACCAAGGCGTGTGGCTGCAATGAGTGTGGCAAAAAGAGTAAGTGGAGAGATGGAAACCGAGCTTGGTGATAAGGTTGGCTATGCTATCCGTTTTGAAGATGTGACTGGGCCAAATACTGTTATAAAGTACACGACTGACGGTGTACTTCTGCAAGAGACACTTAAAGATCCTGATCTCGAGAATTACTGTGTGGTTATAATGGATGAAGCTCATGAGAGGTCGCTGAACACAGATGTCCTATTTGGAATATTGAAAAAGGTGGTTACACAGCGTCTTGATTTCAAGCTCATAGTGACATCCGCCACCCTTTAGCGCGGAAATTTTTAAATTTCTTTGGAAGTGCACCAACCTTTCACATTCCTGGGAGAACATTCCCTGTAAATATTTTGTACAGTATATCCCCACGTGAAGATTACGTTGAAGCTGCAGTAAAGCAGGCTATGACTATCCATATCACATGCCTACCTGGTGACATTCTGATCTTCCTGAATTGCCAAGATGAGATTGAAGCAGCCTACTATAGCCTTGCATAACTCATGGAACAACTTATCTCGTCTACCAAGAAAGATGTTTCAAAGCTCTTATTACTCCCCATATATTCACAGCTTCCTGCTGACTTACAAGCAAAAATATTCCAAAAAGCCGAGAATGGTGCACGCAAATGCATTGTTTCCACCAATATTGCAGAATAGATGGAGTCTTTTATGTCATTGATGTTGTGAAATAACGCAAATTCTCGATAAGTTAGATTTATGAGAAAGCAAGAATAGAAAAATAACACACAAATTTGATAACGGAGTCGACCCAATTCTTTTAACGCCTCCCGGACCTGCTGCAGATCTTTTTACTGAAAAAGGAAAAATTACACAAGGTGTTTACAACACTCACAACTCACAACCCAATTATACTTAAGAAAATTACTCTCAATTTTCTCTCACAAAAGCTTTTCTCTCTAAGCTTTTCTCTCAATTGGAATGAACACTTTGGATGATTAATTCATTACAATTACACATCTATTTATAGGAAAATTCACTCCTTAAATTACTCCTTAAATTAATGGTTCCTTAAATTGCTCCTTGAATTAAGCTCCTTATTTTGCTCAATGAATTGCTCCATGTTTTGCTCCTTGTTTTGCTCCATGAATTGCTCCATATTTTGCTCCTTGTTTTGCTCCATGTTTTGCTCCTTAATTTGCCTCTTAAATTAAGGAGCTTTATAACAATCTCCCACTTGAAGACTGATTTCAATCTGTCTTCACACCTTGATCAATGCAGCAGCTTTTCTAGACTTTGTTAATCTAGCAGACTAACCGAAGTCAAAGCACAACTTCAATTTGTCAATAGGCACCACCTTTGTTAACATATCCATAGATTTTTGCTTCCTTGAATCTTCTCCAAGATAACACATCATCTTCCAATGTAGATCCGATGAAGTGATAACGAAGTCCAATATGCTTTGTTACAGAATGAAATCTTGTCAATTCTTCGCCAAGTGTATTGCACTTTGACTATCACTACGCAGAACATTCTTTTCTTGCTTGAATCCCAAATTAATTAACAAACCTTCAAGCCATATCATCTCTTTACTAGCTTCGCCATCGCTACATACTCACCAGAAGTGGATAGAGTGACAATTTTTTCTCGTATTTGTGACATCCAACTAACGCCAGGTTCCAACAAGAATATATAACCTATGGTGCTTCTTCGGTGATCAACTTCACCTCAAATTCTCCGCGTCTACGCACCTTGTACTTTTAACTCTCCTTACTAAAAGTACAAGCACTTTTCTCAAGTGCCTCGCGGATACCTCAAAATCCACTTGACCGCTTCCCAATGAGTTTTCCCCTGGATTTGACATAAACCGTTTTAACAACTCCCACCTGTGCCGGCCAATGTCTCGGTCTCGTACATGCATCTATCACGTACATCAAACTTCCAATGGCCGAGGCAAGGAACCTTAGCCATGAATTTTATCTCTTCTTCGTACGGGACCGATCCTTGGATAGGCAAAAATGACTGCGGTGTGCTAACCGGCTTGGCATCGCCCATGTTGAATCTTTGCAAAACACCACCGTTGATGTACTCCGCCCGAGATAACCGCAAGGATCCTTTCTTCTTATTTCTTGTGATTTGCATTCCAAGAATCTTCTTTCTTTGGTCCCAAGTCTTTCATGTCAAATTCCTTTCGACAATTCTTCGCCTTCAACCTTTTAATATCATCCATATCCGAACCTCGCTACTAACATATCATCAACATAAAGTAGTAAAATGATATAACTGGACCTATATCTCTTGAAGTAGCAACAATGATCGCATTGCACTTCTGAAACCTTCCTCAGGTAATGAAGTCACAAATTTTTTTGTACCATTGTCTCTGGGGGCTTGTTTCGGGCCATACAAACTCTTCTTAAGTCCGCACACCATGTTCTTCTTCCCCTTTCTCGAGAAACCTTCTGGCTGGTACATGTATATATTTCTTCATCTAAATCTCCACGTAAGGAATGCATGGGCCACATCCAACTGCTCAAGATGAAGATCTTCGATGGCTACAATGCTCAATACCGATCCGATAGTATCGAGCTTCACAACGGAGCAAAAATGTCGGTGTAGTCAACTTCTTCCTTCGTTGAAACCCCTTGACAACTAGGCTGGCTTTGTATCTCTTGGAACTATCACGCTCTCTTTCACCCTAAGACACCCATTTGTCAGGAAGTTGCCTTCTTTCCCATAGGTAACTCACCTAGTTCCCACGTCTCGTCGAGATGAGAGATTTCATTTCTTCTTTCATAGCAAGCTCCCACTTGTTGGAATCTCGAGTCCGACAAGCTTCATCATAGCATTCGTGTTCTCCTCCATCACCAACATATAGTTTATGTATCTCCGTTAGGCACACGAGGTCGGTAAGACCTTCAATACAGGAGGCCGGTAAGAGGTTGTGGTGTGTCGCCGTGTACGTCATTCAACAAGTTCCTCCGGGCCGAGGACTTATTACAATTGGGTCTGCTTGCGGAAGTATCCGGGACATCATCTCGTCTGCAAATACCGACTCATTCTCGCTCGAGTCATCATGCGTCTATTTTACGTGCATGTCCTTATACATCACCCTTTCGTTGAAAATCACATCTCTGGCTACGATAACTTTCTTCTTTTCGTCATCCCCAATACACGGTAGCCAAACTCATCCTCACCATAGCCAATGAATGTGCATTTCTTGGATTGGGATCAAGCTTATTCCCGCCTTGATCACCGATACGCACAAATGCTACACAATCGAAAACTTTTAGATGTGATAGTTTCACCTCTTTTCCGCTCCATACCTCCTTCCGGTATTCTACGCTCCAATGGAACAGATGGGCCTCGGTTGATCAAGTAGTCGCCGTGTTAACCGCCGCCCCAAAATTGCTTCGTAGACTCGATTGTATACGGATGCTTCGCTCTTTCTGTCAACGTTCGGTTCATACGCTCGGCCTACACCATTGTGCCGAGGCGTGCCCGTCATGCTCTTTCCATTCTCGATCCCGTGCTCATAGCGTAAATTTTGAATCCGTGTCTTCATATTCACCACCATTATCTGGTTCTCGCCTTTTGATCTTTAAACCCGTCTCATTTTCCCACCATAGCTTTCCATCTTCAAAGCCTCAAATACTTCAAACTTATGCTTTAGAAAGTAAACCCATACCTTCCGAGAGTGATCATCGATGAAAGTCACGAAGTAGTGTTTCCCACCAATAGATGAGACGGCCGTCGTCCCCAAACATCGTAGTGAATAAGCTCGAGTCTTTCCTTCTTTGGGATTCTCAGAACTTGTCCGAAAGTCGACTCTCTTTTGCTTTCCAAGTATGCAATCTTTCGCACACGTCTATCTCCGTGTGACCGTAGAACTAGAAGTTTTCCCTTTGAGCTGCATAATCTTCATCCCCTTCTCACTCATATGGCCTAGTCTTTGGTACCACAGATTTGGTGTTTCATTGCTTCGCAACCGTAATTGAACAACGTGCCTCTGTCACAGAAAGAGTAACAATTTTCTTGCCTCGAGCAAGTAACCGCTATCGCACCCTTTGAAATCTTCCAATCATCACCACGGAAGATCAGTAGAAATTTCACCGGCTAACCGCCTCATCGAGATTAAGTTCCTTCTGAGATCGGGAATATGCCTAACATCCTTCAGTTCCCAAACAGATCCGTTCAACTTAATCTTCACTACACCTTTTCCAATAATAGCACATGGTTGATCATCACGAAGATATACCTTTCCAAGGTTTCCGGGGACATATTTCTCGAAGAATTATTTTTGTGAAGAGTAGCGGAACGATGCTCCAGAGTCAAACACCCAAGATTCTTCCTCGCTCTCCAAAGAAGCATATCAATGCATCGTCTCTCCCGAGGTGGAAGTAACATTCGTTTGCCTCTCGCTTCACTTGTTTGTCCTTGGGTGCACTCTTGCACCCGATTTTTGTAATGCTCCTGCTTCTTCCACAATTCCAACACTCGATAGTCTTCGAGCCATGGGAATTATTAGGATTCCCGGATTTGGACCTCTTCTCCTTCGATCTACCCGGTAGTCCGTTTCGCCACGTTCATTCCCTTTGGTTGAATTTCTTCCTCTTGACTCGTATGCAAAACCGAAGGTTTGACGATTCACCCGACTCTCTACGTCGGATCTCTTCACCGAGAACCAGATCACGAACATCGTCAAATTTCAACTTATCGCTTTCCCCGACGAGCTACTTCACAAATGGTGACAGAGCATTCCAACTTTCTCGGTAAAGAAGATAAAAGTATTAATGCTCGTATTTCTTCATCGAATTCAATTTCCACCGAACTCAACCTGTCACTGTTGAGTTCATCGAGATGTTGAAGCTACCGATGCGCCTTCATTCATCCTCGCAAATTGAACAAACGCCTCATCAAGTGCACTTTGTTTGGAGGCCGATGGCTTCTCATACATATTGGAGAGAGCGCCATAAGACCCGCCGTGGTCTTTTCCTTTGCTATGTTGAAGGCAACATTACGGATAGCATCAATCGAATATCTCCGGTGGCTTCGTCTGTCTAAAGATTCCAATCTTCTTCCTTCATAGCTTCGGTTTCTTCCCGAGAGAGGTTGATATAGATTTCTTTGATACGTATAATACTCTATCTCGCATTTTCCAAAACCCAAAATCAGTGCCATCAAATTT
Organism: Hippophae rhamnoides; assembly: GCA_033030585.1. Lineage (NCBI taxonomy): Eukaryota > Viridiplantae > Streptophyta > Magnoliopsida > Rosales > Elaeagnaceae > Hippophae > Hippophae rhamnoides. The sequence continues at coordinate 33,162,624 of CM065432.1, forward strand.
CTCGAGTTTCACCACTTCCTTCATCTGCGACCATTGTCTCACTAAAATGCGACTTCCTCTAGATCGTTTCGACTATTTCTTGCGTAAAATTGACATAAATCACCACCAATAGCTCGATACTAGCTTGTTGGGAAATAACGCAAATTCCCGATAAGCCGCATTTATGAGAAAGCAAGAATAGAAAAATAACACACAAATTTGATAACGGAGTTCGACCAATCTTGCTTACGTCTCCGGACCTGCTGCAGATCTTTTTACTGAAAGGGGAGAAATTATACAAGGTGTTTACAACACTCACAACTCACAACCCAATTATACTCAAGAAAATTACTATCAATTTTCTCTCATAAAAGCTTTTCTCTCTAAGCTTTTCTCTCAATTGGATTGAACACTTTGGATGATTAATTCATTACAATTACACATATATTTATAGGAAAATTCACTCCTTGAATTACTCTTTAAATTAATGGTTCCTTAAATTGCTCCTTGAATTAAGCTCCTTGTTTTGCTCCATGAATTGCTCCATGTTTTGCTCCTTGTTTTGCTCCATGTTTTGCTCCTTAATTTGCTCCTTAAATTAAGGAGCTTTATAACAATTGATTCAGGCTATAGTAAAATGAAAGTTTACAATCCTAAGATGGGTATGGATGCTCTCAAAGTATTCCCTGTTAATCGTGTTGCTGCTGATCAGCGTGCTGGACGTGCTGGTAGAGCTGGGCCTGGCATATGTTATTGGCTATATAAAAAGAGTGAATACCTAAATGAAATGCTTCTCAGTCCTGTGCCAGAGATCCAAAAGACCAATCTTGACAATGTTATCTTGTTGCTCAAATCTCTTAAAGTTGACAATTTACTAGATTTCGATTTCATGGATCCCCCTCCTCAAGACAACATATTCAATTCTATGTACCAGTTGTGGGTCTTGGGTGCTCTTGGCAATGCTGGGAATGTTACTGAACTTGGCTGGAAAATGGTGGAGTTCCCTTTGGATCCACCACTTGCTAAAATGTTATTGGTTGGGGAACAGTTTGGATGCATGGATGAAGTTATAACAATTGTGTCGATGCTTTCAGTGCCATCAGTTTTCTTCAGGCCCAAAGATAGAGAAGAAAAGAGCAATGCTGCACATGAAAAATTCTTTATCACAGAATCTGACTACTTGACACTTACAATGTTTATCAGCAGTGGAAACAACATCAGTATCGGGGTGATTGAAGTAATGACCATTTTTTGCAAGTTAAAGGGTTAAGAAAGGCTAGAGAAGTGAGATCACAGCTTCTGGACATCCTGAAGACACTAAAATTCCTTTAACATCCTACTGGCCTGATTCTGACATAGTGAGAAAATCCATTTGTTCTGCATATTTCCATAATGCTGCAAGGTTGAAAGGTGTAGTGGAGTATACAAAGTTGAGGAGTGGAACACCGTGTCATTTACATCCTAGTAGTGCTATCTATGATATAAGTATGTTAAAATAATGTTGGAACAATATTATCGATAACTTGAAATGAACTGTTTGAGTTGAGTCGCAGAGTAGGTCGTTCTCTTTAAGACGTTTCACGGCTCTACCTAAATTTGTGCAAACAAACACAGTTCCGTCGTTCCTAGGATAAAATAGCCCAGAATCTTTTTCTCTATCTCGGACCTTCACTGCACTAACGAAGACTATACTACTACACCTGAAAAATTTGTTGCTCGAAAAACTGAAAAGTAACTTAGAATTGCTGAGAGAATGTTTTTCTTAGTGAGATGAGTTTGTAGATTGTTGTGTTGAAACTGAAAGCTGAGGCCCTGTATTTATAGGTTTTAGAAACTGTGTAGGCATTATGATAATAACAGTAATGTCTGGAAATGAATAGAGTAACAGCCATTTTCTGAGTAAAGACGAGTAACGGTCATTTTCTAAGTAAAGACGAATAAGGGTCATTTTCTAATTAAAAGAAAACAACGGTCATATTCTGAGTAAACAAAAATAACGGTTGTTTTTCTGAGAAAAAATGTAATAACTATTTTCTGAGTGGAAAAGTTTTTTTTAAAAAAAAACATTTTCTAAAAAAAATAAAATGCCACCTCACCTCACACAAACTCGGCTTGGCTCGGTACGAAACGGTCGGTCGAACGGCGGCAACGGTGCACGCACGTGTGTGGTATCACATTTGCCTAGGTCTTCTCCCCTTCCACAAAAATGGGTACCACTTGGGACCCAATCCCAATAGCCAACTCTTTACTATTTATACGTCTTTTAAGTAGTGTAAAAAGGCAATGTGGGACAAGGTTATACTAGCTTTTTTAATAAACATTCATCTTTTTTCAACAATCTCCCACTTGAATTTTATATAAAAATAATTTTCATCGAGCAACCGATCAATTAAAAATATAAGATTGTGCATAAGCAAAAGGTGTCTATCGACTTGAACCTTTGCATAGTATTGATGCTTTAGAATATACTAGAGTAACTCGTAGTTTTGAACTCTATCTCTAACAATAATCACACACACAACCTTTCCAAGGTGTAGTTCAAAAAGCCTGTGTTTTATGGCCAGGCACGTGTATCCAAGTATAGTGAACGCTCTAGTAAATTTTGCCCAAAAAATTTCCATAGGAAGCGGCCATACTTCTACATACACATAGTTGAGTCTATCAAGAGCACTTATATAGCTACGTACTCCATTCCATATAGAGTATAAAACTCATTAAGAGTTTAACAATTAACTCATCCTTTTGTATCGCTTCAGGACTTCATACTTCTAACAAAATAGAATGGGATTTGAAAATAGCATGATTCATCTCATATCACTTCATGACTTGTTATTACCCTTTGAACTTATTTCTTGGGATCTCTAGTCTATAAGTTGGGTTACCATCACGAGTGATTCTTCATTCTAAGGGCATTAGTCCCATTCCTTTTGAGGTTTTGAAAACCTTCTCTCTCGGTAATCCTTTTGTCAAAAGATCTACCAAATTTTCATCAAAACATACATGATCCACTCTTACAGCTCCTGTAGAGAGAAATTCTCTAACAGTACTATGCTTACGACGTATCTATCGTCTCTTGCCGTTGTAGTAACGGTTCTAAATCTTAGCAATAGCCGCAGTACTATCGATGTGGATCAAGACAGCTGGTATCGGTCTTTCCCATAAAGGGATCTCAACTAATAGACTTCTTAGCCAGCCTATTTTTTCAGTAGTAGTGACTAGTACTATCATTTCAGACTCCATTGTAGATTGAGCCAATATTATTTGTTTCTTAGACTTCCAAGAAATAGCTCCACCAGCTATGTTAAATATATAGCCGCTAGTTGCTTTGGAATCTTTTGATAAAGTGTTCCAATCTGCATCGTTGTATCCTTCTAGAACAACGGGAAACTTTTTATAATATAATCCAAGGTATATAGTTCTCTTAAGGTATCACATAACCCTTTTAATAGCATTTTAATACTCTACACTAGGTCTACTGGTAAATCTACATAGTAATCCCACGACATAAACTATGTCTGGTCTAGTGCAATCAGTAACATAACGTAAGCTACCAATGATGCTCCCATACTCAGTTTGTCTAACATCGTCTCCGGTGTTCTTGAACAACTTTACACTAGGATCATAAGGAGTACATGTAGGTTTGCAATTAAAGTAATTATATTTCTTTAAGATCTTCTCAATGTAGTGAGATTGATTTAGAGAAATTCTCTTTTCAAACCTAGTAATCTTTATACCAAGGATTACACTCGCTTCTCCGAGATCTTTCATATCAAAGTTAGCACTTAACAAAGTTTTTGCATTGTTCACAACATGAATATTTGATCCAAAAATAAGCATGTCATCCACATATAAACATATAATAGTGCAAATGGTATCTTCTAATTTATAATAAATGCATTTGTCACTTTCATTTATTTTGAATCCATGTGAGATAACTAGATTATAAAATTTTCATGTCATTGCTTAGGTGCTTCTTTTAGACCATAAAGGGATTTATCTAGTTTACAAACTTTATTTTTTTGACCTGGGATAACAAAACCTTTAGGTTGATCCATATAAATTTCTTCTTCTAAGTCACCATTTAAGAAAACAGTTTTAACATCCATTTGGTGTACTACTAAATCATGGATAGCAGCAAGAGAAAAAGTACACGTATGAAAGTTATTTGTGTGACTGGTGAAAAGGTATCAAAGAAATCTACAGTTTCCCTTTGCCTATACCCTTTAACGACAAGACGAGCTTTATACTTTTCAATAGTATCATCGGGTTTTAATTTCTTCTTTAGTATCCATTTACATCCAATGGTTTTGAATCCAGGAGGTAAGTCAACTAAATGTCAAGTCTTATTATACTTAAGAGAGTCAATTTCATCATTTATGGCTTCTTCCCATAAGTTAGCATCTAAAGAATATAATGCTTCTTTAAGAGTTTGGGGATCTTCCTCTAAGGTATAAACATAAAAATCAAACCCAAAATCCTTAAGAGTTCGAGCTCATTTATTTATTCTAATTTCAGTGTTTAATTCCTCATTTTGTTCCCTAGTTCTAGTTATGGGTAAACTATTAGAAGATGAGCCCCCACTATTTTTAAATTTAAAGGGAAACCTATGTTCATAGAAGTCAGCATCATTTGATTCTATAACTACATGATCATTTAAGTCATAGAATTTATAAGTTTTACTATTCACAGTGTATCCTATGAATACACACTCATATGCTTTACTAGAAAGTTTATTTTTTTTAGGATCAGGGATCCTAACATAAGCTAAACAACCCCAAGTTTTAAAATAAGTTAAATTAGGTTTCTTATTTTTCAAAATTTCATTACTTGTAGATTTAGGCACTCTATTTAGCACATAGAAAACAGTTAGTAAAATTTCTCCCCACCAATGGGAAACAGCACTAGAGTTTAATAAAATTACAACAATTGATTCAATAAAAGTTCTATTTTTTCTTTCAGCTTTGCCATTCATTTCAGGAGAATAAGGTGTAGTTTTTTCATGAATGATTCCATGAGTTTTATAAAAATCATTGAAAATATTGGAATTATATTCAATGTCTCTATCACTTCAAAACCTTTTTATTGTTCTGTTAAGTTGATTCTCAATCTCAGTCATAAATATTTTAAACATGTCAAATGCTTCACTTTTATTTTTCATTAGATATACGTAAGTGTAATCTGAACAGTCATCTATAAAAGGTTATAAAATAGCGTTTCTCATTTCTTGTTAAATTTCCATCAAGTTCACATATGTCAGAATGTATTAATTCTAAAGATTCAGATTCTCTAACTACTGATTTATGTGAAGTTTTGGTTATTTTCACTTAACTATAAAAATCACATTTTTCAAAATCATTCAAAGATAGTTTAGAATTAGTTCTAAGGTACTCATGTTCTTGATTATGTGTTTATTAACATGATAAAGTCATGCATGTCAAATATTAAAATAACTCAATATATAAGCAGAAGAAGAGGTTTTATTGATTTCAACATTTAATTTAAACATAACATTAGTGGCGTACCATTTCCCAACAAATATATTATTTTTAGTTATAGTATATAAATTAGCCCATATAGTTTGAGTAAACTCAACTTTGTTAAGAAGATAGTCTGAAACTAAGTTATCTCTCATCTCTGGAGTATGCAGGACATCCTTCAAGATGAAAGTCTTTTCAGAGGTAAACTTTAATACCACCTCACCAGTTCTAACAACTTTAGTGGAGTGGGAATCACCCAGCAGCACTTTCTTATCCTCATAATCAGATATTTATCAAATATTTATCTAATTGATGAGTGATGATATATAGCAAGAACACTCTTAACACATTTAGGCTTATATAGTATTTTATTGTAGAGACTTGGTACTGATATTTTCTAAGTGCCAATCTCTATATTGTTAGGTACAACGATAAGTCCATGTAATGAAATTAACATCTTAATTACTGCATTATCATAGCCTTTGATCAGAATTTTTCCTCTACCAAACTCAGGGATCGATGCGGACAACCAACTGTGTTTATGAAACCAAAGAGGGAAGAATGTACCGTGTTTATGAAATATCATTACATCACCAAGGTTCGAAGCACAGCTCTTGAATTAGAAAGAGGGACTATACCCTTGTAGCTATAGGTGCAAACTTGTGATATAATGTGAATGTTAGTTTTTTTCTTAATAGTTTAATTTTTTCTATTTTTTAAGAAACCATAAGCACTATATTTTATATAGTATTAGAAAAACTTACCCTTAATAAATATTATTAGATAAAGATATATAAATTAAATTTTGATTTTTGACGTATTTAGAAAACTAAGTGGTGAGGTATTCATAAAGGATGTACCATGTCTAATAATATGATGTGTTTTGAGTTTATTTCAAAAACAAAATCGTAAGGATCCGTTGAACTGGTCAGTCATAATTGTCGGCCCGATAAAATTGTACTTATGTTCTAAAGTTGAAAATATTGTATCATGGAATGGGACTTTTGAGTATCAAATTGTATCAGTGTTGAATCAAGTTTATAAAAACAGTGTAGGAACAATATTACCGATAACTTGAAAGTAACTGCTTGGGTTGAGTCGCGGACTAGGTCGCTCTCTTTAAGACGTTTCGCGGCTCTGCCCAATTTGTGCAAGCAAACACAGCCTCGTCGCTTAATCGCTGTCAGAACTTCACTGCACTGATGAAGACTGGAATGCTACACCTGAAAAATTTGTTGCTCGGAAAACTAAAAAAAAACTTAGAAATTGTAGAGAGAATTTTTTTTCGTAGGGAGATGATTGTTGATTGTTGTGTATCAAATGAGAGCTGAAGCCCTCCTTTTATAGATTTTAGAAACCGTGTAGCAATTATGAATAAAACGGTAATGTCTGGGATTTAAGAGCGTAACGACAATTCTGAGTAATGAAGAGTAACGGATAACGGATATATTTTTATGAATAAATACGAGCAACGGCTCTTTTTCTGAATAAATAAAACAAACGGCCATATTCTTAATAAAAGAAAATAACGGTCATTTTTTTCTGAAAAAAAAATATATAACAACCATTTTGTAAGTGAAAAAATTTTCCTTAAAAAAATATTATACCAATACCAAAAAAGAAAATACACACACACGGACTCGGCACGGCCGGCGGCGGTGCGCGCGCGTGTGGTATCACATTTGCCTAGGTCCTCTCCCCTTCCACAAAAGTGGGTGCTCCTTGGGGCTCAATCCAAATAGCTAACTCTTCACTATTTAAACCTCTTTAAAATAATGTAAAAAAGCAATATGAACTTGTATCCTTACGAGAACGTAAGGTTTCGTAAGAAAGTTGTATGACACGGTTAAAGTTATTGTTTACATCACACGTCGCTTAAGAAAATAAGTGGTGAGATATTCATAATAAATGTGCCTTCTTTAATTGTACAACGTGTTTTGATTTTATCTTAAAAGTAAAGTCCTAAGAACTAGTTGAAGTGATGAGTAATAGTTGTGAAACCAACTCACATGTATTATCTAAAACAAATAATATTGTAAGCGGAGTGCGATATCTTACAAAAATAATAGGTGTACACAGTTTAATATGTTAAACTGTATAATATTAAAGTAATTGTTACCGTGTCTCTAATAAACTAAAGTCTTTGAGAGGGAATAGAAACCTATACAATTTATTATGAATCATGCTAAGGTTCGTGTTAAAATCACAACAATGCTTTCTTAACTAAATCTACAGTGACTTGCCTAAAAATGATATTCCTCATCCTCGAGACTATGTTGATAATATACAAAATAAAAAGTAGTTTGTCATCTCCATTAATTTAAGGCTGGATATAAAATTTAACAACAGGGAAATAAACAAGAAATTATATATTGCTTTAAAACTTTATTACTTCATCATGGTAGTAACTTCCAAACTTACTCTTTAAGGAGCTTTTAACATTTTATAGATCAAATGATATTGAATTATTATGCTTCAATAATAAAAAATAAAATAAAAACTGTAATATTAATTAACTGTAATACTATGGCAGACATGGTAGCTTTGGTACTGAAGGTGACTGCAGTGATGATGCAACGGCTTAATTTGATGGTGTGGATCCGGGGGGAGGAGGAATCTTATACGGACGTTTTGGGGGATTGGGCCTGGGAGAGCGCGGTTTAGTTCTAGCGGCAACCCACCGATGGGATACTACTGTCAATTTATTAGTACTCTGTGTGTTCACGTTGCAGAATAAAGCAGCTTTGTAGTTTCTTGTATCTACATAGCATGAATAACTTTGAACTAGTATTCCATATTGTATCAATATGAATAAAGTAAGCAGCAAATTGGGAAAAACCTTCATTTATTTTTTTGCAATTACTATTACCTTTAATTTGTTGCAGGGGTTCAAGCAGTATTTATACATGTGGATGAGCTTGTGTATTCTCTTTACTTGTTAAAAGAGTTGATATTTATTGAAACTAGCCTTTGTCTTATAAAGTTCCACTCTTTTTTTCTAAACCAAGAACGTGTAAAAGTCATTATGAAAATAAACTAAGAACGTGTAAAATTCATTACGAAAATTGCAACTTGATACTTTTTAATGAGTTGTGATATAAATATTAAATTATAAATTAATTATTAATTAAAAGTAAATTTAAAATCTAAGATAATAAAATATAACATTTAAGAATTTTATATATATTAAAGTTGAGATAAAAAAACTTTATTATTTTATAATTCATGACAGTTGTATATGAGTAGATATATTTAATTAAGTTAATATTATATCATAATATAGATTTTCAAGTGATCCATGAGATTCAAGTCATCGAATCCATGTAAGAAGCATGATTTGATTTAAACTAATACAATCCAAAGATTCAAAGGAGTACAACACAATTTCCTTAATATATTCTAAATAATATATAATAATGTCATCATCCTACTCAACGTGGACAAGTTCATTGTCGTTTTAGTCATTCCAACGTCCAACTGTGTATACAAATGTATTCAACGACATACTCGTTCAAAAGAGCTACGAGATTTATTTATTTTGGCATTGACCAAGAAAAAGTAGGTGAGCATTCCAACTCATATTGCGATATCAAAGTCCTCGATACAGAAGTATTAAAATAATGATCTGATATCTGAAATTTAATATTGATTTTTTTTAAAAAAGTAATGTAACAGGTTTTTGTTTATTTTCTAATAAAAATCAAAGTTACAATATATATATATATATATATATATAACCTCGATATAATTAATAATCGTGATCATAAATTAAACTAAAAAAATTACTTAAATATAAACAAAGTTATATAGTCACGATTATTAAATGGTCGTGATTTAATTAAAATAATAGAGTTTTAAGTTTTTTTTAAATCGAAATTAAATAATATATTGTATACGTGTTATTTATTTAAAAAATATAAAATTTATTTTATAACTGTTTCATTTCTCTATTAATTTAATTTCATATATTTTCTCTCTTTTATACCACACACTAAATGTATTTCTCTTTCTTTTTATTTCTTTTTCCCTTTCTCTTTTCTTCGCCCTTTTCCCTAACTTGTTTGCACACCACTCGTCCCTTCTTCCTTTTCCCCTATCGTGCACCTCCCCTCACTAACTGTTTCTTTTCGTTGTCGCTCGCAACCTAGCTCCAACCGTATCCATTTTTGGCCGTACCCACCTTAGTGAAACAATAACCCCACGTTTGGTTGGAGGGAATGGAATGGAATCAGAATCGATTCCTTCCATTTTATGTGTTTGGTTGGACGGAATGGAGGATGGAATGGAATCAGATTACTAAAAGAGAAGGAATCACAATTCCTTCTCCCCACCTTGGTAATCATAATTCCATTCCCATCTAAACTTTTTTTTTCCAATTTTACCCTCACTTAAAATATAACCTTAAACTCAAATCTCAAATTCTCAAACCCAAAATTTCAAAACCCTAAACCCTAAATCCAAAATTTCAAAACCCTAAATCCTAAATCCAAAATTTCAAAACCCTAAACCCTAAATCCCAAAACCCCAAATCCTTAAAACATAAATCCCAAAACCCAAACCCTAAAACATAAATCCCAAAAACCCCAAACCACTAAACCCTAAACCCTAAATTTCAAATCATAAAACCCTAAACCCCAAATCCACTAAACCCTAAACCTTAAACCCTAAAACCCTAAATCTCAAATCCCCAAATCCCTAAACCCATAATTCCTAAACCCTAAACCTTAAAACATAAATCCCAAAACCCTAAACCCTAAACCCCAAATTCCAAATCCTAAATCCCTAAACCCCAAATCCCTAAATCCCTAAACCCTAAACCTTAAAACATAAATCCCAAAACCCAAAACCCTAAAACATAAATCCCAAAACCCTAAACCCCAAATTCCAAATCCTAAAACCCTAAACCCCAATCCAAAATTCTAAAACCCTAAACCATTTTTAGAAAAATAATAATTTTAATCCTAAACCTTAACCTACAAATATAACCCCAAATCCTAAATCCCTAAACCCTATTTAAAAAATAATAATTTTAATAATATATTTCTTTTTAATTAAATAATAATTATTTAGAAAAATAATGATTTCAATAATGTATTTTGTTTGACGAAAAAATAGTAATTAAATGACACTATTTGAACTTTCTGACATGTAGGGGTATTAAGGTCATTTTTCCTTTCTCTTTTCTTCCCACTTTTCCCTAGTTCACTCGCACACGACCCGTCCCTTCTTCCTTTTCCTCTTTCCAAACAAAATTGTTTCCTTTCCATTCCATTCCATTCCCATTCCGATTCCGATTCCGATTCCATTCCACGAACCAAACGCCACCTAAATCTTATTTATAATGTATTTTTTGACTCATATTCCAATGACTTGAAACTCAAATCGCTCGCAATTGTTGTAATGTTGCTCCCACTCATCAAATCCGAGTGTGAGTTTGTAACTTCAAATTTCAATTGTGTGGTTTTCTTATCATGTTTGCTTCACATTAATTGTGTTGCCTTGATCGAAGTCGTGATTGTCGGTACTAAATTGACGAAGTTACGAGCTCGGGTCACTATCGTGGATGAAATATTCCTAGGAGTGATGGAGATTGAGGAACCAAATAATTAATGCTTATCCACGAGCTCTGAAAGTTGGTATCATGGTACCCTAAACCTAGTTTTTGCTACTACCTGTTTCTGTCTTACCTCTGTTGTATAAAGTACAAATTTCATCTAGAGTATATTTGTAATAAGTTATTTATCAGTGATGATTACTCTTTTTTCTTTAGCATGATATAATACTAAGTAAGAATGTATGTAGTTGGCAGTTAATGTTGAAAGGTTTGTCATTCAAACTAACTATTGTCTCCTTTATTTTTACAGTATGATTTGGCGTTGGTTTTTGTGAAGAACTCACATGAGTTTGTGCATGAGTATGTGAAAAGATCACAGTATGTTGAACTCATGAGACGGTTAGGTGCCTTGGGTGATGGCAACCAAGATCAGAGTAAGATATCTTTATTTTGGATCCTGTTTCAAATTGGCTTCATTGTCTGCTCACAAAGAGTGATTTTGATGGAAATGTGTGTTATTTTCAACGAGGTCAAGCAATACATATCTTGACCGTTTCTGTCTTACCTCTGTTGTATACAGCTCAAACAATGCTTGCTATATATGATGAGTTTTCACCATATATCATTGCAGGGAAGCCATATCAGACTATACAATGTGGAAACTACATAATAATGCAAAGTCTTTTCAAGCTGAAGGCAAGTATCAACAGATCTTGTAGGTAAGAATACGGATAAGATACGCTCAGATAGAGGGTTCAATATGTTTTAGTGTTCATTTAACCATTGATTAACCTTTTATTCAACATTGGACGCTATATGTACTCCAGCTATTGATGCACCTGGTGGCTTTCTTATTGCTAGGAAATATGAGAAGCACTCTCAAGCAGCTGCATCTTATCTGGAGGTGGGTTTCCACTTTGACTTTTTTTATCTTGGAAGGCATGCGTAGAGCTCTTCATACCAATTTCAATACTCAGTTCAAATGTGATGCCTTGAAGGTGAGAGTTTTCGCTTGTTTGCTCCTAAGTCGTAATCACTGAAACACATGCCTAATATTTCATATTAACTATTTTGAGGAGTTAGCAAAGTAGAACATTGTTTCTTAAACTGATTAATATAATGTGAGGTCTCTGTTTACAGCTTGCTATGGTGATGAATCAAATGCTTATAGAAAAACTGATTAAAGGAAACATATACGACTACGTGTGCATATTTGATCCAGCAAGTTAGAGATTACATTTTACCAATTTTTGATTGAAACCAATTTTATTACTACTCTCTCTATCTTTGTAAAGACAGACAAACTTCCAAAATGTAATACTACAAAAGGGAACTCTCAATATATAATTTAGAGCTAACATCTATCTTCTTGCATTCTTCACTTATCCCCTTTTATGATAGGCTGAGGCAAGAGCCAAAAAAAATTCCAGTAATTTTATGCAATAAGGGTCTAAGGAAACGAATCTTCTCTTAAATTATGAGCTTTTTTTTCTTTTTAGCTACTGGGCAACATTTTCGTTTTTGGACTTTTAATATTTACCCTATTTTGTTTTGGACTTCATCTTCAGAGTTGTTTCAATGTCTTTTTCTAAATGGCAGACTCAGATGATGAAGGATAGGGAGCAGCAGCAGCAACAGAAACCTCAGCAGCATCAACAGATGCAAATGCAGCAGCAGCTTCAATTGGGAAGGCAAGCTCAGCAACAACAGCAGCAGCAGCTTCAATTGGGAAGGCAAGCTCAGCAACAACAGCAGCAGCGAAGAGATGCATCTCAGGTTTTTAGTGGCACTTCAATGGCCTTGTTGGCAATGACTCAAGAATCCCAAGAACAATTTTATTCTTCTCCTACCATAATGGGAGTAAGGGATCCTCTCTTAAGACAATGGAGAGCTCATATAGTCACTATTAGGGGTGTTTATAAATCGACTCCGTTCAGACTAAACCGTAAAACCAGATCAAATGGTTTTACAAAATCCTGTTTGTATTTATTAAAACTGTTTTTCAAACGGTCTAGTTCGGTTCAAAATCAGTCAAATCGAACCGGATCGGTTTAATAAATATATTAAAAATTTAACATTATTTCTCATTAAAAGTGTCCAAAAACCGAACCAAATCGGAAACCAAACCGGATCGGATCGGATCGAACGGTTTTATAAATCAAACAGTCTGATCCGATCCAATTAAATTTTTTTTTTCCCAAAATCGGACCGGATCGGTAGACACCCCTAGTCACTATGTTGAACATAACAACAATAAATTCAAAAATATGAAATATATGCATGTTGATTTAAATTATGGACAATTTGATTAGTATTAATATTATTAAATTTTTTACATATATTTTATATTTTGGAACATTTTAATTAGTTAGTTATAGTAAGTTTTTATTATGTTTTAGGGTATATAAAAACTCTTAAATGTAATTTTATTTTTAATATAATGGATTTTAATTTTCTCAATTTATCAATTTATTTTAATTTATATTAAAAAATAAAGTTAATTGAAATATATATGATCACGGTTTAAAAGTAATCGAGATAATAGACATATCATTTGGTTATAAGCTGTGATTAAATAATGTCTATAGTTTTGATTTTTTTAAGACTAAGGTTATAAACATCCCTTATGACCTCAGTCTTGTCTTGGTTTTTATAACCGTAGTCATAAACCTACGATCATGATTAAAAAACGAGACCATATATCAATATTATAATAATATAAAAATTATTTAGAATGAATACTTGAATTAGAACTCATTTTTTATCAATTGCGCATTTTCATTATGATACTTTAAATTATGTAATTATCGATTTATGTTATTTTAAGCTTTTTGTGATTATTTAAAAAAGTAAAAATAAAAAATATTTGATTCATAATCAAGTTATTCGATTGATTTTAATTTTAACTAATAAGTAAAAATTCATTGTCTTATAATGTTAAAAAAACTATTTGTTTACGTTTTAAGAATAATAAACTCATTTTTTTAATAACCAAAATAAAATTTCGAAAGAGGAGCTAAAAATAAATTTATCATAAGAATATTTTGTTTAAGAAATTAATAATAAAAGAAAATTAGTTATGTTTATTCCGTGATTGTTTGAACTTTTAAAAAGTAGAAATTATAATTCATTTAGAATTCTTATATCTTTGAGATAATAAATGTATATTCTCATCGGATAAGAAAAAAATAGTATATTTTTACAAAAATAAAACCACTCAACTATTAATAATATATATATCGTTAAATACAGTAGAATTTAAAAAAAAATTAAATAAATTTTTCTTATTTCGTAATAATTAGCTAACAAATGAATATGAATTATAATTAATGTTCAATGTTTTTTCGTGTTAATAACGATTATTCATAACCAATTGATATTTTCAATTTCAGAAGCCAAACATAAAATATGACAGTATAAATCACCTCTAAAAGCGATGGATGTGCAAAATATATCAAAATCAACTCAATCCATTTATTTTTTTTATTTTTATTTTTATACTCTTATTTAAAGTTTATAAACTACATATTTTAAATATTTTCATCATTCAAAGTAATTTAATTTATTTAATCCACAATTTATACTCTTTTTTTAAACATGTTAAGCAAATAACATATCTCAATTAAATTATTGGCAATATCAATGATTTAAGCTTGAGGTTAAATCATGTCTTATTCTAATATTTATATTTTATGAGTACGTTAAAAACTTATGTTGTGCTTGGAGATAGAAACATGAAATATAGTTGAAATTTGATTTTTTGTATGTTTTTTTATGAATAATTTAAGTATTTTATTTTCATTCTCCATTTTATATTAGACATTATTTATTAGAAATTTGAATTTCTATATCTTACTTTTTTATTTATTGTTATATTTTTAATTTCATCAAGATGATAACATTTTTTGTTTTAGATAATAATTTAAAATTAAATTTGATCTTCTTGTTTGTTAATATGAGATAAATAGTTTTTGATTATTTTTGTCTTGTAATTAAAGTTTGAATATTTAAGCGAAATTTATGCAAGAACTTATAGACTAGATATTTTCTCATTTTTATCTTATCTATATAAGACATTAATTCTATACTATTTAATTATTTAATTATTATAATTTATAATTATATTATCTTTCATATTTTTATTGTTAGAGTTTATTTTGCATAAATAATATTATCGATAATTTGGATATGAAAATTAGTAAATTTTATTGAATAAGTCATTATTATTTATTCTTACATATTTAACATACTTTTAAATCTTTGCACTCTATGATTAATATTAATAATGATATTAGGTAAGTAAATATTTAAATTTCATGATTGTAATAAAATTAAGAATAAAAATATTATAAATTATAATAAAATAGTTAAAAGAAGATTATTAAACTAAATCTTTAAGTAGAAAAGGGGTAAAATTTCCTTTACCTAACTCAAACTAAACCAATAAAATTGATTTGAATTGTATTAATTTTTCAAATTTATTAGTTTGGATTGGTTGACATTTTTCAAAAACCGTTTATATTGAGTTGATTTAGATTTTAGTTTAAATCTAAATTTTAAATTTGATTGATATTTTCCACTTATTAACTGTTCGACAATTAATAAACACTAGTCGACACAATATTCAAGGGTATTTTAGTCTAAAAATGAGGCATTAGGTTTCAATTATTTGTATACTAAAATTTATAGTTTTTGGCTTAGTTATTCAGCTCTTTAAAAAATACAGAACTCCTTGTATTTGGGTAGGAATTAATAAAAGAAATGAGACCCCATTGTTTACAAGCTGAAAATAACTATAAAATACATGTTTTATTTTTGTTGGTTGATTTATTTATTTGGGTATTAGTTTAATAGATGGAAGCTAAACATTTCTCTTTTTTCTATTGAGGGGAAAGATAATTCAAAAAGGTAACGAGTATTAAAACAAAAAATTGTGAATTAACTATGTTATCCTTGTAATTAATTACACTCAAACTTCAGTATTATTATGTAAAATTATCATTAATATAAAAATTATAATATTAACAAATTAAATTAAATTGTGTCGACTCATTTAAAATATGTGAATTTGTATAATTGAAGAAATATAAGACTGCTTGAATATCGATCTGACCATAAGCCCTTTCTTATTATTTTGACTCGATGTTTTGCCAAATTATTAAACATAAAAATAATTGGAAAATTCATATACACAAAAAGTTCATTCAGTATCTACTTGTTATCCAAGCTCAACACACACACACACATATATATATATGAATCTGACTTCTACAAAAAAAAATTTCCTTTTTTCCGAGTAGGCGTAATGTTCCCTCCTTTTTTATTTTATTTTTATTTTTTTGGATGCCAATCAAGTAGATATAGTTAACCATATGGACAATTTCAAAGTTCACAATTTGTTTCAACCACTAACTCAGTCAAGTCAAACAAATAAGCAAAATGTACACTTCAATAAATTCAACCCAAGAAACTACAACTCCAATGACATCAGATAATCTAAAAACGATCAATCCAAAAATTGCTACACATACTTGAGTTTTCAACCCTAAGTTAAAAAGTGATATGAAAAATAAATATTATACATCAGTCCTAAAAAATAAAAATAATAAAAAACTCAACCCATGAATCGAACATAATAATTGAGGCAATGCACAAAACTTATCAGTCGTCATCCTCATTGGAGTAGTCCCCATCACTATCTTGCCCAAATATCTGATATTCTTCATCACTGCTATCTGCATCATGTACTCTATGTTCACTTGCTCCTCCAATGGATGGAAAACTACCAAATAGCTCCTGCAAATGTGTTCTTGATATGCTGTCCATGTTTATATCTAGGTTATATATAGGAAGCTCACCAATTTCATACATCTTTCTACACCTTTCAACTCAGTAACTTTAGTTTGTGTTGTCCCATAAACTATAAGGATACATGAATGTTGTTGTAAAGATGTTTCACCATCTCCAACCTATAAACAAGAGAGCATGTTAAGAGCAATTAATGAATCTAGTGATCTCAAAGACAATATGTGGTGACGAAATTAAAATTATACAGAAAACAATTTATTACCGTATCAACTGCATCATAACTATTTGATGCCATGTCATCATAGTCATCTTCAATTTCTTCTTCCTCCTCTTCTTCATCTTCAACAATGTTGGGATCCTCTACATCTTCTTTACCTAAAGCATCTACATCACATAAAGCAACAAGTTCCCCTTAAAAGTAGTGATAATTTATTAAAGAAAAAACATAAAACGGAATGAATTGGCACTACAGCCCAGTAAAAGCGTTATGTTTTTCCTCGCCCTGTTGGAAAGAAAGTTTTTTTTTTAAATATTCAAAACTAATTTGGAATTACTGAAAAAATTAGAACATAAAGTAAAATAATGCGCAAAATAGAATAAATAATAAAAGAACACCCAATTTAGTAATTGAGACAAATAAAAGTACTCTTGACACTCAGAAAAAAGAGAGAGACGAATGCAGAGAAAAAAACACATCTCATCGTGATCTTAGATGGAAAATAGTACCCACAAAAACAGTTCGAAAAAATTATCCAAGCAGAAAAATGGCATCCATTTTTGGTAATCATTTTTCCCTACTGTCCATATAAAACTTTTAGAACATTACACCAGCCTGACTTGCCTCCCTCAAAGTTTTTTCAAAAACCTCAGTTGTTCCCCACAATTCTTTCTCTGTATGTAATTACAGGTAGACTAGGAAAGGCTTTTGTAATTTACCCTAATTATATATAAATAAATAAATATAATAATAAAATGCAGTTATAAGAAAATTAAGCAGAAGTTGATACCCAAACTTTTCTATCTCAACAAGTTCAACTCCTTATCTTTTAATTTGACCAATCAAGTCATTATTATTATTATTAGAGAAGATGAAGAAAAAATATCACGTACAATGCACTATTTCATTAACTAGTCAGGCGATTGCACGTATTAATTTAATACTTTATTGATAAAAAAATGACATAAAATAATAAACAGGAGAAAAATTATTTATATCACTTAAGATAAATAAACGGTATAAAAAAGATAAATAATTTTAATCAAAAAAATTATCAATATTTTAACTATTAATATCTTTTTATTTAATTGTTAAAAAAATAAAACTTAGAGATAATTAACCAAAAAATAATAATTGTTTATATTACTTAATTAGCTTGTATAAAAAAGATAAAGAATTTTAATCTAAATAATTTTCAATATTTTAACTACTAATAATTAATTATTTAATTAATAAAAAATAAAACATAAGATAATTAACCAAAAATATAATAATTGTTTATGTTAATTAAGATAAATAACCTTTTATAAAAAAAATAAGCAATTATAATCAAGAAAATTGTGCATATTTTAACTACTAATAATCCATTACTTAATCTATATTAATTAACGAATTAAAAAAAGACTTAAGATAATTAACTAAAAAACTAACAATTTTTTATGTTACTTAAAATAAAAACTTGGTATAAAAAAGACTAGTAATTGTAATCTAGAAATTTGTTAATACTTACACACTAATAATTTGTTACTTAATTTATATTATATAATTGATTAAAAATAAACCAATATAATTTAAAAAAAAAAGATAATTTCTTACGCAATTAACATAAATAAACTTTTATTAAAAAAATAAAAAAATAATTATAATATAGATAATTGTCAATATTTGAACTAGTAATAATTCATACAATGACTAAAGACAATAGTAATCATTAATATAAAATATGTGAAAAAATTTCACAAAAATTTTATAAAGCATAATTTAGACTTATATACATATAGATTAGTTTACACATTAATGAATGTAGTTTTTTCTATTACTTTTCTCTAACGAAAACTCACAAAAATAACAAATTAGAATAAATAAGTTATCAAATTGATCTACTTAAAATTTTTTAAATTGGTCAAATCAGACCATGTAGAGTACCAAATTGATCAAATCAATATATAAGGGACAGAATTGGTAGACTTAGATAAGTTAGGGTACCAAATTAATACTTTCTTCTTTTCTTTTCTTTTCTTTTTTTTTTTTTTTTTTTTGAGAAAGTACCAAATTGATACTTCAGCCTGAAATTTATCCAACGGAAGAAGTTTCAGATATTCTTCAGCATATATTCCTAGTTTAAAGTTCTCACGATATCCATAAACTCGTAACTTGATAATTTTAACCAAAGAATATAACAATTATGTTAACCTGCATCAGCTTGTTGCTGATCCTTCTCATCACGAATTGCATTCTCTTTATTAAGCCTCTTCCTTGACTTTTCAAAACCTTCAGTGGCAGCTTTTAGCAAGTGTTCTGCACCAGGTTTAGGGTATACTGATAGAAACCTCATTGCAATGCGATATCTCAAGTGATCAAGCACGGCATCTTGAAACCATCCAGTTCGGTCCTGCAATTACATGAAATAATCCAGTATGACTTGACTTAAACAATACTCCAAACCCTATAAATAAGCAGTCAAGTTGAAAACACAAAGAAAACGGGAAATATATGTCCCCTCCCATAAAACAAAATGGCAGAAACCCTTGTATTTATTTATCTCAAATGTTATGAGAATTGTTCACAGAAAGATAAAATTCATTTAGCTATAACCGATAAGAATAATTAATTAAAAAAAACCTTCAATTGACGAGTTCAATCTCATTTCACCTGAAAATTCCATTACTTTGAGCAGCAAGAGCAACCATGCATCTTGAATTCCCATAATTTAGAATTTTAGCCAAAGTGATGTTTTATGATGTGATGCATACCATTAGCAGTTAAAATATGTTTGGTTGCTCTTGAACACTTCCACCTACAGATCACAAGTTTCTCTTTGAAGACCAGGTTGCCACCAATATCTTATATCTTATACTCAGAAAAGCTTCAAACAAAACTGACTGACAATCCAATACAACGCTGCAAGTTTTATGCGAAGAGAAACTTGTCATCTGAAGGAGGTAGGAAAGGACAAATTTGAAAATACGCATAAATTTAAATACTCTTCACATATGTGCACAATATACTCACAGTGCATGTTTTTTGGTTCGTAGGCTTTCTTATCTCTTGTTGAATGTAATCATCTACAAGTTCATAGAGTTGCAATGATGTGTGACATTTGATAGGAAAAACTCGAAATGCACATATATCATCCCACCTATGTGTCATCCTGTTTGATGAAGAAAAAAGAATTTCATCACAAAGTGATTTCAATTAAAAGTGAAAATTTATAGTGTTCAAGCAATTTTTAACTAATAGGCCAAGAAAAATGTCTTTCAGAAAGTATGAGAAAAAAGATTTATCACTTATAAAAAGTGAAAGACTGAAAAAAAAGTGGAGGAATTCCAACTGATCTAAAAAAGACATCTCTGAAATGTTATGAAACAATTATATGATTTTTCGATCCTACAATGACCTAATTTAACTTACATTTGACTTTAATGTTGATTATTTTAGCCCAAAAAAAACACTAATATTAGATTTAGTCTGACTCAAAGGGGTATGAATTTGAACAAAACTTACCCATTGGCCACAGTAGCTTCACAGTAGCTTTTTAATGATGGATGTACGCGAAAGTCAAGTTTTTGGTATCTGCTAAAGCAAATTTGAGAAGTAAGCAATCATAAAGGTCTGAATCCATCTAATTCTAAAAACAGCCTTGTCTATGTGTGCATCCTATGATCTCTAAATAAAATTACATCAGAAGACAACAAACATATGGTAACTCTAGTGACCACATGTTCCAAATTGACAAAGTATGATGGTATTACTTGTCCAATCCTAGTGTTTATCGAAGTGTTATTGGTGGTTTCTAGAATTGTACTGTTACCAGACCAGATATAGCTTTAATTGTTAACAAACTATGTCAATTTCTTCAAAACCCCCTGATCTACACTGGAATGCAGCAAAGATAGTCTTAAATCATTTAAAAGGTACCTCTACACATGGAATTAGACTTCAGAAATTAGATTACATAGAGTTAACTTGCTTCACTGATGCAGACACATTCAAGATTCAATGAGTTTTCAGGTAGAAATCTCACATGCGAGAATTGGGATCTTCTCGAGGATCATAACCTCTCTTTATCCAAAATCTTTGAAATGGTCCACTAGAAAAGTAGTATGCAACTCTTGAAAGAAGCCTGCCAATTTCAATAAAAGCAGCATAACTCCGGCTGTGAAATATTTAATTACTGGTGTGATTAGGTCAACACACTACACCTTCTAAGCATACTAATAGCAAAAACATAGCCTTCATCGAGCAGGCGTTCAGTTAATGAATTCTTTTGCCATATAGGCCTCTCGTCAAACAGCCTAGATATAGCCATCTGTGATTCCCAATGAGCTGAGCCCTGGGGTATGTATTCCTTCCAATTTATTCTCTTAGGAATCTGTAAGAATGCTAAGAATATCTAAAACAAAATTGCATAAAATCTACGTCTACATGATGAGTATTTTACTACTGTACATTTCAGGCCATCAGCAGACTATTTCAAAGCTTAGCAGCCAAACTCTTAAAAACATTTCATCTTCGAGAATATATCTAGGCATTTCTAAGGCCTTAAACCATTTAATACCAGTGTTATACAACTACTTTAGAATTTTGATCCTCAAAACATCAAATGACTGACTCAACCCGTGAATCAACTCAAATGGGTTTTATCTACATGCATAAAGGTGGAATAGTAAAACTTACTTAAAGGTGGTATATAACTGATTAAACAGTCAAAAGGTAGAAACACAAATTTTCTTCATAATCTGACATATGGGTCCCACTTAATAAGCCAACTACAAACTGACTTAAGAAGTCAAGTTCACAACCTTACTCTCAGCTACATTTTTTGTACACTTCACGCTCAACCTCACAAAAAGTATTTAGCTACATTGCCTTCACAGGAAACGATGTATTAACATACATGTTCCATCACACCTACGTTCCATATACCGTAATTCACTCTGTAATTTCAAAATGGTTATCAACAGACTTCATAAAGGTGGTACTGAAAGCATGGAAAGTTCGATGCTGGCCAGAAAGCGTGCAAAAGATAATTGGAGAACAAATATAATCAATATTCATAAAAGTATGCAAAAACAATGCAAATAAGCCTATTTCTAGTCGTAACAAAATACTAATCAACTCTAATAACTCTATATCTTATCCTCATCCAATAAAACATATTAATCTAATAACAATTATGATAAAAATAAAAGTCAATGATAAAATTCTAAAAATCCTAAAATTATAATAAAATATTAATTTTATTGTGCATCAAAGTCAAAGATAAACTTCATAAAATGACATACAATACATGTGTTCACATTTCACATACATAGGATGTAAAATGTGAAGTACAGCAAAAAGGATATCATTAATGTCAAAATCAATCGCTAGAACGGGCTCCACATCTGTCTGCACTTGTCAAGCAATGAAAAACAGTCAGTTCAACCATTTTACAGCATTCCAAAGGTCTTACATACATTATTAAGAAATGACAAGTATAATGGATGAAAACAATTGATTTATTGAATCAGATTTATACGAGGGATGAAACATGATGTAAAGACAGAAATAAAACTCATGATGGATATCCATATGTTACCCATAACATATAATAAATAAGTCCAAAAAATCACATATACCAACTTCCAGTTAATAATCTTTGTCTGGCCAAAACCGTACATGAGAAAGAAAAGGCTTTGCCCGAGTAGGAAAACAACTTATATGAAAAATTGAATTGTTTGAACATGTATCGAAAAGTAAGAGTATTGAATCCTTCAAGTCCTGCAACTATGTGATATATACACTTTACTCTTGTAATTTTTTAGGTTAGTTCCATTAATTCTGTAATTTAAAAGTATAATTAAGTCAAAAAATTTAAAAATTAATATTTTTTTCAAGGATAAAATGAAAATTATATATTTTACTAATAAAAAAATTAAAAAAATCAGCAACCCCTCCCCTTCTGTCTCTCTCTCTCTCTCCCTCCTTCTCTACTCTTTCTCTCTCTTCCACTCCCTTTCTCTCTCACGCTCATTCTCTCTCCCTCTCTCACTCATTCCCTCTCTCTCTCCTACTCACTCAATTTTATTTTTAATTTTTTACTAATAAAATATTGATGAGAAAAGGGGAAGAGAGAAAGGGAGGGAGAAAGAGAGAGTAGAGAGAGGGAGGGAGAAAGAAAAAGAGTAGAGAGGGGGTGGAAGGAGGGGGCAGCCATTTTTTTGTTAAATGCTTCTTTATTAATAAAATATATAATTCCCATTTTATCTTTATAAAAATCCCAATTTTTGAAAATTTTGACTTAATTGATCATACTTTTAAATTACAAGATTAATGTAGTTCACCTAAAAAATTACAAGAATAAAGTATATAAATCACATAGCTAGAGGACTCAAATTACCACACATCCAAAAAGTAACTAATTGTTTATGGCAGATATCACATTTATTATATTAACATTACCTCCTGTTCAGGTTGATCAAGTCCATCTTGGGTTTTTCTCGAACATGATGCTACTGATTTGCTGAATCTGTATGCATTTAGGCTCCAAAATATTAGAAGAAAGACAACCACTCACACTTGTCATCCAATAAAATGACATCAGATTACTCCAGAACAATGTCAGCTTTTAGAGATAACCCAAATCACTCTATATATGCAGTCTTTTCCATTTGTAAACCCCCAGTGTGAGGAATCACATGCTGCGATAGTTTCATTTAGCCCCCTGCATACATTGGTTTCCCCAGGTTCCCTCTGGATGTTCTCAAATTTCTTATATTTTCCTTAAAATTGATCATCTCAAAGCATCTAAAGACAGATGTCTGACCACAAATTCCAACAAAGAAACATCCAACATATACAGTGAAAAGAATCTACAGCATCTTACACTAAATTTCCTGGCACATCCTTGAGCGAAAATTTTGAGGGTATTATTATCATCACGTCATCCTGATCATCATTCAGGATGCTATGCTTCTCTAAAACAAAACAAACAGAAAAACACAGAACAAAGGATGTTAAGACTACAAGTAATTAAAAAAAATAAGTGCTTTGCAGCACAGATATTATTCTCAAGCGGTCAAAACAAAGATAGGAGTTTACTGAAGTTTGGGTCCTCTGCTTCTATCCAATGTCTCTTTTTCTGCCGGGCAACATCTGCGTGGACGGCAATGACATGCTGATAGTCAGCCATTCCTTCACATGGACGTAATGCCAGAATGACAAGGATAAAGGATTAATCAGTTCCAAATTGCAAGAGTAATAATCAACAGAAAAATATCAATTCAGAAAACCTAGCATATATTAGAGTAAAGAAGACCACTCTAACCATCAAATCGATATGCCTCTGAAATGTGTGCGACAACATCTGCACATAAGTTTGGTTGGCTATCCTTGGGTGTTTGAGCTTCAATTCCTTTAGCTGAAGCAACTGATCCAGAGTCAGGTTCACTTGTTTGCACCTCATTATCCAAGCTAACTCTGTCTTGCAAACTTATCCTGCTAGAAGCTTCAGCATTTCGTCCATCAACTGATTTGTTTTTAGAGATTTTGAGCAAAAAACTGTTGCAATTTTGAAGTTTCCCTGATACAGGATGTGAATATGGATCTTCAGGGCGAAAATGGAGCTCCAACTCAGTTGACTTTGAACTCCTAGCCTGCAAGCAAATTCACCATGGTGGCCTTTGAGCAAGCTGAAAATAACACAGATTCAAAGGAAACTTTGGCTTAAAACTACTACTTATCCCCCCCCCCCCCCCCCTCCCTCATATTGATTGTATAACTTGATAAAAAAGAAAAGCTGATCAATCATATCAATGCAGAAAAAAAATTAAGGCCAAATCATGAGCCTAAAGTCAAGATAATCAACTGCTTTGTGTACCTTGTCAATTCCTTCAGTTCCACCCAGAGTCTCAACTGCACGAGACATAGAAGAAGGAAACCCAGGATAGTGAACAGCAAAAGCTGTTTTACTTGACAATAACCCTGAGATTGTGCCATTTTCTATTATTCCCATAGTGATGATCCTGTTCCAATCGAACATGTTACAGGTTTTGGGATTTGGGATTTGAAAACCATAACAAACAAATAGCACACAATATAAGAGAACAAATAAATCCATTTCGATCTCAACAAAATAAAAAAGCCACCTGATGGTGATTCCAAAACAAAGACTGATGTGACTTCTCTATATTATAAGCTTGAAAAACATAATTCACAAAAAGCACAAACAGAAAGCAATCAAAATCATGAAATCTACAGTGTAATATCCTATTTCACTTCCAATACCAATTAGAGTCTGTAGAAATAAAGAACAAGAATACAATGCAAGCAAACATCTATTGCTTAACAATAATCAGCCTTTAAGAGAGAGAAAAGGAGTGTTATGGTGAACAAGGGTACTCTCCATAAGGTGAGCACCATAGGACAAAAAAATCCATCTATAAATAAATAAACTAAAATAATGAAAAAATCAACATATTTATACCCTAAAACGAAAATATAGTATATAGTAGTATACAATAAGTAGGAAACACTTCCTGCTCAAAAAAAGAAAAGAAAAGATATATCTAGACTTTAAGACTTGAATCCTTTTAAACACTTACTGGCAACTCATGAAACAAACTGAACCCAGACAACAAAAAATTAAAATGAAAACCTGGGATAATATCATAATATAATATAGAAATGATGTTATATCAGCTAATCACTGAATCAGATACAATAATTCATATGGAAATATCATAAACATCCTCGGGTTTAGGTCAAATACAAAGAAAGCAAATATATTACTGAGTGAGAAACAAAATTACCCCAAAAATGCTGTGATGTTAAAAATAACATAAATATAATAATAAAATAACTAAATTGGCACACAGCAACCTTACAATAGTGGACCTTCTGACATTGAAAGGTGGTTCTGGTTTTCAAGTCAGGGTTTCAGGATTAATTTGCTTAAGACTACAAGCAGTTTTCAAGTGATCTTGACCTCTTCACAAGCTTTTGACAAAAACCGGGCAACTTTAGTAAGATTTATAATATGAATGCCTTTACGCTTTGAAGAGATATAAGGTGCCATTCTAGGATTCCATTTCCTAGTGCTCTTTTGAAAAGTTTCAGTTAATAAAAAATTAAGATGTACAAAATAAAAATAGAATTTTTCAACCCTAATTTATTTTGAATCTTTCTCAAATACTTCAAATAGACATAAAACCATCCACTCAAGTTCTATATTTGTTTGAATAAAATGCTTAACTAATTCCATATCACTAACCAAAAAATCTTTTCTTCTTCCCATTCATTACCCGCGGTCCCTCTTCCCCTATTTCTTTCCATTCTACCAAGAGTCTATAATAATTTATACATTCCTCCTAGTCTCAACTCTAGGAATAATTTTTTTCGCTATCTTTTTTCGAGAACCGTCTAAAGTTCCAACTAAAAAGTGAAATGTTTTTTCATTATCTCAATTGAAAGTAATGGGCCTCCAATTATTTAGTGAGTTATTTATCAGCATTCTTCTTATGGCTAGATCCAATCTTCTGATCCCTGCGGAAAGGAAAAAGGAATTTCACGTTCTTCCTTTCGGGAAGGGAATAAGAGGCACCATCATTTCAATTAGTTCAGTCAAATATTAAGTCAAAGAATATGGAGCTATAGTGGTAAGCTCAAAAATATTATCTTGTATTCATTTTTGGGCTACAGTAGAATGTTAGTTTTGACCTAATTGGATATGTGACATTGTGATGTATTTAGAGAAATGGATATTGGTTGTGTTTCTGATCTTAATTTGTGTAGAATGAAATCCTTTTCTTGTTTGTCGTTAAAAAAAAATTATTGTGAACAAGTTTAATCAATTACTTAACAAGTGATTAATATTTAGTGAGCTAGAAATTAATAGAAAGCCATGGCCTAACTCCCTCCAAAAGAACTCTCATAGAGGAAGGGTTGTCAGGACCTTATAACCAACACTTGGTTGGCTTACTTGGGCAATGTGAGGCTCCGAACACCCCCCCTCACATCACATCGGCGGGGAACATCCACACACACTGGGAGATTGACCGGAGTTGACCGGCTGGACACATCGTGACCCCTAGGTACCCGCTCTGATACCATATAGAAAGTCATGACCTAACTCCCTCTAAAAGAGCTTTCAAAGAGAAAAGGTTGTCAGGATCTTATAACCAACACTCGGTTGGCTTACCTGGGCGATGTGAGACTCCCAACACCCCCCCTCACATCGGCGGGGAACATCCACACACACCGGGAAGTTGACCGGATGAGCACATCGTGACCCCAGGTGCCCGTTCTGATACCATGTAGAAAGTCATGGCCTAACTCCCTCCAAATGAGCTCTCAAAGAGGAAGGGTTGTCAGGACGTTATAACCAACACTTGGTTAGCTTACCTAGGCGATGCGGGACTCCTAACAAGATCAAGTTTTCAGATTGCTAATTCAACTTAATTTTTCCTAATTTAAGCACACGTCATTTTTGCTCAACTCAAAGTCACAGATTTAGGCATTATTCCAAATCCAAAAGGAAGAACTAATATTCAGATATCATAAACAATTTTATTTGGAAGTTTTTGAAGAAAACCAATAAATAATTCAAAAACAATTAAGAGATTACACCATAACTTCACAACCAATTTAGGACCCATTTGAAAAGAAAAAATTACAACCGATTACAAGTAGACGACAACCAAATTCGTCTACAATACTTTGATCAATTCGAAAAGAAAGAAAAAAAGCTAAAACTGAATACAATACAATAATTCCTACCATTTTATATTACTCAGTTATTTGTAAGGTTTCACTTTTAAAACCTAATGTATGTTTTTGTAATAACAAATTGCGAAAAACATAGCTATGCGAGAATAACAAATGGGTTAACTATGAAAGACCGTTATGCTATATGCAATTAAACCTAAAATAAATCTGATATGCTGCAATCCAAACAAGAAAATCCATACTACCAAAAAATAAAAACCAGTTTCCCATTCTTTCTCTGTAACCAAAACTTAACCCCAGGAAATCTCTTTCATTTTACAAGTTCTATTTTCTTTTTTTCAGCAACCAAACAACAAAAATAGAGAGACCAAAAAACAAGGATAGAGTTAGGAGAAACACGAAAGGTAACATCAAATCGCTATAAAGAGAGAGAAAGGGGGACGAGAGAGCAATGGGACAAGAACCCAAAACAAAACAAACTTACAATAATAAGCCGCTGATTTGTGCCTAAGACAGAGAAGTTCTCTGGCCGGCAGCAAGCTTCACTGAGCTATGGCATACAATCGGTATTGCAGAGAGAGTGACACAGAGCTAAGTTAGAGAAAGCGAAAAGTGTTAAAAGAAAAGGGGGTTTTCGTAGAGGTTGATAGAGACAGAACAAGCAAGAGAGAGAGAGAGCGAGTGAGAGGGGTATTTTTATTGAGAAAAAGCACAGATAGGCTAGAAGAGGGAGGGGTTCTATAAACCGGATTTAACCGAATCGGACCAGAATAGGCAGGACCACGCGGTTTACTGTACAAAACGGTCCGGTCTACTTAAAAATATATTAAGCCGCTTTAACCGGGACGGACCGTTCTAGACACTTATTTTTATACTTAAAAAAACATTAAAAATAAAAGATTCATTAATGTTATATAAATTGATACTAATAAAAATTATAATGAAAATAATTTAAGTGATTTTTATATTTGGTTTAACTATAAATTTAAAATAGAATATAAAACATTATAATAATAATAGGAATTTTTATTTCTCCAATAATCGAGAATAGTATTTTAAGAATAGTATCGGAGACATTCATTAATGTTTTATTTTTATCACATATTTATATAATTATTTATTATTGGTTTTATTATTTTATCTTATCTAAAATTTAAATAAAATTATTTTTTATTTTTTTTATTTATAATTTTATAATTTTTATTTTAATATTTATCATGATATTGATTAAACTTTTCAAACAAACATATTAACGATAATATTATCTTTATTAAATTCAATTTTTATTATCATTTTTATTATAATTTTATTTTTCAAACCATAGTTGTCTTAGTTAAATCTACACCATCTAACCACTAAACCATAAGTTAAAATTTTTTAAAATAATAAAATATTAATTTAATTTAATTTAACAACTTAATTAAAAAGTTGTGATCATTATATAATAATAAATAATAAGAAAATCATACATAAATATTTAGCTACCAATATAAAATACTAACAATAAATTATGAGATATTAGTTATGTCATTATTAAATATTTCATAAATTCTTCAAGTTAAACAAATCACATTATCTAAGTCAAAATGTATCAGATTAAAAATTATACTATTATGTCTCTTTCAAACACTTCATAACATATTACTATAAGCATAAATAAATTATTAACTTGAGAATTAATCTAATATAATAAAATAAACAAACTATTGTTCTTCATCATTTTCTTTCCCAAAATGTTCTTCTATATGGAAAAAAAGATAAGAATTTAAAAAATGTTAATCCAAAATAAATCTAGTGACCAATCAGTCTAACAAAGGAAATTATGAGAAGCCACGACTCCCGCCTAAAGTTAGGAGGAAAATAGAGAAGTAGAAAGCAAAGAAAACTAGTATAACCACTAGGGTGACCCACTAAAATAAATGTTCTTGGAAATATTCTAGAGATTTCCTTCATCCCAAGAGTAATGATTGCTTCTAGGGACTTCACTTGCGACATCTTTCAATGCCAATCACTCTTATAACTACTCATAGTAACAAGATGACCTATGTACGAGTCATAGTAGAAGCCAACATATTGAGCAAACATTTAGCTCCTATCTAGCACGCAGCCACTTAGAATCTCTTTTTTTCTTTCTTTCTCTTCGTTGTTCCATGCCATGGTGAATATTTAGCGAGTCATGTTATGTCATACTGGCACGATAGACCAACAGGTCGAGTTCTTAATGGTTCATGTTAGGCCAACCCGTTTGACACCCTTAACCTAGCATCCATTAGATAGGCATCACTTAAAGTAGATACTTACACATGAAGGAAGATTTGACACCTCTATGGTTATGTTTTCTAAAACATCACTTTCTAGACAGCGCAATTTAAAATGTCATCACTTAGGCTGCACAGGAATTAATTGATTGCTACCTTATAGGCTATACCATCCAAACAAGCTACATTCTAGGTCACACTAACTAGTTTGCCATCATCCACATTATAGATCTAAGTTGTTGATAGATCACCACTAATGACTGTAAATCTATACCACATTAAATGACTATGGATCTAGACCATATTAAATGACTATGGATCTAGACCACATCAGACAACTATGGATCCAAACCACATCAGACAACTATGGATCTAAACCACACTTAATGATTAGAAGATGAACGAATTAATTAACTTCATCCTTTTAAAGTTCTAAGTCATTGCACTATGATAAGCTCTACAAAAATTATGTATATTGGAACTAAGCAAATGAAAAGTGTTCTTTATCAAAGTGTATCAAGGAACCATCATAACCATGATTAATCATTTCCTCTAGCGCACATTAACTTAGTGTCCTTAACATCTAGAGTTTTAGAGAATTAGAGCACTTTCCCACTTATTTAGTTCTATCCACCTTCAAGCAAGGTAGAACTTCACACAAAAGTCCACAAGTAAAAATGAAATTCAAAAGAAAATGTTCAATACACAATTGATTTTTAGTTGTTCTTGGTACAAAGTGATGTAGAATTCATTACTAACTAAGTTTCTTGAAATAACAAACTTAACAATGGTCAAGACCACACCAACTTCTAATTTTCACCTTATAGGTTGTTGTCTCTAATCTTAGGGGTTGGGAGTCACTTCAACACTAGATAAGCAGGATTTATAGAAATTTTCACTTTAATATAGATACACTCAGAAGTCAACATCAATTACCTATAACGCACCTGACCAGAGCTAGCTTGACCAAAGGTTAAACCATCGGAGTTCAACTTGGCTATCCATAACATCAAGTAAGGGTACTCACACCTGATTTTGCAACAAGTTTCCACAAAGAACTTGTATCTTTTCCAAAATTTACTAAGTGTTCCTCCATAAATTAGAAACTTGACTCATGCTAAGAATTATTGAGAAGTACTTTCATACATCCAAAGCATTGTTATTGGTGTGATGCACTTCCACTTACCCTATTTTTATACGTCGCATGCAATGTAGAGATGACTAATCCCTATATATCTAAGGGCGATGCATAATATTCTGATCAAAACTATAGAATAATTTTTCCATTAATCTTCCTTATCCGAGCATCGCCCTTGGCGGCTTAGATACGATAAGGCACAAACCAGGTGACGAGTACCCATATACCTAACTAGAGTAAGAATTTACTACACATTAATTAAACTAATTCATGATCTAACCCATGCTTGGATCAAACTTGCATGGTAGATCAGATCGGTTACCTCCAAATATAAAGGAGTAAAAAGATATGATATATTCAACATTCCACATGGTGTAAACCCAAGAATTCTAAATAATTGTCATTAGGCTAACACTAAAATATTTTATGTTTCCACAAGTCAGTCAAGAAAAGGGTTGAGAGGCTCCAAGAGCATCACTATGTAAAGTAGACTAGCTAACAACACTTAAAAAATATTTAAAATCTTTTTTCAAGAAACATCATAAGTCAGACTCAACAAGATCCACACATCGTGTAGTTAATTCAATACACGTACAAACCTTAAAAGGAAAGAAGTTAGACAATGAGCATATGGGAATGACACATCGATATACTGGTAGGACAATGCCTCTTGACCGAAAAATGACCCAGCCTGCTCAGATGACCCATCATTAATCGACCAATCAACTAACCATTGATCGATCAATTACTTTTCGACCAGCCCCTCTCACGTTAATACCAAACTATTTTGGTCATACCTCAAAATTTTTGAATCATATGAAAAATTTGAGATAGCCACTAGAAAGCTCATTGTATGATCTACTTACCACCAAAGTTTAGGCTCCATCAGAAGCTACATGCGCCCACACGTGTTATATGAAGAGTGGATGCAAAATCTTCAATTCTAGTCAGCAAAGACTAGTTGATTTAAAATGAACCACTTCATGAGAATAGAGCATAAATGGACGCAATTCACTATGATTTAGACTAGTTTTTAGAGATCCGAGATCGATTTTGAGATCCATAGGCCGAGAAAGTTTGGACTAAATAGACCTTTCGACCAATCAATCGAACAACCATTGATTATTCAACCAACCGTGGTTTGATCGATCCAAATCTAGCCATAATATGCTTGACCAAACATGTCCAACTAGCCAACTCGGCCGATCCTCCGGCATAAAAATAGTTAACTTTTTTAATATAATTTTGATTACTCATATTTCTCAATTTAAAAGTTGGATTCAAGCACGGTACATAACGTTTTAAGCTTGAAATCTAGTGCTTACTATCATGCCAATCAAACATAGGTGTCAACTGCATGCCTTTTGAAAGGTCAGCAACCACACCTGATCGCTATGCATACCCTGATTGCACACTTAGATCTCATTGACTGTCGAAGATGGCCAAATAGGCCTAAGGGAATGATGTTTGAGGGATTTATGTCAGATACACTTGGAAAATTATCATCGATCCATATCACAATTTAACTAGTCAATGGTGAATGGTCAGCATACAGTCAACAGTTAATCAATGTACAATTAGTATATGGTTTAAATCAAATCAGAAAGCATTTTCATTTATATTCTTCTATAGTGATAACTATCTCATAATTAAATATATTAATTATTTGATGTTGACACATATGAAAAGTCATTAATATAAAAATTAATATCTAAACAATATTTAAAAAATAAAATATTACTATATATGCTTTTGTAGTAGATAAAGATACTACAGATTGCTTATTTGATAACCAATATTTGTACCAAAGCTAAAATTGAAGTGCTTTTCCTATCATTCAAGTATCTTGCATAGTCATTATCAGTGTATGAAACTAGTTCTTCATTTCCACCCTTCTTGTAAAACATTGATTGTAAATGTACCTTCGTATGATGCTATATGTATCCATTGATGAGGCTAATAGTAAACATAACATATGATCATGTTAGTACCCACTCCAAGTTCACCAGTATTTAAGAAATCCTAATACATATTAGAGTTTATATAAACAAATTGTCATAGTCTCTCCTGTTAATCTACACTAAACCAACCTGTAAAAAACAGAACATGAAATATATTTATTCACAACATTCAAAACTCATCACTCATATACTAATCGTAGAAGGAAGATAATATTGACTAATAAATAACATTGGCCTATTAAAGAGTCCATAGTCATTAAGGGATTATAAAATACTTTATAACATAATAGGTTATCAAGAAATTGAAATAAGATCTTAGTAATTCCAAAAGAAAGCGAAATCATGCAAAGTAAAATTAGTAAATTAATTTTGGTCTCCTTTTAAGATAGTACTAAAGCCTTCAATCGGGAACTGTTATTACCTGAGAGGAACAAATTAAAAAATAATTAGGATGAGTAAAAATACCCAATAGGTGTACAATTTTAGAAAAATAACAATTATAGAATAAATTTATTTACTCTTTAATAACTCAACTACAAAATAGATACAAATCATTACATTAAGGTATACACAAACTTTATTAGTAATTTTGAATAAATAAGTGTAACTGAAAGTGTATTCATATATGTAAAATAGCTATAAGTTGCTTGCATGTTATAATTTACAAAAAGAAAAACCTCACCAAGCTCGTACCAAGGGAAATCTGGTTATACGTATATAGAGCTCTTTGTACACGCAAATGAAAAAGTCTGAATTATATGTGTACAGGTTATACACTTACAGACATAACTTATTAATTATTTATTTATTTCTTATGTTATTGCTAAATTAGGGAATAAGGTGCTTATTTGATAGTTTAAAATTAATAATACTTACTAATATACATAATATTCTCAAACACTAATACTTAAATTATGATATAAAACTGAGTATAAATTTATAAACCGACATAAATATAATATCCTAAAATATCAATGCTAAAAGTTGAATATAAACTTCTATATTTTAATTAAAATCTATATTTATGTCACAAAATATGTATAAAACTTTTGAACTCACTTAAAAAATAATTATATACTTTCTAAACACAAAATACTCATTTGTTAATAAGAAATAACTAAACTTGTGAAAACTTAATTAACATAATAAACAAGTATTTATAAAATTTGAGTAAAATGTGTACACTTATAGAACCAGACGAGTTTTATGGTTTAAAAATAATCAATAGACTACGCATAAGTTTTATTTTCTATTAATTTCACAGTTAAAAAATTAAATAACTTATAATTTTCAAACAAAACAACTTACAATAAGCTAAGTTCTAAAATAAAGTTTCATAATCTCCTTGTAAATCCTCGTAATCCATAAACTAATATAATATTTATTAGTTATCAAAAATTATTAAATTAACTAAAAAGTAATTTACACTAAAAACATAATCAATTTACATAAATATGGTTAAAAAATAAACTATTTAATTATTCATAAATTAAAACTATTTATTATATTAAAACCTAATAAATTATCAATTTAACTTTAGATTAAACAACTAATATTAACATTATTAATTATAGATGAAAAACTTTTTAATTTTATAGTATTAATTTGAAAGTATTAATATTTGAATATAATTTAAGAAAAATAATAATTAAAAGAATAAATATATGTATAAATAATTTGTGTAATTTAAATTCTACAAAAACAAAATTCTTACAAGTCGTATAGTGGTTATGTACAAAAGGTTTCCTACTATCTACTTGTACAAAGTACTACCAATTTTCATGCCAATTTCATCCTTTTGAAGTATTTTTAGGAATAATTGGATTATGAAATTGATTACTTTTGTCCATTTCAAACATTTTCAACGCTTCCATTATATACATTTTATGACTAATGAAAATGTCATCAATTTTTGTATTACTTCAACACCAAGTCAATCATATCAAATTCAACCATCGTAGTCTTTTTTATATAAGAAACATTGACTCATCATTGCCATTAAATATGAAATCATCAATGTACAAGATTATAATTAGAAATTTACCTTCCATGTTGACTTAATGAACAAAGTGTATTCATGCGGGCACCTTTCAAAGCCTTCTTTCAAAAAATATAACTCTATGCTACTACTCTAGGCTTGTGCATGTTGTTTTAGTTCATAAAAAGTCTTCTTCAGCTTGTACACCATATGCTCATTGTCTTTGATTTCATATCCATGAAGTTGTTCAACAAACACTTTTTCATTGAGTTCACCATGCAAAAATGCTAAATTTACATCTAACAAACAAATGGTCCATCTCTTTTGTGCTACAAGTGCAAGCATTGGTCAAATTATATCTAATCTTGTCACATGTGCAAATATTTCATTGTAGTCTACTTCATATTATTGAGCATAACATTTTTCCATCAAACTTGCCTTGTATTTATCTATTTCTCTATTATCATTAAGCTTTGTTCTTTGCATCCATTTCACTCCAAATTTCTTTCCTCCAATTGGTAAGTCTCTCAGCTTACATGTGTCATTCTTCTCTATAGATTCTATTTCCAAATTCATGAAATTTCTCCATTTTTCAATCTTTATGGTTTCTTTTAAGAAAACTTGATCAGCAGCTGCAAACATAACCAAGTTGATCATGTATTCTTTTTCTCCAAAAAGTTCTTTTTAATTTCATAATCTCTCATCCAAACAGGTTGCTATTTGATTCTTCTATTTGAATTTGGTGAGCTTTCATTAGTTAGCTCATCCGAAGTAGAAATCTTCATTTCTCTTTCTATTTTTTCTTTGATGTATTCTTAATTGTTTTCAAGATTAATAGTTTCATCTCGTTCATTTTCCTACTCTAAGTTGACCGCAATGGTTTTCTCATGCCTTTTATCCCAGCCCTATTTCAAATACAACATTTTTACTCACAATGATCCGAAAAGATCATTGTGAGCAAAGATTTACGTCTATTGTCCATGCTTTTATTATCTATCTTACTTCTTTTATCACCAAGGATATGGACATTATACACAAATCAAAAACCCTAAAGTACTCAATTGATGGCTTTACTCCATTCCTAGCTTCTTTCAGGGTCTTATTTTTCACTGCATTTATTGGATATCGATTTAAAATATAAAAAGTTCAATTAGTTACCTCAAGTGAGAAAATACTCAGAACTTTTTTTCTCATAAAGCATGGTACGAACCATGTTCATAATGGTTATATTCTTCCTTTCTGCAATCCCATTCTGATGTGTTGTATACGCAGTTTTTAATTGTCTACTTATGTCATTCTCCCTGCAAAAAGTAGTAAATTCTTGTTATGTGAATTCACCATCTCTATCAATATGCACACTCTTTATAAATGTATATATTCCTTTCTTTACACATGATTTAAAGTTCTATAAGTTTCAAAAGCTTCTAACTTTTTTACTAAAAAGTACACCCAAGTTTACGACTATAATCATTAATGAAGTTGATTAGGTCCTTTTTTTCCTATTTGAGATAAGTGTAACTAGTTCATATATGTTATCAAGTACTAAATGTAGGATCTGAGAAGCTCTTTATATGCTATCTTTTAGGAATGGATCTATTTGCTATTTTCCCACTAAATAGTCTTTACAAATTTTTGAAGGAGCCTTGAGTTATGATAGACCATTCACCATCTTATTTTCCTCAAGAGTCTTCAAGTCTTTAAAGCTCAAAAGTCCATATATGCAGTGCCATATCTGAGCTAAGTCTTCAATGATTATGTTGAAACAAGCTGACGTGCCTAGCTAAGACTTAGCAAGAAAAATGAACATTTTGTTTAAGAACATTATTGTTTCCATAATCAAGTCTTTCTCCGAATGATAGACCTTGCATCTTCCATGTTAAAACAAGATTGTTAGTTTATTTTATTACGCTTGATCAATACTCAACAGATTGTTATTTAGCTCAAGTACATAGAATACTTCATTAATGATATGTGAGATTCCATTTAATTGAAATCTTAAATTTCATTTTCCCTTCACAACCATGCTAGAATTGTTTCCCAACTTCATTGTTTCTCTGAAATTTTCTTCTAAATTAGAGAATAGTTTCTTTTTTCCACACATATGATTGTTGTATTCCGAGTCAAGGAACCATGCATCTTTCTTCTCTCTTTATTTGTCATCAATATGTGCCATCAAAAGCATTTATTTTTGAACTTCTGCATAGTTAGCTTTCTTTTCCTTACTTGGGCCTTCATATTAATCATATCTAATTTTATGGCAATGATAGCACTCTATAGTAGACTTGTCAAAGCTTAATGTACCTTTTCCTCATCCACGAAATCCTCTATGATCTTATTCTCTTGCTTCTTCTACTCTATCTTCATAAGTTACCTTCAAAGCTTACTCTTCAATCATAACGATATTCATGTGTTATTCATGCATAAAGAGACTACTTTGTAGCTAATCAATAGATAGAGTAACAATGGCATTCACCTCCTCAATTGAGGAGACAATATAATTGAATTTTAGAGTCATAGATTGCAAAATCTCAATAACAATGACACATCTCATAGTCCTACCATTCATCCTCATCTTGTTAGCTACAGTGAGAGTTCAAGTAAAGTAATCATTCATTGAATCTCTTATTTTCAATTGAAGGATTTCGAACTCCTTTCGAAATGCTTGCAGCTATGCTTATTTAACCTTTGTTGTCCCTTGATACTTCTGCTTCATTAAATCCAAAATATCTTTTTCCATATCTCTTTAAGATAGTATCCAAGATTGATCTATCAATAGCTTGAAAGAGATAGTATTTTGCCTTCAAATCCTTGAGTTTTTTACTTTCAATGACCTTCATTTGCCCCTCGGTAAGATTAGCTCCCTCGAATACAACAAGGATCACATGTTCTACCGAGCTCCAATATTTTATGGATCGCAAGAAATTCTCCATAAGCAATTCTCAATGATCGTTGTGACCATCAAATTTTGATATTACTAGTTGAACAAAACCGTTTTCTACCATCTTCTTAAAAAGACTTTGCTTTTCAATTCTTAGTCAAGCCGCTAGAAAAAGGTTCTAATGACAATTGTTCATAATTAATTAAGAACTTATATGTTTAATGTGGAATAAAAGTTTAGATCATGTTAAATTTATTGAATAATAGAGTTGTCATTTAAATAACCTTATATCAACTAGGATGCAACAACCTATAAAATATGTGGTAAAATGTCAAAGGAATAAGTCAAAATAACAAGTTATCTTGAACAATAAGGATTATTGATCATACCCTAATTATAAGACTAAAACATAAATTACTAACAATTTTAATATGAGTTAGGTAGATTTAAAGAATTAAGTTGTAATCGGATCTATCTACGTATTAACAAAAACTATGATACAAAAATCTAACCTAAATTCAAGTTTTTATATAAGTTGGTTAAAAAAGGAGTGATTTGACCATATACAACTTGAAACATTATAATTAATTTAATAATATAAATTAGATGGTAAAGAAATCGATCATACTTAACATATTAATTTATTAAAAAAATTATATTTTTTATAAATTTAAAATGTATTATACAATGTTTTTGATAAATATAATTAGACACGTAGATTCAATAAGAAATTATATATCAATTAAAATTTTCTTGTATAGAAAAAGTTTATATATTTTAAATCTTATATGAATCTTAAATAATATAATGTAGTGTTATAATTATGATATATGTATCATATATATTAGTGATATTTTTATTTTCTTTTTTAACAAGTAGAGGAGTGTTTTACTAGAAAAAAAAATAGAAATAGATGTATGCATAAACCAAACCACATGTTCACTACATTGATCAAAAATGTACTAAAATCATGGAATTGTATATATATTTTTCATAAATTTTTGATTAATATTATTAATAAATATATAATTATATTTAATAAAAAACTGTGATATTGATTATAATAATAATATATAAAAATATTCTAAAATCAAATATTAAAACAAAATGTACTAAAAGCAAGTAAAATGTGTTAACGAGCTAACAGCTTGATAAGAATATTCAAGATATCCTTAATTGGGTGACTTTTGTCCTAATAAGAATATTCTAGATACTGACTAACGTTAGCCCAATGTTTAAAATATGGATGCTGTTAAATTATTAAGAATTAAATTTTATAAATATATCAAAAATATTATCATTGTTAGTAAAAATTATAAATTAATAAAAATTTAAAAACTATTAATTACTTATTTAATATATATATATAAATTTACGTAGTTGTATTTTTATCAATAAACTAAAAAATTATAAAATAGATAGTTAAAATATTTAAAATAATTATTTATATTATATTTTAGCTAAAATATATGCAATTTCAAAAATATTTACAATATAATAAAGTTTATTAACAAAATAAAAAATTATAATTATATAAAAACATATTAATTTTAAAGAAATAATCTAGAAAAACAAAATGAATATATTAAATGATAAATTATTTTTAAAAAATAAAATTAACTATAAAAACAATTTTACCCCAATATCTTTATAATCTAACAGCCAATATCATAAACTTTTGAAAAAATAATAATTAAGAGTATATAAGGATGCATACTTGAAACTATTTTAGCTTAATAGTTTCAAGAAAAATAATCATGATATTCTAGTAATTTAATAATTTATCAAACAATTCGTCAATAAAATAATTTTTTTTTTTTGGTTGTTCTAGCAATAGAGTTATTATTATTATTACTGAAGAAGGGAAATCAATTGTTTAGTATATTAGGGAGTGTCTAGCTTTTAGGTTTTTTTTTTTGTTTTGTTTATATTTAAAAAATACATTTTTATAATTCAAACTTATTATTTAAAATAATAAAAACAATAACAAAATTTCTATTCTAAGTTGAATATATATATATATATATATTTTTGTTTATACTTGTTAATGAGCTTTCTAGATGAATATATTTTCAATAGACAGCTTGCAAGCCAGTTCATCCGGAGCAAAACATGCGCGCCAATTTAAAATAATAGAAATTAAAAATGAATTTTGAGACTTTGAAAGTTGAAACTCAGGGACAAAATTTAAATGTGATGTAAAATTTGACTTCTTATTTTTTTTATTTTTTATTTTTAATAATAGTAATAAAGATCAAAATTTCAACTTACACGTTTACTTTTATATTTTTTTAAAACTAAATACTTAAAATATAACAATTAAGGTCTCAAGGCTTGAATAACATGAACTTTTACGCCAATATTATATTTACGTAAGTTGATTATCAATATTTCAAAAGTCATAAGCTATCTAGAGAAATAATTTTTACACGAAAAAGATGATAACTTCAACATTCATTAATAATTTTACATAAATACATATATTTATATAGAAATTATAATATTTTAAAATAATAATATATTTTTTAAATTATCAAGTATGATACATATATATGAATATGTTCATATAATATTAGAGATGTTAAATAAATTGAACAACTTACTCAATTTATTTAAAATTTACTCAACTAATTCATGAGCTAAAAAGCTTATTTCACTTAAATTATAAGCTTAAATAAATAACTCATTAATTTATTTACCAATTTTTTTACTCAATATTTTTTTTATTGAACATGTTTTTTGATAGTACTTTAAGTTCCATTTTTCCTTGTATATTATATTGTTAGTAATTTCTATAAAAATAAACTAAATTATAAATAATTATATTTTTAATACAAAGAAAAATAATATATCAAGTTTTTATATTATCTAATTCAATTTAAATGAATAAGAGGTAAACATAGCAACTACAATAAAGCAAAAATATTATTAATTTTAATATAGATAGATATAATTATAAACTATAAAAAATGATCATAATGATTTAAATCATGAGAGTAGGATTAATGGTTTTCATATAAATGGTATTTCGATATAATGAAATTCAATTTTTTTGTTATCTTTTTTTTTTTACTTACTTATTTATTTATTTAATAATTAATTAAATATTTTATAATAATTTAAATGGGTTGTTAATGTTAGAATGTTCCAGTTCAATTCAACAACTTAATTTATTTAAAAATAAAATAAATTAAGCTAAATTCATCTACAAATTTAACTTAAACGAATTTAACAAATCAATGACTAGTAACAAAGCTATAGGTATTTTCATATATATGTGCACGAAAGCTG
Organism: Hippophae rhamnoides; assembly: GCA_033030585.1. Taxonomy (NCBI): domain Eukaryota; kingdom Viridiplantae; phylum Streptophyta; class Magnoliopsida; order Rosales; family Elaeagnaceae; genus Hippophae; species Hippophae rhamnoides. Next base: position 33,203,870 of record CM065432.1, read on the forward strand.
TAAAAATTTGCAGAAAGAACATGTACATGACGATTGAACCTTGAAGGAGACCATGAATAATATTCTTGGGATATCTTCCTCGAACTTTGGACAACTCTGCAAAAGATGGCAAAAAAAATAAAAATAATAATAACTCAAGCGTCACAAAACATATAAATTCATATATCCGAGATTTTCTTTGTTGGAAATATTTATCCTTGAAAATTTTGTCTAAGAGCACCACACTAAAGTCATGAAAAATTTATGACAATGTCTGATAAGCAGACTTAATAACTTATCGTGAAAATACCATAATTTTCCATGTTCATGTTGGTAAGCATTGAAAAATATTAATGAGATTTTAAAAATTAATATGATTATATTCCATTCATTAATTCAACTTGTTTAATTAATGTTTATAACTTTCTTATTTATTTTAATGAAGTGATTTATATTACAAATTTCTAATAACATGAAATGATATGTTACATTGTAATTAAGTTCTCATATATTTTAAACTTAATTAAGTTTCCCTGTATAAATACCAAATAGATTATGCCCAATATTTTAAATTATTATAACTTGATGATATATAGAATTGGTATTTATTTTTCAAAAAGGAATATTATTTTAAAACACTATTCTCAATCTAATTATATCACTTTTGATCAGTAATTTAGGGACAATTGTTTTTTATAAAAATTATTATATTAATTACAATTATTATAAAAGAGTGGGTTTGTAATTATACATAAATGATGATCATAACTTTATAAATGAACGTAAAGTCATTGTAATCTAATTTTAGTTAATTTATTAATTAATTTTTAGTAGATAAATTAAAATAAAAAAATCAAAATATTCTTATTATAATTGATTCTATATATATAAATTTTCTAAAATAGAAAATCTAAATACTCATTATTATTATAATAATTATCTATTATTACGAAATTAAAAGAAAAAACAAAAATCTTTATAAATATATATTAAGTTAAATTTATTTTTAAATATAATTAGGATAAAAATAATTAATTATATGTTTTAATAGTTATGTATTAGTGGAAGAATAAAAGAAAAAAAATCAAAAGAATACTAAAATATTTGATTTAATTTGAAATGGTTAATGAAATTAATAATTAAAAAAATGAAATATAATACTTATCTATTATTACAGTATTAAAAGAGATAATCAAATTTCTATTAAATATATACTAAATTAATATGTTCAAAAAATATAATGTAAGTATCAATATATATCCTCGTATAATTAAAATAATTATAATATAATTTTAGATAATTTATTTTTTAAATTATATTTAATACAAAAATAATTGATTATGTGTATTAATTATCTTTTAGTTGTGAAATTAAAAAAACAAAAGACTTCTTAAATTATTGATTATATATGAATAAATTTAAAAATTTAAATTCACTCTTATTAAAAATTTGAAAAAGAAAAATTAAAAGACTCATTATTATTATAATAATTTTTTACTATTACAAAATTAAAATATAAAAAATCTCATAAATATGTCTTAAATTTTAATTGATTTTTAAATTATATTTATCATATAAATAATTGATTACATACATATTTTACAAAAAGAATAAAATTTAAATTTGAAAGACTTCTAAAATATTTGATTTTTTGAGAATATTTAGATCTATGTAAAAGAATAAACAATTAAAAATGAAACGAAAAAACTCGTGAATATTATAATAATTGTTTATTATTACAAAATAAAAAGAGAAAATCAAAATTATCCTAAATATGTGTTAAAATAGTATATTTAAAAAATATATAACATAAGTATTAATGTATTTTCTTATATAACATAATTCAACTATAATTAATATTTTGTTAATTTGTATTATAAATTATATTTAATGTAAAATATAATTAATTACAAATATTAATTACCTTTTAGTGGGTGAATTAAAAGATAAAATCAAAAGACTCTTAAAATAATTTATTCTATATAAATAAATAAAAAATTATAAATTCTATTTTAATGGAAATTTTAAAAGAAAAAATAAAAAAACTCATAATCATTATAATAATGATATATTATTATGGAATTAAAAGAAAAAATAAAAGTATCATAAATATATGTTAAGATTTGATTTATTTTCTAAATTATATTTATTATAAAAAAATTGATTATATATATTAATAATTATAATAATAAAAGAATAAATCAAACCTCTTAAAATATTTTATTTTTTTTATAAAATATTTGTTTATATGTGATAGAGTTAATGCAACTGATAATTAAAAAGAAGTTAAAAGACTCATAAAAATTATAATAATTGTCTATTAGTATGGAATTAAAGAGAAAATTAAATGTATACTAATATGTGCTAAATTAATAGACTTAAACGATATTTACTGCAAGTATTAATGAATTTACTCATATAAAAGAATCTAACTATAACATAATTTTAGATAATTTATTTTTTATATCACATTTAGCAAAATAAATTGATTATTGTATTAATTATCTTCTAATGGGGGAATTAAAAAGAAAAATCAAAAGATTATTAAAATAATTGATTATATATGAATAAATATAAAATTGATAAATTTTCTCTTAGTAAAAATTTAAAAATAAAAAATAAAAGAATTATGATTATTATAACAATTAACTATTATTACAAAATTACAACAAAAAAACAAAAATTCTTCTAAATATGTTTTGAAATTTAATTTATTTTCTAAATTATATTTACTATAAAAATACTTAAGTATTAATAATTATATTTTAGTGTAATAATTAAAAGGAAAAACTAAAAGACCTTAAAATATTTGATTTTATGTAAAAGAATTAATAAAATTGATAATTATAAAGAAAATTAAAAAAGATATATGAACATTATAATAATTATATATTCAAGAATCCCATACTTACGAACAATTAAACAAATGTTAATTATTCTTTCAACTCAAATAAGAAATTGGGACTTAGATAAAGGGTGAAAACATCAATCGATGTAATATTTTTATGAGTTCTATATCAATTCAGCAAAATAAGTCTCACAATATGAATTAAGCAATTAACACGATAAAAGTACAAAATAACACTCTAGATTTAACATATACCAAAACAAACATACAGTAAGAAAGAAGAAATTGTAATAAACACACAAGTAATAATGTGCCTCACAGGCTAACAACATGCATAAATATAACAAACATCACACGACATACAAGACACTTATACATACTGAAAAGCTATAAGAGATTTCTAATCTCTTGAAGATCTCATATGTGGTAACATATTTGGTAAATGATGATTGTACTTTCACAACATATAATCATACATTACATAACAAACCATAATAAAGAGTCTAACCTTTGATACATTGCAAGGGTAAGAAAATATAGAATCTTTAGAGACTCGCACCAAAAATACATGATCAAAAGCAGAAGTAATAATTAGAAAGTTATAGACATGCTACAAGGAAAGAAATCATGCAACTATAAAAAAAAGCTTTCTAATTATAGTCTAAATTTAGGATGATGGAACATACACGATAGAAACTCAGATTATATTAACATAATAGCAGATCATGCATAACAATAATTATAATGAGGTAAACTCATATAGAAACCATTTCTATGTGGTAACATCCTCGGGTTGCTTAAAGCTATCACTCAATAGTAAATAATCCACTAAACAATAAATAAGTTACAATCCTGATAGAAAATAAAACCACTATTACCTCTACCGATTAGGACTTTTATCCTAAATGCCTACAACTGCTTTTACTTGCTGCTTCAATAATGTCTTTATTTAACATAACTTAATGTGGTGTGATTGGTAAAAACATATCATTAATATATAATCTCGACTATCAACAGAACTACCCTTGAACATAACTACTAAATAATCATCTCTTATTCACACAACCAAGAGATATGCGAATTTATACAACTTAGCTCAACCCACATTCAAAAATTTGTTTCCGCATAAGAAAAAGTTGCACGAAGGTAACTATTAGCCAACACATGATTCACATATAAAACTCACTCACAAACACCATCTCGAGTACTCACCATTCAAAAGCACAGTTTTACTCACACAATCATGAATCACTAATATCGAACAACACTTTAAGTATTAATGATCCAAAAATAGAAAAATAAGATGTCAATTAGACAAAATTTCGCTACATTTTTCACCAATTACCTTGCAAACTTTCTTGGAAAATTGTTGTTTTAAATGCATATGGCCAAAACCTCACTAGTATAGATGCAATAAAAAACATTGCGTACCATTTTTCAACAATTCTATAATGGTTGTACTCAGCAGCCCCGTTTTGTTGATTTGTATAAGGACAAGTATAACTATGCGACACGTCTTGTTCAAGCATTGTAATCATTGACTTAAATTCAATTCCTCCACCTGTTTGCACTATTTTAATATTGATTTCAAACAATTTTCTAAACCATTTGTTTAAACTTAAGAAAGATAAAAGTAACTTGACTTTCAAGTTTCAAAAAAAAAATCTACAAAAATAAGTTATTATCGTCAAATAGAAATAAAATATCTATCATTAATACATGTTTACGTAGAAAAGAACCAAAAATCTAGATATAACAAAAAAAAAGGCTTTTCAATTTTAGCATGACTAGTACAAATGGTATTTCACGAGACTTAACTTTTATCACATTTTTTACTAAATATTTTTTTTATTCATACTAATTACAAAAACTTGTTTTTATTTCAAGATTCTTTGAACGGTGTCAAACGAAGTGATAAAACATTAACATTGTCGATTTTGGACATTAATATGTCAATTTATAAAATTAATATATTAATAATAGTTAAAAAGAATAAGAAATAAATTAAAATTTATTAAAATAAAATCATTAAACTACTTAAATAAAAAAAATTAAACTATTTTCTTAATTGTATTAAAAGATTTGGGCTACTCATCACTAACACCTTCCATTCGACGAATGGAGATACCAAATTGACAAATTTCTTTTAATATATAAGAAATATTGGATTTTTATTTTACCAAGAATTACGTATCTCTACCTAAAGTGGGCTCGTATCCACACACTTTGCTTGTCAACCAGATTCGAATACATTCAAACCCCATCACGTGATACGTAGTGGGACCTCAATGACTACATCCATTGAAACAAACCAAACTGGCAAAATTTTAAATTGCAAATTATAAAGAATAAATAGAATCTGTTGGCAGGATTATACACTATTTTATGATAGCTTATCATGAGCTTTTTTCAGCACATGACGAACTGACCCATAATGTATCACTGTGCAAGCAAAGAATACATAACATAACTAACATGATACGAACTTTTACATATCAAGTTAAAGTTTCTCTTTCGTTATGATTTTAAACCTAGTTTGCGATCTTGTAGGATTAATTGAATGGAGCCTCTAGGCTCTATATTCCACAATTTAATGGAGGTACGTATCAGGCAATTCTTAAAGTTGGTAGTCATTACTCTTATATTAAGCTTTTAGAAATCAATTGATCAGTTAGAACACATATCTAAATTTAAGAACATGCATGATATAGTGATGAATATTTAACTTGATTGAATCTAATATAAAAGGAGTCCAATAAAATAATATTGATAAAGTTTAAGTATTTTCCATATCAACTTTTGTGAAAGACAACTCTAATGGTATAGTTTTTTCTGTGCTAGAGTGTATTGCATAGTCATATATTTATAAAGACGTATAAAGTTTCATGCCAATTACAAACCCTAACCTTTGTTGGATTACACAAAACTCATCACATCATTAATTTAACCAAAAAAATATGTCAAGTTCATATGAAATAAATGAGTCAAATTACAATTCAACTAATAAAACAATAAAAAAAATGGTAGCTCGAATATAAGATTAAATCAAATTTATTTTTTGAAGTTTTTATTTTATAAAACCACCGAACATACATACTTCTATTATAAATTTAATTTTTTTTTATATATTTATAATATTTATACATATTAATTAATATATTTATCATTTTTTAATTATATAGGTGCTTGAAAAACAAATATTTCCTTTTTTTTCTTTTGAAAGGGAGGGATAAATATGTTTATCCAAAAATAAATGGCTCTTAACAAGTTCGGACATGTTATAATAGGTTACTTTTTATAGTCGATGTATAGTCGATATAATTAAAATATTAAGAATAGATAAAAAATAATATTTGATAAAAAGAAAAATCAATATGTGATCAATATTTTAATTATTGATTATTACTAGTTATACAATATGTTGAGAATATTTTTCATAAAAAAATCACATAAAGTTTTAAGTAATATTTTTATTATTTTTAATCTTTTAAGACAAATAACCAAAAATATATATAATTTTGTGAGAACCGAAGAGTAGACATATAATTCGTCACACAGTTTTTTAATAATTAAAATATATATAAGTTTTAAGTAAAATTTATATTAAATATATTGTGAACACAACAAAAATATGATGTAAAAATAGACCTATTCATTTTAATAATTAGATAATGATAATAATGATCTCATTTTTATGCAAAATTAATCAATTTAATGATGTTATTCTTAAGTAAGTATTATAAATCTTATAATTAATCATAAAAAACGATTATACATATTTTTATAATTATTAAAAATTAATATTTTAATTCTATAATTATTTAAAATTATTTTAAGATTAAAATATATATTTTTAAACTAAAATAATTTATTTTTATAAATTATAAAATTAAATTAGTTCATTGATAAATTATAAAATTAAATTAATTTATTTAAGATATATAATAATAAAATCTATTCTCCAACTTATATCTTTTAATAATTAGTGACTATTTTTATACAACCATGTTGAGTCTTGAATCAAAGCACTGCACTCAAATCGTAGAGTTACCCTAATTCTTAAATTAGTTAATGATTTTGTCGTTACCTCCAAAAGCATAGAGAGGATAAAATACTGGTTTATATCATATTTCGAGGTAGTCGACAATATGGTTAATGGTTGATGAGTTAATGGACAGGAGGGAATTTAATATGAGAACATCCACATGAGCTGTTTTCCTTTACATACGACATCTGGGACCTTACATCAATGACTAAACAAATCTAGATATTTAAATCTGAAAATGTAGTTATATTTTACTTAATTATATTATAATTAAACAATATAATATTTAAGATAAATCTGTTTATGTTTAAAATGAATTAATTATTATAAAAATCTATTTATTATGTCACTCTCTTATTAAAATTTGTGATATATTTAATCATTTTGTATAAAACATATAATTTATTAATAAAAAATTATAGTATAATAATAAAAAAGTAAATTTAATGTATGAAATATTTTTATTTTTATTTTTATTTTAATTTAACAGTTTTAAATTGAATTTGAATAATATAGTACTTTTTTTTTGTTTTTTTCCAACTGTTTTTATAAATTTTATATTTTATAAAATTTTTGTATTTTTTATACACTTTTATGTATCATGTTTGTATCAAAATTATAATATTAAAAATATAAATTAGACAAATCAAAAAATTACAAAATTATTGGAATCCTACCCATGAGCTATCTTTTGTTCACTATCTTTGATGACTAGTATCACTTCTATTGTGTTGTTTAAAGCTTAGGTAGTAATTTCACCATCAATCATCAATGTGGTCTCAATGATAATGTAAAGGAGAGAGCTTTTTTAGTTCAACTCTACTAATTTTGTTATTTTTTAATTGTATTATCCTTATTTTTAATATTATAAATTCTTCAATTTTGATCATTTTTACATAAAGTACAATACATAAAGGCACACAAAAAATATATAAAAAAAATACATAAAATATAAAATTTATAAAAATAATTGATAAAAAAATATTATACAAATCAAATTTAGTTTTAAAACTGTTAAAATAAAATATAATTTTATCTTCATCAAATTTATTTTTGTTTACAAAGTTTTTTTTTTTTGTGAAATTATTTCTTTTTACTTTCTACTTTGTTTTTTAAGAACATTCAGTAACAATACTTGTTTTTTGTTTGCTGAAATATAGAAAACAAAGCATAAAAACGGTGTTTCGTTATTTCGTTTTGTTGTTACTTTTTATTCAATACTCTTTTTTATATATTTAATATAAATTATATTTTATTAAGAAAGGTAATAACAAAATGACGGACTGTGTTCTTTAAAAATATTTATTAGAGTCTGATATAAAATTTAACTGTGAAAGTTTTAAAATATGAAAACTATAAATTAAATCATTTTGTTCAACTTTTTAAGTTAGGTTAAAAAGTGGAATTTATTTTATATTAATTATAGTTATATTTGATAATTATTTCAATTTTAAATTCTAACTTTTTAATTTTAAAATTAAATTTTCAATTACAAAGTTATTTGAAAAACAAAACTCTTTTGGTAACTACTTTTCAATTTAATTTTGAAAAGAATAAATTAAAATTTAGATATTGTTTATTTGTCAACTCATTCTTAATTTAAAATTTTTAATTCTTAAACTTTAAAATTCAATTTCAAACTTATTTTTAATAAATTTTCAAAAAATCTTGAATTTTTAATTATTTTAAGTAAGTTTGAATATATTTCAGTATGGTTGGATTATTAATTTTTAATCTCAAGAAAAAAAAATTAGAAATACAATTTTAAAATTATTTTTTTAATTTTTATAATTTGTTCAAATTTTAAAATTTAGAAAATAAATATTAGAAATGAGTTAACAAAGTATTTAATTTCAAAATTTATAATTTAAAAATTAAAATTAAGAATTGAAATGATTTTCAAACAAGTCATATAAAAATGAAATATATATTGACCAAACAATAATAAATTTTAAAACTTAACTTTTAGTTTATAAAATAGGATGAATGATCACTATAATATTTTAAATTATATTATTTGTATCGTTTAGTCTTATATTATAAGAATAATATTTTTTTATTACATTGCTTTTTTAAAAAAAATTAAAAAATAATAAAATTAATTTTTAAATATTTTTTAATTATCACATGATTTTTACATAATTTTATTAATAAGGATTAAAATTATTATTTTAATTATTTTTTCTACCATTGGACAACCATCTCAATTTTTTAGTGTATCATTATTTTATATCTTATTCATTTTGTAATTTTAATATATATTTTATACTTATTTAAATAATAATGATCACTAAAAGTTATTTTTGTAGCCTTCTACGACCCCCTTTCACAACAACAATCGATAAAAAAACACATTTTCTATTATAAATAATTAATGTTCACTTAACACCTAAATTATAAGACTTTTACTGTCTTTTTCTTAAAAACATACTAGCAAATTAATATTTCTAGGGATTTTCAAATGAAATTAAGGGAGTTTATTGGAAAATTAAGAAAACCAATTGATTAAGGATGTTATTTTCACGTCATTTTTTATAAGTTATACATTTTATTTATTTAAAAATTAATTAAAATATTTTTAAAGTAGTTTAATTAATGTAGAAAAAATGCATTAAATGTAATATGGAACTAACGAGATTAAAACGAAACGAAACGAAACATACAAGTTAGACAAGTGTTTTTTTTTTCCTTTTCCTTTGTATACATGTACTCTGAGCCAGCACATACATATCTCACAGTATTATTCTGATTCATTAATGTGCTATCAGTCAGTTTTGGTGCAAAGAAGAGAAAGAAAGTAATGATATTTACTGAAGTTATCATTCTGATTCATTAATGTGCTATCAGTTTTGGTGCAAGGAAGAGGAAAGAAAGTAATGATATTTACTGAAGTGTTGGGTTGTTTAACACATAATTAAAGTAATTAAGCCTGAGAAACACCCGTGCTTATACTACTGGTTCGATACATTAGAATTTAAAATACCTCATGGGATATATCTGTCTCAGAATTTTATATCTAACTTTTTTTTTTTGTTGCTGGCTGCTGCTGATATAGACGTAAGACATTTTAATTTTTTTTTGTTTTTTTTTTTGGAAAAATCAATTATAATGACAAAAACAAAAGGAAATGATTTATATTAGATTGTAATTATTTCAAGCCATATGTCAAATTGTGATTAATCTATAATATTTAATATTGATAAATATTAAAATGATGGATCAATTCAATCTTATCACCTATTTTGAGATCATCACCCTAGCAGTGCTCAAAATCAAAATACATAAAATGAAAGAACAAAAGAGTTCTGACCCTGTTAATTTCTATTGCTTAACCAGCAACAATCCAAGGAAATCAATCATGGAATATGTAAGAAAGGGTGTATATACATATATATATATATATGCTATATAGTATATAGTATATGCATACTCCTTCAAAATTCAAAGATCCACATTTTGCAGATTTTTGTCAACTTCACAGAAGAGATAACACATTAACATAGCCTTTATCAGAGAATATGTTTTCTACTTTTCCAAAGGAACACCTGTTAAAAAGGTGGGCAAAAAAGAGAGAATGAAAAGCTTGAGATTCCAAAACTCAGCAACATTTTATTCTCATAATTTTCTTTACATTTACAAAACATGCCGATAAACCACCAACGAAAAAGAGAGGTGATAACAGATTAACAGTTACATCATAGCAGCAACAAAGGCAGTACTTTTGCTTTCTCACTTCCTGATCTTTCCATAAACAGCAAAGAAATGGTGGGGAAACACAGGATTCTCAACCCTGAAGCCTTTGCATATGTACAATATCAGATACTCCTCAAAACATAAAGGATTAAAAAAAAAGGACCCTTATTCTAGAAGCTCCTTCTATATGGAACTCTAGTGCTCAAAAACTCTAGCTCTCTGCTAGAACGGAAAACTGGGTTTCAAAAACTATCCGAAGAAAACCCTTCTTGTGCAGTAGTAGAGGACAGGGCGGGCCTATTTACATTGGAAAACTTTAAAACCGGGTTTGATTGCTGAGTTATAACTTGGTAGTAATATTTTGCAGATCAATCTGCTGAGCTTGTCTCTCCTCCACTTAGGATCCATGGGTGTCCTGTATTTTATAATAAAAACAAAACAGAGTTATGTTAATCCATGTATTTATCGCCAAAATCAGTGAAATCAAGTTCAAAATTATGTCAATTTGATGAAAAAAGCATTTGAACATTTTCAACATTTGCAATCCAACCCACCCAAATATAACAAATAAACATGATAGAGAAAACATTGGTCTCTAGTTTGCCACCTTTTTCCCATAAGAAGAGAACTTTGTATAATAGCATCAAACTGAAAATTCCACTTTCCTATACTTCCTTCACGAAAATGGTGCGCCAGAAACTGAATAAAGATCGTAAGTTCGAAAACTTTTCAAACAAGAATTTAAACCAAAAGAGTAAACACGACATGGGAATAAAAAAGCAAAACCCAGTTCAGGTAGAGAGAGAAAAATGAAGCTGCAAAACAGAACAAAGAAAATCGCCCAGATTCAATTCTGTGAAATTTCAGATATGCCCAGAAACAAAGGAGTAAAACCCAAAAACAAAAGAGAAGTGGGAAAAGAAGGAAAAAACTTACTAAGTGCCTGCTCTGCAGAGATTCTCCTAGAAACATCCCTACATATCATCTTCCTCAACAGATCCTTAGCTGCAGGCGAAATAGACCGAAATACCCTCGTCGGAAACCTCAAATTCCCTCTCAAAACAGCCTCAAAAATCTCAGTGGCCGATTCACCATAAAAGGGTGGAATCCCAGCCAGCATTATGTACAAAATCACACCAGCACTCCAAACATCAACCTTCTCATTGTACTCTCCTCCCAATAACACTTCAGGAGGCACATAATACGGTGTTCCCACAACTCCTTCCACAAACCCATCTTCATTTAACCACTCAGCAGACCCAAAATCAGCTAGTTTCAGATTGTTTCTAGAGTCAAACAAAATATTCTCAGGCTTAAGGTCCCTATGAACAACACCGAGCCTGTGACAATGTGAAATTGCATCTAGAAGTTGCTTCATAAGAGAGGCGGCTACGGGTTCTGAGAGAGTAGTATTGATGATTTTGTCGTATAAAGTAATGGGTTCACAAAGCTCAAGAACAAGGGTGAGAGAATCATCAGTTTCAAAGACGTTGTAGATTCTTACAATATTTGGATGAGGAGCTAAAAGGGTCATGATCTTTGGCTCTTTCTCGAGACATCCGCGGTCTGTATCATCAGTGAGATCCCCTTTATCAATTATCTTGCAGGCCACGAAATCCTCAGTAGCAGGGCAAAATGCCTTGACTATGGTGCCAAAACGACCACGGCCAATTTCTTCGAACAGTTGGTATGCGTTTTTGAATGCCTCACACATTTGAAACTAATTCTTCTTTCTCTCTCTTACTTATACTGTGTTTTGGTAGGAGTTTTCGTTTCGATTAAAATTGTGGTGGACAGGTGGTGTGTGAGGAGTTTCGGGTTAAATAGAAAGAAAAGAGAATGGAATTGTTAAGGAATATTCGCTAATGGTGGGTTCTGACTAAGGCCAGTAGAGATTCAACACCCCCTTCGCTTCTTTCTACGGCTGCGATTGTTTCATCAGATGGTGTTCGGTATGATTCGCAACTGACTTCTTCGTCCTCTACTCATAGCAGAGAGCTTGAAACAAATTTTTTGTAATATTATTATAATTGTTACGTTAATTAATTATAGTTTAAAAAATAAATTTTATTGTTTGTTATATTGTTTATTAATTAAAAAATAAATATAAAGAAGTGACATTTTCAAAATTGTACTTATATATTATTCTGTACTTTTCAAAAATACTTATTTATTAGTGTAGTTGTCAAAAATAATTTTTTTTCCTTTTTTTAAATAATTTTAATTGATCAGATTATTAACTTAAAAATAAAACTTTACGGTATATTTAAAAATAATAAAAATTTATCTCTTGCATATTTTGTCTCTCTTATACATCTACATGTTTCTTGTGTAATTATCATATATAAATCTTCTTTTTTTTCAAATAAAATTTTATAGATAAGATTTACTAAGAAAATTTTAAAGTCTCAAAATTGTTGGATACAATTTATATCTTCTATATTTTTTTATTTTTTGAAAAGGAAGTTTTTTTTTTTTGGATACAATTTATATCTTCTATGTTTTTACATTTTTCTCAAAAGTTAAAACCAATAGCAGCACAGAAAATCTACAATTTTTTTCGTTTCTCGTTGTTGTTTTGTGTTAATGTTTGGAGAGTTTTTAATATATTAATATTTCTAGAGATTCTAAAGAAAATCATAAAATGTTGATAATGAGTTGATCTTTTATTTTTTTCTCTAAGAAGATATATATAACATTTATTTACAAATGTAGGTAGTTATTCTCATTTTGAGCTACTAGAGTACATACAAAAAAAATTTATATATATAATCATGTCATTGTCCTTAGGTCGTTATATACATGATATGTCACTGTCCTTAGGTCGCTATATGCATGAGGTTTTCTATCCAAAGAACTGATACAGGTCGTTATGGTAGTATACCAGGTTGTTTACTTAAGTTAGGTCTTTATCATCAAGTCTTGGTCGAATGTTTCTAAGGATCGGATTGTTATATACGAGCTGCTAAACAAACACTATATTCACCATACAAGTGAGGTATCTTAAGTCGCGTACTTATCACCTGAATAATATCAAACATTAATTTCCTTATTCCTTTGAGTTTGAGAAGTCAAGGGAATACTTTGCTACCTGATCCTTGTCTAGTTAGGTCAATATGAATAAGAAGTCTAATTCACCATACTCTTTAATAGATAGCGACCTCTTCATATGTGTTGTGTCTAACACAAACTCCACTACTCGCGAGATTTTTAGACAATCCAGTGAATATTCTCATTAATAACCTAGGTTTTAATGCGTAATCCTTTCAACTTTCCTTCCCTTTAGTAGGAATTTTTTTACTTTTTACCATACAAATAACTTAGTAAAAAACCATTCAGAGGAACTTAGCCCAATATACCTTTCAATCTTACTCTTTTTTTCATTATTAGCTCATTAAAAAAACTTTGCTCAAGTTTCTGTTGGTTTTGTTAGCGAATTCATTTTAAAACCAGTCTGTTTGGTGATCATAAAACCGCTCTTCATCATACCAATGAAATTCACTCATTTAGGAAATTTCTTCCTTTTTTCTTACTATTAACTATGTCATCTAACAAGGGAAAAGGTATACCCTGTTCCTCAAAAGATGTCCCTATAGGCCGTATAAAAAATGTACCAAAAGAAGGATCTCATGACTCTGCTTGCTTAACAATAAGCTCAGCACAAATTGAGCAAGCTGCTAAAACTTTGGCAGGTCTTGAAGGAAGACATACTACTATGGGAGGGGTACCTACCAAGGAGAGCGCCCTAGCTCTCCCCATCTCATCTTGATCCCATCATATTTCTTCTTCTTCATGGGGTTTGGTGCCTATCATTGGCATTATGGTATCCTCAGCGGCTAAAGTACCTCGTCCCAAGAAAAAATGTGACCACTGAAGTGAACTCACCAACAGAACTAAAGACAAGCATTAAATAGAAAAGATGCCTAGTGTTCTAACTTTTGATGACCTAATTGAAATTAGGCATAATGATCCACCCAAGGGATGATGGGCGATACACTTGATCCCATTCAAAATTGGACTCTGGTGCTCATTCCCCCAAATGATAGTTCAGGCCCTCAATACTTTTGATATCAACCCCGTCTAAGTTAATCCTAACGGATGGTAGACTCTATTGTGCATTTCCGTAGTTAATGGTGAACATGTGGTGGATTTAACTGGTGATGAACTGAGATGTATGTACTATCTAAAGAGAAACTTCTTGGATAAGGGAAGGTCATACATTTCATGTATTGTTAGGCACAAGCTACATTTGAAACTCCCATATAACACCTCAGGTTGGAAAGACAACTATTTTTAAATCACTAACGACATATGGGGTAATGAGGTCAACTTACCAATATACCATTCATGGAATCATCACTTTAGCACATCTCAACCTCATGCAAATTAGTTGATGAATAAGTTGGGTCCATATGGTAAGGAAAAAATTAGAAGGATCGAGTTGCAGAACACCTCGAGTGAGAGCTGTAGGAAAATATTAATTGTAGCCCATTTGAAAAAATCTGGTGTCTAAAGGAAGGATTCAGACGAGTACTCAGGTCATCATTTTGTTACGAGGTAAATACTAAAAGTTGTAACTCGGACTGTTACTAATCTTTGTTTTACTTGGTTTTTTGAAGGTATATACTACTCGAACATCGACCTCAAGGATTTGATAAACACTTGGTATTCAATACCTAGTCCCCACATAACCATTACTTATCCCTATGTTGCCATCTATGACAGGGGATTCTGCTCCTCAAGAAGAGCCAGTTGAAGTCACTCTACCGCCTACGAAATTTGATAAATCAAGCTCATCTTCACTACCCCATATGTGAGGTCATAAAAAAGAGGAAGGCTATAAGGGAATCTACTCTTAGTATGGGGCAAGGGGTAAAGGACCAATAATATCTAACCCTCACTTTTGAAACGGTCATAGACTCACAATGGACTTCAAGTCACTGGTCGACTGGTGTGGGATGTTGACATGTCTTTGGCACCTATCACATCTCTTGAAATTATTGATACAATCTTTAAGAATAGTAGGCCAAAAGTAGCCTTGTCGGATAATCCACTGAGAATGGGTTCTTCCACTAGAGTAAGCCTCACATCTCCCATCATGCAATTCACTCAAAACTATCTAAGCTTCTGGGATAGGTAAGCATTTCAGCCATGGTTTTCCATGATTCTTTCAATATGGTACTCCCTGGATAACAATGTAATTTCTTACTTTTGTCACGATTTTGTGTGCCTTATCTTTATTCTCAGGCAGTGTATCATGAATCAGATATTCTCGGTACAGAGTTAACCAGGAGGTATGTGTTAAGGAGTTGATGTTCATCTTGCTTTCGTCCCTCATTATGATTAGCCCTAATAAACACAATATATGGATCACCATTTTCAATTCTGAACTTACTATAGATGCCAATGCATCCAAGGAGTCTATGTGTGTGTTCCCCTATCACGATATTTTTTTTAAATTTCAAATGTTTCAAAAGCTACCTTTGCTTTTTTCACCTCTTATACATAAAACTTAATCATCTCTTCCTTGGCTTCAAATTCATCGTTGACTTGGTTTAACACAAGTCGTGAATCACTATAGACCAATACCCTTTGCTCCCAAAGCTATCAATTGGCTTAAATCTAGAAGCAATGCCCCATACTCGACAACATTATTAGTGGCCTGAAAAATGATATGGAGACATTGTTATATTAAGTCTCTTGTTGGGGTGAAGATCACTATTCTAATCCCGTCACCCTTGAATTTCTTTTCCCGTCAATATATGCCTTCCAAAGATTAGGAATTGGAGTTTTC
Organism: Hippophae rhamnoides; assembly: GCA_033030585.1. NCBI lineage: Eukaryota > Viridiplantae > Streptophyta > Magnoliopsida > Rosales > Elaeagnaceae > Hippophae > Hippophae rhamnoides. Next base: position 33,220,229 of record CM065432.1, read on the forward strand.
ATCATAAACACTAGCACTATAGTCTCTTGCTCAAGTTCAAACTCCTGAGTCCATTCAGTGATAATGTATCTTGAATTCACTCAGCTTAATAGCTATTTGAGAAAGGCGACCCAATTGATCTAGCTTGCCTAGGATATTCTTCAAGGAATGCAACATGAGGAGGATTACCTTATATGCTCCAAGGTAGTTTCTAAGCTTACCTGCCACAATTCTTATGGTAAATGATGCCTTATCCAGTAGAGGATACAATTGTTGTGCTCCCGTCAATGAGTGGCTCACATAATATATGGAGTGTTGTCTTCCTCCTCTATCGATCACCAGTACAATGCTAGCAAATTTGTTCATGAAAGACATGTACATGTGTAGCACCTCCCCTGTAATAGGATTGGCCAGAAGAGGTGTCTTCCCCAAATAGTCTTTGATGGATTGGAAAGCTCGTTCACAGTCTACATCCCATAGATATTCCTTGTTTTTCTTCAACAATTGAAAAAAAATGGTAGGCACTTCTCTATACACTTGGAAATGAAGCGATTGAGTACAACTATACGACCATTTAGCTGTTGGACCTCTTTAATATAGCATGGATATCATATGTTTATAGGGTCAAAATTTTGTCAGGATTGACCTCTATCCCATTTAATGATACCAAATACCCTAAAAACTTTTCCGAGGTTACTCCAAAGACACTTCTTTAGGTTGAGCCACATCTTGTAGCCCATTATTATAGCGAAAACCTCATTCATATCAAAAACATGGTCCTTGTCGCACTTTGTTTTTACCATCATGTCATCCACATAGACTTTCATGTTTCGGCCTATTTGACCCTCGAACATTTTATTGACCAGTCTTTGGTAAGTAGCACCTATACTTTTTAGGTTGAAGGGCATCCTTGTATAATAATAGGTCTCTTCTTCTATGATAAAAGATATTTTTTTCGTCTCTAGGATGCAATTGGATTTGATGGTAACCTGAATACATATCCATGAAGCTCATTGTTTCAAAACTAGTTGTAGCATCGGCCAATTGATTAATATTTGGCAATGGGAAGCAATCTTTTAGTGTCACCGTCCCCCATTTGAACATTTGTTGTTCTTTGATTGCTATTTTGATACTATAGGTAATGCACTTTTCATAGCATAATTGTAACAACTCTTCACCTTGTCTTGCTCCCCTTATCTCTCTGATCCCCTCGACGGTAGGATACTTGATGAGCTGATGATACATGGAGGGGACTGCTTTCATCTTATGGATCTAGGGTTAGCCTAAAATTGCATTGTAAAACCTGGGAGTATTCAACACCACGAAATTTGTAAGGATTATTATTCCCTCCACGGAGACTGATAATCATATGGTCCCTACTAACATGGTTATGCTGGTGTTGAAACCCATCAATGGCATCTATTATTTTGTAATGTCTTTAGGATATATCCCTATATCCAATAAGGTATATAAATACAACAAATTCGAGAAGTTTCCATTGTATACCAAAATCTTGTGCACCTCATAGTGTGCGATTTTGACTATAATGACCAAAGCATCGCCATGAGGTGGAAGGACCTCTCGTCCTTCAAAGATGATAGTATAGATTGGTCCCTCATGCTTCAGACTCTAGACTAATCGATTTGTGTCTCTAGCTTCTCGATCATACCTCTTTCTAAAATTATTGGAAGGACCAGACATGGTCGACCCATCATGTATGGTATGGATTATGAAAACATCCTCTTGAGGGGGCTGATTGCATTTGTTTTCACCCCTAGGAGATGGATTTGGAGGAATTAACTTGCCTCGATTAGTAAGGTTGTTGCCTCCCTGATTTTCTTCTTACGGACCCCAATTCTGTCAACTACATCCTCTACATATCCTTCTGAGATTAATGTTTGATCTCTCATTTAAGGTGTCTATAATCTTTGGAGCTTTCATAAGTCATGGAAAAATGATATTTATTAATACATTTTATGTGTTGTATAGCTTCATCTAATGAGATATATAGTGGGGGGCCACTAAAAAGAGATAATGCTCTTTCTCAAGTCCCTAGCCTTCCTTTAGGAGTGACCACAAGTTTGAAATGGGAAAGGTTAGGACGTCTATCTTTATAAGACTTTCTATCCTCTTCCACTTTGACTTGGATAGGCTTGGTTGCAACTCTACTTACCACCCCTTGGTAAATTTCATCTCCCTTTCCATATTGACAAATTTTTGGGCCTCTTATAGACCATCCTCAGAGATAGATGGGTGGTCTTAGTCAACTCAATAAATAGATCAGTATCCTGCTTGATGCCTTTATAGAAAGCTTTAATGGCTATGTTATTAGGACATTGTGAGATCTCCATCTTTTTCGTCTTAAACCTCCTTATATAAGCTTTAATGGTCTCCTTGTCCCCTTGTATGATTGAGAACAAATGTTGTGGCTCCTTCCTTATTGGTTTATTGCATGCATAATTGGTAATAAATGCTTTTACCAACATATCAAAGGTTTTTATACTCTTGGATGGTAACTCAACAAACCATTGTTGTGTCGTTTCCTAGTAGGTGGCTACAAACAATTAACAATATATGGCTTCTCTTTTGTCCTCAAGGAGGCTCACAGCAGCCATGTCTATCTTGAAGTGAAGAACATGGGCCACTAGGTCTTTCATCCCTTTATATAGGGAACATTTATGTGCATTAAATTTTAGTGGCGATGCCCTAAGCTCAAGGGCATCCGAGAAATGTGACGAAGACAACTGATCACACATAGTTTCGATGTCGTCCTAAAGTCTTAACTTCTCCTATCCTTTGAATCGATCATCCATTTTGGTCCAAATTTTCTCCTCCATGTCTTTAAGTTTTTGTTCTAAGGTACTACTTGGACAACCTGGTGGCGTCAGAATTCCCATAGCAGTAATATTCCCCAAACACGAATGTGTTGAAAGTGAATGAGGTACCTATTGTGCCAAATGCTCATAAGTCGATGGATTCATATATGTAGGTTCTGGAATGAGATGATGGTTTGGAATTGTATATGGGTGTTTTTCTATAACTCTCTCAGGTCGTTGTGGGTAATAAGTACATGCCCCATCCTTGGAGGGTGACAGTCTAAAACAGGAGGGCTAGGAGTATGGAATGAACTCTCAGCCTTCGAATATTCCTCTTATACCAATTTGGACCTAATTTTATTATTTTCTGAGATTCAATAAATGCTTGTTATAGCTTAGTTATTTGGCTTTAGAGACTCTTCAACATGGCGTCCTTTTCAAGAGATATACTTTTGGAGCTATGGCTTATTGAACTTGTGGGCCGTGGAGTTGTTCTAGTTGGTCTGGCTGTATTGTGGTATGATGAGGGTCGATTGCCTTCACTAACTAAAGGCCATACGCTATCCAATTCATGATCACCATGCAACGTCTTAGTTGGCAAGGAGTAATGCATATGGTTATTGAGATCAAATTCTAGAGTTAGGCATGCGAGACTATTAGTTAGCTTGATATGTGATAAGAGAATGGCCCTTTTGAGAGAAGTGAATCTCCTTAATACACGAGCTATTTCTCTATGGTATAAAAACAATGTCTCAAATGCTAATTAAGTACTTGAAAGATTTAAGGCCCCATAATGGGCACTGATTGAGCATATCCTTTATTCTTCTCACTAAAGAGGTATATGTAGCACCTATTAGATATGTGTCAAGGTTACATAGGTATGCGTTCTTATTTGAGCTGCCAGGATATATACAAAAAGCAGTTCTGTATAAAATCATGTCGTTGTCCTCAAATCGCCATATACGTGTTGCATGAAGTCTTATGTCCAAAGAAGTGATACATGTCGTTAGGATGATGTACCAGGCCGTTTACTTAAGCAAGACCTTGATTATCAACTCTTGATCTATTGCTTCCAAAAATCAAGTTAATATGACTGAGCTGCTAAGCGAGTACTACTTTCACCATATGAATAAGGTAACTCAGATCGTTAGGATCGCGTACCTGTTATCTATATAATATTAAACAGGTCTTGTACATGTATAAAGGGATTTTGTGCTCTAATTTACTTAATAGATCAACTTTTAATTAAATGTATATTTTTGACATATGTCTACGTTATGTTTAGGTTTACAATTCTTAGATGTGTGAAGATTTTCTTAAAAAGAAAAAAATTGGACAAAAAGTTGATATAAAAGAAAAAAATTGAGTTCTTGTAAAAATAAGTATAAAAATGTTATATTTGACAATAAATCAAAAAATGGGTTAAAATAATTTTTAAAAAAATAAAAATAATACTTTTAAAATTTATAATCATGAAAATAATTCTTATTATATTCATATCAAATATTTTTAATATTTAAAAATTTGATACATCAAATTATATCAATAATATTATAAATATAACGATTTTTAGGAGTAACTATAAGTTATTGTGATATAAGAGAGTAACTAGCTCCTATAGAAAAAAAAATCTGGGTACGTCTGGATGTTAAATTCATTAGGAAAAATAATCTTTAATCGAAGATATAATCTAATAACCAAAATCCATATATTCACTCGTTAACTGTTTTGATATAAAATTGGTTTCGTACATATATAATTCCATATATTGTAAATAATTCATTTCTCTTGCCCAATGAATTTGTCTAAGTAGTAATTATTTTTGTGTTCTATTGAATAAAATTAGTATTATATATATATATATATATCTACTTCAAATCATCTAAAAGTTGCTTGAATAGCCAATTTTTTTTCCTTTTGTTTTGCATTTTTTTCATTGTTTTAAATTTTGTTTTGTTTTTGTACCTTTATTTTGTTTTATTTTTTGCTTTCGTTTTCTTCTACTTTTACCATTTTTTATTTTATTTTTCTTCACTAACAATATACATCATTAAGCCATTAATCAATTATTTTTATAAATTTTATTTTTGATATAAATATGTTTGATTTAAAAAATAAAGTTGAGAAAATAAAAAAAAATAACATCATTAAAACTTATACCAACAAAATTAACATATTTTATTTAATTATACATTTTAACTATTAAAAAAAGTATAATATATTATTTTATTTCGAATATCGTCGAATTAGATGTTATTTAAATTAAATTATGTTTATTTAAACTCATTCAATATTAAATATTATTCAATTGAAATCCATTTAATAATATTAACGTGTTATTTTTATTATTATAAATTTTAAGGTATGTGTAACTTTAGGGTACTCAACATGTATATATATATTTAACGTTTAAAAGTAAAATTAATAATAAAATTCACTTCTGTATAAAAAGTTATGCAGTGTTGATAAAGAAAACTATTAAGTTGGATTATCCTAATTCCAATTTAGCACCGGTAATAGATGAATATAAGTAGAATATTTATAAAAAGCAGGTAAAAGGAGAGGCCAGTATCACCAAATATTTCCCCAACCTGTTGAAAATAAAGCCAATAATGATTTGAAATTTCTTAAAAGAGTTCTCCTACCTTGAAACACTACTATAAAATTTAATAAAAAAAAAAGAACACTATTATGAATGTATTATGCCATATATACAATATCACAAAATTATATTTTTTTAAATAGATATAATACATTTTAAAATACACAGTTATTAGGGTTGGACACCTTATAAATACCTAAGTTAATACTAAACATTAAAAAATATATATTTAAAATTATTGAGTCTTACAATATATTCAAAAATATTATTAGATCTTACAACATTTAACATATAAATCATAATAAAGCAAACTAACTAAAGATAAAAATACAACAATATTCCCCATTTAGCTTCATATATCCTCATCTTTCTCCCCAACTTTGAAAAAACTTGACTTCATCGGTTCCATAAAATAAAAGACTAAAGAGAAAGTATTGCTTGAGTATCTTTGAAAGATGCACGAGGAAAAACAATCCATGCAATTGAATCTGCCCCAAAAATAATGGCAACAAAGAGGCTTTGAACCTCAATTAATAAGCATACATCTCTACTTAAAATATAAATACATAATTATACAAGTATATCATTTTAGTAAATATACATTAGAACAATCAAAATAGGTAGCAAAGGTTTGATCAAACCAAACCTTTGATTTTGAAAATAAAAGACAAATTAATGCTATTAGAAAAATCAAGCTTAGTGTTGACCAAATTACATATCTTAGAATAAGTTGGTTTCTTTGCAAGATTTTCAAGAGTAATTATAAGGAGATGTTTCTTGTGTGGTTTAAGTTCCAATGAATCACAAGGAGTTGATTTGGGTGAAATAAATAGAAAAATAACTTTTTGAAAGATTTGTTTCTTTGTAAGATGATAAGTATACTTAAACTTAATATAGTAAGAAGATTTTTATTTTGGAGGTGAATCAGTATGTTTTTCTTCCGCAATGGATTTTGCTTTTATTTTTGGTGGAGGGCCTAGACTATCCTCTAAAGTTGAAGGGGGTTGGGTGAATATGGGTAATCTTGGTGGATGAGTCACTATAAATAATTATTACTTGATAGAAAAGTTAATAAAATTTATTTTTCTATATGATAAACCAATAAAATCTTTCTACTATTCTAAGAGAATAAGTAGCTATTTTGCTCTTATTTATGAGTTAATTTCACTTGTACTTCCAATATTTGACAAGAAGAACATGATATGCATTCAAATCTATTACATCTTTAAAACACTTCATCTTTGTAAAGTTTCTTAAGGAACAATGAAACTCTACATAATTCACTAACATTAGTGTTAATTCCTTCTTAATTCATTTAACAATTTAAGAGTTAGGATATGTTTCGATTTCTAGGCTCGATACTTTCACAACACGAGGAAAAATGATATTGACATTGGAAGCAAAATATATTTTTACATCACACACTTTTTATTTGATAGTAAATTTAGTCACGAAAATAATGTGTTTTGGACTTATTGGACAATTGGAAGATTGTTTGGGTTTTTGAGGTAATAAGAGGGATATGATTTGATTCAAACTCTATAAGACTCCTTATAATTGGTTCATCAAACATTGAGATGACCTTTTAGATCACTATGATACTCACAATTGATAAATTTAGAATCATATGATGATAAATATGAGACAATAGGTAGGGTTTGTTGTTTGTTCATTATCACAATTAGTTTAGTAGCTCTATAAAGTTCACGTGAGATGAGATCATATAAGTGTTTTGATAACTATTTACTCTCAATCATGATATATGTTCACATTGGTTTGAAAAAAAAAACAATTTGATATAATTGATATTTTATCTTAATTCAAGTATTATATCGTTTATTAATACAATAAGAATAATTCACTCGAACATATTTTCAATATCTAAAAAATACAATCATTTAATAAATTTTAAACATATGCTATATGATCATAATTATAAGGATCATAATACACAAATATATTTTCAATCTAATCAATCTAATTTGAGAAAGTTTTAGCAACCATTGTTTCCTCGTAGATAAATATTTAAGATTTTTTAAATTGGGTGGGATAAATTTGGCACAACATTTGAAATGGGTTTTATTCTAATGCATTTTCACAAAAATGACTAACACAATTGAACAATGTAAAACAAATCAAGAGAAATGAATTAAAGATTTATCGAACCAATGCACAATTGAAATGAGGCTTCAATATGCTCTAATAGAGTATGAATGTTGTGGTTTGCAAGGTGGTGGTCGAAAAACCCTGGTGGTTAATTGTAGGTGAACTTGCGATGGCTTGGGTTATGGCACGAATGGGTTTCAATGAGTTGTGGGTTGGATATTGGTAGAAGGAGGCTGATAAAAAGGTTGTGGTGGATATATTGGTAAAAATGGGTTGCTATATGATGAAGCTTAAAGGTGGGTTAAGTGTGGTGGGAAACTAATAAATGTGAATTGCAATAGATATTTTAGGGGATCTGTTTTTTTTTTAATAAAAAAATAATCAGTAAAAATTAGAAAGATAGATAAAGATAAGAGTTAAATTTGGGATTCAAAAATAAATTAGAAATGAAGTAAGAACATGATTGATATTTTTAGGAAAGAAAATCATAACTATGCTATGATACCAATTTGATGTAAAGAGGTTTAAGAAATGGAAGCATAGAATTGAGAAGATGGGAAGATGGGAAAGGTAGAGGTTTGGAGGATAAAATTGAGAATCAATGTTCTCATTTCATCATAACATTTAATATCCAAAATATTCATCCAAAGTTGCCTACTATGTATAAATTTATAGTAAACTAATAGAACATAAATTATTAGGCCTTACAAATATTCAACATTAATACCATAATAAAGCAAACAAATTAACCTAAAGATAAAAGTATGATAACATTTCTAATTTAACTTCATATTTATTAGTAATTAAAGTATCAAACATCGTATAAGAATAATTAGAATATTTTAATTTTATAGTTCCTTTTTTTATCAATGTATTGGTATTATTATTAATAATAATCATAATTTAAAATTTTAATAAAATAATATAAAATTTTAAAATAAAAAATCATACTATTAATTTTGGTATCTTACCAAAAATATAATCTTTGTTCTTTTTTTCTATGAAAGTATTCTTTAAAGAGTTGAATGCACAAAATAAAATATAATATTAAGATATATAACGATATAATATTAATATCTCCTAAAGATAAAACTGAAACAAATATATTAAAAATGTCATCTTTTATCTCTCTTAGATATACTGGAGTCTCATAGGTAATAGTGTTGTGGAATTTTCCTACCGGGTACATAATTGTGATTACTTGAGTAAATGAGCCAACATGCAATAACATATTTTGTGAAAATATTTATTAAATTAAATTAAATATCCAAAATTAAATTAATAATATTAAGATATATAATCCTATAATATTAATATCTCTTAAAGATAAACTCAAATAAAGATATAAAAAAATATTATATTTTCTCTCTCTTATTAATTCTAGATATACTAGAGTCTCATAGGTATTATACCTGTATAAATCATGTAGTTCGTTATTCCAACTGGTTAGTTAATCGTAGTGAAAATTAAATTTTTTATTGATAGAAAAAAAATATTTTTATAGGGTTGGGTTAAGGGATCATATTATCCGTTCCATTAAATTATTAAACTTAAATTTTTTATCATTAGTATAATTTATTATGTATTTATAATTAAAAATACATCATATTTCGATTTTTTTAACAACCATTTAAATAAACAACTTAATTATATTTATAATTTATACATTATATTTAATATATATTAAACTTATTTTATTTTTAAATACAACTTTTATTATTTCATAACATTAAATATATATCATAGTCAAAAAGAGTCCACCATCAGTAAAAATTCTCTTAAATTTCAATATAAAATGCTAACCCTATCCCTAAAAACAATTAACATAGAAATAGAAATATCAAATCCGACCCTCCCTACCCCATTTACAACACTAGATAATATAACACCTAATTTCTCATAATTTCATACACTCCTTCCCAATACATCCTCTGCTCCATATCCATAATTTTGTTCAATGTCACTGAATTAAACAAATAAATAGCAATAAAAATATAAATAATTATAAATATTTTAAAAATTAAAAATTTATTATTTAATTGATAAAAAATAAAACTTATAATGATTAATCAAAATAATAATAATTTTTTATGTTACTTAAAGATAAATAAACTTATATAAAAAAGATAAATAACTATAATCTAGATAATTAACAATATTTTTTTTATAATTTATTATTTAATTAATAAAAAAATAAAAGTAACATAAGGATAATGATAATCATTACTTTAAAATATTTGAGAAACTTTGTAAAAAAATTATAAGAACTAATTTAAATTTTTATATATAATATAAATATAGATATCAATTATTTTTTCTATTTTTATTTGCTAAACTATTAAGAATCCTTTGTATTTCTTATTTTCTATCAAATAGTACTTAAATTTATGGTTTGAAATGATAAAAGATAAATTTTATTACTAAAGCACTAGATAAATTAACTACGAATCATTCTTTATTAATAACTACTTTTTCGATCCTTGCATTCACACGGTTGATGATTTGAATTTAATAAATATATAATAATATTAATTACCAAAAAATATTGTAATTATTTTAAGTTCTTTATTTTATAAATAAAATAAAAAAAATCAAGTTTTTAAATATAAATTTTTAAGTTATTTTTATTATAATTGAAAAAATGATGTTAAAATATTTTATAAAGTGGTTTGCATAAATACTCTTAAAATAAATAAATAATTAATTAATTTTATTTTTATTTTAATGATTAATAAATATATAATAATAACTATTTTATGAGAAATAGAATTCACATACAATATAAGATGAGTGATTTACTATATATTTACAATAATTAATTAACTTTATTTAATAAATAATCCAAATATAATAGAATAATATATAAACTTATTTAATTAATAATTTTACTAAAAATTTAATCTTAAATGATTTGATTGAATTTATTAAGTATTTTTGTTAATAATCTATATTAGTTGATTATTTTTTTAATTAATACAAAATATAATATATAATCTCGACATAAAATTATTAATTCAACAAAAATATGATTTATTCATAAGTGAATTGATCGAACACTCATTAAATGGATAATTATCAATTGTATAAATTTTTATCTTTACTGTAATAAAAATAATTACATTGTACAAAATAATTATTTATAAAAAAAATATTTATTATATGAACATTAAAAAAAATAATATTATCATAAGTGAATTTATTGAACACTCGTTAAATAGATATAATTAAATATATGAATTATCATTCTTAACGTAATAAAAATAATTATTCATAATTATTCAACTATGCTGACAAATGAATTGATTACTCATTAAATGGATAATCTTTAACTGTATAAATTATCATCTTTAGTGTAATAAAAATAATTACATTATGAATTATCATTCTTAACGTAATAAAAATAATTATTTATAAAAAATTATTTATTATATGGATATTTTTGTGTGTTAAATTTTTATTCATACACAAAAATTGAAAAAAATAGTTTCAAGAGGACAATCTATCAGTATTTTGGTTTCCTAAGAAATTATTGAATCCTTAAACAGAGTCATGCATTCTTCACCCAAGAGAGAAAAAATTATTCCTAGAAAAAAGAATGTTAAAATTAGAAATATAATGCAAAATATGGACTAATTAGGAGAAAAGGAAACTTTTTTTTGCTGAGGAAGAAAAAATGGATATTTGTTTTGTTTCGTACACCTTCAATTAATTATTACCCTTGAAAAACAACGTCAGTGTTTCACTTTGTCTTCTCCATATTATAATTTAATGCTAGTACAGCCTTACAGAGGTAAGTGGTGAGTGTGTGTGTGTGGACACCACTCTGTGTCGCTCTCTCTTTTTATCTAGTGGAGGCTACTGTGAGCGAAGTAGCCCACCATGTACTGTTTCTTTTTAGATAGGCATTATTACTTTGGATTATAATTAGTTGATAATTATAATGTCTTTTCACGAAAAATAATTATTATTTTAAGGTTTATAAGTTGATTAAAAGTTAAAACCAAATTTAAAAATGATATTGGAATACAATAGGAATATGTTTTTTTTTGTGGACACGATAAAAATACAGTAAACATATAGATAGATATGTAAACTCTATATATTTTATTAAAAATTTAAAAAATCATAATAATAATAATAATAATATTCTTAGTAACATTAATTATTATTTACTTTTATAATATTTAAAATTTAAAATCATAATTTAATTTAAATAACATTTAATTTAAAATAATGTATTAAATTTTTTAATAATAAAATATATAAAATTAAATATTTTTTATAATTATAAATTTTAATAATGTTATTTTTATTTATTTATTTATTTAAAATTTGATTTTTTTTTGAAGAAAGTAGTAAATTGGTGAATTATTTACACGAAGTACACTAACTAAGGAAGATTCTTAGTTAGGTGATACAAGATTTTGATTGTCAATGGATATATCATGTCTCCATTATAACACCTTTTATATTCTTTTTCTTTAATTTCGTTATTTTTGTTTTTTTAGGAATTGCTTTTTGATTTGTATTTTTGGTTATAGAAAAGGTGTGGATATGGATAAAAACTTTTGAGATACGAGTCTGAAAAATAAAGCAAGTGAAAAGAAAACAAGTAAGAGTTCCTTGACGGACAGGGCAAGGTACAAAACAAGGACATTCAGTACTTCGGTCTTATGAACGTGCTTGAAAAATTATATCAACAACAAAAAGTTGGATTTAGGACACTGAAAAAGTCATTAAGACATCTGTTTTTTTATTTATTTAATCGAAATTGTTTCAAATAAACTAAAAATAATTAGAGTTGTATTTTACCGTGAAATACATTCATAATTTGGATCATTAAGGTTCTCTTTGGATGCAAAACACTTAAAACAAAAGTGATTTAGAAGTATATATATATATATATATATATACTTCCTATAAATAAGAGGTCATAGTAGTGAAAAATGCACTTTTATTGTTTTATTTTAATAATCAATTATACGCTTGTAATTGATATTTAAAATTTAAATATTTTAATTTATGTAACTAAATATTTCATATAGTGTTAGAATCAATTTCTTAATAATTAAAAAGATTGGTTCCATATATGTTACAAGTGTTTTTTTTAGTTCACTAATATACATTTAGAAATACATTATTATGTCTTGAAAAGCACATTCATAAGTTCATTTAAAAGTATAACTTAAAAGAGAGTTTTGGATGCAATGTTATTCTTAAATTAATTATTCATTAAAAATTAATTATAATAATTTTATAACAGGTTTATCTTAAAATTATTTATAAACTATCTTACAATACATATACATAGTCCACGTGTTTACAAGGCTTCGTATTAAAAGTCTTATTGTGAGACTTGTGAGACTTATAAATGTAAAATTATAATTTGTGGATTGTTATTATGTAAAAATAAAAAATTATCTTACAAAACATATTTTGTTAATTTTAAAACATTTAAGTGTTTGTAGTTTTAATTTGAGTTAATTTTTTTTATTTAAAATGAAGTCATTTAACCATCAACTTTTAGAAATTTCCTTAAAAATATTGCTGTGAATTTTAAAGAATATTTCATTTGTCTTGTACAATAATAATAGTTACATGTGTTTCCCTATGTAACTTACAATAATACCAACTAATTTTAGTGGATTTAATGTTAAAATATCTATATATAACAAATATTATTTTAATAAAAGGATATCTTTGTATAAAATTAGTACTTGCTACTATTTATTAAATTTAATATTATTGATTATTTTGAAAAAAAAATCATCATTCTTTTTAAAGATATTTAAGTTATTTTTTAATAAAATAAATGAAACATTACAAAGGTAAGATTCAAAATTGAATCCATTTTAATGGGTGAAAAATCATACCAACTAAAGAACATATTTATTAACATCTAATAATGTTAATTTGATCGTCACAAAGTTTTCATGTAATCCACTTATTATTAGAAAGATTATTTTAGTTAAGTTGATTTTATGTCAAAACACCTTAAAAAAATCTTATGCGTAGAAAAACACAAAAACAACAAAAACGAATGAACCAAACAGAATCAAAATCCACATGAAATTACAAACACATGAAGTTAACGTGACCAAGCAAATTGCTAGTAGTCCAAAATAAATCTATTAATATCAATTATTGATAAAAAAAATAACCTAATAATTAATACATCGTTTGTCATAAAAATAATATTATAATAACTTGAAATAATACTCAAATCCAAGCTCCAAAATTCTAATAATAATTACAAATTTTTTGTTTATATGAAAAAATCAAGGTTAAAAAAATTATAATTTTAATTTTAATTTTTTCATATAATTATTTTTTTCTTTCTAACTAATAGATGTTTAAGGTTAATGAGAAGATGTAACAAGTTGATTAATAATAAGTAGGTTAGTTTTGTAGTTGATATATAAACAAAACTAAAGTACTGAATTAAGGTCATCTAAAAAAAATTTAAAAATAATCCTAATTAAGGTTGCCGATACTAATCTATCAAATCTATATTATTAGCCAAAAAAAAAATTATCTAAATTATACTTAAAAAATAATTTTTTAAGAAAATATTTTTATATTTTACAATAAAGACATACCTTAGTTTTTTATATTTTATTTTAAATTTTAAAAAGAATTCTATAATATTAAGAATTGTATTTTCTTAATAGATATCTTATCTTTATATTTTTATTTAGTACTTATTAGAAAAAAAATTAACAAATTAAGACTTTCATTAACCATGCTTATCATATTTTTTTTATTTGTATATATACTTTTGGTCAAAGAATTTTTAAAATAATGAATATGTAATTGATTTAAAAATTTATTTAAATAATAAATTTACTATCACAAACACAATTTCATACAACATACGTGTCTCTGTCTCTAACTATTTTTCTTTTTAAATATATTTTAGAAATTAACAAAATAAGAAAATTTTAATAAAGTTAAATGGATGAATTTTTAAAAAAATAACCGACAAGTAAAGAAAATAATTAATTTTTTATTAATATTATTTTATTGTAATTATTGGATATTATTGAATTAAATATTAAACTCGTGGATCAGTTATGTCATTGCTTACAACTGCATGCTACGGTTTGGTAGTGGAAGTTGTGTCGTGCGCAAATTGTTTTGATTTCATGTGAGTCATGCCCTGATAACAAAAGCATGTATTAAAATCCGTCCCTTTCTAAAAGCAATGCACGCATGTTTCTGTCGAAGAAAACAATAAAAATAAAAACACAAATATGCATGCTACGATTACGTACTAATTTAATGTGTATATATATACAGCGAACGTAAATTGTCTTTTATTTAAAACCCTAAATAAATTACGTGTTACCTACTTGGTGGTAGTGTTTTATTATATACACATTAAATAAGATAAAAAAATTTAATATATAATAAATATTAAATAAGATAAAATGTTTAAAAATAGATAAACAAATAATGTATCTAATTTGTATCAAAATCACGACCCGGCTCAATGAATTAATCAACTAAATTTTATCAATAAAATATAATGAATAACTGTTGATTAATTAAGATAAAACAATTCAAAAAATTATAAAAACAATAATAAAATAATATCATTAAAATTTATAATTATAAAAATAACATATTTATATCTACCTTATATATTTTTAATATTTAAAAAATATATAATACATCATTTAACTTTAAATATCGTCCTATTAGATTATATTTAAATTAAATTATGATTATTATTATTTATACGGGTTTTAAATATCGTTTAATTAAAATTTATTTAATATTATTAAGATATTATAAATGGTGAGCTTCTTAGTAAAAGAAATGACTCAATTATTATTTTATTTACAACTTCTTAATTAGTATTTATCTAAATAACAAAATTTACTGTCATAATTGTTTAAAATTATTAAAAATCATTTCCCTTATATTAATTAATTAAGATGAACACATTTTTAGGCATTTTAATATTTTTCTGTTTAAATAGCGTAAAATAAGTTATTATTATTTTGATATTCTGATGCAATACATTTACGTGTTATTTAAAAAAAAATAGGAATAAAACGTTATGTAAGTAACTTCAATAGTATTGGATAGCAAAACAAACACTATTATATATCACAAATATATTATTATTATTTTATTATATATCACAAATATATTATTATTATTTTAATTTATGTAATATTTTTTCTTTTAATATAAATTAATGAGCCCATTAAACTTACTAATAATAATATTACAACACATTATTTTATTACATCTTAAATCAAAGGTACATACTATTTTTGAAAAGAAAATTATATAAAATAGTACATGCCAAAATAATAAGGGTGCAAACATTTAGCTATGAATCACAAAGCATTTTTTTTAATTAAATAATAATCACACACGTCAAGTAGCGTGTCTTGTTTAGAAAATGCATGATGGGTTTTCATTATTTTGAGTCTAATCATAAGTGGCATCATAATTTTTTATGCTAAATATTACGTAACAAAATTTTCACTGAGCTATGTAGGTATATAAATATATTTTAAGACAAATGTACACAAATTCATAAAATTTATAACATAAGTTACAATTTGACAAATTTAAGTACTTGTTATAAAAAAAATTTAACAAAGCTCTAATTAAACACATATGTAAGGTTGTGTTAAAGTTTTGTAAATTTGGATATTTGTGTTAGAAATTTTTTTGGGCATCCATGCGTGTGTAAAAGGTGTCAAAATTTAGATGCCTATATATTTGTTAAAATATTTCTTTTTAAGAATAAATGGAAACTTTGGCCACGGGGCATTATTATTTTTAACCTTATAATTTCAATTTAATTAATAAGTTATTTTTAAAAAATAATTAATCAATTTAATTCAAAATATTAAAGTTATTATAAAAAACTAACAATAATTAATATAATTGTATGTTATGTTAAGTTATTGGATATAAAGATAAATATCATATGATTTAAAATAACTATGAGAATACTTATTAAAATGAATCAATTAATTAAATTATAATATATGAAGTAATGTATGTATTAAATTATAAAATATATTTTTCCAAGAGCAAAGATATTAACAAAAGTATTAAAATTCAATTTCCCCCCGATTTTAACTTTCTATCTGCTTGCTTTATAGCTTTAATCGGAGTTGCATATCTTATTCTAGAAACAAAAATAACCACCATAATATATGCAGGTTAAATTAAGTTTTTAATATATTATTAAAATTGATCTGGTTAAATTAATATAATTGGATCGTACCGTTTGAAAAATAACTTTTGTTAATACAAATCGGATTAGACCGTTTAATTTATAAAACTGTTTGGATCGATCCGATCTAATTTTTTGATTTAATTCGATTCGATATGATTTTTAAATACCTTAAAAGTAAATCATCTTAAATGATTAGAGTGTATTATTTACTTTACGTAAAATATTCAATTAAAACTACTCTTTATAAAGAACCATATATATATATATAAGTATATATAATTTACATATCCATTAAAAATTACATTCTTATATTTTTTTAATTAAAAAATGTAACTCAAATTACACGTAATTAAATTATTTTATAGATATTTAGACATTAAATATTTTTTTATTTTTTTATTAAATATAAGGAGAATTTTTGCCCGGCAATATTACGAGCATTTGTTACATTTTTATCTATCAAAGGTTGAAATGATGGACCTCAAATCTAAGCTAAGACTTACTAAATGAAAAAGGATATAAAGTAGGCACCAATTTAATTAAAATATCTTGGTGCATCTTTAAGATCTGACAGTTATAATCTTTTATTTAAAAATAAATAAATAAACTAAAAATTTCTTACAAACTGTAGCATGGTTTTGCTAAACAGTAAGCTGTATATTTTACACATAAAGGAATATTAGTGTAGTAGATAGGATCAAAATTGCACAATTATATGTCAATATTCAATCCAATTATGAATTTGTTCCTTCATATTTATCTGCAAATAATTTTACCCGATTCACTGTATTAATTGCATATTATATTGTGTACATCCTCACAATCAACTATGAGTAATTTTAAACTTTTTTTTTTAATTCTTTTTAATAAAGTTTCTAATTTAAAAAAAAAACGATAATAATTGTGCATTCTAGAATGTAAATAAAGAATAATGTACATATTTATTTTAAAGAGATATAATTGAGGGGATGAAAATTGTTTTATGCTGTTTTTAAAATAAAAATCTATAATATGCATCTCGAATATAGATGTATACACATGGAGAATTTTTTTTATATAAAATATTATATATTTTTTATTAATATACATTTGTATTATATAGATTTTTTTTTAATAAAAATAAAAAATAAAAATAATTCTGTTTTACTTATTGTACCCCATCCTATAGATTCTATCATATTTGTGAGCTAATCGATGAACATATTTTTGTGTACCCTCATATAGGAAAATAACAACACGAGCATGAACATATTTTTGTTTCAATTTTATATTTGACATAATTTTGTATTATGAGTACTTATCATTTGGTAAGATATATTAATAGTAGTCACTTATTCTACATTTCTAATAATATAACTTTATCATTATTTTTATTTAATAAAAATAATTATAATGTTTTAATTACTGTAATTAAAGTTAAATGACTTTGTGTCTTAACGAAGGATTTATGCATTACTCAAAAACCAAACCTGGAATGAGTAGGGAAAGAGTTAAATTAGTCATCTTCTTATTTAAGTCATTAAGTTATTTAATACTTTATTTATACAATGGTTTTTAAGTATATTTGTTTATTAAAAAAAGTTTAAAAATAATTTAATTTTATTACACAATATTTTATTATATAAAATATATTAAAAAATATTTTAAAGATATATGAATAATGTAAATGAGTTTCCTCACCCTCCAACCACTTTTTTTTCTTATTTTCTTCAATTTTATCATTTTGTTCTCTTTTCTTATTTATCTATCTCTATCTTACAAATCATCCCTAAATGTTAAATTAATAAAAAAAAAATTGAGTTAATTTTATTATTTCATCGCATTCAATATCAATAATAATACAAACATTTAACACTAATAATAACATTTATTACCAAAATATTTAAAACTTAGATTACATCTTAACTAAACAAAGATTTATACAAATATTTTTTTCAAATATAATTACAAAATATTTTACATAATTAAGATTCAAAATAATTGATATATGTTTCCCTTGATTCGGGCAAAAAATGCTTGCCAAAAAAATGATAAAAATAATAGGTAATATAAATAGAATAATTGATAACAAGAAAATAAGATTACATTCTCATAATCAATATTTTTGTAAATAATATATATGACGAGATTTAAGAATGTCTTTTTAATTTTAGTTTTTAAATTAAGAATTGAATGAGAGACGGAAAAAATAAGGTAGTTTTTGTTATCTTATAATACAAACTTTTTTTCAAAAATAAATAATTCCTATTGGAATATCATTTTTATTCTTTATTAATCTCATATTTTTTATGACTTAATATATATTCTTGAATTTTAATGTTAAAATATTCTAAAAAAAAAAGTCAAACTACCTTTCAAGCTCTTTTTTTCTAAACGAAGAGAACTAAAAATATATTTTAGGAAGCAAGAAAAATAATGAATTGGGCTGGGTGCTGGGTTTTTGAGTCATTGAGAAATGTGTTGTGGTCCAATAAGAAGAGGTCTCAATAGGTTTAAGGTTCAATAAAAAAGCGAGTGCTACTAAATTAGCCCACGGTTTTGTTAAGTTAGCCCACACATCTCTTATATTTACAACCATAATTAACTAACGTGTGAATTACAAAAAGGCACAAGCATTAAAAGTAAATAAGTTTTTATACTTAAACTCGCCAAAAAATATTTTAATGTTAAATCTATCTTTTTTTATTGTATTTATTGGATAACAATATTATCACAATTATATTTGTTATTATTATAATAAAATTATAGAAAATGTATATTTTATCCCATCATTAATCAAATCTTAGTCTTATTTGTGGTTAGTTAAGTTGAAAAAAATCATGGAGTGTTAGCTCCACAAAATCAACACATTGGTTATTAGACTTGAATAGGTTACTTCTTGTAGGTTGTTTTTATTTTTATTTTTTTAACTCTAACTTCGAATGCTTTTTTTTAAAGCAAAATTTAGAATGTAACTAATAAAAAGATTATTTTCTGTTGGGAAATAACGCAAATTTCCGATAAGCCAGATTTATGAGAAAGCAAGAATAAAAAATAACACACAAAATTTGATAACGGAGTTCGGCTAATCTTGCTTACGTCTCCGGACCGTCAGATCTTTTCTTGAAGGGAGAAATTACAGGTGCTTACAACACTCACAACTCACAACCCAATTACACCCAAGAAAATTACTCTCAATTTTCTCTCACAAAAGCTTTTCTCTCAATTGGAATGAACACTTTGGATGATTAATTCATTACAATTACACATTTATTTATAGGAAAATTCACTCCTTGAATTACTCCTTAAATTAATGGTTCCTTAAATTGCTCATTGAATTAAGCTCCTTGTTTTGCTTCATGAATTGCTCCATGTTTGCTCCTTATTTTGCTCCATGTTTTGCTCCTTAAATTAAGGAGCTTTATAACATTTTCAACCTTTAATTTACTTCTTTGCTTTCCCTTTATATCCGATGTACCATAAGCCTAATTAAGCTCATAATTTTGATTTTTAGGTAAATTAAGATATTCAAATGATTAAAATAATCTTAAATCAATAGATCTTACTCTTAAAAATTTAAGATTGTTAATTTATGAATTAAGTTTTTAGATTTATTAATTAATAAAAAGATATTATTAATAAGTAAATATATATTTTTATTTAAAATTTGTCTTCTAAATATTGACTCTTATTTTTTTAAATTTTATTATTAGTTATAAATAATACCTATATCAATCCAATCTCATATTTCCATGTAAAATTTTATTAACAAGACTCCATATAGCAGTGAAGGAGAAAAAATAGCATATTTAATAAATAAAAATAACAAAATTAATATATTTAATAACTAAAAGGAACAAAAATAACATGATAAGCAAAATGTACTGTTTAAGAAAATAAAAATATATTTGATTTAGAATTTAGTGTTTATGATTTAAGGTTTAGAGTTTAAGGTTTATGATTTAGAATTTAGTGTTTATGATTTAAGGTTTATGATTTAATATTTAAAATTTAAGATTTAACATATAAATCCAAATCCTAAACCCAAAATTCCAAAACCTTAAACTCAAAATTTCAAAACACTAAATCCTAAAATCCTAAAACCCTAAACCTCAAATCCCTAAACCTTAAACCTTAAAACATAAATCCCAAAACCCTAAAACATAAATCCTAAATCCCTAAACCCTAAAACATAAATCACAAATCCCTAAGCCCTAAACCCTAAATCCCAAATTTCAAATCCTAAAATCCTAAACCTTAAAACATAAATCCCAAAACCCTAAAACATAAATCCCAAAACCCTAAACCCTAAACCCCAAATCCCTAAACCCTAAACCTTAAACCCTAAAACCCTAAACCCTATTTAGAAAAATAATAATTTTAATAATATATTTTTTTTTAATTAAGTAATACTTATTTAGAAAAATAATGATTTCAACAATGTATTTTGTCTAACGAAAAAATAGTAATTAAATGACATTATGTAAACTTTACAAAGACATATATTAAGGTCATTTACTTTTTTTTATTCCATTCCAGCAAACCAAACACTATAATCCCGATTCTCGAAACGATTCCACAAACCAAACAAAATTGTTTCATTTCCATTCCATTCCGATTCCGATTCCGATTTCAATTCCATTCCACGAACCAAACGCCATCTTAGAGTTTAGGTTTATGATTTTATTTATTTTACTCTTTAATATAAATAACATTTATATCAATTCAAAAATCAAATTTTTTAAATTAAATTAAGCCCCATCTATCTTAAAATATATAAGCAAGTTCGATCATTTTTTTTAACATTAAATTTTTTAAGTTAGTGTTATAACTTAAATGATAAAAAATTATAATATATATATTTCGACTCAATTAACAGTAGAAATGTTAGATTTTTAAATTTTATCTAAATTTAAATCAAATTAAACCATTTAAACTTTAATCAAATCAGAATAAATTTACATTTGTACATGTCCTTTTAATTAATTTATTTTTCTATTTTCTTTTATATATATATATATATATTTGTTTATGTATTATTATGTGATTCTTTTCCAAATAAAATCAATTAAAATAAACTGAATTCCTTTTCCAGGAATTCATATATAATAGCAATATAAATTTTCATAAAAACTGAATTTGTCAAAAGCCTATTCAAAATTCCAAAGCGTAAAAGGTCGAAAATTGCCGCAAACCCAATATCCATGCAAAAAATTACTGTTATTATAAATAAATATAATAATTTTATATATCATAACCATATTTAAATTATATTTTTTTTATTAAAACTTAATTATATTTATTAATAATTATGTAATATATCTTTTATAATTTATTATTGACAAATGAAATAAAATTTTCCAAATAAATAAAATAAGCATCCCAAACTCCAATCCTATTGATTCATGTAACCTAATCTCATTCTCTACTTCTCCCCCAACAAAGCTGCTGAAAAAAAAATCCGCAGTTGGCGAAGAAGCGCCATTGACAAAATCAATAGTCTACACGGTTCAATCTCCAACTATATTGCCGTTCGCCGTTCGCCGTTGTCCATCAGTTCATCTTCCTCCTCAGTAATACGTAAGACACCTCTCTCAGTTCGTGAGCTGAAATTTAGGCTATTAGCTAGTAGTTTGAAATAATTTCTTCGTCGTGCTCTAAATATAGGCTTTATCATGGTTCTTGCAGATTAAAGAAAACTCTCTCGATTTGATTTACATTGAGGTTACATTCGGGTCATGGGTTTATTGTTTTGGTTTTTCTGCTTGGTTTTCTTTAATATTTTATTTATTGATATTAATAGGTAAGTTATGTAACTGGGCTCTGTTGTATGATTTAATGCTTACAGTTTTATGCTCAAATTTTCCGCCCTTGTATGTTAATGTCATATAAGCTAGTTTAGACTAAACTATTTAGTGATATTATAGTGCTTTTTTGAATTTTTCAATACATTTAATTTTTTTTCTCTGTATTTGTTGAATGTTAAATAATGCTTCGTGATTTTTTTTTTAATTCTCACCTTAATTTCCCTCTTTTCATTTTAAAAAAAATTAATTGTCAGAAGGAACATGAAATGCAAAGTCAAAAACAGTAATAATAAATAACAATAAAACTCAGGCAATAGTTTAATTAGTTAATTAATAGTCATGATTAATTACTTAATGCATAGTTCTTATTTATCCAAAATTAGGATTATGATAGTATTTTCCTCGTCATAGTGAGGATTGGTACATTAATATATTTTTATGTTTATTTATTAAATTATTATTTAAATTTAGATTAGAATATTTTTATGCTTACTTAATTTAATTTAATATTAATTATTTTTTAGTAATATTTATACTAATTATTCAAGCGCCTCATTTTGAATATTTTATGTTAGATTCCATAGCTTTTGGTTTGATTATGGGGTAATTTTAATTGTTTAAGTACTGGTTATTTATTTTTTAATATAAAAATAATTTTAATTGCTCGGTGAGATCTAGTTCTTAGTCAGATTATAACCGCTAATCTGAATCATTTTGTTATTTTATGAAAACTGTTTTATTTTTTAATTATTTCTTATTGATGTGGATGATATCTTGTTGTAGATCAGATTCTAATCCCGAAACAATATCTGGTTATTTTCTAGCTTAACCTTGTTATGCTAGTCATTGAATGGACCATGTACATGTTCACTGGTGGAACTACATGGGTTAGGAGGGGAATGACCACCTCTTACCTTTTAATAATCTAAATTTTAGATATAATATTTATGAAATTATAGACAAGCATAAAATAAGTGTATGTACTCTTTGAATCTTTATTTTAAGCTTTTATCACTTAAAAACACACTATAAATTCAAAGAGGACATATAAAAACACATTATAAATTCAATAATTTGAATATATATATACACCTAAATGATATACATATAACATCTTTTTCGATAAAAAATAGATAGTAATTGAAAAATAAATAATATTATTTTTTACTGTTTATGGAGTGTCCCTTTGAACTAAAATTCTGGATCCACCACTTTACATGTTATGATAACTTTCCTTATTAAAGTACTACAATTCTCATTGTTTGCTAAATGATCGAGCATTGATCATAAATATGTGAGAACACATTATAATTTTGTTAATCACGCTTAACAGGAGTAAGATCATGACAATGAAGCAAGTTTGTTCACTTAAAAGTACAATATTTAGAAGGGAGGAAGTTAGAGTCCTATTTCGACGAACATTTGCAGCTGGTGGTGGTAAAGCAAAGAAGGGTGGCAAAGGTGGTGCAGCTGTTGATGCTCCAAAAGCATCAACACTCAGCAAAGAAGTCAAGTCTACTACTGTGGTCGGTGCCAATACCCTCAAAGAAGGAGCAGATCCCAAGGTATTGCCATATTCTGAGTATCCGAATTGGTTCAGGCATTTGCTTGATAAGCGACCTGCATTGAGTGAATTGAGGAGGAAGAACATTGAAACTCTCGCTTACAAAGATCTGAAAAGCTTTGTTAAGCTGGAGAACAGAGCTGGGATCAAAGAAAATAACTCCCTCAAGGCCAAGAATTGATCATTTATTTTGTTTTTTTAAAAGGTCGATAATAATTTGAAGAGGGGAAGAAGAGATTTAAAGTTATTGCCAGTTGTGCTTGTGCCCATCTTTTGTGAAATGGAAAGAAAAAAGTAACTCAATGAGCCGGGACAAGCCTGGTCCAAGTGTATTCAGTATGGAACTCTTATTCATTTGAATCATTTATTGTATTTATACAAATGCTGCCGTAGGGCCTATGGATATTATCATCTATTTTATGTGGCAAGGTCTATCAATGGAAGAAAAAAAGTGTTTTTGAATTTAGTCATTCATAATTTTGTTGTTAGAAGAAGTGTTTTGTTTGATGAAAACTGTGATTGCCAGTCTATTCTGATGAGGGTGAGGAATGTGTGGACCTGTTTGGATGAACTTCTTTTAGAAGTAATTTTAAAAGAAGTGGATACTTTAATGATTAATTTAGACATGATCGTGTATCCTAAACTATTTTTCTTGAAAGTAAGGATTACTTATTTTTTTCTGAAAGTACAAATAATGATTTTTAAAATTTTCAAACTTCTTACGGGAAGCCAAACATTCTTAGAAGTGTTTTAAGTCATTCAAAACAACTTTCAATTAAAAACAGAATCCAGTTTCAAAGGTTCTTGTTACAATGCAATATGTGCAAATTTAATGGCACTCTCCATTATCAATTTTATTTTCCGTTCTTTCTGTTCTTTGGTTTCTCAGCTGGTGCTTGCCTATATATGAACTTCTATATTCTGTTACTGCATAATAAAGCAATTATAGGCTTTGTAATTTTGTTCTTTCGAGTTCGAAAATGGTGAAGTGCATTTCTACGAGGCTTGAGTATGAATGGGTGTGGAGACGAACGGGGATGTTTATACTAATAATCATAAATTCGTACTAATTTCGGGTACATTTGGTTAATAACAATCAGTTATGAATCGGTATCAGTTTGTTTACGATTTAATCATATTTTTTATTTTTTTAATATTTATTCAAAAATATATTTAATTTTAAAAAAATTAAATGTTAACTTAATTTTTACTTTACTATACATTATTCTATATGATTTAAATGTTATTATAGAAAAAAATAGTCCGATTTTAATTGATAGCCACATTTATTAATGGTTAAAATACCTATGCTTAGGCTACAGAATAGGCTATTATAGTTTTAGTAATATTTTTATTAAATAAAAGGTATATATTTATACTTATATTATCAAACTAGTATATTAGTAGTGTCTCTATTTAATAAAAGATACATCGATGGTTTAATTTTAAAAAAATAAAAATTTATTAAAGAACAATTTTATCTTTATAAAAATATTTATTATTTTATTAATTTTCTCATACTTTATGTTCATTTTGTTAGAAAAACAACTATATTTATCATATCAACCATGTCCACCTCTACCGTCTCCTTTGTCATACTCCTAACATAACCACATTTTTTCTTCTACTAACCACCCTACATTGTTTGCTCTAAAAAAAATCAAAAATACAATTTTTATTGACACTAAAGTTAGACAATCAACAACTCATTTGAAATATCATTTTTACTGATGATCGAGACTATCAATAGCTTATTTTCTTCGATATTCTTGACTAATTTATCATTTTTTAACCACTTTCTATTCAATCATTATTACTTTTACCTTAAGTTTGATCGAATATAAGACAACCGTAAATAATGAAGAGATTAGTAAGATAAAAGGAAATGAGTTAATGGTAGTGGTAATAAGAGGTATAGATGAGTATTAAAAATAAGTTTATGATCTCTTTACTTTCATTAAAAAAATAGCTCTAGATTGTTTCGTTACAAATTGTGAAAGTCGGTTAGTCAATAAAGAAATAAAGCAATATCAGGGATAGGTATGTGAGGATGATAGAGGTTGACGATAATTGTTAAGATGATATGAGAAGGGGAATGAATAAGTTATTTTAAATTTTTACAATTTATAATTTCGTAACATAAACAAAGTAGCTAGACATTTAATCGCATGTAAATAGTAAAGTGAGAAAATTAAAAATAGCACACAATATTTTTAGGTGTAATCAACCTAAGTAACAATTACAACGTAAGTGAAAAACCACCAATCTAATGAAACACTTAACTTCCCATTATGAAAATCAAACGTTCAAGTACAAAATTGATCTTATGCTATCATTTTTATAATAATGCCCCAATGTAACTAATTTACGAGCCTATGTTCTATTTTCATAATTTTAAAGATTAACTTGAGTGATATCTAAACAAATTTCTAATTAGCTCCTTACCAATAAGACACATTCA
Organism: Hippophae rhamnoides; assembly: GCA_033030585.1. Classification (NCBI taxonomy): domain Eukaryota; kingdom Viridiplantae; phylum Streptophyta; class Magnoliopsida; order Rosales; family Elaeagnaceae; genus Hippophae; species Hippophae rhamnoides. Next base: position 33,246,751 of record CM065432.1, read on the forward strand.
CTGGTTAACCTATAAACATGTTAAGCGCAAAAAAAATATAAGTATTCGTGTATGTTTTAAAAGGATTTTAATAGTAAAAAAATTCTAAGTAGAAGATTTAAAACATATTTCAAATAAACCACATCAATTAACAATACTTAGAACAAAAAATTAAACACAACTTCAATAAAATAATTTTTTTATAATTTAATAATCAAATCAAATAATTATGATTATACACAAAATTATTTTATCTAAACGTATAAAAATTTAATAAAAAAATTATATAAACATAAAACAATGAAATAACTTCCCTATAAATTATAAAATTATAAAAATATAGATAATCAAAAACCACCGACTCAAATTCTCTGCTATGTCGAAGTGCATCAAATAAAAAGTTGGTTGCTAATCACTCTTGCCAAAATAGTGAATCCTTTATACTCTCTTTCAAGGTAGGAGTTGACCACGTAAGTACGAGGAACTATGGCTATATTAATATATGCTAAGTTAATAGTTTTAGCTCATTAATTCAATCAATCCTAATATATATATATATAAATGATAATAATAATATAATAATATTATTTTTTTTAGACTTAATTACTCAAAATTTATTAAAATTCTTAATAAAATAAGAAATCATATTTGAAACACATCTTAAAAAAATATTTGAGAAAATTTTAAATGATAATTTCATAAATTGATTTAAATTTAAATAAATATTTTAATCACGAAAATAATTTCAAATTTTGTGAACATATTCTATTGAATGCATTAGTGTAATAATATATATAATAGTTATAAAAGGTATACATGAATCATAACTATCTTGAACTCGAATATTTCTTGGGTTTTTATTGATAGACTTAATAGCAAGCTTAAAAACAAATTACAGGCAAACGTTTTATCTAGGAAAATAATCAACACTCAAAGTTCTTATAAACATTTCATTTGGTATTTTCGTGTGACAAAACATCATTCTCACTACATGATACTAATTGAAATAGAGTAAAAATATATTGATGTCCTAGACTCCATAGTGGAGCTATATTATGATCTAGTGAATCTATATCTGGTGTAACTTGACAAGTTTGTATGTAACTAAAACCATATAGATAAGGCATACGATGACTTGACTTGAAAGACTTATTTTACATTAATTTAATTTATATAAAAACAAGCAAACTATATAGAAAAACGATGTAATGTATGCATTATCATCAATCTAGCACACAATAAAACATAATGATGTAAGACAAAGCATTCTTCTCTTATATGAAATCTCTCTCCATGTGTTTATAGCAATATAAAATATGATAATCACTCCTATTTTTTGACATACCAAAGGGACAAAACAATTAGGAGAAATTACTCTAAAGGTAAAAGTGCAATATAAAAAATAAAGCATGCAAACTCTTCCTAAATTCTATGCCTCTAAATGTAAAACCAATTAAATGGTTTATAAATAAGGAGAATATATAAATAAAAATAAACAATTAAAATGAGAATTTTTTTTATCTTTTTTATTTTCATAAATAACGACATAAAGTATTAAACTCATTTAATCACAAATAATCACATAATCAATTGAGAACTCGTTTTTGTTCAAATTTTGATTATCTATTGTATAATAAGCCAGCAAAGTATAAAAGGTATACAAGCACACTTAACACATATAATGACATATTGACATTTACTTAAAAATAGTATATATGTTTGAGCTCTACTAATATGTCAATTAATTCATTTATGATCAATCACAAATGATTTAAAAGAAAAATATCACATTTCATGTAAAATTAAAATAAAAGTAATCCTACGAAATTACTCACCTAAGATCATTTAAGCACTCTAACAAAAGTACCTACATGAATCAATAAAAGACACTCATATGATTGAAAAAATACTATATTTTTAAACCAAAAATTCTTGAAATTTGGTTTCTCTATATCTTTGAGTTGTGACTCAACTTCCTTTGATTGATAGGTACATTCTTGGACTTAGTATTACTTTTCAAATTAATTCTAAATGAAGATGCACCATGCATGATATGATGTTGATAACGAGTTCTAGAATTACATATCTTTGAACCAACAACTTCATAATTTTTAATTTAATTATTGGACATAATATGTATTGATGGATGATAATAACGAGTCATATAATTAGAAGTATGAAAACAATTATTAAAATAGATCGCAATGAATAATAATCATCACTTGGGCCTCATATGTCCTTGCCTTCCACAAAGATAACACATAGGTACAAACTTAATGGTTTTTCCTTTCAAACATATACATGTTTTTTTGTGCACAATTAGTACTAAAAGGAATAGAGTTAGAAGTTATTATAAATGTGGTCTTGGATATTAAAGATGCATAAATCTCATCCTTATAACCAATCCTAAGTGTATCACTATATGACTTACCAATACTCAAAATTTTATCCAAGTATTGAACTCCAATGATAAATCTTTCCACTAATTCACATCATTCTTTGAGCTCATGCACTAATTTATTATTCTTTGTCTTATTATTATTTCTTTCAAACTTGTAAAGCTCAAATTCAAAACATTATTTTGTTTATGAAAAATAGTTTTCTCTTCTTTTAATTTATTAGAAAAGTTTTCATGTGTCTTAAGTTATTTCTTTAATTTTTATATTTTTACATTTAAATTAGTACTCTCTTCCATGGTTCTAAAACATTTAAAAACTAATTTTTTAGAACTTTTAATATTAAATTTAGAGAGAAAAGGAGATTTAAATTTCTCATCATATGAGCTATCATCTTAAAAAAATAATCCATTAAAGAATTCTCAGGAGCAACACTAAGTATAAGTGTAGGATCTGATACCCAAATTGATAGTTCACAAAATGAACCTAATAAGACTTTATCAATTTATATTTTTGTAACATAAATAAATCGACCAGATATATAATCGTGTATAAATAGTAAAGTATAAAAATTAAAAATAACACATGATATTTTTATGTGAAAATAACGTAGGTTACAACCATGACCTAAGAAGAAAATCACTGATCTACCGACCTACCAGACCATCTAACTTTCTACTATGAAAACCAAGTTTTTTATGTATAAACATGATTTTATGTTAATTCTTTTTAAGATACTGTCACAATGTACCTAGCTAACGAACCATTGCTCTGTTTTCATAATTTTCAAGATTATCGTGAGCGGTATTTAAATTAACGTTCTAATTAACTTATCATTAATCAAACACATTAATTAATTAATCTGCAAATAGAGTTGGTATGAAAACACACAAGTATCTGTTTGTGTTTTAGATGGATTTTAATAACAAATAAATAATAAATAGAAGATTCAAAATATATTTTGAATAAACTAAGGTAATATTTGGTTGGAAGGAATGGAAAGAAATCAGAATTGATTCCTTCCATTTGTGTGTTTGGTTGGCCTGAATGGAAGGTACAGAATGGAATCGATTATTAACAATTCATTCTCCCCTTTTAAGAATCATGATTTCATTCACATCTCAATTTTTTTTTCCAATTTTACCCTCCCAAATCCACAAACCCAAAACCCAAAATCCCAAAACCTAAAACCTAAAAACGCAAATCCAAAAACCCTAAATCCTAAAATCACAAACCCTAAAACCTAAATCCCTAAAACCCAAATCCTAAAATCCTAAACCCTAAACTTCAAATCCTTAAACCTTATACCCTAAACCCTAAATCCCAAATTCTAAATCCTAAAACCCTAAACCCTAAATCCAAAATTCTAAAACCCTAAACCTTTTTTAGAAAAATAATAATTTTAATCCTAAACCTTAAACCACAAATATAACCCTAAACCCAAAATCCTAAATCTCTAAACCCTAAATTCCAAATTCCAAATTCCAAACCTCAAAACCCTAAACCTTATTTAGAAAAATAATAATTTTAATAATATATTTTCTTTTTAATTAAGTAATAATTATTTAAAAAAATAATGATTTCAATAATGTATTTTGTCTTAAGAAAAAATAATAATTAAATGACATTATTTGAACTTTACTGAATGTAGGAATATTAAGATAATTTATAGTTTTTACATTCCATTCTAATGGCAAACCAAACATTGTAATCCTGATTTTGAACTTAATTTTAGTTGTCAAACTAAACAAAATTGTTTCATTTCCATTCCATTTCATTTTCATTCTGATTCTGATTTCATTCTACGAAACAAACGTCACCTAAATCAATTAGCAAAACTTAAAATAAGTACACATGTTAAATAAAAATAATTTATTTAAAATTTAATAATTATTATCATATAAATTTATTTGATACAAATATATAATAACTTAATCAAAAATAAAATACAATTTAGTTATAAATTATGAAGGTACAAAGAATCAAATCTATCCATGCTGAACCGCACCTGATAGAAAGTTGGTTGATAAGCACTGCTGCGAGAATAATGAATCCCTTGTACTCCCTTCCAAGTTAGGCGTTGACCACACAAGATATAAGGAACTATGGCTTTATTAATATATGCTATCGATCACTGGAGATTTGAAGTTAAGAGTTCTTGACTGATTAATCCAATCTACGGTAATATGTATATATAAGCGATACTGATAAACTAATAATACTCGGGTTAATTATTTATATTTATCCAAAATTTATTAAAAATTTTAATAAAAAAAAATTAAATGATAATGTAATAAATTGATATGAATTTAAATAAATATTTTAATAACAAAAATAATTTAAAATATTATAAATATGTGTTATTGAATGTATATCTATGATACTATATACGATATTTATAAAAAATATAAATATATTATTACCATCCAAAACACGGATAATGAATATAAAGTTAATTTTATAAATAAATGTAAAAGTTTAAGAAAAATTAATATTTATAGTTTTTATATATTAAAATGGATAAAAAATCGGAAGAATATATAAAATAATAAATATTTTTATTAAAAAAAGTAATTTTTTATAATTTATATTTTTTAAATAAATTGAATAATAATTATATTTTTAATTAAATATAAATATTATTAATATGTTAATTTAATAATATGTGTAATAAAAACAACGTTACAGTATCGAAAGTATCGAGAATTATCAAAATAGTAGAACCAATTTAGAATCATTCCTACACTATCATAGCGGAATGAAAAGCAAAGATAAGCAGTGGACTTGTGCGTGTCAAATGTCAATAAATCTAGATAAGAATGAGTTCAAATTCTTGCAAATGTCACCATAAATTATTTATTATTACGAGGATTTATTATTATACAATATTTTAAATAAATAAAATTTAAAATTAATATATTTTTTAAAAAATAAATACTAAATAAAAAACAGAGATAAATAATTTGATTGATAAGTTGGTGTTATTCAAATAATAAATAATATACAAATTTAATATTTTAAAATTCTTATTCTTGCTACCATTCTCGTAAAATTAAACCGATCACACGATAAAATTGAGACTTCATGAAGAAAAATTTAATTATCGATGCTATTTTTCATATTTATAAAATTTAACATATAAAAATAAAAAAAAAATTAATAATATTTTTATAACATATATATATAAAATTTAATGATACAAGAATAAAAAAAATTTATGATAAAAATAATAATCTTTTTACTGTTTTAGTTTTGAAATAATTTTTCAAAGTAACATGGATAAGAAAGGAAAAAAAAAAAAAATCTCCTGCAAGTTGTACATGTACTAGTAGTCTGGTAGTCTAGTAGCGAGTAGGGAGTAGCGCCCAGCGGTAAAGAGGAAATAAAGAGAGATACACCGCGCGCGAGAGAAAGCAGATTTAGGGTTTATCAATCCTGATCTTATCATTTCTGGTCATTTTCAGACTTACCAATCCCAGTATATTAGACCGCCAGGGGAGCTTCATCTCTCTTGTGCAGAATTAAAGGAAATCTAGTTTCTTCTTCTTGTCATCTTCGCTATCACGAACCCTATATTGACGTATAGAGAAAGAGAACCGTATCGAAAAGAGGGGTCAAGATGAGGATTATGATCAAAGGTGGTGTGTGGAAGAACACCGAAGATGAGATCCTCAAGGCGGCGGTTATGAAGTATGGGAAGAATCAGTGGGCTCGAATCTCTTCGCTTCTGGTTCGCAAATCTGCTAAGCAGTGCAAAGCTCGTTGGTATGAGTGGCTCGACCCTTCCATTAAGAAGGTATGTGCTATCCTTTTTCGCTAAAGACGTACCTACTTTTGATGTTTGGTTGCTGCAATACTTAGGTATTAAGTGTTTGGTGTGCGAGCAAAAAAGCTAGGCTACGATGGGCTTGTAATATTTTTCTATTTGGAATTTGATTTTGGATGTAAACGGTTTTTGAATTTACTTGTTGAGCTTAAAGATAGGATGTACTGTCTATTTTTTTTTAGTTTTCTAGGATATCTTGCTATTCTGATCCATGATTACTGCTGGGCATACTCTTAGGCTGTCTATCAGTTCGTCTGAAAGAGTATCATGTACAAACAATCAGATTGGTCTCTGTTTGTATTCATTGATAAGCGTGAATTGTCTCAGTTTGTATTGCAATATGGTGGAATTGGTAGGTGAAATTCTATTTAAGCTTTTCAGAATATTCTTATTACTACTTCTACTATGACATGACTATTATTATTTATTTATTATTATTCCCCTTCTTCTTTTCCGTTATTTGATTTAGACAACTTTTGCAACTTATTTTTGGCTTACATACATAGACTGATGATGATTTGAATCTATATCTTGTAGACTGAGTGGACCAGAGAAGAGGATGAGAAACTGCTTCATCTTGCAAAGCTCATGCCCACACAATGGAGAACGATTGCCCCAATTGTTGGACGGACTCCAACCCAATGCCTTGAGCGTTATGAGAAACTCCTTGATACAGCATGTGCTAAGGATGAGAATTATGAACCTGGTGATGATCCGCGGAAATTGCGGCCTGGAGAGATAGATCCAAATCCTGAATCAAAGCCTGCTCGGCCAGATCCTGTAGATATGGATGAGGATGAGAAGGAAATGCTCTCAGAGGCCCGAGCTAGGTTGGCCAACACAAGGGGTAAAAAGGCAAAAAGAAAAGCCAGGGAGAAGCAGCTCGAAGAGGCAAGAAGGCTTGCTTCTTTACAGAAAAGGAGAGAGTTAAAGGCTGCTGGAATTGATAACAGGAACCGGAAGAGGAAGAGAAAGGGAATAGACTATAATGCTGAAATTCCCTTTGAAAAGAAGCCTCCTCCAGGATTTTTTGATGTTACTGATGAAGACAGGACAGTAGAACAGCCAAACTTTCCTACAACTATTGAAGAACTCGAAGGAAAAAGAAGGGTTGATGTGGAAGCCCAGTTAAGGAAGCAAGACATTGGAAGGAATAAAATTGCACAAAGACAGGATGCTCCATCTGCCATATTGCAAGCCAACAAGATGAATGATCCAGAAACAGTTAGGAAGAGGTCAAAACTGATGCTTCCTGCTCCCCAAATTTCAGACCATGAACTGGAAGAAATTGCAAAGATGGGCTATGCTAGCGATCTTCTTGCGGGGGGTGAAGAACTTGCAGAAGGAAGTGAGGCAACACGAACTCTTTTAGAGAATTATGCTCAGACACCAAGGCAAGGAATGACACCTCTAAGAACACCACAAAGAACACCTGCTGGGAAGGGTGATGCTATCATGATGGAAGCTGAGAATTTGGCAAGGTTGAGAGAGTCTCAGACACCTTTACTAGGAGGAGAGAATCCCGAGTTGCACCCATCAGATTTTTCAGGGGTCACTCCTAAGAAAAGAGAGGCCCAGACACCAAACCCGATGCTAACCCCATCTGCAACACCTGGAGTTACGGATCTTACTCCTAGAACTGGCATGACACCATCAAGGGATGGCTATTCTATTGGCATGACACCAAAAGGCACTCCAGTTAGAGATGGGCTTCATATTAATGAGGATACAGGTGTGCATGATAGCTCAAAATTTGAGATACGGAGACAAGCTAATTTGAAGCAGAATTTGCGCTCAGGTCTGAGCAATCTACCTCAACCAAAGAATGAATACCAAATAGTCATGCAGCCTGCTTCAGAAGATGTTGAAGAACCAGAAGATCGCATTGAAGAAGATATGTCTGATAGGATAGCTAGAGAAAAAGCTGAGGAAGAAGCACGACAGCAAGCATTGCTTAAAAAGAGATCAAAAGTTCTTCAGAGAGAGCTTCCAAGACCTCCTGTTGCTTCTTTGGAATTGATTAGAAATTCCTTGATGAGGGCAGATGGAGACAAGATTTCCTTTGTGCCTCCTACTTCAATTGAACAGGCTGATGAAATGATAAGAAAAGAACTTCTTATTTTATTAGAGCATGATAATGCCAAGTATCCACTTTATGAAAAGGCAAATAAAGAAAAAAAGAAAGGTGCTAAGCGCTCTGATAATGAGTCAACTGCTTTTGTCCCTCAGATAGAAGATTTTCATGAAGATGAGGTCAAAGAGGTATTTCTCAAATCTTTTTTTAATTACTTTGATGTGTTATATGAATGCTTTGTTGTTCTTTTGATTCCCTGGAACTGTCACCAGTGATTCTTTAGCCAATTTGATATAGGTCATGTATGTTTAAATTGATGATCTATTGTCTAAACTCTAAAGATTAAAAATGGAGTTCCTCATGTTGCTAAAGATCTTTGGTTTTGACATTATTCCGGTTGAATGTGTACTCTAAATCATCCTGTGATCTTCATTTGCTAACTTTCAGTTGTCATGTTTCTTTACCAGGCTGATAACTTCATAAAGGAAGAGGCTCAATACATCCGCATAGCAATGGGACATGAAAGTGGATCCCTTGATGAATTTGTCGAAGCACACAAAACATGCCTGAATGATCTTATGTACTTTCCTACTCGCAATGCTTATGGGCTATCCAGTGTTGCTGGAAATATGGAGAAACTTGCAGCTTTGCAGGATGAATTTGAGAATTTAAGAAAGAAGTTTGAGGAAGATACAAAGAAGGCTGCAAGCCTTGAAAAGAAGGCCAAAATTCTCACTGATGGTTATGAGGTATGTTTTTTGTTCTTTGGACTATCTTCTAAAGCTTTGTTACTAAAATTATTTTCAATTTATAGAAAGCTTTAAGGGTGTAAACTAATGCAAATTTGAGTTAGAGAACCAGCATGGTTTACTTATAAGTAGCAAGGCTACTTGATCCTTGTGTTCTGAAGCACACCATCTCATGCCCTGAAGGATGCCATTTCATGGGTATTTCTTGTTACCACAATGCTCAGATGTAAAGTAATTATTTTGCAGATGAAGTATCCATGCCTGGGGATTATGGTTTATCATCAAAATTAAATTACTTGTATAATTATATATGTGGCTTAAACAACAACATAATTATAAAAATTGCCATCTTGCCATAGCTGGATTTTGCTGAAGTGGAAGAAATCTTTTGGGGTTAATTCAGGAGAGATTTTGCGGTATGGGTAGAATTATAATAGCGACACACTTCAGGAGGTGGGGTAAGCTAGCAGTGGGTAATGATGGCAGTACCTTGTATTTAAGGTGAGGTGATGTAGTAAGAATGTATAATGTGCCCATGGCTAGCCTGGCTAAAATCTTATAGTGAAATATGGTGGGCCCCAATGTAATAACTAATAATTGGCCTACGGTTGAAGATCACATCATTATAAATAGCCCCGTTTGGCTGTTTCTAGATGGATTAGTTGAAGCGATGCTAGTCTTGGCATGACCAAATAAGCAAATTTTCCTGTGGTGCATTTTGTTGAGAGAATTACTGAAACTATATGCTGTTATTTATTTCTAGAAACCATATATACCTTGGTTTAACTTGATTTGAACATCATTGGTTGCTAAAATATTTTTTTTTCCAGCTGCGAGCTAAAAAGAGTCTCTGGCCGCAAATTGAGGAGACTTTTAAGCAGATGGACACGGCTGTGAAAGAACTTGAGTGCTTCCGAGCTTTACAAAAGCAAGAGCAATTAGCATCAACTCATCGGATAAATAATATGTGGGAGGAAGTTCAGAAGCAAAAGGAGCTTGAGCAAACTCTACAAAGACGGTACGGAGACCTTATGGAAGAATTAGAAAGGAAGCAACATGTTATGGACGAATATAAAAAGCAAGCAGAGAGGAAAGAAGAAGAAATTGCAGCAAAGAATCACGAGCTTCAGTTTGATGAATCAGCACCATGTCAAACTGTTGTTGAAAGCATAGAAAATCTTGAGCCTGTCTCTGACAAAAGTGGAAGCTCTATGCCCAATGGTCCTCATGTTGAAACTGCTACCCAGCAAATGGATGCCATGGAAGGAGATGCTTATTCAGGCACAAAATTGGATATGGATGTAAATACAGAGGAAGAGATGCAAGCAAAACTGAGGGCAGATGTTGATGTAGCTGATAATATGCCTGCTTCTAAGGGAGAGGAAACAACGCAGGGCAATAGTCCTGGAGGTTCTGATGGCCATATTCTCCAATTGGATGGGAATTGCCCCAAGACAGCTACAACTCAGCACTCTGGTGCACTAGGAGGAGTTGCTCCGGATGATGTGGCTGTGGTGGAAAACAACCAGACAAGTGATGATACTACAGGTACAACTAATACTGAAGCTGTGAAGGAGAGTAACGATGGTTAAAAAGGGTGGACATAGCCAAAACAGAAGGCAGTGTGGGAAATGGTGATAATGGTCTCGCTGGTTGTGGTGCTAATGAGTTTTCTTGTGATAGAGAAGGGGCAGTGAATTCACTGAGAAAGTGCAACATGGATCTTGACTTGCTAAATACTGAGACAACCCTGTTAAGGAAGAAAGGTCCATCACAAATTAAGCTGAAACACTACATGGTAATGGGGACTGGTCGGGAAGCAAGTCGTTTCTTGATCGGAGATAAATTTGTTGGAGACATTCACTTCTAATTCAGGCATGTAGTAATTAATGCAACGTTGATTTTGTTCCTTTGTCAAATCTGAGGGATTTTATATAACAACTTATTATTATTCCAATTTTTTCTTTTATGAGTCATGCTTTTACAAAAAGCAAGCAGCTAATATATATATGTATATTACTGCATTTTCTTCCCAAGAGTTTGGTTTTCTGATAAATATCATCCAGTTTTTATATGGATTATTTATTCACGTAGTTTTATTTTTGAGTTTGGATTATTTGATTTTTTGTCTAATCCATGTTTTTATATATTATTAAATAATTTTTTATTATAAATAAAATTAAAAAGAAAAAAATAATCATTGGGTGAAAAAATCAATATATATATATAAAGATCACTTTTTTTTATTTTTGTTGTTATAAAAGAATATCATTGTGCACTACATATACGTGGTAATTCGGTTAAATGGTACTAGAGGTCCGCTTGTTACACAAAATTTACAAAACAATTGGTAATAATTAACTTATGTTGCTTTTCAAAATTTACTTTTAAGTTTGCCTAGTAAATGATACAGGCTCATTGAAGGGTATGTTTCGTGCAGGGGCTGATTACTAGAAGACCAGGAGGGCACATGGTTTCTCTTATTTTTGTTTTTATACGAGAATATTTTAGATGTAGTATTTATAAAATTGAATATGAATTCATACATAAAATGAAATCGTGTTTTTATGGATTTTAAATTTTAGATTTTTATTATTTAAAAATTTATTATAAATTTAATATTTTAAATATATTTATACTTAAATAAGATATATATAGTATAATATCTTTATTCGATAAGAAGTAAATATAAATCAATAAATAAACATTATTACCTTTCTCATTTTTATAGTATCCTTGAGTTGAAATTATAAATCCGGTTATTGAATTTATATATATATTATACACATGTATCGATATAAATTTTATAACTATTTTAAATGTACAAGATTATATGTTTATTATGAAAACACTATAATGTTTTTAAAAATTTTATTTGAATTTCTTAACCCCTAAAAAATAATATATCACAAAATAATTTATAACATTTTATTTGTCATAATTCTTAAATTTCTTTTATGTTTTTAATAAAAAATATTCTTTCTAAAATAACAAATAACAAATATTATTAACAATAAAAAATATTACAAAAATAAATATTTTATTATATCAATGTCAAAAAATCACATTATCATAAATGTTTTTATCATAATGTTTTTAATTAAAATTATTTATGTGTGATAATAAATAAGTGATACAATTACTTAATTAAGAATTAAAAACTTAATTTTTAATTTTTAAAAAGATGTCATGATTATTTTATCACTCATTTACTACTTTGTTTTTTAATATTTTTAATTAAATTAATTATTTGAGATATTACATAACAAGCATAATGATTTACTTATAAATTATAAATTAAAATTTTAAAATTTTATAAATTGCATATAGTTATTTTGAAAATATTTCTTCAAAATTTTAATATTTGTAATTAAAATTAATTCTTTTTAACATAATAAGTAATAATAGGCTTCTGACTTCATAAATTAAAATCAAAATTTCAAAAACCTTTTACTAAGGATTATTTAATCATCTTTCATATTTTTTTTATAAAATTAAAAATATAATTAAAAACTATAAGTTTAAAAGACTTCACTCTTTAGTTACTTTTCTTAACTTTTATTTACAAAATCGAAAAAAATTATAGATTATATATAATTATTTTAGCTTTATTTTTTCAAAACCTAAATATTTTAACTAAATCTTAATCTTTCTTAAATAATAAATAACAATCATTAAAATCTAAAAAATCTAAGACTTCAATTTGGGTTATTTAATCACGATTTCGTAATTTTTTTATATATAATAAAAATAGTTACATATTACATATAATTATTTCATTCAAATATTTTCTTAACTTTAATATTCTTACTTAAAATTAATTATTTATAAAATAATAAATAACATGCACAATCACTTAGTTAAAAATAAAAAATTAGAATTCCAAAAGAGTTCAATTTCCATTATTTAATCACATTTTGTTAATTTTTTTATAAAATTAAAATAATTAGAGATCATATGTAATTATTTTGATGCATATTTATTCTTAACCCAACACTAATAGCTATTATATATTTAGCTTCTTAAACAATGTGTCCATTTTTTCTCTAAATTTATTGTGATCTTAATGATTTTTTTATTTAAAATAATATTTAGTGTGATTCAAATATGTGACTTAAAAAGAAAAAGTATGAATTTATTTGATTATATGAAAATACAAAGGGTAAAAAAACAACATAGGCATGTTTAAGTCCATTTTTTTATTATATTATTTTTTATTTATCTTAAAATATGCACTTAATGCTATAAAAACAATAAAGTTATTAAATAAATTATGATTAAATTCTTCTTTGTTACATAATGTTCGTAATAACTATCGCAATCATATAATTTATAAAGTTTTATAGTTTTATAATTTAAGAATATTTCTTATTTATTTATTTTTTGTATATATGTTAAGTATTTTTCATGGCGAAGCATTTTAAATGAATATATAATAAGTTTGTTTTTTACGAATAAGTCTTAATTATCACATCCGATTAAATTCTAATTATTATTTAGTGTTTTAACTTAAACCATTATATTTTATTATATTGATAAATTGTTATCTATTAAATTGATGTTTCATATAATCTACTTTATCTTTAATTAATGTTTATTATATTATCCTAAAAGTCATTTAGAAAAATTACTATATTCATCTTTTCAAATAAAGAAAAATATATTTAAAATAAAAATTTTGATAATTAATTAATGTTTATTATATTATCTTAAAAACTATTTAGAAAAATTACTATATTCATTTTTTCAAATAAAGAAAAATATATTTAAAATAATTTTTTTGATATTTGTTACTTTATTCTATATTATATTTTCTCTTCTCTTACCTTCTATATATGAGAGAAGTTTTTTTTATTCTTCATTTTATTATGGATAAGGGTAATAATTTATGTTGTAACTCGATTGATAAAATCGAACTTAAATTGAAGTTAAAATTGAGCTTAAATAACTTAAAAAAATTGAGTTTAATTGGTTGAGTTGGGTTCAAGCCAACTTATAGTCCAAAATAAAATTAAAAAAATAAGAAATTATAACTATAAATGTTGCAACTTATATACTAGGATAAAAACTTAAAATTAGAGAAACATATTTTTTCTTAATTTGCAGCTGACTCTATATCACTTCCTCAACTCTTTACTTCTCTATCAACCAGTAGCATCCACTTATCTACCAACCAATAATATTCGCTTTTCCAACAACAATCATACATCCAATATTGTTTCATTCTTCTTCAATGACAATCTTACGTCCATTGAAGCAGATTAAAGTATTTTTTGTGGCACCTTAAAAAATGATTTTCCTTTTTATGATAACTCAATAGTTTACTTGAATACAGTTTTGAAGAAACTTTTTTGTTTAATTTTACTCATATATTTCTTTGTTCAATGGTCGAGGGAAGTTCCATTGAGAATTTTGAGCTATTTATTCAAACTTTAAGTTTGTACGATGGCCTTTGAGATGGCGTTTACCTTTGATGAATTTATTTAAAATGAATTTCTTGTTTTAAGAATTAACTTTTTTTAGTTTATGTTTATTAGTGTTCTTATTTTATAATTAACTAATTATTATAACATAAAATATGTGTGTGAGAACTGTTATTATCTCAGAGAACTTTATTATGTGTATGAGTTATTTATTAAATGTTAATTTATTATTAAGGACTAATTGTTATTATATTATTTACCTCATTTTTTTTTGTGTTTTTAACGTTGTTTGAGTTAATGAGCTTTAATTATTACATAAAATTTTTAATTTATAAAAATATTAGAATTAACTAAAAAATTCAATTAAAATTTGGACTAGTTTGAGGCTATTGGTTTGTGTTTGATTTGAATTCGTATATATCTTTAATGGTTCAAATTAAATTAGAATCAAATCGATTTAGATCGAGTTAATTCTAGCTATTTCGACTTTACAAAGTTTGATGGAATTTTCACTTAGTTTTCAATTGTTTTGTACAGGCGCTAAGTTCTAAACGTCAACGTTTATTAGTTTAAAATTTATTATCGTTTTTGTTTTGAATAGAAAACTTATTTTTATTTAATAGAGAATGTAATTGGTTTTTTTTTTGAAAATATAGACAGCAGAGTAATAAAATAGGTTAAGATGATACATACATAAAATATGATATTATTAATCCACATATAGATTAAATAACAAAATTATGACCCTAGAAATTATATGGATGAAATCGAGAAATTTCCTTTTGTTTTTTTCCTTCTTCCAAATATTGATTAACTTATTAATCATCTAATATCTAAATAAAATAAAAGTAATTAAATTATAAAATATTAATTGAACAAAAAATAACCTTTTTTTTACATAATAACTGATGAATGATATATAATTGATATGGTTCACTTTTAATTGTCTGAGATAAGAAGCAATTAAGCTAATACGCCTTATTAAAGAAAAAACATGAAGTTTGCCTTATTGTGATAATATTTAATTATTCATGCCATCAACAATGCAAATTATTGTGGTTTACGTGATAGATAAGATTATCTTTTATTTTATTTAAACTTGTAGGTTAAAATCTATATATTAATATTTAATATAGAAGAATAAATTGAGATAAAATATTAATTAAATTAATAAGATAATATATTAATTTTTAAAATTTATCTCATATTTTTTAACTTAATTTTTAATAAGATAAGATGATAATGAAATAATATTAATTGATATATCATATTTGTTTTTAATTAGTCTAAATAAGATAAATAAAAATAATTAAAAATATAAATTTAATAGAAAAAAATAATATAATATATATTTAAATTTAAAATTATTAAGATTAAGTTGTAAATAAGATAAAATGAGATGTAATAATATTTATATAAAATTACTTAATATTACGTTATAAGCCTATTTAAATCAATGCACGCACACAGACCTCTTTTGTTCTCTTTATTCCATTCATAACTTTGTCCTTTCTTGCTCATACGTTTGCAAGTTATTTGATGATAGTATATATATATAAACTATTGCAATCAATGAGAATATTACACACTCTTTTGGCCTTTTCTTACTCTCATACGTTTAGCTTCATTTTGTTTCTAAGACATCAACCTTTAATAAAGTATAAGATGGGTTATGATTATTTTTTAGAAAAAATTTGCAAGTTATTTGATGATATATACTAGATATATTATTATTCATTATACTAAATAATTATAAAATGGTGGCATTGCAGGCACGTAAACATTACAGAATTGTATATGTAGATTATATGTGCAATTTATATATTTTCTATAACATTTTCTCAAAAAGAATTTTCAGAAGAATAATCTTATTTTTTATTTTTATTTTTCTATGTTCATGACTAAATATATATATATATATATATATACTTCTCTATATATCTTTTAGCGTAATTATCACAAACCATCATGTGATTTATCAAAATTACAATTCCTCTCTCAAGATTTCAGAAATATTTAGTTCCTCTGTTAAAGAAAACTGAAAAAATTTATATGTTTTCTTCATAGAAATGTAATATTATTTCACTTTTGTCTGAAATATGAAAGATTAAATGAATAGACGACCGTGGATTACTTGTATTTTGCATGAACTCTTACTCTTTTATTTACGGTCATAAATTTGAATAACATTAATATAATTGGAACTAAAAATATCCCGGAAGCTCTAGAATTATTATGATTTCAAACAAACTACCTAAAACTTGTGATAAATATTATTCTAGTTTTTGTGTACATAGTTAATAAATTAATTTTTTTTTTAAAAAAAACATGCTATTACTTTTTACTTAATATGGCATCATTTAACAATTAATAACGTTACAAATTTGTTACTTGAAATAAAGAATTATCATGAAAAAAACATAAATTCAACTAACAAGAAAATAAAAAACACTCTCCAATTACTATAAACAAATTTAATATAACACATTAAAATAATATTATATGTTAAGTATCTTTGTCTCACATTGATTAGTAATAAAACAACAAAACTGCTTATAAGCTTGAGCAACCTTTAACTTAATAAGATTTTATTGGGTTAAGTTAGGCCTGAGTTTTTAACATAGTATTAGAGTTGGACCTAGTTTCTATGTGCTTGGATCTAATTGGGCTCTACCACAATCTCACCGTAGCGCTAATGTCCACCTTTGTCCGTCGTGTGGAAGGGGACTGTTAAATATCTTTTTCCCATATCGAATAGGAACAAAGTAGCAAAAAATTAAAATAATTAATTGAAAAATACAAAAAAAAGATAATAAAAAAAATATCGATGGAAAAATGACTATATTATTAATTAAATTTATCAATCTTACAAAAATTAATAAGTAGTTACAAAATGTGAAAAATAAAATTGAAATAATTAACCAAAATAATGATAAAAAAGCATTGAAAGCAAATTGGCAATAATATTTATTAATTTTATCAACATTAAAAAAATAATTAAGTTTATCACATCATTCTAATATTATTTTTCATAAATTAGCTCAAATTATAAAATCTGCATCATATGTGTTAAGTCCCACATCGGCCAAGAGTAAAGCAGCAGTGCTGCTTATAAGTTTGGATAACCCTCTAACTCACAAGCTGGCTTTTTGATTAAGAGTTAGGCTTGGGTTTCTAAGTTGTTATTAGAGCTAGGCTCTTGGCTTCTTTGTACTCCCATTGGTCCTCGTGCCATAAATCCGGACTCTAGCCGATGTGGAGGGGGGATGTTAAGTCCCACATTGGCTAAGAGTAAGGAAATAGTGCTACTTATATGTTTGGGCAACCCTCTAACTCACAAGCTAACTTTTGGGTTAAGAGTTAGGCCTGGGTTTCTAAGGTGGTATCAGAGCTAGGCTCTTGGCTTCTTTGTACTCCCATCGGCCCTCGTACCGTAAATCCGGACTCTAGCCGATGTGGAAGGGGGATGTTAAGTCTCACATCGGCCAAGAGTAAGGAAGCAGTGCTGCTTATAAGTCTGGGCAACTCTCTAACTCACAAGCTGACTTTTGGGTTAAGAGCTAGGTCTGGGTTTCTAAGTTGGTATCAGAGCTAGGCTCTTGGCTTCTTTGTACTCCCATTGACCTTCGTGCCATATATCCAGACTCTAGCCGATGTGGAGGGGGATGTTAAGTCACACATTGGCTAAGAGTAAGGAAATAGTGCTACTTATATGTTTGGGCAACCCTCTAACTCACAAGCTAACTTTTGGGTTAAGAGTTAGGCCTGGGTTTCTAAGGTGGTATCAGAGCTAGGCTCTTGGCCTCTTTGTACTTCCATCGGTCCTCGTGCCGTAAATTCGAACTCTAGTCGATGTAAAGAGAGAATGTTAAGTCTTACATTGACTAATAGTAAGACAATAATGCTGTTATAAGTCTGGGCAACCCTCTAACTCACAAGCTGGTTTTTGGGTTAAAAGTTAAGCTTGAGTTTCTAAGTATATGCTACAGTTATATCGTGCAATTACTCTTTACAACAGTTGAAGAAATGGTAATCTTGTGTTTTTGTTGAGTATTTTTCATGGACCAACCCATATCTTTTTAGTATTCTTCTTAGAGTTTTAGTGAAATATTTGTAAGATTGGTTTTCCGAGGTTTGCCTTGTATAATACAACATTATAATACCAGGCTGTGAAAATACATGCATGGCAAGTCTCTTTTTTCTTTTCTTTTCTTCCTATAATGCCTTGGTGACTATATATTAATTTGTTGATTATTTTACGTTGGTTTTTTATGATTTTATTTATTTATTTACTGTACTACAGATTTTTTGCTCGAAATTGTTTAAAGCTTTAATTGATGCTCTTAATTGATTAACGTCTTTGAAAATTGATTCAAATAAATTAGTTAAGTTCATTATGCTAATGAAAGCTTTATAATTAAATTTTTAAATACTTATTACTATTCCATTTATTAAATTGATATGATTTTAATTATGTAATGATTAAAATATAATTTATAATATATATATAAATATAAAACTTTCTTCAGGCAGAAGATGGATAAGTCATATCAATCCAATTAGCACTTAACTAAGCAGGCATTGGCAGCATATTCATGTATAAAAAGCTACCCATTTTCTTTTATTACTGTCGTTTGAAGCTTTTATTTTCATCAAGCCATAACTGCCTACAGATACGAAATATCCATGGTTCTTCTTTCCAGAGAACTAAAGGGGGATATAAATGGATGCTTCTAATGTTTAAACCTTACCTCTCTCTTAGTTCTTCGGTTCTTCTTGTTATGATTGATTAAAAATAATATTAGATTTGTTAGTTAAAATAGGAGGTGCATAATTTAGAAGAAAATTCATGGAATGTGGTTTACCATATTATCAAAGATGGAGGTGCCTAATCTTGTTTGAATAAAGAATATGAAAATTAGTTAGCCTAATTTTATTGAATGAAGAAATGTTTGACATATGAAATGAGAACTTGAAGGTTATAAATATGGTTTCATTTCTTCATTTATAATTATCTCAAAAATAGAGAAAAAATTGTATGAGAAGTTCTTAAGTGAGAGAATTTTGTGGGAAAATTCTATTGGGCTTGTAATTGCTCTTGTCTTTTGGGTGTGTGAGAAAATTACTGAGAGTATGGTTGTAAAAAATTTTCACATAGTGAATTTTTCTCTGGTTGTCTTTTGACAACGAAAGTGGTTTTTCTCTAATTTGGAGTTTCCACTATAATTTTTGTGTTGTGTATTATCTATTTCTCTGTTATTTGATATTCTACTAAGGAAGATCTTGGAAGGGAGAATTTGTGATTATATCATTTTATCCAAATTTCTTAACAACTGGTATGAGAGCCAATTTCAAAGAAAGAAGGAGAAATGTCAGGAGTCAAGATTGACATTGAGAAATTTGAGGGGAGAATCAATTTTGGCTTGTGGCAAGTACAAGTTAAAGATTTGTTGATCCAATATGGGTTACACAAGGCGTTAAAGGGGAAACCAGCCCTTGTTACTGATATTGAGTCCAGTAAAACCAATATAAGTGATGAAGATTGAGAAGATCTTGATCTAAGAGCTGCAAGTGCAATTCGACTTTGTTTGGCCAAAACTATTCTTGCAAATGTGCATGGAATATCTATGGCCAAAGAACTATGGGAAAAGCTTGAAGAATTGTATCAGGCAAAAGACGTTTCAAATCGGGTGTATTTGAAAAAGTAGTTTCATACTTTGCGTATGAATGAAGGAACTATTATGTCTCACCATCTAAGTGTTCTCAATGGTATTGTCTCTGAATTGGAAACCATTAGAGTTAAACTTGATGATGAAGATATAGCTTTAAGGCTTATCTGGTCTCTTCCATCTTTTTATGATCACATGAAACCTATCTTGATTCATGGAAAGGAGAAAATAGTTTTTTCAGAAGTTACTAGCAAGTTGTTTTCTGAAGAAAAAAGTCTGAGTGATGAAAGAAATGTTTCGCCTGAAAACTCAGCATTGATAGCTGACAACCGAAAGAAAAACAATTTCATGAAAAAAAAAGATAGTGTGCTGGGGGTGTGGACAATCTGGGCACCTTAAAAGAAATTGTCCAAATGGTGGAGCTGATCCTGCAAGAAGCTCAAATACCGATGGTGACGCTAATAGTATGTCTGTTTTCAAAGACTATAGTGATGCTCTTTGAAAAGAGCGTGTACATTATCATTGCATGCCGCTAGTCTCTAAATATTGCCATGAAAGAGGATGTGTTACTGGTAGCGGGTCCACAAGTTTGTACACGGGTATTGGCTTGGTATAGATGCAAGGTGTGTGGTGGAAAGGATGTCGATGACTGATGAACTCTCGAGAAAACCAAGTGTGAGAGTTGCACCATAAATTTCAGCAAATTTTTTTTCCGACATGAACTGATGTGAAATTCTTAGAATTGGTGATTAATTCTAAGTAGGTGTACTTCTTATGGTGGAGTATGATAATTCTCGGTGTAGAGAATTATGACTGTTGGAATAGACAGTATTGTAGTGGTATCAAAGTTTATTTTTAATCAAGGTGAAAATTGTTATGATTGATTAAAAATAATATTAGGTTTGTTAGTCAAAATAGGAGGTGACTAATTTAGAAGAAAATTCATGGAATGTGGCTTACCATATTATCAAAGATGGAGATGCCTAATCTTGTTTGAATAAAGAATAGAAAAATTAGGTAGCCTAATTTTGTTGAATAAAGAAATGTTTGGCATATGAAATGAGAACTTAAGGCTATAAATATGACTTCATTTCTTCATTGATAATTATCCCAAAAATAGAGAAAAGCTTGTATGAGAAGTTCTTAAGTGAGAGAATTTTGTAGGAAAATTCTCTTGGGCTTATAATTGCTCGTCTTTTGGGTGTGTGAGAAAATTACTGAGAGTGTGGTTGTAACAATTTTATACATAGTGAATTTTTCTCTAGTTGTCTTTTGATAACGAATGTGGTTTTTCTCTAATTTAGAGTTTCCACTATAATTCTTGTGTTGTGTTTTATTTATTTCTCTGTTATTTGATATTCTGCTAAGGAAGATCTTGAGAGGGAGAATTTGTGATTATATCATTTTATCCAAATTTTCTAACACTTACTCTATATATATATATCGATATCTAAGTAAGTGTTTTTTTTTTTTGTCAAAAGATCTCTTACTACGTTGCATAATGGCTGAAAATGTTGACGAGATCTATCTATCATAAAAGGCAACTTTAAAATTCAAATTATTACTACATGACAGGGTGAGGGATATATTTATAATCATCGATTATATTTAATTAAAATTCAAATAATTACTAAATTTATAATAAGTAAGTAATATTAATTCGTGTAATAGCTTCGTAAAAATTTGTTCTCTCCTTCCTTCGGATTTGTCCACGTGGATTTTTCAATCCTTCCTTCGGATTGGTTGACATATAAAAAACAAATTCTATATATTCCGGTGCGTACATATTTATATTCATTGATTATATTTTATTAAAATTTAAATTATTATTAAATTTATTACATACAATATTAATTAGTATAATAGTATTTTAAAGTGTTTAAAAAATATGACGAAAATAAATGCTTCATTCATAATTAGTGCAAAGTATTTTTTTTTTGGGACAGTAAACATATTTGACCCTAGAAAGACGGCATGAACCTCAAATGGTTAGCAACCACACGCTTTAACTAACTGAGGTATTCCAGGTTTCTTTGCTCATATTGTTGGAAAAGTGAAAAAATATGAGAAAATATGAGATTGGGAATTAAATAAGAAATATATAAAACAAATAATAATTATATTATTAATTACATAAATACTAAGGATATGTTTATTATATAATATAAAAGATTTTGATTGTATAATTTTTATTCATAATGTGTTTATTTTTGAATTGAGAGTGTATCATACAATATACAAATAGTATAATTACGTATAAATTTAATACAATCAAAGAATATGGGTTTAAAACATATTAGATATATAATTTAATCGAAATGAGTTCATGTTAATAAATTTTCACAAATTTAATTATTTTTTATTAAGGATATGTTTATTAATAATTACTTATAAAATTTGAATAAAATATGTTCAAATATGTGACTTAAATATATAAAATATATATATATTTTTCATGTTAATAAAAAAAGAAACAAATTATCTAAAATCACCTATTTCATTTTTAACAAAATTATGCAGATGTAAGTCTTATCTTATAGCGATTTTGATAAAAATAAAATTCGTAATAAAGTATTAACTTGATGTGTGAAGACATTTTTCCTGTGTGGGAATGCTTACCACTGATATCTAGTGTTATAGTAAATCTTACGATAACAAGGCAATACATTATTACAATAGTAGTTGGCCTTACCTCGAGCAATGTTAGTAAAAATAAAAATTGTGTTAAGATATTGGTCCAATGTGAGAATATTTACTAGTGACATCTATTGTTGTAATAAGAATTACGACGATAAGACAATACTTTATTATAATAATGATAACCCTTATATCATAAACAATTTTGGTATAAAAAAAATCTAACGTATTTTTCCTATATATGAGTTTGGTAAATATCTCGATAACAATATGTGTACCATATTTTTTAATATATGAAAAATCTATATTTTTATGTTATGTAAAAAAATATACATATATCGTGTAAAAGAGTTAAAAATGAAACTTAATTATGAAGTGAATTATTTATGCAATAAAACCTTAAAAAAAACTCTAAAACTAAATAGAAACAATAGTATGCCTCACAATCCAAACACAAAGTACATATTTTTCCCTGTTGTAATAAGAGTTACGACGATAAGACAATATTTTATTATAATAATAATAATCCTTATATCATAAACAATTTTGATATAAAAAAAATCTAACGTACTTTTCCTATATATGAGTTTGGTAAATCTCTCAATAACAACATGTGTACCATATTTTTGAATATATGAAAAATCTATATTTTTATGTTATGTAAAAAAATATACATACATCGTGTAAAAGAGTTAAAAATGAAACTTAATTGTGAAGTGAATTATTTATGCAATAAAACCTTAAAAAAACTCTAAAATTAAATAGAAACAATAGTATGCCTCACAATCCAAACACATCATTTTTTTGTCGTTCTTCGTTATCTTCAAAACCTTAACAACCTTTTATAGACAAGTAGGTAAATTTTGAGTTCTCTGCAATTAGCAAGAAGGGAGAGTTAAATAAAAAATACTCCCAAGAAAAGACATGACTATTTGAGAAAGTTTGTTATCCCTACCATCACCTCTTATGGCCTTCATCGACCCCAAAACCTCTACACCAAGTTTAGATTCTTGCAAGAATAGAGGTAGAATTGAATTCGATGGTCTCTATAATTCCCACAACTTTTATCGTGGAGATTGAGTTCCTATAAGAATAGAAGTAGAACTAAAGAATCTTCTCAAGAAAATGACTTACTAATCTCAAAGGAAATTGAACTTGACCTATTTGTAGAGTTTGTGGAGGCATTCGAAGAAATGATGATGATAGTAAAAGTAACTTTCTCGAATAAAAGAGGTAGAGTAGAAGAACTTTCTCAAAACTCGACCAAATTAGTAACACATTTGGCTTAGATTTCATTTTTATCAAAATTCTCTCAAGGCAAGGGTCAATTCTTTTATGGGATGGTATTGCCTTATCTTGGTAAGTCTTACTATGATACTAAATGTCAATGATAAGTCTTTCGACAATAGACAAATGTATTATCACGAATTTTATTTTTTATCAAAATTGATCAAGTTAATGTTTATCATTGTTGTGGTAAGATATTATCATGTCGGGGTAAGCCTTAACATGACACTTGATATTAGTGATAAGTCTTTTCATGCAGACAAATATTTTCGCAAATCATGTCAATATCTTAATATAAATTCTATTTTTTTTATCAAAATTGTTCTTAGATAAGCTTTATCTTTGGAGTGATTTTGATAAAAAATAAAATAAAAAATTACTTAAAATTTAGTTTTGGGTAATTTGTTTGAAGAATCTTATAAAGTAACGGCTACGGAAAAGTTCCTTATTCCTATCACCATCTTGCCTACCATTATCATCACTATAACAGCCACAAGCTCCACACATGCACAATCAATTCTACAAAAAAATTCCCCCTTTTTTTTATCTTTGATTATTGCTGGGATATTCTTTGGTTATATTTTTGTAGTCATAATTCTTTTCTTTTTAACCTAATAAACTATTTTAGAAGTATGCTTGTTTTTTTTTTTTTTTTGCCATAAAAGCTGCTTAAAATATAAAGGCAACTTTTTTTGGCAACCCAACTTCTCACACTACAAAATTATTACAATTATGTTACAAATATTTATTAATAAAAATATGTATATATTATAAATAATTTAATAAATATATCTTTAATATACTATTAGCATTATTATATATTTTTTAAAAATATAAAATTCAAAAGAATTTATTCATAAATAATCATATAAATTTATAGGAAATGTTTATTAAATATATAATGTAAGATACCATTTTTTAAATGTTTGGATTGAGGAAATTAATGTAGTAAAAAGTTAATGAAAGAAATCTCTCAAATTTTCATCCATAAATCGTGCCAAAAAATGTACATTTTTAAGAAAATTATATCAGTCTCAAGTTGCTTAATTACTAACAAAAATTGTTTGTTATTTTTCTCATAAGTCATCTGTGCCACTCTATTTGGAAAATTTAGGTACTTGTATCCACGATGATATAATTTGAAGGCATAATTTTGGATGTAATCTATTTTATATAATGTGAGGGTTGGTTGATTTGAGTTTTTAAATTTAAAATTGTATATTTATATATTTAAAATGATATAATTTATGATATATATTTTAATTAATTGTACCTTTTTTTCTTTAATTATCGAATGAGAATCTCTAAATTGTTTAGTTTATGACTCAAATCAATATGTTGTTCCTTTATTTGCTTGTTGGTTATGTCTTATCAGTCTTATTTATTTAAAGTTTTTGACATTTCAAAGATCACTCTTAAAGGCTTACAATCATCTAGCTAGTGTCTATAGCATTGAATGGCAGACAACTTATTGGAGTTATAATTGACGATGGAATGAAGGGAAACTTTAAATTCATTTAATTTTTTTTACTTTTAATTTACTTGGATGGAATATACTTTTACATGAAAACATATATAATGCTAAAATTCATGTCATTTAGTTTGTATTTTAGCATTTAATTAAGATGTCAAGATCTTCAACTAAATTAAATTTTCTTGAATAAGAGAGATAAAGCAGAAGAATCTTATCAAGAAACGTATATATATATATATATATATATATAAGTTACTTATTCCTATCACCATTTCGCCTACCTCCATCATCACCACAACAACCACAAGCTCCGCCACTTGCACAATCAATTAATCCACAAAAAATTTCTATTTATTATCTTTGATTACTGCTACGTATATTCTTTGATTACATTTTTGCAATTATAATTCTTTTTTTTTTAATTTAACAAATAGTTTTTGAGATAGGCCTGTTTTTTTTTTACAATAAAATATGATTACATTATAGAGGTAATAAAATTTTTGGCAACCCAAATTCCAACACTAAAAAATTATTATAATTTTGTGACAAATAGTTTTAACATATATATATATTAATAAATATATTTTCAGTGTACAATTAGCATTAGTATATTTTTAAGAAAAATATATTAATAAAATATAAAATTTAAAAGAATTTATTCATAAATAATCATATAAATTTATTTCAAATTCTTATTAAATATAGTACGTAAGAAGAAAGAAATCTCTTAAATTTTCACCCATAGTACAGAAAATGTACATTTTTTTAAAAAATTATATCGGGGTTCAAGTTGCTAAATTCCAAACAAAAAAAAAATGTTCCTTTTTATCAGAAGTCATGTGTGCCTCGATGGAAATTTTTTTTGGATATTTGTAATCTATATTAATATATAATTTTAGGTCTTAATTTTAAGTGAAACCTATTTTATACAAGTCTGTTGTCTTCGTTAATTGATTTGAATTTTTTCACGACAGTTTGATATACGTATACGTTTAAAATAATTAGTTGTATGATCCTTCAAAGAAGTGGTGTATACTGCAACAATGTTCATTGTTATTTCAATTAATTTGTTCAATTTTGTCTCATGTAGGTACGTGCAATCCTATTCAAATGAACTTTTGAATTGGCATGCTCTAATTAAAGCAATGGAAGGTTTTACATGATCAATGTATGTCCTCTGCTGAAAATCAAAGCATTGAAATGACTAATATGCTTTTTTTGGCTATGTTTAATGTTATTAGTTTGTATGATTTTAGTAAAATTTTTTACCTAGCTTGTTGATCAATATGCGTGTTTGTGAATAGGATGGGCAGGGTCTGCAATTCTTAGTAAAATAATATATTAGTAATGCATATCTTAAAATTTGAAAACATTATTTGTTATTGGTAATGTTATTGGTAATGGATCGTATATTTATCACCGATAAATTACAAATGATATGACGTAATATTATTAGTACCTATAGTCGAGTATACATAATTGTATTTAATAAAAAAATGAATGTATTTAATAAAAAAAATTCATGTTTGTTGTGATCATAATATAATTGTGATATATAAAAATACTATTTAATATATTTTCTTCTCAAATTAGGTTGGTGTTGTATGCTTCTCATTAGGATGTCAAGAAAAAATGACCCAAAATCACTTGATTTTTAGGAATATTTTATTTTTTATAAAAATCAATTGAAATTAAGGCTTACCACAACAGTGATAAGCCTTAACTCAGAGCGATTTTGATAAAAATAGAATTTACGATAAGGTATTGATCAGATATGGAAAGACATTAGCCTAATGTGGGAATAATTGACCTAATATAGGAAAGTTTACTATTGGTATTTAATACCATGGTAAGACTTACCACGATAAGAAAATGTCTTATCTCAAAATAATTTTAATGAAAAATAAAATTCGTGTTAAGACATCGACCTATAGTCTTCACATTAACTTACACCGAATATTTAGTATTCTGGTAAGACTTATCACAACAAAATAATATCTTATTATAATATTGACAATACTTACATAGAAAGAACGATTTTAATAAAAAATGAAATTCAACTCAAATATTTTAATAATTTAGGTTAATGCGAACATATTCAGTTTAGTGATTATAATTGATTTCTGCTTCTTTCTTGCAATCTATCAATTCTAGTGCATGCAAGTTAGTATCTTATGGGTAAGGATAAGGTAATGGAATTGATAGAGAAATTCATAGACATAGGTGGGATAGGAGAATTGATAAAGGGAATAGAGATGATGATAGAGATCATACCGAGAAACAGAAGAATGAACAACTGTTTGCATCAATTTCAATTTTCCTAACAATCGAAAGGTCCAGTGTATTCAAATGGATTCTGTAGCTCTGTTACCTTTGCCATACCTATGGCAGCAAAATGGATTTGCATGTTGTAAGTGTGTGCGCGCAACTATAAATTATTGATTTGGGGGCTTTTATGTTTCTGTTTTCAGGCAAATAGCCCATAGCCCATATCACTTTTCCCTTGTGGGCTCAAAACATTAGCAACGATAGGCTCCCTACGATTTATGACGAAAATATTTATATTTCCATGGTATGATCTATGGATTAATGGCTATGGAGGTAGAAAATTTTCCTTTAACTTATATATTGAAACATGATCAATTATTCCTTTTAGGTAATAAAAATCCATCGATTATAGTTTGTGAAGAAATTCTTATGTAGTATACTTACTCATGTGAAGATTACTTTCTTAATCATGTGAAGATTACTTTTATGAAAGTTAACTTCACAAGCTAAAGCAAATTTCATTATATGAAATGCTTTCCTATTTGAAGAGGACGGAGTCAATTAATTTCAAAATGTCTTCTTAATTAGTTATCCAAAGAATTAGGTAAAAAGATTTTTGATGAGATCATAGAAAGATAAAATTGACTTGAAAGTTCCCATTTGTTATTTTGTTTTTTTTTATATAATAATTTTTAGGGTTTGGTAAATCAATATTAATGGCATAAGTATCTTTACTCAAAAAAGTTTCTTTTAATTTTTTTTCCTCTCTCCATATCTCTTCTATGATCTATCCACATTTTCATGAACCTTTTCCCACAGTTTTTATACTTTGTTTCTGATAATTTCTTCCACTTTTCCTCAATGTACGTGGGCATTTGTTGGCTTTGTTAGGAGAATCACAATTTCAATTCGAACTTAACCAAGCTCTAAACAACGGAATTAAACCTATTCTCCTTCTTTGTGTGAATCTTTTAGGAAACAAATAAATAGAACTTAAAATGAAACATGCACAAAATCAACACAAGCAATTTACGTGGAAAAACCTTCCCGGTGTAGGAAGGAAACAACCACGGCACTCCTCTCCAAAACTTCCACTATCAAGAAACAATTGTACAACAGTTCTCTCTAGGTAAAACTAGAGGCAAACAATCAACAACATCATCAAGAATACACTTCTTGGAAACTAACAATTATTTAAAGAAGAATGGAGAAATCTAACCCAATTCGTACTCACTGTTCACTGCTCAGAATTTCTCAAACCGGTAATCCAAATCCAAATCCCACCGCACAGATTAAAGAGTCTTGAGTCGTGAACCTGCCTGCAAAATTTCAGCTTAATCGGACCACAAACGGCCTTCGAGCGGGACACTTGATGGAGACTCCGGCCAGAGGAAAACTCAAAAACTGGAGAGTGCTTTTCTGTTGCATTACCGTCACGCTTTTCTGCACACCTTTTTTTCTCTACATAATTCTGCACACAACAAACCCTAAATGGGTTTATTAATTAAAGAAATAAAATGACACAATTGCCCTTCTTACTCCATGGGCTTTTAAGCCACATGGGCTTCACTTGGGCTCCTCCAAATAAGAGGAAAACCCAACAAATCTCCCAGTTTTCCCATTAGATGTAGGATCCGCCATCCCGCAATTGAACAACAAACTTCAAGTTTTTCTCTTTGACACCGCTTTTGTCAGATGTCGATCCATTCTCATCAAGATGTATTTTCTCAAGTTCAAGCAACTTATTGTTAGCAGTATCTCTTATCCAATGATACCTCACATCAATACGCTTTTGATCTTCGAGTGAAATGTCGAGTTTTTCGCTAGGTGAATAGAACTCGATTATCGCAGAATAACACATATTTCGCTTACTTGAAACCAAGTTCCTCAAGAATCGTTTCATCCACAACAACTCCTTACAAGGCTCATTGCCGCAATAAACTCCGCTTCGTAGAAAGTGCAACACACTTTTCGCAATCTTGGACCGCCAAGAAACGCTCCACTGAGAAAAGTAATTAGATAACCTCAAGTAGACTTACGAGAATCTTCATCTCTTGCCAAATCTAAATCAATGTATCCAACTAACATCGGTTTTCCACTTCCAAAGCTAAGTGTTAACTTGGAAGTACCTGAAGATATCTCATAATCCACTTTATCGCATCCCAATGCTCTCTTCCCGGATTCGAAAGAAAATCCGACTAACAACTCCAACCGCATGAGCTATGTCCGGCCTCGTACACACCATTGTACGCATACATTAAGCTTCCTACCGGAGGCATATGGAACCTTTTCCATATCTTCCTTCTTTATCTCGTCATGGCGGCCTTGACTCGATCTCAACTTAAAGTTGATTAGATAAAGGAAAAGAAACCACTTTAGCTTTATCCATATGAAACCTTTCAAGTACTTTGTTGATGTATCGTTCTGTGACATGTATAACTTCTTTCTTTTCTTGTCTCGACAAATTCAATACCAAGAATTTGTTTTGCGGCCCCAAGTCCTTCATGGCAAAGGACTTACTCAACTCGCTTCTTCAAATTATCAATTCTTGAAGAATTTCTCAACAATCAACATGTCATCAACATAGAGCAATAAAATGATAAAGTCATCGTCGAGAGAATTTCTCACAAAAACACAATGATCAAGTAGTCTTCTTGTAACCATACTCCCCCATAATTGACTCAAACTTCTTATACCATTGTCTGTGTGTGCTTTCCAACCCGTAGAGGCTTTTATTTAACCCACATACATAATCCTCTTTTCCTTTAACCTCAAAACCCTCCGCTGCTCACTCCATATAAATCTCTTCCTCCAACTCACCATGAAGAAAGGCAGTTTTCACATCCATTTGCTCAATTTCTAAATCCAAGCTACTAGACCTAGAACAACACGTATGGAAGACATTCTTCACAAATGTGGAGAGAAAATATCATCAAAATCAATACCTTTTCTCCGATCGAATCCTCGACGACCGCCTAGCTTTGTATCGTGGTTGTGGAATTGTGTTCTTCTTTGCTTCACCCCTGCACCCACTTGTTCTTCAAAGCTCTCTTACCCTTAGGCAACTTTACCCGGCTCAAACGTGCGATTATTATACGGTGACTACATCTCATCTTCCATAGCACCAACCCAACGTGTTTTGTTTCCATCTTCCATTGCTTCGCATAACATTGAGGTTCTCCCTCATCTCAATAACACATACTCATCAGATCATATCGCGTGTGGAAGGACGTCGATCTCGTGCACCTCCGGGTGGAATTTCCCTCGGCACCGATCAATAGCTCAGGGACCGTTTACCTTGCATATCTACATCATCTAAACCCTATCGTCATCTTCAACATTTTGTTCCATCATCGTACCGATAAAGGAACCGGATCTAGGTCAATCAAATCATCGCTATCTTGATGGACTCCTTTTTCTATCTTCTCAACATCTTGTATAGTTTGATCTTCTATAAACACAACATCACGACTACCTACCGTTTCTTCTCAACCTGATCATAAAATCAGAGCCAAATTCATCCGGACTACAACCAACAAAGATACATTGTCGTGTCTTCACATCGAGCTTAGATCTCTCATCTTTGGTATACGCACAAATGCCTTGCAACCAAAAAACGTGAAGATGATCATAAGAAACATCTTCACAGCCCAAACTCGTTTGGTACATCAAATTGAAGAGGAACACAATGGTGTGAGATTAAGAACATGTACAATCAGATTCAAAGCCTCACCCCGTAAAGATCTTGGCAACCGAGTCTGCGAAAGAAGACTTCTTACTCTTTCAACCAATGTCCTGTTCATTCTCTCACCAACCCATTTAATTCGAGTTCTTGAGGTGTCTTTTGATGTCGAATGCCCGACGCCGCAGTACTCATCAAAAGGACCCGAATACTCTCCCCCCATTATCCGTTTCCGATGCACCGTAATTTCTTCCCAGCTTGTCTCTCAACTAAGGCTTGAAACGTTGTTTAAACACATCTAATACTTGATCTTTGCTCTTCAAAGTGTACACCCATAACTTTCGAACAATCATCTAGCGAAGGTCACAAAATAACTGCACCACCCAAATTTTTTTGTCTTCATAGGACCACATACATCCGAATGTACCAAATCAAGTATGTATTATTTTCTTGAAGGAGGGACCTCTTGAAAGAAACTCTATTTTGCTTCCCGCCAAACAATGAGTACATCTTCTTAAACAAACATCATTCATTCCGCAGAAAGATTCTTTTTAGTTAATACCGCCAAACCTTTCTCACCTACGTGAGCAAGTCTCTTATGCCACAATTCGATGTGAGCTCATCCGTCACAAGATTAATAACGCCTTTAAAGAGTCTACTTTGTAGTATATACAACCGGAATGCTTGTTCCCACGAGCAACAACCATAGCACCTTTAGTAAGTTTCCATTGACAATTACTAAAGGTATTGCAATATCCTTCATCATCAAGTTTACTGCAGAGATCAAGTTCAAACGAATTTCGGGAATATGCTTTACCCTCTAAGAAGTAGTCTCGTGCCATTATTCATCTCCAAACACACATCTCCAATACCAATGACTTTAACCAAGCCATCATTACCCAACTTCACCTGTCCCAAAGTCACTGTACCAGATAGGATGTAAAGAAGTCCTCGAGATGTAGCATGAAACGAGGCTCCACTATAAATAACCCAATTGACCTCGTGACATGCAACATTGACAACATCTTCATTATAAAACAACAAGAAAGTCTTTCGAACTGCATGGTGGCAACTCGATCATTTTCTTTACTAACATCACCCTCTTATTCTTTGTCTTTATTCTTGTTATCCCGCTTCAACTGCCTCGCAATATTTCTTGATGTGCCCTTTTCATGCCACAAAGGATGACACTCAATATTAGAAAACCTAGACTTGCTTCTTTCCTTTTTCTTTGTTCTTGAAACCTCTCGCTTTTACTCATCCCTCTTCTTCTCAGAATCAAAATCTCATTCGCCGAGAAGACCCACGTGACTTTCTTCTCATTTCTTCATTCAAAACACTACTCTTAGCCGATCCACGTTGATTACACCATTTGGAGGCAGTTACTTAATGACATTCTAAATGTTTCCCAAGAGTCCCAAGAACGTACTCCAATAAACACAACCCTTGAATCTCATCATCAAACTTGGATACCCATTCCACTAACTGATTGATTATTCCTTGAATGTATTCAAGTGATCTCGTCAACGAGTTCCATCTCGTACCTTAAAGCCATCAATTGCTTTATAAGAAACATTTTATTATTTCCTGTTTTCCAGCATACAACTCTTCAAGTTTATTCCATAGTGGACCGCTGCACCGCTCTTATATACCCACAGATCACTTGTGATGTAACAAAGTCCATTCTTCTTCGTATAACTTTTCTCGGCTTCTCGAGGCAAACACCGGTAAATGAAACCGTTGTTGACATAAAGGAGATCTTCCATTTTTCCTTTCCAAGTGTGATAATTAGAACCATTCAAAGTAATCATTCTACTCAAATTTGCTTCCATTATTCAACACAAGAAATTTCACAATAATAACCACTCTGATACCACTTTGTTAGAGAATCACAATTTCAATTCGAACTTAACCAAGCTCTAAACAAATGTGAATTAAACCTATTCTCCTTCTTTTGTGAATCTTTTAGGAAACAAATAAATAGAGCTTAAAATGAAACATGCACAAAATCAACACAGCAATTTACGTGGAAAAACCTTCCCTACAGTAGAGAAGGAAACAACCACCTGACTCCTCTCCAAAAACTTCCACTATCAAGAAACAATTGTACAATGCTTCTCTCTAGGTAAAACTAGAGGCAAACAATCAGCAACATCATCAATAATACACTTCTTGAAACTAACAATTATTTAAAGAAGAATGGAGAAATCTAACCCACCAGAATCACCGTTCACCCTTCATAATTTCTCAAACCGATGAGCCAAATCCAAATCCCACTGCACAGATTAAAGAGTCTTGAGTTGTGAACCTGCCTGCTAAATTTCAGCTTAATCGGACCACAAACGGCTTTCGATCGGAACACTTGATGAAGACTGGCTGGAGAGGAAAAACTGAAAAACTGAGAGTGCGGTTTTACTATACCGCTTTTTCTCGCACACCTTTTTTCTCTACAGAATTCTGCACACAACAAACACTAAATGGGTTTATTAATTAAAGAAATGAAATGACACAATTGCCCTTCTTACTCCATGGGCTTTTAAGCCATATGGGCTTCACTTGGGCTCCTCCAAATAAGAGGAAAACCCAACAGGCTTTTTATGCCAAAGCTAAGTGATTTACATAAGTTTCCATTATGCAAAAATATATATTTAATTATAATCCAACAAGAATATCTTCTAAGTGGCCTCTCTAATCAATATCTAGGATCTGGCTCTTTGAAACACTTATGAATATGACAATTGCCTTCTCATATATTCTTAGATTAAGACATTTTTAGATGATGGTGAAAATTATAGCTCAATTATTTTCCCAATTATTCTTAAACCTACCCTTGACTATTTCTTTACTCTACTCGTAATATTACTTTATTTATTACTTGTTCGCCTAGTAGTTAACTATTAATAGGAATTTTGTTTAATAGGTTTCAACAAATATTATCGAGATTAATTGGTATTAAATTTAATATTTAAAAAAATCGTAGTGTCATATATCATGTACAAAAATTTAACTCATTTTTACCTATATTTTGTTTCTTTGCTCAATTTTCTTGACACAATTATTAATATCGCTTACAATAATACATCTAAATTGAAAAAGATGAACTATTTACCTTGTCATCAAGTTTTTTGCCACATTGGGGCTCAATCATAATTTCTCATTCATAATTAGTAAAGCTTTTAATTAAACTCTTATTTGATAATAATTTTGATTTTTTATATCTATCTCATAAATAATTTTTTAATCACACATGTTTAATAATGACTTTTGATTTTAATTTTCAATCATATAAGGACTCACTCACAAAGTTTGAGCTCATTCATAAATATTTACAAATAATTTTTTTAAATAGATTTTTTATTTTTTTAAATATTTTTTTTGATAAATTAAATTAAGTTTTATGACTTTCGCATGTATAAAATATTAGAAGAAAGTGCTTTAAAATTAAAATTAAAATTTATAAATAATGATAATAAAAATTTAATTTTTTATATTTTTGAGAAAAATATTTAAATCAAAATGTTCTACCAAACAATTTGTAGGTAATTTTTTTATATTTTTAAATCACTAAGTATAAATTATTAACAAATACATTGGTAATTATTTTTATAAAAATAAAAAATCATCAAAATATGTTTGATAACGATTTTAATTTCTGATTTTTACGTTTTCTTTTTCATGTATTTTTTTAATCGGATATGTTTGATAAATTTTAAATTTTTTATTTTTAATAAATCACTACCAAAATAAAGATCTATTCATAAATATATAAGATTTTTTATTTTTTTACCAAATATTTTTCTAGAAAATAAATAAACTTTTGTGACTTTTATATTTATAAATATTGGAATAAAATGATTAAAAACTTAGTTTTTTTTAATATCCAAAAAATTTATTGATTTTTTATGTTTTCGTAAAAATATATATATAAGGAAAAGAGAGCGTTATCCACGTTACCAAACAACTTATAGTTAATTTTTGATATTTTTTCTTAAAAAATAATAAATAAAAATTGTTATCAAAGACATTGGTGATAATTTTAAAAAATAATCAAAAAATTACAAAATTAATTATTTAATCATAAATTATAAATCAAAATTCTTAATAAGAATATAACTATTACAAAATTTAGGACAATATTTGATAATTTTTTCCTATTGTTTTACCTTCAACACCACTATTATTTTTATCCTTTTCAGTGTTACAATTCAACAAACTATATATATATATATATATATATATGCTTATATGTTAATAAATACAGGAAAAATTATATTTTCTCGGTAACATATCATGTTTATTTTTTATTTATAAATACCAATGCAACAATCATATATATCATTAAAATATTAGTGGAAGAACTTTCGAAACTAAGCAAATAACATTCGCCTTGTTATTCAAGTATAAGATTCATTTGAATCATACAAAAATATTGTTGAGTTAAAAATCAAATAATTAGTTTGATATTTAATATTTATTAATTATTGTATTATTTGAATGCATTCTATTTTATTTTCTATTAATGTTGTAATGGTTTAATGTTTGTCAATAATATTCATTTTTTTCAATTTTAAATCACATTTATTATAATTTAATCTGAAGTTATTCACTTAGTTGATATACCACAAAGACACATCTTTAATCTATTTTAAATAACAAATTTAAATTATATAAAATAATATTTTATATATAAAAATTATTAATATATTTTAAATAACAAATTTAAATTATATTAAATATTATTTTATATACAAAAATTAATATAGTAACTTGTAGATTAATTAATTGCAGGTTATGATTCATTATATTCTCTATATTACAGGTTATGATTCGCTATATTCTCAATAAACGTACTTTTTTAATGAGATACCATCAATATTAATTAATTTATTTTTTTAAATATTATAATAGACATCCACATTTTTAATCTTGGTATATATAAAGAGTAAAAGGGTTTAGTAGAAAAGTCACATTAGTTACGATGTATCACTGATATATTGAGGATAAGATATTTTTAATAATTTTTAAAAAATTATTATTTATTTTTAATAAATTAATATACTCTAATTAATACGATCTGATGCTTTATTTAACATTTCTATCAATTGAAAAATATTTTAAGAGAACGTATGTTTCAAGAGAGAATCTTATAATCGAAATTTTCTCTTGATTCAAGGTAATAATATTATTATTAGAATATTTTATTAATGATATTTTTATTTAATAAAAATAAGATTAAAATTTAATTAATATTAAAAATAAAATAAATATTTATATATTTTATTATGATAATTATAAACATTATTCTGATAATATTAAGAATTCTAGAATTATTAATTTATTTTATTTTTTGAGAATTGCAATGTTAAGTTGCATCATTTTACTGCATTATTCCAAAATTCTTAAATTGGTTCGCTAAACGTGCATTTTAAGCCAATTAGGAAAGTTAAGAACTGTTTTGGCTTCTAAGTGAGTCTAATTTGGGAAGAAGAAGTCCTAACAAATATAGTAATTATTTTAGCTAGAAGCCTAGCCAGGAGCCTATGAACCATGAACACAAGATGGATTAGGCATCCCAAGATACCTTTTGCAACCTTATTTGTGGATTTTGAATTCCAAATTAAATGCTGGAACTCTAGGTAGGTTTCTCACTGTAAGTGGAAGGTTCTAACTCTTCTAAATAGTTATATTTATTTGAGCAATTCGTTCTTATAAAACTATTATTGATATTATGAATGGATTGAAATAATATAATTTATAATTAATTTTTATACTAATTATAATAAAATTATAATTTATGATAAATAATTTAAAAAAAATAATAATAAAAATATTTTTTTTTAAACTTGTAATTATAAAAATAATATCTTTAATATCTAACTCAAACATTTTTATTGTTAAAAATATTATGTGATATTATTTCATAATTAATATTATCTAATTAAATATTGTTTAAATTGAATTATGATTATTTTGAATCATTCAATATTATTAAATATTATTAAGATATTATTTTTATTTTAAATATTATTTTTATATAATTTTTCAAAAATTTCTATTTATTTAAGGTTAAGTTATTATGCATCTTATTATTTTATATTATATTTATTGTTAACAAAAAAATTATAGGATATACTCTAACAAATTTTAATTAATGGAGAATAAATATATTAAAATAAAAAATAATTTTAATATTTTTAAAATTGATAATGTGTACAACAAAGGTAGGTTAATAACCCAACTTTTATTAAACATTATGTTTAATTTTTCCTTTTAAATAGTATTTACAATAATATAAATATATATTAATACAATTAGAATTCATATTTTCAAAATATACGCAAAAATTATATCTTATTTAACAATTAATAATTTTGTGTGTTTAATTTAATCATATGTTAAATTTAAATAGTTTTATATGCATCAAATTATTAAAAATATATCTATTATTAATTAAATATAAATTTAAAAATAAGATAATAAAATAATTTGAGACTAATTATAAACAATTGTTAATTGAATTATGATTACTTATGGATTATTATATACATTAAATTAGTATAAATATATTAATTAAATTATGGGTATAGATATTATTATGACTTTTTTTATTGCTAATTTATATAATAATAATAGTGTAAATAATAAATAATTACAAAAATAAAAATTTCATAGATTTTAGTGTAATAATACATTTCAAATTTTTATTACACTTTTGCCCTTCTTACATAAGAATAAAAGTGGATGTGCTGAGTTGGATGTGCTGAGTTGTTATATTTTAATT
Source organism: Hippophae rhamnoides (assembly GCA_033030585.1). Lineage (NCBI taxonomy): Eukaryota > Viridiplantae > Streptophyta > Magnoliopsida > Rosales > Elaeagnaceae > Hippophae > Hippophae rhamnoides. The sequence continues at coordinate 33,284,996 of CM065432.1, forward strand.
ACACTTTTGCCCTTCTTACACTAAAATATTCTTATATTTTAATATTCTTATATTACAATATTTCAAATTGTAATATTGTTGGCGGCCAACCTCAATGATGACACTAGATCCTTGTTTGTTAATTATTATTTTTTTTGCTAAATGCTCCGTTTATTTGTTTGTTTATTCATGGACGAATTTTAAAGTAATAAATTTGCATTTATATTATTATAATATGATATATATTAAAATAATTCTAAAAATAATGATTTTTTTTATGAAAATCTGATACGTGGTATATCAATATAATTATAAATTTATATAAATTTAATATTTTTTTATTTATTTACCTTTTTTTAGTTTATTAATTAAATAAATATACATTATATGTGAATTATTTAATTTTTTTCTTTGATAATTTTTAACGTATATTTAAAATAAAAAATTAAATATTTTAAACTTTTAAATTAATTAAAAAGATACATTTATAATTTAATTTATAATTAATTAAAAACTTATTATTCTAAGAACTCTTTAATTAAAATATGCATAAATATAAAAAATAAATATGATAATCATTATAATAATGAGACATATATTTAAAAAATATAATTTTTAATATTATAGAAGGTTTTTTTTTATTTTAGATACTTAATAAAAATTTTCTTTTTAAATTTTAATTGTGTATTTATATTTATATAAATATAATAATATAATATAGATAAAAAAACTATCCTATCGATCTAATAGCTTGTTAAAAATTGTTTATTAAGAAATTATAAAATATAATATTTTATAATTTTATAATAATAAAAATAATATTTAATTAAAATTAATCGAGATTTACTTGAATCACATTCAATATTTATCAGGTTTAAATCAAATATTCAGTTTAAATAATATTCAATCGAACGATGTTTAAAATGATTTATCATATTCTTTTAATAATAAAAATATATGAGTTAAATATAAGAAGGATTATTTTTATGATTATAAATTTTAAAACTATTATTTAATTATTTTATTTATTTTTTATATCAAGTTATTATTTAACAGATACAATGTATAATAATTTAATAATATAATTTATTTTTTTAACTACTTGTTGTACATACTATTAATTATTGTTAATCACAAATAAACTTTTTCATAATTAAAATACCTTGTCCCAATTTTTACCGGTGTAATTGTTTACGTTGACAAATGTTATTAGTTGCACTTATTAAAAAAAGTGTAAGTAGGATGTAAATTTTTTCACTTTAAACTTACCGATCTAGTTAAATTAAAAAAAATTAATTAATTAAATTACGTTAAATTAAAATTTTACGAACAATCGTATATGTAATCATGTGTAAATAAAATAATATAAAAATAAATAAAAAATTGATACATAATATTTTAGGTAAAAATAACTTAAACTACAATAATGACTTAAAAAGAAAATTATTGGACTACTAGAACACCTAACTATCCATTATAAAAATAATGTTCAATTACAAGGTTAGAACTTAAAGTAACTATCATAAATAATACTCCTAAATAATCTACTTACAATCTGTCGCTTCTTTTATAGTCACCACAAGACATGTATAGGGATCTGGACCAACATATCGATAATCTTAAATCACACGAGTAATTGAACCCAGCTAGTATCTGAAAAGTTAGAACAATAACACAAGTGCAAAGTGTGTCTTAAAACATATTTAATAATGAAAACCTTAGCTATATGATTTAATAAAATATAAGTTAAATTAAAATCAACTAGCAAACCCTATAACAAAATATGAGACACATGATCATAAAATAAATAGACATATTAATCAATCAAATATAATCATTTAATGTTTGATAGATTAACAAAATATGATTTAGTTCTTGCAAAATATTTTGAGAGAGAAAACTTAAGATCAAAACATTCATGCAATTGTGGCTAAAAAAAACAATAGGCATTAGGTTGTTTAAATACAAAATATTGAAACCCTAATGCTAGATTAAAGTCCAATTATAAACCTATCCCAGAGTAGTAAATTATAGGGATAATATAATAATTGGAATGCTTGACTAAAGTAAAAAATTAGGTTAAAGTTGAAGCTCTCGTTGCTCAATCGATCCAAACCAAGCTTGATCAATCGAACCAATAAATTCGATCGATCGAAATCCTTTTTGATTGATCAAAGCAACAATATTTGATAGAATGAATATGATTGATTCTTAGCAGAGGTAGGCACTTCAGCATAAGATGGCTCATTAGGAAACTTGTAGAGACCATTATTCCCTCCTTTTGTGAACACAACCTTCCCTTGACTCAACTCCTTCACATATAAGAAATTAGGAAATAATTCCACTAAGATATTATTATCAAAATACATCTACCTTACAGGAATAAGATTCTTTGTAAATTGAGCTACACGAAGCAAATTATTAAGTTTGAAAATTAAGTCTCCATTACCAATATGTCTCTAACTTATATAAGAGATCAAGGCAGAAAGACCATTACCTAAACACACATATTCTTGTCCTGCATAAGACGATGAATTTTCTAAATTGTTGCTATTGGAAGTAAGATAATAACTAGCCCTAAAGTCCATATACCAGTTTGAATCTTGATGAACAACTGATGTTATAAGAACTACATTATAAGCTTATGGATAATGACTATATCCTAGCAAACCTTATGAGATTTGAGTATTTTTATGCATTTGTGGATCCATATTTTGAGTAGTCATACCAGGATAATTCATATAAATAGTATACAATATTGACTCTTGATCGAGCATAGGCATAGTTAATGGAATAGTTGATTGAGGAAAATTAGTCATAGGGGTATTAGGCAATGGTAGTAAAGGAGGAAAAATAGATCCAGGAAAAGAAAAATGAGTGACGATTCACATGTGAAAGATTAGCCTAAGGTCTAAAGGGTGGAGTTGGCCTAGGATAAAAGGTAGGTAGACGTTGTTGAGAAAACATTTGCATGGGTGGTCTAAGTTGATATGAGGGATAAGGAAAATGACTACTAGCATTACTATGAAGTGGTGGTTACGAAACATATTTGGACTTGCAATACTGTGCACTATGCCTAACCTTTTTACATATTTGACATGTTCCTTTATATTTCCCTTTTCCACCGTTATCTGCATCAAAAAAATTAGGCTAAGATAAAGGTGTTTGTGAGTAAAATTTGCTTGTATTAATTGAGATTCCACATATGTCATCTCCATTTTTTGTCTTTCATGCCTTTCATCATAGAGAAAACTTCATCTAAATTAAGAATCTTTTCCTTATTTGCAATTGTAGTAAATAGTGAAAGTTAGTTTGCTGAATTCAAATCTTTCATCGCATACAATATATGTTCATGAGTTGAAATATGATCACTAGTTACCTCCATTGGATCAAATAGTTCGTTAGTCTTTTCAATGTATTCCTCTATAGATTGATTGTCTTTCATCATCTTTTAAAACCTTCTCCTTAACTCCATCATATTAGAGTTAGAATTATTTTGGAAATTTCTAGCCAAAGCAGTTCAATAGCCATATGTAGATGAGTTCAACTTAAGCTTGCTTGGATAAACTGAGTTACAAATCCAACTCATTACTATTTTATCATTGCGATCCCAGACCATATACTCTGGATTGTCTTTGAAAATTTCTTCTGTAAATATCATTATTTTCAATTTGTATCCTTTTCTTGATCTGTTTTACTGGTATATCTTATATTCCTTTGAAGAAACCTTATAGTTCATATACAACTACTACATGTTTGATATGCTCCTTCCATATCAAGAAGTTAGCTTCATCTAATTTCACATAGAAATTAGGATTAATAGGTATGTACATCACTCGACAATGGTGATGACTCTTCAAGATTCACCATGGAAGCATTCAAATGAGTCCTGATGGCTTTGATATTATGAGAAACTTATGATTCAAGAATTAAAGATCAAGAACATGTAAGGAAGAAAACAACATTGAAGTAAGTAAAGAATAGAAGAAGCACGGAAAATAAGAGAGAGAGAGAGAGAGAAAATATAAAAATGCAATTTTTATATTGTATTTTACACAATGTGGTAAGTGGCTCTTATACACAGGTCATCATCGATTTGTAACTTATTTCTAACAAACGTATTGAATCTAAAATCCTCTAAACTAGTTACACAATATACACAATGTAATACACATATCAATTAAAATTCTACTAATTGGATAATTGTCTAGTTTAGTTGGACATGTGTCCAATTCTATTATGAGGAATAAGTTATTTTTTTTAAACTTTGACATGTTGGACAACTATTGATTTAGTTGATTATGTATTCAATTCAATTTTGATGAGTGGGGTCACTGTCAGATCAAAATTTAACCAATTTTATAAATGTCTAATTTAATTGAATATGTGTCCAACTAGGTTCTGACGAATATGGTTACTGACTGACCAAACTCCAAACAGTTGAACAATTATCCAATTCAGTTGAATATGTGTCAAACTATGTTACAATGAGTAGGGTCATCGATCGATCAAATTCTTATTAATTGGATAATTGTTTATTTTTGACTGGTCAAATTGAAAAAATATTTAGTCAAAATTGAACTACATTTGGTCAATAAAAACTAATGCCATTTTTATTATTTTTTAATTAATATAGGATTATCACGACATATAATCCTAATTTATATTATTTAGAAGGAATACTAATTAATTGTTGGTGGTTTTGCTTTTATATAAGCAATATTTTAATGGGAAATAATCGGTGTGAGATTCATAGGTGTTTGTTTGGCAAGAAATACAAGTATTCATAAAGAATTTAAAGTGGCATTCTTAGTAATTTTTGCTAAGAAAGTATATCCCTATTGTTAGCTGACCATTTACACATTTTTTAGAAAAAATTAAATTTACATATCACTTAAAAAATAATGCAAGTAAAAATAAAAACGTCGTTAATATTGATATAATATAGGTAATACTAGGTGGATAATGAGAGGTCAGTTCTTAGTGGTGTAGATTTGTTAATTTCTTTGGTTAATTGGTTTCCACTTTTCAATAAATAAGATAAAAGTAAAATTGGTTTCCACTTTTGTAGCAAATAACAATGACATGTAGACTTATGTGGTTAAAGAATTTGTTAAATAATAATAAATATAAAAAAAAATTGAAATTTAAGTCACAATTATAAATATAAGAGCAATATTGTTATATTATAATAAAAGAAATGATAATGTATTGGGAACCTACCATTTCTCTTTTTGGTTTACACATTCTGCACCTCATTTATATATTCATTATAATTGCAATCAGAGCCCGATCTACACTGGGCTAGGTGGGGGCACTAAGGCCCACCTCGTAAATTAAATTTTTAACTATAAATAATATTAGGAAAATATAAGCAAGTTATAAATATAAGCTAAGACTGTGCTCTTTACAAATTTTATTTTTAAAATTTTTATCATTTAAGAATTTATTATCAATTTAATTTACATTTAATATACTCAAATATTATATATATATATATATATAATATTATTTTTTATTGTTTATATTATGTAAAGAGTTAAAATATTGGATTCATTACTGACTCCAATCCATGGCTTATATTATCGTTCGAACATTGGGCTCCAAATTACAAATTGTTTTTAAGAAATTTAATCGAGTTCAAATACAGTTTTTAAAGGATAAATTGGAATATTTGAAAAATAATATCTAAATTGAAAAAACAAAATTAATAAAAAAAAAACCAATATTTGGAAGAAAAAAACATAATAAAAAAATATTCAATTTATACTTGGAATAAAAAAATTTAATTTTGTGATTTTAAATTATTGACTTTTTATATTTTTTGTTTTTTTTTTATAATTTCTTTTAACTTCTGTATTTTTAGAAAAAATATGAATGTTTCTATTTTAAATTTAAGGTTTTTTTTTTGTATTTTAAAATTTTAATTTTTAATATCCATTTAAAATATATTACTTTTTTATTTTATTTTTTAATATTTTAAATTTATGCTTAGAAAAGCAATATTTGTAATTGATAACTCTTAAACAGTTAAATAACCTTTTGTGTATACCTTAAAAAATAAAAATAAAAAAACTATATATTTCGTGAATTACATAGTGTTATGCCTTAAAAAGATAAAATATTAAAATATATATTTTAAAGAATTACAAGAAAGATTAAAATATATATTTTAAAAAATTACAAGAAAGATTAAAATATATATTTTAAAAAATTACAAGATTTGTAAAGATTTTAGTCACTGTTTTGTTTTAATCATATATGATCAATTTTATAGAATAAAAATAACAAATAATTTAAATAGAATTAAAATACAATAAAAAGATGTTAAAACTCAAAGTAATGATAGGATTTGTAAGAGACAAAAACTTATACTTTAATAAGGTATTAGAGTTAATATCTCATATTAATTAAAAATAATACTAGGATAAATTTTACAAAAATTATAAGTACATCTATTCATTTGAGTATTCTTTTAAAAACCAAAAAACTCATTACTCGTAAAATTTGATATGTTATCAAAGTTTTTATCAATTAGACCAAACATATGTGGTTACGTGAAACAAAAGAAAAACAAATATGCATTATAAAAATAATTATGCAATAAAATAAAATAAAAATAGCTAAAAATAAAAAATAAAAATTTTTATTGGAGCAAAGACCTACATTTTTAAAAAGATGTTAGAAATAATAATTGAAATGTAATAATTAATTATTTTTTATTTGAGGAAATCTTATTTTCATTTTAATAAGTGTGATTTATACGAGATCTTGTTATCTCTATTTGAAGGATTTAAAAAAAATTTAAAATAAAATTTTCATGTTATCGACTCAACTTATATGCATATAGGCTCTTAATATATATTGAAAAATGCTACTTATCATAAACTGATATACATCAATTTACATGCATAGTATAATTAGCCATTTTTAACGTGGTCTCATCATTATTTGAACATCTCACATCTCTTATTTAATTAAATACAAACAACACTTAATAAATATAACATTATTTAAATAATTTCATGTGAGGGATCTTCCATAAGTTTTGTTATGCTTAACTCTATTTTATAGGTTTATAATAGCATATATAACCATAGGTATCAAACAATATATGTTATGATAATCATATATTAATTAAAAATTAGATAATTTTTTTAAATTACCTTTTTATATAAATTGAAAAAAATATCCCAAATTTTTATTAGAATTTGATCAACCTCGTACCTTATTCGTTGGAGTTAGGTTGACATATATTTAACTAAACTCGATAGTTTTTCAATTGACAAGAGTTTAATCGACTTATGATTCTACTCGTCAAAGTTATTAAATTAGATAGTTGTCTAACTATATAATCAAATTTTGATCAGACGGTAACCTTATTCGTTGAAACTGAATTAAACATATGTCCAATTGGTAGTAGTTTGGTCAGCCAATGACCCTACTAGTTGGAGCAGAGTTAGATACATATTTCATTAAACTGGACAATTGTTCAACTAGTCAATTTTTGGTTGATCGATGATCCAACTCATCAAAGTTAAATTGGATACATGATTAACAAACCAAATTTTAATCAGCATGTGAACTCAATCATTGGAGTTCAATTGGACCCAAATTCAATTAAATTAAATAATTATTCAATTTTTTAGATTTTAATTAACTTTAATCTCACTCAACGAAATCAAATTAGACACATATCAAAGTCATCATAACTCAATTAAATAAGTGTCTGATCAACTAGATTTTAATCAATCGAAAACCCTACTAATCAAAATCGAATTAGACTGACAAGAAATTATAGACATAATAAGATATTAAAGAAAAACAAATACTAAGACATCCCAAAACTAAGCAAATTGATTAAACTCATTCTACATATAAATACTTTGAATTTATAACTTTGTGAAGACTACGAGTCCAATTTAATTCATACATTTTTTGAAGAGATTTTCATGGCAAAAAAATTTATCAGTTAGTAGAGATAATATAAGAAACTTATCAGAGAAAATAAAGATTTCTAGAGTTTGAAAGTAAAATTTAGAAAGTGAAGAAAAATACCAAAATATCAAAATGTTTTATTATTTGTTACATTTTTATTCAAACAAATTTAATTGAGGTATTTCTTCTTAAAAAATTAGAAGTCATTGTTTTCACAAATTTATCGCCCGTCTTTAAAATATTTTATTTTAAAGGACATATGTTTGGTTAGACAATTATCTAACTATATTATGTAAAATTTGACAAATGATAAAATTTGAAGGTTATTGATTTTTAATTGAGTTCAATATATGTCAAATTATGTATTCATTATAGTGAGTTAATAATATAATTGAATTCTTGTTTAATTAATCATTCATATACCTAAATTAATTTTTATAATCTATGATATTGTAAATCCACGTTATGTTCGCACAACACTATCATATTGTCAATACATATATATATATATATTTAGTTAGTTATCATAATAATAGAGCATAATTTATAATCATGATTGATTCAATTTATGTTAATATGTATTTGAATAATTCATTTCATATATGTTTTATGCATATGTTTATATATTTGTTTGAACAATTGTTTAATTTTATTGTCATAAAAATAAGTGTTTAGTTTTTAGTTTTACATATATTTAAATCTATTTCTTATATATATATATATATATATATATATTTAAATATGTGTTTATCAAATCAAATTACTGCAAGAAAATAATCGTTATGAATACATAAGGATATATTTAAATGTGTGTTCATCAAATCATATTAGTGCAAGAAGATAAGTTGGTTATGAATGGAGAGTGAGATCGATAAGATAGAAAGATATGAGATACATCTTTAATCTACTTAAAAGATATAATAAAATTAAAAGTATGGTTTAATCTAAAGATGAAAACAGTAATAAGAAGTCATATTAACTTGTTATTCAAAATATTATTATAAGTAGAAAGAAAAATAAAAGTAGCAATGTAGGTAAAATGACCCACCCCAGTCCAATCCTCCCACCCACATTAATTGCACAACAAGAGAAGTAAATAGTAAACATATTGCAGCACTGCTTTTTAAAGTTTTCATATTTGAATTTATATAAAATAAACTTTAATGATAAGATAAAAATAACATTAAGATACATACAGATGAAAAGGACAAAAAATAAATAAATAGAAAGGGTCATATGTTACATCGGAAGTAAAGTAAAGTAAAGATAAAAAAAATATTATATAAAAAAGGAAAAGAAAAAAAAAACATAAAAAGTAATAGTAACGCAAAATTGTTACAAGAGAATATCATTGAGAGTATTAGTAATATTTTCCTTGTTATTTATTAAATATTTTTTAGGGTAGATATATTTATACAATTCATTTACATTAATTAATTTTGTTATTATTTTTATTTAATAATAATTAATTATAAAATTATATATTTTATTATTATAATAATAATAAATTAATTATAACTATATATTAATGTTTTTAATAAATTATTTACTCGATTCTTAATTGCACGTTGTACTATTATTATTTATTATAAGCAAATTGGTGCCTAATTGTGGTTGGAACACCCGAATTATTAATGGGAAAGAGCCGGAATGAAGCTCAATACATTAAATCCGTATAATATTTTTAAAAGATAAAAATATTATCGAGATGTATAATTTTATTTTAATTGATTAAATTTATTAAAATTTCAATAACAAATTGGTGTCTAATTATGGTTTGAACGCTTGAATTATTAATATGCAAGAGTAATATCATCGTTCAATAAAGTAATTTTATATAATATTAATATAGCATAAAATTTATTAAGATGTATAAGTTTATTATTATTATTTAAATTTATTCAATTTTTATAAATTTATGAAACATATGTATATTAAATAATATATTGATAATGTAAAGTATTTTTTAAATTAATAGATCCTTGTTTTTTTTACTATTACATATATTAAATATAAATTTATATATTTATATAATATTTGATAATTTTAATTTTTGATTTATAATTTTTGATTAAATAATTAATTTATGAATTTGATTCTTTTATAAAGATAATCATAATTGATAATAATTTTTAAGAAAAAAAATTAAAAATAATCTTTAAAGTTAATGCTTTATATTTTTTTATTTTTTTTAAATAAAAAAATTAGTTATTATTTATAAATTTTAAATTTTAAATTATTTTCTTATAACATTTATATATATAAAAATTATAAGATTTAATTTATTCTTTAAAAAAATATTTGTAAAAAATTAAAAAATAAAAAATCTGATATAAAAATTATTTTTTTTAAAAGATTTATAAATAATTATATATTTTAATAATATTTATCCAAAATAAAAAATAAAAATAAAAAATCAATTTAAAAAAATTAAAATCTTTATCACACCGTCTTAAATAATCGTATGTCATACACGCCTAAAATGCCTTTATTCATTTAACTTACAATAACGTATATATAAAAAAAAAACTCTTATTGAGATTAAAATTATAGGTAGCCGTCAATTTATTTTGTAATTTTCTTTTGATTTTGCTTTTCATTATTTTTTCCTTTTTCTTCCTTTTATCATTTATTTCATTTTAATACCATATTCACACGATTTCAAAACCTCTTAATAGGTACCAGGAAATTTATTTTGTAATTTTCTTTTTATTTTCATTATCTTTTTTTCTTTTTCTTTTTCTTCCTTTTATCATTTATTTCAATTTCTTTTATAAATATATTTTGATATCTTATTCACACAATTTCAAAACCTATTGAAAAATGTTACTATAATTAGAACATATTATATTTTGATATCTTATTCACACAATTTCAAAACCTATTGAAAAATGTTACTATAATTAGAACATATTAATTTCATAATTATTAAGTTAAATATAAAAAGTTTCATAATTTTTTTAAAGATAAACATTTTAGTCTCATAATTTATAATTTAGATATTAATAATTCTGTTATTATAAAAAGTAAATATTTTTTTATCTTATAATTTATTAAAATAAGTATTTTTAAACTATTAAAAATATAACAAATGAGGATCAATAGTATATAAATTTCATAAATAATAAAATTATAGATATTTAACTCAAAAAAATATGAAATTAAAATACTTATATTAAATAATTACATGATTTATAATGCCAAATATAACAATATCTATTAATAGTATCTTTTATTAGACTACTAGCAAACAGATGAATATTTTTAAATTTTAAATATAATAATTTATGCATTTATTAACTATTTTCTATCTTATATAATTATTTATGTACTAATTTAAATTTAAACATGAGAAAAAATAATAATAATAACAATAATAATAATAATAAATAAAATCTATAATTATTCACATCTTTAAATATTAGTGAATGCATATAAAAAATATTCTATAAGTTAGACGAATAAATTTGGTCCATTATTTATTTATTTTTTTAAAATATAAAATTAAAACAATTGTGCAAGTATGATAGAACCTTTTACCCAAATTATTTTATTTTAAATATGTATCATTTTATACTAATTTTTTAAATTATTTTGAGTTTAAAACTTTCTTATTATTTTTTCAATCAATTTTATAAAATTTTACTTTATATTCTAATTAAATATATATTAAACAAAATAAAAAAATAAAGTAGGGATCCAAAACAAACTTCTTCTTTGTTTTTTTTTTCTTTTTTTCTCTTAGAATATTTGAAATAAAAAGTATGGTAAACCCGTTACATGTATAAATTTGAGTCTTCCAAATGCTTCGAACAATTAAAAGTGTCAAATCGAAGGAATCAATTAGCCGGAGATGATCTAAATTAACTGTTCTAACTTTAACTTAAATAAATTTAAATTTAACTAAGTTCGAATCCAAACCATACATAAATAAACTTGTCAAAACTAATATTAATTGTTAATTACATATATTTTTTATTTAATTAATTTTTTTTATAAATCAAAAGATATTTTTAATGATATTAAAGCTTATTAATACAAACAAAATTACATAAAAAAATAAAAATAAAAAAAATAATATTATAACAATTAGTCAATTATAAAAAAATATATTAACCACGTTATATTATATCATCATTCAAATATTAAGAATCAAAATAATTTATACCATTAGGCTTCATTAATTTTAAGTCATAATATTATTCACAATATTTTAGATATGATCACAAATTTATAATATTTTTAATTTAATTTTAAATTAATAGGGCGATTAAAAGTCAAGTCGATTTTTTGTAACATTTAAATTGGTTTAAATTTAATTTGAATTTAATATAATTTGTCTTCGATTTAGAATTGATTTCGATACAAAATTTCACCCATAACCTAGTGTTATTAAAAGATCACAAATAAATAAAAATATATTGCCAAAAATAAAAATAAAAGAAATAAGTGCACGATATATTCCTTTTATAAAGATATTTTATTTTTAACTCTAGTAGTAAGCATAGCATATATAGTTTTTACATAATTCGAGGGATATATATTTAATACATCTTCATAAATGTGATAAAGATATATTTTTATTATAACTTAATTACCATAAATTTAACACATCTTTGTAAATATGATAAACATATATTTTTTATATAATTTGATATACATATTATATAATTTGATATACATATTTTTTGGAATTTGGCAATGAAACTAATTGAATAGTCACTAAGATTAAAATTAGAGTAAATATAAAATGTAATTACAATTATATATATATTATGTAAAAAAATAAATGCGTAACTACTTATTAACACTTAATAAGTGAGAAAAAGACAGTATGTGTTTATTTGTTTTTAAAAATTAATAATTTAGTATTTTTATTATTAAAAAATTTTTAAAAATTAGTAATTTAGTACTTTTATTATTGAAAAATGTAACAGAAATTCCTTTATTTTTTTTAAAGGCTAATCAAATAAAAAATGTCACATTTGGGGCATGTGACCTTTTTTATAAGCATAAATTGATCATTATTAAAAAATAATATCGAAAAAAATCGAAACACCCAGACAAATCTAAAAAAATAAAATAAAAACTGCTAAAAAACCAAAATCAATGTAAGTTATAAACAAAAATCCCTAAATATGTGTTACCTTGAGAAGCTATTAAAGTATTTAGAAATTTAAGCAGAGCGATTTTTGGATTTTTTTTGGGCTAGCGTTGGTTTTGATTTTTTTTTTTTCTTCGACTGCTTTTTTTAATATTTTTGGATCTGTATAGGGTTGGTGTTGATTTCAATTTTTTTAATAGTTGTTTTTAATATTTTTTGTATCTGTTTGGGGGGTTTTGGTTTTTTATCAACAATGATTTTTTTTTAAAAATAGGTCATACGAAAGTCACATGACTTCAAACGTGACAATTTTGATTTTATTGACTTTTTAAAAAAACTAAGGGACTTATGTTATATTTTCAATAATAAAAGTATTAAAGTATACTTTTTGAAAACTAAATGAACCTACGGAACCTTTTTTCTTAATAAATACACATTTTTTAATTAATTACATTAATATTGTTAAAAATATTTTTTATTTATATGTTATTAATATTAATTTTATTTTAAAGTCAAATAGTTTTTTTTAAATATATTTATTTAATTATAAAAGTAAGAAAATTAGTTATTATCAATTTAATTATTAATTTTCAATTAAAATATTATTTAATTTTCATTTTTTAATATTATAATATAGTCTAATAATGTTTTTATATATCAGTGATTTGTACCAATTTAATTAGTACACCTCATTCTTATAGGAGACAAGTTCAAGTTAAAATGTATAACAATCATTTTTATTTTTTTTTTGGGTTCTAAATTTTGCCCCTGTCATTAATACCTCTCATCCAAAATTGAATATTTTTTTTAAATAATATATTGTCTTCTTTGAATATAAAAAGTAGCTTAAATTTTGTTTTTCTTTTTTTTCCTTTTTTCTTCTTTTACCAATTTTTTTTATACTTATTTTAACATATTAAACAAGTTTAGAATTCACTAACACAATATGTTAGTGAACCACACCGCCATTGAACAATATTTTATTGTTTTAGTTCAAAAATTAAAGGTTTAATGAAAATCAAGAAGAAAATAAAAAAACGAATGAGATGATGTTAATGAAAGTGTGAAGAATACATTTTGTATTATAACAAATGAAAATTGAATCGACACATTAAATTAACTATTACACTTTTTATATAAGTTGTTAAACTAGCTCTTATGCAAAACTAATTCTTAACAAACTACTAATCAAAACAAGAAGTGTTAAGTTACATTCAAATGTATACAAGTTTGCTTAGATCATAAGTGCTAACATCCTCCCACAAATTGATAATGAAGGCAACATCAATAGTCTAGGATGAAGAATAAGAAAACTTGCGCTATGCAAAGGTTTGGTGAGTGCATCAACCACTTGATCACTTGAGGGAACATAATCAATCACCAACTGGCCTTGAATAACATGATCTCGAATGAAATGATGATCCATCTCAATATGTTTCATTCGAGCATGAAATATTAGGTTGTGGTAAAGTACTTTGGCACTAACACTATTTATCATGAGCATGGGTATGTCACATTGAATTTGCAACTCATGAAACAATGATTGTAGCAAAATAATCTCAACTAAAGCTGTGGCCATGGCATGATACTCACTTTTATTGCTACTTCAAGATACAACCTTCTGTTTAGAAGATTTCCATGACACCAAACATTCTTCAAAGTATGCACAAAATGCATCAGTGTTATGCTTATCATTAGGGAAGCTCACATAGTTTGCATCACAACAAACCAGCAAGTCTAGGCTCTCAGGTTTAGTCCACACTAAGCCAAAATGAATGGTTCTTTTGATGTACCTAAGTAGATGCTTAAGAGCCAACCAGTGAGTGTCTTTAAGGGAAAACATAAATTGAAAAAGTTTATTGGCAACAAATGAGATATCTAGCCTTGACATAGTAAGATATTACAAGGAGCCCATTAACTTTCTATGGACTATGGCATTAGTTAATTGGGATCCATCAGAATTGGCTAGGATAATTCCTGAGTTCATTGGTGTGATAAAGGATTTGGAGTTTATTAAACTAGAGGTATTAAAGAGATCAAAAATATATATTTGTTACAATAGATGAATGATGTCATCAAAGTGGTTAACCTCAATGCCTAGGAAATAATTGAACACTCCTAAGTCTTTCAAAGCAAATTTGGTGTTTAAATCAACAATTAATTGATCAATTATTTATGGAATAGAACCTGTTAGTAGTATATCATCAACATATATCAATATGACTAAAAAATAGGCATATGAAGACTTTATGAAGAGAAAGTTGTCAACTTTGGAGTTGTAGAATCCCATTTGAGTTTATACACATATCTAGAATCATACTTAAACCTAGAGGGTTGAGTGATGTAAACATTTTTAATTAAATATTCATTGAGGAAAGCATTATTCACATCAATTGACCTTATTTTCCATCCTCTAAGTAGGTCTTATGTGTAACAACTTGTATTGTAGTGGTTTTCATCGTAGAAATGAATGCTTTTTTGAAGTCTATTGCAAATTATTATTAGAGGTCTTTCACTATCAGTCTTGTCTTATATTTGTCTATTTGTCTAAGGTACCATCAACTAGTATCTTCACTTTAAAAATCTCTAAAATGAATTGATTTTATTTTTATTCAAGATTTTATATTAAGAATGTTAGAGAGAAATATATTATTTTTCATTACAAACTTAAATCTAAAAATTAGATTTTAAGGTTTAGTTATCCTGGCCTGATTTGTAGTAGTACTCTTTATTTGTTGGTACAATCGCCCTAAGAGTTGTTGAAACTTTATTTCAAAAGTTTTTATAAGAATTATTATCTAAAAATATATTGACAACATGTTTTCAAGAAGGGTTTTAAAACTTGAAAGTTAGTACTCGGATAATTAAATTCTTAGGTTTAATTTGGACACATTGAATAAAATTTAAACTGTCTAACCCCACTAAAGGTGACATTTAAATGGTTCATTTCAATCTCTTAGAAAAAATGAATTAATTTAATTCACCAAATTAGTTATCAACCCCACCCATAGGTGTTAATTGATTTGTTTAGTTAACAAAGAATATCTAACCCCACCAAAGGTGGTATTCATACAAAAAAGTAAGAATCAATAAATATCAATTCATATCTTTAATAACCTAAATAATACGAGCAAGCATAATTAACTTAGTTATTATATCCATAAATACTCCACTATTTTAAATTATAAAATTTGCATAAATGTTTATTGAATCCATATCTATATTTATTTTTATGTCAGTAGATTAAAAAAATACAAAACCCCAAAATATCGTGACAGGATATTTAGGATTTAATTTCGCTTTTAAAAGTTTGAATAATAAATTACAAACCACATAAATTCCTTCCTTAGATCGACCTTGGGAGTATACTTATCATTTTCTACGAAATGATCTTTCGCACTCATGGTAGTTTTATAAATATAAAACCAAAGTATCGTGATTTGGCGCTACAAGCGTACCATCAAGTTTTCGCGCTGTCATTTGGGAAGAAATAGCGTTTTTAATTTATTTATCAAAATTTTAAAAATATTTTTATCGTGTAAATAATTGTGATTTTTTGTTTTTGTAAAAAAATAAAAAAATAAAAAATTTAATCAAATTTCAAATTTAATAAGAAATAATAAAAAAATTAAAAATTAAAAATAATAATAAAATAATTTAGAAATTTGAAATTTGAAATTTGAAGTAAAAAAAAAATTTACCGTTCATTAATTGTAAAAAATAAAAAAAAATATAGCTTAATAGTAAAATAATTTTGAAATTTAAAATTAAAAAAAACTTAAATAAATTTTAAATAAAAAATAATAAAAAATTATTATTTAAAAAAATATAAAAAATAATTTTTTTTCAAATTTCTTAATAAATAAATAAATAAATTTAATAAAAATAATTAAATTAAATTAAATTAAAATAATAAAAACAAATAAAAAAATTATAAAAAATAAAAACAAAATTATAAAAAAATAAAAACTTAATTTTTAATGTTCATTTAATTTAATTTTTTAGAATCTTAATTTTAATTTTTTTTAAAATATAAAAAAAATTATTTTATTTTCTTTTACCTTTTTCAATTTTATTTTATTTTACTTTTTTTTCAATTTTTTTTTATTTTTATTCTATTCTATTTTTTTATTTTAATTTTAATTTTTTTTCTCTCTTAATTTTCATTTAACTTAATTAACTTAGGTTTTTACTAACTTAATTAATTTAGATTTTTAATTAACTTAAATTAACTTAATGAACTTAGCTTTTTAATTAACTTAAATTTTCATTAACTTAATTAACTTAAGTTTTTTTAACTTATTTTTTTAATTAACTTAGATTTTCATTAACTTAATTAACTTATATTTTTATTTAAATTAACTTAATTAAGTTAACTTTTTAATTAACTTAAATTTTCATTAACTTAATTAACTTAGATTTTTACTTAAATTAACTTAATTAAGTTAAATTTTTAATTAACTTAGATTTTCATTAACTTAATTAACTTAGATTTTTACTTCATTTAACTTAATTAACTTAATTAAATTTTCATTAACTTAAATTTTTTACTTAACTTAACTTAATTAACATAATTTTAATAGCATGAAAAGTAAAGATCTAAGAGAGTTCTGTCTAGTAGACTAGTTCTTGAAAGCCTTTGTGCCACTAGTCTTTCCTGGAAACGTTGTTCGCTTCAGAGGATTGGTTTTTAAGGAGCTCAGACCACCATTCTTTCCTGAAAGCATTCTGGTTAATACCGATTATGTTATTTTATTTAAAAATAAATAAAACAAAACAAAAATAAAAATTTCAAACTATCTCCAAAATTTTAAAGTTTTAATTACAACCCAAGCGAGTTAGTCGCTTTGTTCGATCTAGGTACAACCGTGTTTTGATACCTTAATTATTTGATTTGCACCTAGACGCGGGTTATCTAAAACCCTAAGTATGACTGAAAAGTATAGGTAGACAACCTTGCCTTACCCGTAGGTTCGATTGACTCAACGATTTAGGACATCGAGTTTACTTAAAATGCAATCCTCAAGTTACGCTCGCTAAGACGTTAAACTAAGCTACTGATCAGAGGCAACCCATCATTTTAGGTAATTTTCTTTTTATTTGTTTTATTTACTTAATTTTATTGTTTATTTCATTTTAATTATACGTGAATAATTTTTAAATTGTTAAAATTAAAAATATTTGTCAGATGTTAAGTTCACAACGATCCGTCTCAGATACACTTTAACGATTTAATATGATGGATGCACCTGCATTTTTCATTACTACTTGCACATTCTCAGGAAATAGGTAATCTTTCTTCTCTTTTCTCTTTATCTTTAATTTACAGTTGTTACGTTGAGGACAATGTAAGTTCTAGGTTGGGGGTGTTGAAAAGTTACAATGCTTAATTAAATTTTTTTTTGACAATTTAAAAATAAAAAAATAAAAAATATATATAATAATTTTTTATTTTATTTTTATGTTCACATTTTCATTTTTTTGTGTGTTTGGTTTTATTTCTATTTTGTGTGATTTAGTAATTTTTGGAATTAAAAAAAAAACTTTTCTCACAAAAATTTATCATTTCTTTAAATCAAATTTAAGTAAATAGTTAAGTCTTTTGTA
Source organism: Hippophae rhamnoides (assembly GCA_033030585.1). Lineage (NCBI taxonomy): Eukaryota > Viridiplantae > Streptophyta > Magnoliopsida > Rosales > Elaeagnaceae > Hippophae > Hippophae rhamnoides. Next base: position 33,303,624 of record CM065432.1, read on the forward strand.
CTGTTAGATTAATTTTTGAAAACATATCATGAAATATTTTGTAATTATTTTTTGATAATTAGTTAGTTTTTGTCATAACTAGTATTTCGAGCAAGATGTAGAAATTATATTAAACCCAAAATCGGTGTTTATGAATTTTTTTAGCGAGACTATCTTTATGCGAGATATAATTTGAGCCTAATTTCCTTTATTCATAGTGAAATATATATTTTTTTCTACTCCAAACACATTTCTTATTTCTTCAAATTTTTAGATGATCTCTATAGGTATTAGCATTGAATGTATGAATTTTTTCTCATCTTAATAGAGTATCGTATATTTTTTATTATTATTTTTGCTTAGATTAAATAATTTGAGTAGAAATTGATAGTATATGCTTATATCTCATTCATGCATGACTTCTAAAAAAAAGAGACATATCTGGGGTTACCTAAACCAAGATCATACAGAAAAGCCAAAAAATTAACCACTCACCATAATCCAAAAAAATGTACAATCTATACATGGGTTGACTCTCTAAAATATATATATTGAGAAATATCTTCAGAAAAAATAGAGAGATAAAGAATATATAGTATAATCTACATACTATAACCCACATTGCCTACAAAGTTGTGAGTAAAGGCTAATTACAAAAGAAAGATATAGGAAGTAATTCCCTAAAAAGTCATTGCAATTTCTTCATTTGTAAAAGGCATATATCTTGAAATTTCTTCATTTCTTAATGAGTTTGATTTATGCATGAAAATAATTTTTATATATGATATCTTTATAATTTATACATTTGATTCCTTTCATGAGATCAATGTTAAAATAACACTTTGAGCCTTTATTCTTTATACATATGCGAACATATTAGTTCATTTCTATACATAAACTCTTTCGCATATAAAATAGTATGAGTGTTTGAAACCATAGATCTGTTTCGAGAGTATTGACTTATAAGTAGAATGTCGGTTTAATTCGATTCATGACACCGAAATTTGGGTAAAAATTAAATTGATACATTTTTGATAGGAAATATGAAAATGATTTTCGACTAATTATTATAATAAAATCATGATTGTTTAAAGAGATTAAAATAACTTATGCTTGAGATTTTAATTATGATCTTAAAAGAGATTAAAAAGTACGTAGACATTTTTGTGATATGTTGTTTTCTTTTTATTCTTAAATTAATTTTTGATTTTGTTGTAATTTTAGTTTTTGATTCGATTGTTTTGATTTTTACATTTAGTTCAATGTTCATGGTATCATTACCGAAAACCCTCATGGACTCAAACTCGTCCCACTAGGGCAACCTGCGGGTTTAAAGGCTTGTCAGACACGCTAAATGCAACCGTGTCAATCCACGGAAGCCGATTTAGATAATTTAATTTTTAGTTTTTATCGCTTTCTCGCTAGCATAGCAAGAACCCGTTTGGTCAGGATTTAGGCTCAAAAAGCACTAAAATTTCCATAATTTTATGCACATTAATTGATTAAAAAATATATATATATTTATATGTTTTGTCATATATTTATATAAATTTGTCTTTTTCGAATCACTCGGTATTTTTATTGTTTTTCGTATTTTCGCTTAAAAACGCCACTTAAAGACTCAAAAAGGAATACCGAAGCAATACATCACAAATATATTAATAAATAAATGAGAAAAGGTCAACAAATATGGAAAATTGGACAAAATCGGTCGGAAAGGTCAAAAATGTCAAAAGGAGAAAATCGTGGTCCCGGAAGAAATTGACCACTACAAGGCAATACCAAATTGCTCACAAGAAGACGTTGCTCACATTCGCTGCAGATGCGCTAAGCTGTCATGTTCACGCTACAAGACATTGCCGCGTTTCACGCTACCGTGCACCCCACGCTTCTCCACGCCACATGCTATTTCGTCTCATTTTTTCACACGCAGCTTAGCCGCTTCCTACGACGTCACGCCGCTATCAATGACCTACATAATTGCACTACATGTTTTCACCATTTTTTAACATTTTTTCACCCACTTTTTCTCTCCATCCTTACCTATAAATACCCCCCATTGTCTTCACTTCAAAACACACTTCTCTCTTCTTTCTTTCTCTCCATTTCTTAGTTTTTAGTTTTTTTTTAAGTTTTTCTTATTTTTTTGCTTGTTTCTCTTAGTTTTGTAGTTCTTCCTTTTGGGAAGAACTAGTTATGTTTTTGTAATTTATTTGCTTTTGATGCAATAAACGGAGCAGCAAATTCCTATTGAGGTTTTCTAGCTAATGAATAGCATCAAGTACTATAAGGATTTTATTTTCTTTCAGAAGTTATTTTTTATGCTTTATTCTTAAATGTTATATTTAATTTGTCTCCGTGATTAAATTTAATTGTAGGCCGCTTGTAAACATGATATAATAATAACGCTTGTTTACGCCATAAATACTAAATAGGTAAAAATCTCTAAAATGAATTGATTTTATTTTTATTCAAGATTTTATATCAAGAATGTTGCAGTAGAAATATATTATTTTTCATTACAAACTTAAATCAAAATTAGATTTTAAGGTTTAGTTATCCTATTCGATTTAGAGTAGTGCTTTTTATTTGGCTTACAATCGCCTAGTTAGAAATAAACTCTATTTCAAAAGTTTTTATAAGAATTATTATCTCGAAAATATATTGACAACATGTTTTCAAAAGAAGGGTTTTAAAACTTGAAAGTTAGTACTCGGATAATTAAATTCTTAGGTTTAATTTGGACACCTTGAATAAAGTTTAAACTGTCTAACCCCACCAAATTTGGCATTTAAATGGTTCATTTTCAATCTCTTAGAAAAGGGAATTAATTTAATTAACCAAATTAGTTATCAACCCCACCCATAGGTGTTAATTGATTTGTTTAGTTAACAAAGAATATCTAACCCCACCAAAGGTGGTATTCATACAAAAAAGGGAGAATCAATAAATATCAATTCATATCTTTAATAACTTAATAATACGAGCAAGCATAATTAACTTAGTTATTATATCCATAAATACTCCACTATTTTAAATTATAAAATTTGCATAAATGTTTATTGAATCGATATCTATGTTTATTTTTATGTCAGTAGATTAATAAAACACAAAACCCCAAAATATCGTGACAGGATGTTTATGATTTAATTTCGCTTTTAAAAGTTTGAATAATAAATTAAAAACCACATAAATTCCTTCCTTAGATCGACCTTGGGAATATACTTATCATTTTCTACGAAATGATTCGTGCACTTGCGAGAGTTTTATAAATATAAAACCAAAGTATTGACAGGATCGACGATGCCGGTTTTCGCTCATCAAGCATCAAGCTCCTTTTGTATATCCTATCTCTATTTAGGTATCTTGAGACCTTTTTTATAGTTCTTGGGTTCTATAAGTATACATTGTGAAGATGTGATAGACACAAACACTTTATGTTTAACCACACCAGCTTTGGAATGTGTAATCATTGTATGTGTATTAGATGGTAGAGTAGTGACATTGAGAATGTCAAGTACTTAAACAAAAACATTCAGAATGTTGGATAGGGATGAAGGCACATTGATATCTATTATAATGGTTGATGAGTATAGCACTAATCCATCACCATAAGCAATTAGTGAGAAGTCGACGTATTTTGATTAAGTAGGCATACATATAGAAGTATCTAAACTAGCTTGATTAGGCATGCCATTTTCATTATATTTAGATTGTATCAAAACAGGAGACACGGTTGTAGATATACCTTTTTCATTGGTATAAGACGTTGACTATACAAGCACACCTCTGTTATGTAATTTCGGTTAGGGCACACCAGATGATAGTTCATCAACATGTGAAACCTTAGTAAGCACATGCAAGATATCAAGCAGCATGATTGAGGTAGGGATTGGAATAACACTATCAAACAAAGTGTTATTATTCTTTGAAAAGGGAAAGATTGCCTCATTAAACACAATATGTATATTTGTCATGACATTCCAACTTTGTTGTCTAAGCACATGTACTCTTTTTGGTTTCCACTATAACTAACAAGAACACAAGTAGTAACCCTTATCTCTAATTTATGATTGATGTATGCGCGCTCATATGAAAAACATTCACAACTAAAAACTTTAAGCAGTGATAACCCTGAAAGGATTTTGGTTGGTAATCTGTTCAATAAATATGCTGACGTTCTCATTGAAAATGTTATGTGCAGTTAAAAGTAAAGCCAACCTTTGTTCCTCAATCTTCCTATACATACATTCCATCACACCATTTTTCTCAGAAGTATAAGGGCATGTCAATCTATGCACAACACCTTCATTATGCAATTCAGTCAAAACATGGCTTGAATTCGGTGTCATAATCAATCTGTATTGCCTTAATCTTAACCTTAAATTACTTTTCTACCATATTTTAAAAGCATATAAATACTGAGTGGGTTTGATCCTTGGATTGAAGGCAATAAACTCAAGTAAATCCACAATGATCATCATCAATAGACGATACATATCAATTAATAGAAGTAACATGCTTAGGGGTAGTTTATAGATCTAGATATAGTAATTAAAATTTTTTGTCACTCTTGTATAAGAAGTAACGAATGCTAGCTTATGTGATTTTTCTAATTGGAAACTAGAACATACATTCTCTATTATACTACCACTACTAGGAAAAGGAATTATATGGTCACAACTTTGGAGAGTACTTTTAATAGTAGCATTAAAAGGGTGACCCACCTCCCATGCCAAATATCCAAAGAGGCATGGTATCCAACAGGTACACACTGACTAAGGGCACCAAATGGAACAAAACTCTCACTTTGTACAAGCCATAAGAGTTAATTCCTTAGAGCTTCACCTCCTTGGAGGCCATATCCTTGACACAGAAACCAAATGAATTAAATCCAATAAAAATATCATTATTAGCACATAGTTTATTAATTGAAATGAGGTTAGTAGTAGCAACAAGTGTATATGATATGTTATCTAAGGCAAATGTATAACCATTGAAAGTAGAAAAACGGGTAGTTCTAATATTAGAGATAAAGATCTTTTCACCATTGCCAATGACTTCTTCAAAACCAAGAAAAGGATAGGTTTGAGTTGGATGATCGACATCAAAGGTGATGTGGTGACTAACATTATTGTCCAGAATCCAAGATCCATGAGACTCTAATTGGACTTCTTATGAAGCATGAGTCACCATTGTAGAAAGAGACTCAGATGACATTCCCTTTTCCAAATAGAAAATCTTACAAAAGGAAGCAAGATTGTGTCATTTTCTCACTTACTTGGCATACTTGTTTTTCATTTACAAGTTTCTTCAACTGTGGCTTATTAGATTTTTTATTAGATACATTCGATAACTATTTATGTTGATCTTAGATGCTCAACTACGCGAACTTTTTTAGGTTTCATAAGGCTTTTGTTTTGATGGTTGTGAAGTGCTTTCTACTTTAAATATTATGTTTTCCCCATAATTCTTATTATGAAACTTAGCAACATTTGCATGATACACTTGATCATGGTCAATGCCGTTTTGTTTTTGGATCATTCTATCAAAACCCTCCAAGTAATTTTGCATAACATTGATAGAAGGTCTTACATCTTTTATTTTAATGCTTGTCAGAATTGAATTATTCCACAATCCTAAGTCTATAAGAACATATAGTACCAATTTTTATTCCTTTACTAGTTCACCCACAATAGCCAAGTAGCCAATAAGGGTTTTGGCTTTCAAGAAGTATTAAAATAAACTCAAATTTCTTTTGCACAAGCCTTGCAACTGCTCGCATATCTCTATAACTCGTGATTGAATATTAGCTACGTAGGATTTTAAAGAGGCACCCATTTCTCATGCATTATCAATCCATTGCTTAAATAGCCAAGCATGGAAGTTGAGATTGAATTATAGATCCTTCATTTGAAAATATAGTTCAATTTGTTTCAATTCAAGAATGTTGGATTTGAGAATGTAGTATTATTAATAAACTTTGGAGGACATTATAAAGAACCATTCAAGATTCCTTCCAAGTCGTATGCAGTCATATATATCATAATATGATATTTTTAAATAATATAATTATGATCATCCAATTTCATTGAGAGATTCACAATCATAGAAGGAGAAGAATACAAACCTTGAGCAAGCATATCAATAATACTTGATGCATGAAATGATGAATTAAAGTTCAAATTAGGTGGCACAAAACCTGGTGATATAGTGTGTAATATAGGCACCCTAGAATGAGAATTAAACGATTGAGAGTGATGTGATCCATTAACAACTTCTTTAAAACTCATCATATACAAATAATCAACTCTAATACCATTCAAGAACAAAAAGTTTACTAAAAATCCAAATCAAAACAAAAAAAAAGAAGAACGAATGAGATAATGCTAATGAAGGTGTGAATAATGTACTCTGTATAACCACAAATGGAAACTGAATCTACGTACATAAAATAATCCATTACACTCTTTATATAGTAAGTATATCAGGTGCTAAACTAATTCACGTCCGTTTGATCAATTCCTAACAAACAACTATTTAAAATAATTAGGGTTAAGCAATAAGTAAGTATATACAAGCTTACTTAGGTCATTAGTGCTAACATTTGGATATAATGATTTTTACCTTATTTAATTATTTTATCTTGTATAAATTTTTAATAAAATAACATGTGATAGAATGTATAACAAAATAATAATAATTAAAATTATACAGATAATAATGATATGATGAGTAATAACAAATAAAATTTAAAAACGTATATATGTTTAAATATCATGGGTTGTATATGAAATAATATATATATATATATATATATATATATATTAAAAAAACACTAAAATCTCTTTTCTATTAAATAAATAAAACATTAAATATTAAGATTCGAACTTAGATTTACAGTTACAAAATGGTGAGTTATATTACATAAATTTTAAGTTAATTTTAATTAAAATTGAACTTAATTATATGAAGCAACATATCATAAGTAAGATAATTGAATTTGGTGCATACTTTATTATTTTTTAAAGATAAATAAAATAAAAATGGATATATCACTAACTTTTTATATAACATACATGTTTTATTTTGAGATTATTTGGATATGTAACTTTTAATTATTTTAGTATTTATTTATTTTTTTATATTATAGTTTATAAATTTATAGTTTTCATTTTTGAAAAATGTTTATTAAATTAAACTAAAACATAAAGAACTAATTTGCATATAATAAAGAATGAAAATAAGTAATTTTTAATGATAAAATTTACAAATTAAAATGAATTAAAAATATAAAGTATTAAAATTAACATGAAAAATGGACATATAGTAATTAATATTTTAAAATTAAAAATATAAACTACAAATTGTAGGAAACAAATACAAATAAGAAATTAACAATAAGTCAGTTTAAAAAATTATATATTAAATTCAAAATAATTTTTTTGTAAACATTAAAATATTGAAATAATATATTCTAATTTTGTTAATAGTGAATATTTATGAACTTGAAATAAGAGAATACTATATATGTTATAAATTTTTAAAGTTATATTTTTATTATTTTTCCTATAATATTTGACATAAATAAAAATTTAAAATGTTGCCTAAACACTTGACTTGTACGTACTTCAAATTTATTTAAAACATATTTATTAGTTCGTAACGAGTATAATTTGAAATAGTAATAAACATGAATCTTAATCGAGAACAAGGAGAATGCAAAACTCAATTATTTTCTTTATATTTACTAATAATTTTAAAAAATTAAAATTAAAATATTAATTTATTTAAATAACATTTTTAAAGGAAAAACAAACATATATATTAAAATAAATATTTATATTTATCATTTTATCTTGTAAATTTGATAAATTAAATATATAAAACAATAAATTAGAATCACTTTTATGAAATGTTTATTTTAAAAAAAAATTATTTATTATAAATTTATGATAAATTATAAGTAATATAATAAAATATTTGATAAATATAATTAAATTTATATAATTATATATAATAGAAAAACTAACGGAAATAATTTTTTTTATTAAATCCGTGCGTTTACACACTAACAAATAACAATCCTAGTTTTCTTAAAACGTTCTATTATCAAAGAAATTTAAAAAAGAATGTACGAGTGTGTAAACACGCGCCTTAGAGAGAATGATGCAAAGTACATAGTGTCAGCCAAAGGTCACACCAATGTCTCTGTTCACTGTCAAACCTTTGTCCTATTTTAGCAATAAAAACTCATCACTAGGACACTTATTTCCACTCTCTTTCTTCCTCTTCCTTCTCCCATATAGCTTGTCCTTTACTTTAGTCTCAGTTCTCTTCATTCTTAAAACCCATGGCTTTACTCTATGTCTCTCTTTCAAACATCAATTAGTACTCTAAAACTTACAGTACCTAATCATGTGACCTATTAACCTCAAACCATCTCTTTTTTTCACCCAATAGTTAAGATTTCTGGCAGACTCTTTCCCAATCCATGTTTTGCCCAAAACAACAATCTTCTTATTAATAGATTCTCTTTTGATCTACCCAGCAAAAATCTCATATTGCTTTTCCTGGCCTTTCTCTCATTCATGCATATCCTTATAATCTCACTGCGGTTTGATCTCTCTGACAAAACAATACTATAAGTAGAAAACCCATGAAAGTGCAAAATCAAAAACAAAAACCAAACCTTTAAAAGGAAGATCCCAAAAAAAAAACCCCAAAATCGTCTCAAATCTCATAAGCAATTTTCCATGGATTTAGTTTCTGAAACAAGAAAGCCCATCATCACAATCGATCCCACCATAACCAACAGCACTAGTAATAGTTACTCATCAACGCTCATGTCTCCATCTACACCCACATCTAATTTATCCACATCTTCCACTGTAGCTATTACGACCCCAAGTCGCTATGAGAACCAAAAGAGGCGAGACTGGAACACTTTCTGTCAGTACTTGAGAAATCATAGGCCACCACTTTCACTCCCTATGTGTAGTGGTGCTCATGTTCTTGAGTTCCTTCGTTATTTAGATCAATTTGGTAAGACCAAAGTCCATAACCAGACTTGCCCTTTCTTTGGTCTCCCTAATCCACCTGCCCCATGCCCTTGCCCTCTTAGACAAGCTTGGGGCAGCCTGGATGCGCTTATTGGACGCCTGCGGGCTGCTTATGAAGAGCACGGTGGGAGACCAGAGAATAACCCTTTTGGAGCTAGAGCTGTGAGGTTGTTTTTGCGTGAGGTTCGTGATTTTCAGACTAAAGCTAGAGGTGTTAGCTATGAGAAAAAGAGAAAGAGACCCAAGCCTCCTAAAAGGATACAACAAACTGATGAACAACAAGTACTTGAATCTCATACTACTGAATCATGATCATGATCATAATAATCAGTAGTCTCATGGTAACATTTTACTCCTCTCTATATGGCTATGTTTTTTTTCAATAACCAGTAACTATAATAAGAAAAAATGGTTTTGTAAATATGGTTGAGTTTTTATTAAGTGTTTGATTTTTTTTATTGTTGTAGTTTTGAGAGAAAATTAACACTAATAGTGAACTTGCTCTTTTGGAAAAAAAAAATGGTAGTGAAACTGGCAAGTGAGCAGCAGAATAGTACTATTATCAAGAATCTGCTTGTGCTTGAACAGTTGTTGTTTTTGTTTTTGTTTTTTTTTTTATACGACTCAAACTTCAAACTTATATACGCCTGACTAAGACTCGAATCTAAACCATTACATGCGCTAGTGGAGCGGCCACTTTTTCGGATAACTTGAAATAGTTCTTGAACCATATTTATGGTTTTGATTTATTACTATTTTTCCTAATATTATTACATAATTGTAGTTAAACTGTCTGCTATATATAGTCTAATCTTTTTTTCTCTATGATGTTAATGGAAATTAGTTACTATATATACATGTATTATGTCTTGTAATAATATTACGGAGAAAACCTAGGCACACTGAATAAAATATGTGGCACAACATCAACATGAGTAGTGTATCCAATTATGAAAACCTAGGAGATCAGCTGAGTTGAGAGGTTCTATTTTTATTATATATTTTTAAATTTTTATTGTATATATTTTTGATGAAAATTTTTCAATTGACTGAACTGAGCAGCCAGGGGAATGGAATATTATCCCAATTATTTTTCACTTTTTATACAAAGCAAGTCTTAACATAAAAACTACAATTAAGTTTGTTATTAATATTTATATAAATAAAATACCCTATATACAAATGATGGGATATTTTACCAATAAACCTATATACAAATGCTAAGTATCCAAGAACTTTTTATTATGTATTTTTTTTCTCTCAGAGAGAGAGAGAGAGAGAGAGAGAGAGAGAGACCCTTTGATCTTATTGTGTCTCACTCAGGGAAGAAAAATAAAATAAAGGAATCACAATGATATGTGGAGGTGGAAAATTCACGAGTCTAGTTATAAATAGTCAAATTAATTAATATGGTTAGATACTAAGTATTAGAATTAGCTGAAATCTTGTAAGATGTAAAAATTAGACAAGAAGACAAAGCCTAGATTATCTTTTCTATTTTAGATATGCCAGCTAAATTAAACACATGTAATAATTTAACTTAATTAAAACAAAAGAGGACCTAAAAGAATAGAATTATATTTCTAATTCATTATAAAATATTAATATATACCCCCCTGGATAGCAATCTTTTTTAACACATAGTGGGAGGTAGTTGTGTTTGCCGGCTACAGTTAGTTGACATCACTTATATATTATTATATTAATTAAATCTTAATAATTGATCAAACGAATACTCTATCAAATCTTTACATTGATGATGGATTTCGTTTTTCTACTTTTGTGTTTATTTTGAAACTTATGTATTTAAATGAAATACTTTACTAACAAGCTAGATTTCTAAAAGCAAACCCTTTTGGCCTTTGTTTGTGTGGATGATTCGTATAGAACTATAGTAAGTAGGTTACAATAACGACGTAATTAGGTTGTGTGTATGTATGTATGTATGTATGTATCGGATAAATACTTGTATTATTTGTTGAATTTATATTTTTTTCACATATTTTATTTCTTGTATAATTTACTTATATGAGTGACTTTATTTTTAAAATTCTTCTAAAAGAATAAACATATATTCAATTTTTTTTTCATGTCTTTTAAATATATGTTCATAACAAATATTTTTCAGTTTAATTTTTTTATACAACTACATTTTCATAAATATAAAGATAATTTTTTTATATTTTAAAATAAACGTTTTGAGAAATTGTTTTAAAGATAAGGTTATTACAATTGTGATAAGATATTATTTTATCATTATAGTTCTATCAAGATACTATATGTCAATATTAAATCTTCTTACATTAGGTTAATTTCTTTTCACATTTGGTTAATGCCTTGTGGCAAATTTTATTTTTTACTAAAATTCTTACTAGTCAAGGTTTAACACTAATGTAATATGCTTTATCTTCTAGTGATTTTAGTAAAAAAAAAAATTCTTAAGTGATGATGTGTAATTGTTTTCAATTATGTGCAAATTGAGTGTTAGCATCTCTCATTTTACATTACAAATCATAGAAATTTGAGATTTTAGTGATTTTAGATTTATATCTAATATGTGTATCATATATATAATAAAAAAATATTATTAATTATTTTTTATATATTTGTTTTAAATTGAAAAATATATATTATATGTCTCATTTTATTATAAAAATATGTTTAAATGATTGAGATTTTTGAGATATTGAGTGTTAAAAATAAATTTTAAAATTCAAGTATAATATAATTTTATGTTATATATGTAACTTTTTATAATTTTATAAATGTTATGTTTAAAAAATGATTTATATAATTGATACTCGTTACTTCCAATGATCTGCGACCTGATACCAACAAAGCTTAAGGAATTTTAGGATTTTTTCAGTTCATTTTGAAAACTCATTTAGTGTTATATATTGTGTTTATTATGTCTATTTAAAAAAAATAGTTTTAACTCTATTATTTTCCATTGTGGGTTATCTTTCAAATTTGACAAAATTTAAATGCTTAATTTGTATAATGTAAGGAATATTGTTAGCAATTCTTTTAAGATTTTAAAAAAGTAATTTTTTCAACCAACTTTTAATAGACAGATAGAGGTCAAGTCAGTAATTATAGTTGTGTTGGACGTTATACATAATAAACTATATTTATGAAAAAGTGATAAATGCATAAAATATTATTAATTAAAATAATTTGGTATCTTTTAAAAGGAAACCACCAATAACTTGTAATGATGTTATCATATTTTTTCTTTTATATTCATGAATTGCAGAAGCTAGCTACCAAATATTGACTACCAAATAGTGGATGGAGGATGGATGATCGATTCATGATTGGCTATATTATTTTCATCTTTTATGACTTTCAAGGGAGAAAGGTCATGAAAATGAAAGGTAGGAGCAGGCCTATGGAAAGTATATAGGTTTTGAAATATGATGTATGGGGGAGCTTGCAATAGTGATAGAGTGACCTCTGGTGGTGGTGGAACTTTCATTCTCAAGGTTTTTTTTTTTGGGTGCTTCTTCCTAATTAAACTTGCTACATGTTGATAAAATACATTGCAAGTATATCTCCCTATATGCAAATTACTTGAACTTGAAAATAAGCATGGTCATATATATTTGATAATAATTAGTAAATTATGATTAGTATTTTATTTTTATTTAAATTTAGAATAGTTTTAATTATGACATATATATATATATATATATAATTGACAACGAGAATAGTACAATACTTTATGAATCGTGAGCATATAATTTGTGATTTTGTATCATTACTTTTGAATAATGAATTATATTAACAAAATCTTAATCATTAGTTTTTTAATAAAAAAAAATGACGGTGAGTGATGATACTTTTTGTAAGGTAATTTTTAGAGAGAATAAAAAATTACTTAATAGTTATATGATATGTCGGGAACCCATTTTATTTTTTATTTTTAATGAAAAACGTACAATTTGTTTTTTATGAAAAATTACGCGTTCCAAATTTTAAACTAAATAAATGTTAAAAATATATATATATTAGAAAATAAAAAATATAGTTAAATTGTAAGAAATTGTTATCCATTTATTGTGTTCGAAATTGTTACGATTATTTATATTAATGTTATCATGAATTTATTATTTAAAAAATACCCGTAGAAAAAGATAAATATAAATATTTATTTTTAATGTATTTATTACAATGAAAAGTGAATTGTGAAGAATATGAGATTATTATTCTTGAATTCATTAGTACTTTGTGTATAACATGTAAAGGTTGTTAAGATATTTATGTTTTGTTCATTATGGATGTCTAAGAATTTTTGAAAATATCTTTGGTAATACTAATTTAAATTTTCTATTAAAATGAACATTATTTTATATTAAGAATACAAAAATTAAGAAAAACTTATTGATTGTTTAGTTGTACTTTCTTTTTTATCTACTTATATATATATATATATCATTATTTTTTAAATGATAATCAATTTCATTAAAAAAAATCTAACTAACATTTATTTATTAATTTAATAGAACACATATAAAATTATTAATAAAAATATAATATAGTACTAATATATTAATAAATAAAATTTCGAGTATAGTATTAGTATATATGCAATATAATATATTTAAGAAAAAATATGGTAATAAATAGATAAAAAAAATTAAAAATTGATTATCATTTAAAAAATAATGATATGTCATATATTTAAGAAATGTTAGTTGGATTTTTATATTAGCAAAATAGTTTGAGTATGTATCAAAATAACTAGATTCATTACTTGATTAATTTTTTTTATAACCTAAATAAGAAAAAAAAATTATATTCTTTTTATATGCAAAGTAAAAATATGTAATAATACTAAAGAATAATTAATATTAAAGAATAATAAAATGTATGACTTTATTAAATTACGCTTGCTATATGAACTTTTTTTAAGGAATAATATTGTTAAGTTATAAAATAATAACCATTAATAAAAATATGATTAAAATTTATGTATTATTAAATTAAATTACATGTATTCCATTAATTATGACATTGCAATGTTTATTGGTATTTTTTTAAAAGTATATGTAACGTAAAGTGTAAAGTAAAAGTACTAATATAAATATTATTTTTTTAATTTATATTTATCGATACTTAAAAATGTTACAGAGTAAGCTGTATTTTAACTTTTAAAAATGTTTTGAAATATCAAAAATATCAATATAAATATATCGTATTTTTTAAAATTTTTAATTTTTTTTGCTATACACGATTTATTATTTATACTGTACATGAGTCAATATTTTTATAAAATAATAAATTTTAATTTTCTTCAAAATAAAAAAAATTTATATTTACTTTAGTTGTAAATATTTAATTATACTCATTCCGTGTGATACATTTGCACCTCGTAAGTTGTATGATAATTTTCTTGATTATATTTTCTATCATCTCTCGTGCATTTTGTACGATTTATTTAATTTCAATTTAAATTATATAAATTTCATGAAATTCAAAAAGAATTATTTCTCTTCATTAAAAACTAATTTTAATTATAATATGCTAGAAATAGATGTTTTTATATTTTCTATTTGAGTTATAAATATAATGTTTAAATACAAAAGAAATATTAATTTAATTAGTCTTTAATACTTGTTTTAGTAGCTTAAAATAATTATACTGAAAATTTAAAAATAGTTATAATTTTCAAAATTTTCATATATTTATATATAATAGGTTTATATGAACTCCTATTATTATTTTTATTTTAAATTTTAAATTTAATTTTAAATTTTATTAATATTTTTATTATATCTTTAATAAACATACGTCCAATTAAATATACCAAAACTAGATATATTTTAAATTAAAAATCAAAAACTTTATTTTAAAACAAGTATTTGATCTTATATAATAAAATTAGATAATTGTTCAACCAAATATATGTACAAATTAGAGAAAATATGTATAATCAATTATTCAAATATATATTAACCGAATTTTAGGATCACATATCAAGTAAAATTCTATCAGTTGATCATGTGTTCAATTTAATTTCCGCGAGTATAATCACTAGCCAATTATAATCTGACTAGTTAGAACTATCATGTTTAATTGGATATGTGTCCAATTTTATTTTGGTGAGTAGAACTATCGATTGATCAAACTTCGAGCTATTGGACACTTGTCAATTTAGTTGGACACGTATCTAATTCAGTTTCAACAAGTAGAGTCATTGTTCAATTAAAATTCGACAAGTTGAATAACTTCTTAATTTAGTTAGACATATGTCTAACTTAGTTATGATGAGTAGAACCACTGGCCAATCATACTCAAATCAATTAAAAATATGTCCAACTTAACTCCAAAAGAGTGGGATTACTTGTCGACCAAACTCTGATTTGTTGGACAACCATCTAATTATTTTTAATAAAATTAGATAAATGTGTAATTAAAATTAAATCATAATTAATTAATAAAAATTGAAATCATTTTTGTCGATTTAATTTTATAAAATTAGGTTATAGAAGCATAGAGATTTTAAATTAAATTAACCAATATAATTTTTAATTTATAATTTTTAAAATTGAATTGCAAACTTATTTTTGATACATTTTTCATTGAGTTTTGATTATTTAATCATTTTGAGTAAGATTGAATATAATTTATGATAGTTTATTTGTTAATTTTTAATATAATCAATAAAAAAATAAAAAATTTTAATTTTAAAATTGATTTTTTTAATGTTAAAATTTAACCAAATTTTAAAATTAATTTTCAAAATTTAAAATAAATCAACAAACATATGTAAATTCAAAATCGAAAGAAAGTGAACATGATACATGTTTTTACCCGATCTTTTGATATCCATATATTTTTTAGATAATATTATTTCATTATGTGTATTAAAATAAATATTTTTTTTTATAAAAATAATCCTCAAAGTTAGATAATCATAATACTTAAATTAAAAAATAAAAATATATCAAATTATTTAAAATATTCTTCTTTAATTCTTTTTATCTTAATTATTCTACTTGATAATATAATAAATTTTTAATAAAATATGATATTTGATGACTTGAGTTATTTAATTTTTATACAATAAGTAAACTTCACTTAAAACAAAACATATCAAAACATGTCTAATATCAATATAATTAGACTTAAGTATATAAATTAACACATTAGAGCGAAATATATATATAATAAAAATATCATAAAATAACTCTAGTGATATTTATTCAAAATAAAAAATTAATAAAATAATTAATCTATTAAAAAAAAGGAAGAATAAAAGATGTCGGGATTTTTCAGAATACATAAAAAAAAAACTAACTATTTCTCCTCCTCCTCCTCCTCCTCCTCAGAATACATAAAAAAAACTAACTATTTATGATACTGGGGAGATCAAGTAAATTGCTTCATTTAACTTTCAGGAGTATACACTCAACTGCGGAAATGTGAGATAGTAATTAGGTCACTTAGCTTGAGTTATATAATTTTTTATTTGAGCATTTTGGAATTTCTTTACTGTAAAAGTCAACTTTTTATTTATTTATTATAAGAAATGGGAAATATAAATAATAAAAAAAGCACAGGGAATCAACAGTAAGTCCTTGGATCCTCTGTTTTAATACACCTGTGTGTATGTAGAGTGTCTAATCATTTTTAAAATATCAAATAAGTTCTTGGATTGGAATAGAATTTGCTTCGATGATTAATGGACTAATGGGAAAGGAAACTGAGAGTCTGGAAGCGTCTCCTATTCTCTATCTAGTAAAAAATTAGTATGATATTATTAATATAAAAAAATTATTATAAAATATTTATTAATCATACATTAATGTCATATTATTATTATTATTGGATAAAGTTTTTAATATATAAATTATTTTTATAATAATAATAATAATAATTTAAATTGTAGTAATATCATTAAACTAAATTTATTTTTTAAATAACATATCATAAGTTTACGTTGATCAGATTCAAATACACAGTCATTTTGAGAAATTATACATTAATTTAAAAATAAGTGATGTGTTATTACTTATTAATTTTATTAATTGTTTCAAAAAATGAGCCAGAGATTATTATACCATAAATTGCACTTATTTTTCATCTTATTTACATATATCATTACATCATCAACTATATATAATCAGTGTATAATTTCTCCGTCTTTAGTATCAATTTGGAACATATACATTAATTTAAAAGTAAGTGATGTGTTAGTTATTTATTAATTTTATTAGTTGTTTTAAAAAATAAGCCAGCGATTTTCATACCATTCATTACACTTATCTTCCATCTTATTCACGTATATCATTTCATCATCAACGATCTATAATCAAATGTATAATTTCTCCATCCTTTTAGTATCGATTTAGAACATATATGTTATATTATAGGAAAAGTGTTATGCAAGCTCTTTTGTTTAGGACGAATGGGTTTTTATTTCTCTTGTTTAAAATATATGTTTATAAGTCTTCTTTTTTAAATAAAAAAATGTGACAAAAAATGATAAAGTTAACTTTACATCTAATGTTTTGTTAAATATGATAGAATAACACATATAACACATGTATATTTATATTTTTCGATAAATATATATCAAATAATGTAATTTTTAATTAAAAAATTAATTCAATTTTTTAACAAATTATTTCAATTAAACTTAAATAAAATTTTTGTCAAGTGTATTACTTTGTGTACTAGACAATGAAAATTTGGTTAAATTTTGAATGGATTTTTTTAAAAAAATTGAATAATATTTGTAATTAAATATTAAATTTTTAACTATATATGCATTAAAAAATATAAATATGTGTGACTCATGTAATATTTTTTCATATTTAACAAAAGATTGGATAAAAAATTAATGTTATATTTGACTTAAAGGAACTTAAAAACACATCTTCTAAATTATAATACTACATAGCAAGTTAACAACTTTGACTTAAATATATAGAGCATTTAATCACTTCATGCATTATTATATTATAAGATAAATGAAGTAAATACCATAAATTAAAACCATCCATATGTAAACATGCCATTAGTATTAATTATGGATGAAAATATTTTCATATTTTCATATATTTACACTAGAATTTTTATTAAATATATTTATCAAAATAATATTTTTATGAAGCACATGGCTGCAGTGAAGCACATACTGCGGTAAGTCAAAGAAACTTTAAACCTCGGTTGCGTTTATGAGAAGAAGGAAGGAAGCTTGGAGCTGATCGGTTACTCCAATAGTGATCTAGTTGGTGATACTGATGATAGGAAAAGTACCTCACGTTAAATATTTTTCCTTGGGTCAAATCCTATTAGTTGGTGTTCACAAAAACAGAAAGTGGTTGCATTATCTTCTTGTGAAGTGGAGTACATTGTTGCCTGTGCAGCAGCATGTCAAGGAATGTGGTTGGGACGATTGTTGGCAAATTTGTTAAAGATCGAGGTTAAGAAAGTGGTTCTAAAGATCGATAATCAGTCTGCAATTGCGTTGAGCAAGAATTCAGTTCACCATGAAAGCAGCAAACACATCGATACCCGATTCCATAACATTAGAGATTGTGTTGAATCAGGAATGATTGAAATTCAGCATGTTTGCATAGAAGATCAACATGCTGATATTCTGACAAAGTTGCTAGCAAGGATGGAGTTCTTGGAGATGAGAGAAAGGATTGGTGTGCGGATCATCAGTAGAGAACAACAAGCTTAAGGAGGAGATTGATGAGTTAATCTTGTTGTTAGAGGGTCATGTCCAGTAGTTGATTTGTTTAATTTTAACTAACTTGTTTTTTGTTTGAGTCCGTAATTAGGCTGTCAGTTTGAGTCCGTAATTAGGCTGTCAGTTTTAGTCCAGTGTGTGGCTAAAAATAGGGTAGCAGTTATTTAAGTAAATTTTATGTGGTTAATTTTATTTTAGAAAACGTGGGCTGTAATGTTAGTGGTGCAGTTATGATTTTGTATTTGTTTATATAATAAGAAAACCAGAAAATGATGTGGTAGTTGAGCATCGCCAAAATCTTTTGTCTTTTGTTGTGTATTTTTTTTCTGGGATTGTGTGCATTTCTTGAGAAAACCAACATTTGGTATCAGAGCCAGATTGTCAAAGCAATGGCCGGTAACGAAGGAGATCAATCTAAGACACTTGTAGTCGTCAAATCGACGACAAGAGGAGCCTCAATCCCGATCCATTATCCAATGTTAAGCGAATCGAACTACGGCATATGGGCTGTCAAGATAAAGATAATCTTGCGTTCGCTAGGAGTATGGTCAATGATCGAAGGTGGAGACACAGACGACGACAAAGATCAAGGCACCATGGTATCCATTTCTCAAGCCGTGCCAGATGACGTGATGATGGCAATCACGGAGAAGCAGATGGCAAAGGAGGCTTGGGACGCACTCAGGGAGATGCGGGTTGGTGAAGATCGTGTCAAGAAGGCACACGTACAGGTGCTGAAACAACAACTGAACAAGTTACACATGGAGGATTCAGAGACAATAAATAGCTTTGTAATGAAGCTTACCACGCTGGTGGGTGAGATCCGCTCACTGGGCACAAAGCTCGACGACAGCGAAGTTGTTGAAAAACTGTTCAGTGCAGTTCCAAATAAATTTCTCCAAATTATCGGAACGATCGAGCAGTTTGGCGTTATTGAGAACATGTCAGTCTTAGAAGCAATCAGCCGCCTCAGAACCTTTGAGGAAGGACTTAAAGGACGGCAACACACAAAGGGCGGGGGAGAACAACTACTTCTTACCCAAGCCGAGTGGGAAGCAAGATGCACAAAGGGAAAGAAAGATGAAGGTTTCAGCAGCAACAAAAGAGGAGGACATCATGGGAGAGGACGTGGTCGTGGGTGTGGACAATGTGGAGGTCGAAGAAATGGTGAACGCACTAATGAAGACCAAAAGCTACGCAACTTCGACAAATCCAAGGTTAAGTGTTTCAATTGTAATGAATATGGACACTTCGCAAAAGATTGTCCCAAGCCAAATCAAAAAGAGAGGGCCAATCTTGTTACAACATAAATCGATGATGAACCGGCACTGTTGATGGCTGAAACTTGTGTTCTCAACCACGCAATTCAGAACGAGTAGGTGTTATTGCACGAAGACAAGGTTGTGCTAAAGATTAACAACACCCAAGAGAAGGCTTGGTATTTAGATACCGACGCAAGTAACCATATGATCGGTTGTATCGAAAAATTTGCTGAAATTGACAGGACCATTAAAGGGTCGGTTAAATTTGGAGATGGCTCGACTGTAGAAATATAAGGAAAAGGTTCGGTTTTATTTGAATGCATCATAGGTGAACATCATATACTTACTAATGTCTACTACATCCCGAAGTTTAAGAGCAACATAATAAGCCTTGGTCAATTGGATGAGAATGGATGTAAAATTGTAATTGAAGGAGGAGTGATAACTATCCTGGACAGGACACGAAGGCTACTAGCAAAAGTGAGCAGGTTAGGAATTCGTTTATATCTGCTGCACATTGCTCAGGCCCTACCAGAATGTCTCATGGCTAGAAGCAAAGAATGTGCTTGGCGTTGGCATGCAAGATACGGGCATGTGAACTTTCATGCCTTGAAGATTCTAAGTCAGAAACAGATGGTGCATGGACTACCTGTAATCGAGCATGATGACTGCATCTTCGATGGTTTCTTGATTGGAAAGCAACACCGAAATCCATTTCCAACAGTGGAAAAATTCTGAGCAGAATCACCCCTTGAACTGTGGCATGGAGATTTATGTGGGCCAATAACTCCTACTACACACGGAGGCAAGCGTTATTTTCTGCTGTTGGTTGATGATTGTACTAGATTCATGTGGCAGGTGCTGATCCAAAACAAAGACGAAGCATTTAAGGTATTCAAGAAGATTAAAGCATCAGCAAAAATGGAGAAAAACAGCAAGCTGAAGGCTTTTCGCACAAATCGTGGTGGCGAATTCACCTCAAATGAGTTCAAGACTTACTGTGAGCTGTTAGGAATTAAGTGTTATCTCACGGCGCCTTATTATCCTCAGCAGAACGGAGTTGTTGAACGAAGAAAACAGACGGTGGTCGGCATGTCAAGGAGCGTGTTGAAAAGCATGGGAGTCCCAGGAAAATTTTGGGGAGAAGCGGTATCAACTGCCGTATAACTCCTAAATCGAGCACCAACAAAAAACATCATCGGCAAAACTCCCTATGAAGCATATTACAACCGCAAGCCAACTTTTGATTATTTTCGCATCTTTAGATGTGTAGGATACATAAAAGATGTTACACCACACCTCTCAAAACTTGCAGACCGAAGCAAGCCAATGGTGTTTATTGGTTATGATTTGAATACAAAAGGTTATCGGATGTTTGATCCAAAGTCAAAACGAGTAGTGATGACACGGGATGTCGTGTTCGAAGAGGAGAAGAAGTGGGAGTGGAGAAAATTTCCAGAAATAGAAACAGGATCAGCAGGGAACACTCTTACAGCACACTATTTTATCATAGCAAGTGCATCTGATATGACAAATCAAAAAGATAAAGAGGGTGTCAGCGATTCTAGCATTGGTATCAGCAATTCTGGCATGGATTTCCCACATCCGACACAGGAACAAACTGGTAACCGATACAAGTATGCTACACCAGTGATGAACACGAAATCCAGAGCATCTGTTTCAAACTCACCATATACTCCAGCCGCAACTGTTGAAGAATCAGAATCAACCGAAACACTACAACCTTTAACATCTGATGAGAGTTCATTAGTAGGACCACGGGGTAAGCGTGACATCAAAAGCTTGTACGATGCAACAGTCCCAATAGAGTTGCAGTATTCGGGACTGTGTTTGCTAGGAGAAGAAGAGCCGTCAAATTCCGAAGAAGCCAAGGCAGATCCTATGTGGAGAAGAGCAATGGAGGAGGAAATATCCTCTATTCGAAAAAATGAAACTTGGAAGCTCGTTCCATTACTCGATAGCCACAAACCTATAGGTCTAAAATGGGTTTACAAGCTAAAGAAGGACACTCAAGGCAGAATTGTGAAGCATAAGGCGAGATTAGTGGCAAAAGAGTACGTTCAACGACAAGGCATAGACTTTGATTAAGTTTTTGCCCCTGTTGCTCGGCTAGAGATAGTACATTTGTTGATCTCTATTACGGCACATGAAGGATGGGAGGTGCATCACAAGGATGTAAAGTCAGCCTTCCTCAACGGGGATTTGGAAGAAGAAGTGTATGTTATTCAACCGCCGGGTTTTGAAGTAAAAGGTGAAGAGCACAAGGTATTAAAACTGCACAAGGCACTGTACGGCTTACAACTAGCACCTAGAGCTTGGAATTCTAAATTGGACAAGTCATTGAAAACACTCGGTTTTGAGAGGTGTTTATTAGAGCATGACGTGTACAAGAGAAGCCAAGGAAAAGGGAATTTGATAGTTGGAGTTTACGTGGATGATCTAATCATCACTGGAGAGTGTATCCAAGATATAAACAAGTTCAAATCTCAGATGAAGAAGATGTTTAGTATGAGCGACCTTGGGTTACTCAGCTACTATTTGGGAATTGAAGTTTGTCAAAGTTCGAAGAAGATCACACTCAACCAGTCCGCATATGCAACAAAGGTGTTAGACAAATACGGCATGAAAGATTGCAACCCTTCACAAATCCCGATGGAACCTCGTCTGAAACTGAGCAAGGAAAGCACAAGTCCACCTGTAGACACAACTATGTACCGAAGTATTGTTGGCAGTTTAAGATACCTACTGCACGCGCGCCTAGATTTGGCATTCTCTGTCGGTATGGTGAGTAGATACATGGAAAAGCCCACAATGGAGCACATGGCTGCAGTGAAGCACATACTGCGGTACGTTAAAGGAACTTTAAACCTCGGTTGCGTTTATGAGAAGAAGGAAGGAAGCTTGGAGCTGATCGGTTACTCCGATAGTGATCTAGCTGGTGATACTGATGACAGGAAAAGTACCTCAGGTTAAATATTTTTCCTTGGGTCAAATCCTATTAGTTGGTGTTCACAAAAACAGAAAGTAGTTGCATTATCTTCCTGTGAAGCGGAGTACATTGTTGCCTGTGCAGCAGCGTGTCAAGGAGTGTGGCTAGGACGATTGTTGGCAAATTTGTTAAAGACCGAGGTTAAGAAAGTGGTTCTAAAGATCGATAATCAGTCCGCAATTGCATTGAGCAAGAATTCAGTTCACCATGAAAGGAGAAAACACATCGATACCTGATTCCACTACATTAGAGATTGTGTTGAATTAGGAATGATTGAAATTCAGCATGTTTGCACAGAAGATCAGCAATGTGATATTCTGACAAAGTTGCTAGCAAGGATGAAGTTCTTGGAGATGAGAGAAAGGATTGATGTGCGGATCATCAATAGAGAACAACAAGCTTAAGGAGGAGATTGATGAGTTAATCTTGTTGTTAGAGGGTCGTGTCCAGTAGTTGATTTGTTTAATTTTAGCAAACTTGTTTTTTGTTTGAGTCCGTAATTAGGCTGTCAATTTTAGTTAAATGTGTGGCTAAAAATAGGGTAGCAGTTATTTAAGTAAAGTTTATGTGAGCGGTAATGTTAGTGGTGTAGTTATGATTTTCTATTTGCTTATATAATAAGAAAATCAGAAAATGACGTGGTAGTTGAGCATTGCCAAAATCTTCTGTATTTTTTTGTGTATTTTTTTTCTGTGATTGTGTGCGTTTCTTGAGAAAACCAACAAATCAATACAAAGGAATACGCATGGTAGACCATATACTAATCCATAAGAAAAAAACAATAAATAGCTAGTAATGGTGGTGCACAGGGAAACCATAACTTACCAATAACTGGAATGACGTGCGATGGGAGATGATTGCCAACAAGGAGAACGACAACAATAACAGTTGTGCATAGGGGCAGTGGGCTGTTGTGACAATTGGCAATGTCGTGCGGAATGCCTGATCGATAATGGAGGTGGAGGGTATTACATGCTGGTGGTAAGGCTCATGAAGTCACGCAACGAGAACAACGAGATGAGCGATTTAATGGTGTCATAGGGTGTTGTATGAGCTATTGTGGTTATTTGTTTTTATATCTATTTGTAAAGAGTGGAACACGAATGAAAGCTAGTATATTAAAGTATTTTGCGTGGGCTATTTAAAAAAATTCACGTAAAGTTTCATAATAATTTACACAAAAAGTTTTTTTAAAGAATTTTGCTTGTGATATTTGAAAAAAATCTGTGCATATTTTGCGTGGTTTTTGTTAAATAACCCACATAAAATTTTCTTATTTTATTTTAAGTAATTTTGTATGGGTTTTTAGAATGACCTAAGCAAATTGTTTTATAAAACACAAAATTAAAAAAATTACCAAAGAGGGAATATTTAAAAAATTTACAAATGTTTATTTTAAATTTTTTTAATACCTACATTTGTATGGATTGTTCAAAAATTTGCATGGGTTTTTCTAGTCATCAATCCTACGTAAATTTACTTTTTAAAATTTATTGTAAGTTTTATTGTCAAACTCGCAAAAAATTAAATTTTTTGTATGAATTATACTATACAAATCACGTAAATGCATTTTTGTATGAGTTTTTAGTAAAAACTTACACATAATAAACCATGCAAATATAAAAACTCAGCTAAACCATACAAATGTAACCAATTTTTAGTAATGTATTTGTATTTTTCACAAAAGTAACTACACATATTCTATATTTTATTGACAATCACATCACTATTTATTATAGAAACAATGAATATTTTTTTAAAAAATTATATGTAAATGTTAAATCTACCAACAACATTTTGTCTTATTTTTTAAAATATATAAAGCTTCGGACACAGCTTCAATCAATATAATGAAAATTCAGAATTATATATAAAAATTAGAAATTAACTAAATTATTCATTTTTCATTATTTTAATGTTACCTCAACTTACATTTTATCTTACAAAAATTCCCTCCATATTATAGAAATCATCTATTACGCTTTTGTTATTAACTTTGACAAGTTGATTTGAAGAACATAGGTAAAAGGCTAAAAATTAATTTTTATTTGAGATTTTTAAATTTTGATAAATTATAATTTATAAACAAAAATTTAAACAACGATCATGTCCCATTCCTATTCGCTTATACCACCAAGGAAGGGAGAGTTATGATTTTATTTCGTTGACGTTTTGTTTGAGAGAAAAATAATTTATCCTTGTATTTTTTATTTTATTTAAAGTTTAGTTTTACCAATTTTAGGAGTTTTAATTTTGAGTTACTAAGCTGTTTCGAAAGAGAATGAAGTCATCGTCGACCAGGAGAAGAACATTATTTTTTCTTCTTTTTGTTAAAGGTTTTTCTAATCACGTTAAAAGCTGTAGCCTTTTTTATTTTATTTTTATTTAAAATTAATTAAACTTCAAAGATGGTGTATGTTGGAGATAGATTTGACTAAGTATATATATATATATATATATATATATATATATATATATATATATATTATGTATGTTGGAGATAGATTTGATTAATCCACATCATAATAACTTATTAAAAGAGATACGATTAAACCGCCCAATGAATATATATATATATATATATTATAAATAGTTATCTAATTTATTATATATTATAATTTGAATATATATTTTATTTATATTCTAACTAAATATATATAATATCACAGTACAATTATAAATTACACCCTTTCTTACATTTTATATTATTTTAGTTAAATATTTTTAAGAGAATTGATATTTCATTTTTAATGTTTGCTCATCTTTCTCGTTATTGAATTGATAGATGTACGAGTGTCCATGTTACGGTCCAATTTGATCCGATTTTGAATAATTTTTTTTAATTAAATTTAACTGAATTAGACTTTTGACTATCCAAAATATTATAACCGAACAATTTAGTTCGGTTTAGTTAATGGTTTTGAACGGTTAATAATACATAAATATAATACAGTTTAATATGATATAATCTAATAATATATGCTTAAATGTGATGCTCATCAATTATCATACATAAATATATATTATTTTTAAATACATAAATAAATATATAATATGTTATCGAAATCTAAAAGTAAAATAGATTAGACACGAAGAAATGAAGTCCAAATATCCCATTTAACATAGAATTCTTAACCATATATAAACATCCAAACTCACAATCAACAACAATATATCATTAGATAATAATATTTAAAACTTACCTACTATTAATCATTAATGATCAATGTAACGTCTTTAATGAACTCTAGTTACTCTACAATAAAATAAAATCATATATCATTAGATAATAATATTTAAAAAATAAAAATAAAAATAATTTTTAAGTCTTGTAATTACTTAAATCAACATCTTCATAAATCTCTATCTCTAGGTCATCATTGTATTTTGGTAAGTCGAGTCAGTATTAATGGAGAAACGAAACCAATTTTGACTACATACTAATGTCTTTACCATTTTAGGATTCAAAGAACTCCTAAATGGATCGAGAATACACCCTCATGTGCTAAAAGATGATTCTAATGCAATAGTTGAAACTTGAATTGCTAACACATCACGTGTAATGAGAGAGATGATAGGAAACCTAAAAGAATTTGCCTTCCACCATTTCAATATATCAAACTTATCCAACATGACATTTTTCACATGGGGTGTTCAAATATTTCTCAACTTCAATTTTCAACTCCAAATTATTTTTCTCCTCTAAGCGTTTAAGAAATTTCATCTTTCTTACTTCCTCAGATGAAAGAATCCTTCCTATTACATCGTGTGGTTTAGCCACATTAGATTGAAAATCTTTTCCATGCACTAACATATAGTAAGCTTTGAACATATTAATAAAAATATTTTTGACACTATTTCTCAATTTTTGAATAATTTTTAAATCATAAATCTCTTCAAATAGGAATTCTAAATACTCCAATGTGTACCTTGGATTAAGTACAAATGCAACATACAACATCTTCTTTATCTTATCTACATTTTCCCAATATTTCTTAAATTTTGTTTTCATGCTAACAACCATATTTTTCAACAACAAATCATTAGAACCATACCATGTAAGTATTTGAGATTGAATATTATACAATTCTATAAAATATAAATTTGATGTGGTATATAAAGATGCACTAAATGCTAATATAGTCATAAAAAGTCTTCAAAAACTTGAAAAAAACACTAGCATTCTTTCAATCATCTAATATTGGAGGCCCAACATTCGATCGTTTATTATGAAAATAAGAAAAAAAGTTTGCTCCTTCTTCTTCTTCGAGACGATCAAATGTTTTTTGAAAATCTATAAAAGATTTTAACATTAGATTTGTTATCGGGGTGAATATTACTTATTTCTATTTCTCTTTTTGAAGATGAGTAATTTAAATACTGTGGTGGATTTTTCATTTGCTCTGGATGAATTTCAAGTTCAATAAATTGAATTGTTCCAATAAACTCATGTAAATCATCACCTATATATAAAATATAGATTAATATATATTTCTAATATATTAAAATATTATCTTTTGTACTTAATCCATAATCATTTCAAAACTAAAATAACTAAATGTTTTTAGTTATAAACAAATGATATACACTATTAATAAAAAATGTTTAAAATTAGCGTCAATTATAAGTAAAAATTATTTAAATATAATTTGATGTATCTAGTCACAATACAAACATGACTGACTATTTAAGAATAATAAAAAGGGATCTGTGAGGAAACTCTCAAGGACCACCAAGCAAACCGGTTAGACAAGTCCTAAAATTCTGATGATTATAATTTATATGTAATGCAAGTTGCAATAATATATGGAAACAAAAGAGTGCAATACGATTATTAGTATTACGATGCATCTTCCACTTCGATACCAGCATTTCATACATGCAATGTCCCCTACTCTTCCCCCTCACCATCCTTACCCTCTAACAATTAAGTCCACACCTTTTTCTTATCTTCTTTTTCCATGGCATCAAACTACGAATTATAATAAATGAATGCCAAATCAACTACCTTTTGTACAACAATAAATTGAATGTCCCATATTTTCACCTTTTTATTTTCAAAATCAAGTTTAATAATAACATAAATATAGAACACAAATGATATGAGAGCTAAGTTAATAAAAAAATGAATTAACAAAAGCTAACATATAAAAAAAATACAAATACACAACATCCAAACAAAAACCCATACAAAATACACATGATCTGACATTCCATGAAACAATCCTTCTGGGAAGTTCGTTTAGATTGAACATGCCCTAATAGCAATTCAATCTCGTTAATAGAAGCAACAATTATGTCACAATACATAAGGGAAATGACCGATGACATTGGAGATGGGCGCATGAGAACCAAAGGAAACAATAAACCTCCTAAACAATCACCTTGTTCAGTAAGATTTATTTAAGCCATGTAATGCTTTATATTTATCTTAAAAAACATAAAAGAGAGTTTATCAGTCTACTAATCTTTTCTAATTACATAAGCCTAAATAAATTTTTCTTATGAATATGTCTCATACCGATTTTGTCCATGGATTACTGGACATGAGGCGAGGTCGGCTGACGCCTAGTTGGTGGTGGAAGGCTGGAGGCGGCATGAGGTTTTATCTTAGGGTTTCAGGGAAGATAGCATGACTATGCGAGGATATGAGAAAGAGGGGAAATTGAAATATCTTTGCTTTTATATATGCTTAATTAGAATTTTTTTAATTATTTATTAAAACTGGTCTGGTCTCATCGGTTTAAATTTTTGTATAACCAGATCGATATGTTTGAAAATCGGTTTTACTTAATACGAATCAAGTCAAACCATTTTATTTATAAAATTGTTTAGTCCGATCCGATTCGGTCTGATTTTTTGATTTAACCCAATTCGATCCGGTTTTTAGATACCTCTGGATAGATACATAGAAAACATGATAAATGCAAAAAATCAACTTAAATTGTATCTAAGATTTTATCTATTATATACTTAATTGAATTTATTTTTTAATTTTCATACATTTAATACAAAATTTGGTATCAAATTAAAATGTTAAAGCGTCTTTCAAATCTATTATATTTAAAGAAATTGATTTTAGAATGGTATATATTAAGTGTAATTGTAAAAATCTATTATAATTATAAAAGATCATAAAATCTATTTATTAAATATAATAAACTTAAGTTTTCTTAATTTTTATAAAGGTAATCATATTTATGCAAGTTTTATGTTATTTTTTTTTATATTTAAATGTTTTAACTAAATAAATATTATTAAAAATTTGATTAAACTTATTCACTCAATTTCCTTTATTATTAGAAATTGCGGCAAACTTACTGTCTCTTCCATCGCACATGGCCAAATAATATCGAGGTGAGTTTTTTTAAAATTATTATTTTATCGGTCTTTCTTTTTTTAATACAGAGGCTAGTTAAATAATTATTTTTAATAGTATTTTATTCTATTTGAGCATTTAAAAAATTAGAAATAAAATAAAATTGAGAACATGGTTGGATTTATTTAATCATCGTACCCAAGAAATTTTAACTTTAACCATCCTATTTGATAGTTAAAATTTTAAATTAAATGTAGGAAAACTAAAAAAATTAAGAATTATTTGTACAATTTAAGCTCTAAAATTATATTATATATTTTTTTTAATTGTAAGATTTTTTTGAAAAATATGCCATAATATTTTGTATTTATGTAATAACTTAGGTAACAATTACACGTTAAATGATAATATTTTTAATATAAAAGCTACAATGAAATGCTATTAGATAAAGTAAAAGTTTGTTTAGGAAAAAAAAAAGGTTAACAGAATCTTTTGATTTGACTCTGTTTAAGACTTTAATAAATCTTTTGAAAATAGAATAAAATCTTGAATGTTTTCGATGAAATTTTAATTTACATCTTATAGTTTACTCTAAATAAATTTTAAAATAAAATAATTTAATAATAATAATAATAATAGAATATATATAAAATAGAATAACATACCATCAATCAATGACATTTTGACGCTTGGATGTTCGTAATTTATTTTTTAATATATAATTAATTATTAAATTAAATTAAATTAAATTTATAGTAAATAAAAAAATTTCATAATAATTTTAAATTATGATAATTACTAATTCATCAACCCGACCCCGAGTCTCTTTGTCATAAAATAAATAAATAAAATCCCACAAAAAAAGAAAAAAGAAAAAAAACTAGTAGCCTACCACCATTGTCTTTCAGGATCAACGCAGACCGTACGAAGATCCCCGCAATCTACGGTTTACAAAATGAAACCCTCTCTCATATATTTGTACTCACTGTCGGCAACAGAATCCTGCAAGGCTAGAACCCTCCTTCCCCTTAATTATCGAGCCCTCTTGTTACGCTCAGTATCTTAACCGTCTGATCAATAATTTCGGCCGGCCGTGGATGACTTTTGTATTATATATTAAGCATTTATTTATTTTTTTATTAAATTAAAATATTATATTATTATATATTTTAAAAATAATAAATAATTTCTAAACGTTTATTTAATTGTGAAGTTTACAAAAACACAGTAATAATTTATTATTTTTTTAAAAAATATATATATAATGATTTGATATTTATATCAATTAAATTTAAAATTAATATATATTTTTTAAAAAAAATAAATATTTATAAAATATAAAATATAAAAATAATTTAATGAGTGAGAATGAATAAAGAATAATACCTTTTTTTCTAACAGTTACCTAATTTGCTCATTTATGGGGAACGGACGGATCCGATTTTCACGCTAGCTGCTGGGGTCCATAGCTTTTACTCATTCTGCTACCCACTGTGGCAGTAGTTCTATATAGTAAGTACAATTCAAGCAGCAAAACCACGTACGTAAATGTATTTTTAATTATTAATTAAATTATATTAAAAAAAACATAATATTTATAACATATAAATATTTTTTTTAGTAATGTAAATAATATTAAGTACGTAATAGTTTTCCTCCTGTTTTTAATAATTTCTATAAGAAAAATATTTATAACTAACTTCAAATTTTTTAGCAATAAAAATATTTTTTATAATTCTTATCATATATTTTTATTGCAAAAATATTCTTTATCCTTGAAAATTTTAACAATCTAATAATGAATTAGAATACATTTAAATTAAATTCAATCAACTAAATTTTATTCATTATTATTAACTTTATTGTTATAAATTTATGGTTATTACTTTATATAATTTTAAAAAAATTTATATTATTGTTTGTTGTTCACATAAATTTTTATTTAATCAAAATTATGGTTATATAATTTAATAAATATTTACCGTAAAATAATTAATTTTTTATTTTTACATTAATTTAATTTAAATAAATTAATATTTATAGTATGATTGAGTTTCTTTATGAAAAAAATAAAAAAATAGTCAAATATTATATATATATATATATATATATATATATGTATATGTTAAAAACAACAAAGTTAATAACACATAAATTTATATTTTAGTTATATGGTGTTATATGATAAAATTATATAAAAAAATAAATATATTTTTATTTTTAAAAATAATTATATCATGCATAATAATGTTAATAATTTATTTACAAAAATAAATATAAATTTATATTTGCTCAGTACTACTGATATATAAATATCTACTTGTCATCAAGTCGATCTTATTAACAACACTCTAATAGTTTCGCACCCACACTCAAAATAAATAGCAGTAGACACACCCAAAAATTAGCTTTATTTCCTGACGAGTAAACGAGATTTGATTTCTTTGTAAGATTATTTAAATATTTGCTACATGTACACATTTTTTAATTAATATTTATACGCATTTAAAAAATTAATGATAATATTATTATTTTTATTATTTTCATAATAAAATTATATACAAATTTATTTTATTATTATGATTATTATTAATTATATTATAAAATCATTGCTATTAAATAAATTATAATTAATTATTATAATAATAATAATTTGAGTTAAGGAAATATCATTTCCCTAAAAAATTAAGTTATGAGTATTAATTTAAGAGTAATATATATGGCATATAATATTGAATGAAGGGGGTGCAACTAATATTCCTAAATTATACTTAATTTGTCGGATGGTATAATCTATTGGAGTATCTATAAGGGTTTTTTTTTTTAAATCTCAATTATAAGTATATAAGTAATAAAATTATTTAAAAAATATATATTTTTACTTAATTTTTTACATGCAGTATTTTGGTTTTACAACTTCTTAAATTAATGATTCGACTATAGAAACGATATTAAAAAAAAGAATTAATTTTTTTGATTACTTTGAGAAGATGTGCATGTTTCTTGGGATGATATAGAATGAATGTCCTTTGTGTTGGCATATATATAATTTAATAAGTTTCACTTTCGTGAGCACATCTACACAATTACTTTGTAAAAAAGCATGTGACTTACGTTATTGATTAGATGGCATTTCTTTCTTTATTATAAATCTTATATAATGTATAAATAATATTAACTATCCATGTTTTATTTTGAGAATTGGAGGAATTGGATTTTGTTTCGAGGAAGGCACCATGAAATTTTGATAACAATATGATGGTGATTATATGTGCTCTCTCGGGTACATCACCCTCTGCTTTTGTGTTTGACACTTATCTTATACAACTTCACAACATGCCTATGGATTCAAAAGAGGGAGGTTATTGTTACTCAAATAGTGGGAAAAGTTGGCGAGGTCATCGAAATTATTAATAAGTATTCCTTATTGAGTGGTACCATGAGTTTAGGGTTAGAATCCTTTTTAAGCTTGATTATGTTATTGTGCTTAGTATATGGATTCCTTTTCATGGTAACCAGGTCTGGGTATAAGTGAAGTACGAGCGTTTGGCCCACTTTTATTATTGTTGTGGACTCATATATAACTCATGATTAGATATTGTGAGCTTTATAAGGATCAATGTATTGTATTTGATTAGTATAAGAGTGCTTTCTTTGGTGAATGGATTCATTCAGTGATGAACATGGTGATTCTAATGTATGTAAAGAAAGGATGGAGGAAGCTAGTAGGTGATGGTACTAGTACAGAGAAGCAAGGCATTGAGAAGTAATAAGGTATTAGCTCTGTTGATAATGGATCTTTTTTTGTTTCTAGCTTTAATAAGGCTTGTACTAAAAGTTCATCTGATGTAGTTGCTGGTGTGGTGAGGGATCTTTCCTATGGAAAGATTTATGCAAGTGGAAAGAAGAAGGGTAGTGTGAGAGCTATGAGGAAAGGTCTTGGTATTGTTAACTATGCTGGTGATTCTAAAGGAAACTAAGGGAAACGTGTAAGGAAAGAATTAGAGGATATATATCTCCTTTATGAGTAACATGCAGAATTTCATAGCCAATTCAGTGGAAGAACTGGCATGGTTATGCAGAAGAAGAGTGATGTGATTCAACAAGACATATTGGTGGATGTGGAGACAATCAAGATCCTAAACTTGTGGCTATTACAATGAGTGAGCATGTTTGTGGCTGCTAATTTGTTGGTTGTTTCTTGTCGGGTGGTTGGGTTCTGGTTTATTGCTTTGGGTTTATTTTGTTTAAAACTTTGATTCAATTTTTTCTTGGTTTTGATTGTGTGGTGTTTTAGTTTCGTGTTGGTTCTTGTTTAGTTTCTGGTTTATTTAGGTTTCTATTTTTTTTTCTCCTAACGCAATCTTGTTGGCACCTTTGTACCTAGCTGGATATGTTAGGTGGTGTCTTGCTTTGTCACGACCTTATTTTTCAAGTATCGATCGTGCGGCACTTAACACTGTCCGTTGCATTAAGCTCACTTTTGAATCCGAATGAAACTCCAAAGAGATTAGAAAGAGAGTTTGTAAAGAATATTTTTTATTGCTATAGAGAGAGTTTATCTTACAAATGCTAAGAATTCCCAAGGATGATTACAAATGAAGACCAATTGATCTATTTATAGTGTGGCTCTAAGCTTAAGACTATGCCACACTTTTCTAGAGACTTCCAAGTCTAGAATGTACATGAGTGTTCTATGTTTATGTACAATGTGCCACAAGGTTCTAGGACCTTCTAGCCAACTCTAAAGTCTTCTAGGAGTGTCTAGCTTCTTCATGCATGTTCTAGGATGTTTCGTAAGCTTACAGCGGCTTCTACATCCTTCAAGAACCCTCCACCACGTTCTAGAATATTCTAGTCCATTCTATCACTCTCCAGCGTGCTCTAGTACATTCTAGGGTCTTCAAGCTTGAGTTGAGTCCGTCCAATTCTAGCCCTTTCTAGATATCTCTAGTCAACTCTAGAACTTTCTATGTAGAATAGTCTAGATCCTTTAGGCAACCACCATTTATTTTGGATTTTTAGAGATATTTCATGCGGGAGGTGACACCCTCCCCTACTCAAGTTCGCGACGCCCTCATCGCGCTTCAAGTTGAAACCTCTCTATGGCATCTTTGAATTACCATAAAGACTCCTCGGGTTCCCAGCTTGTCTCTACATCTGGGGCGTTTTTCCATTTGACCAAGTATTCCTTATAACTTGGTACGCCTCTTCGTCGGATCAAGCGGTCCGCCAAAATCGAGTCCACCTCTTTTTCGAAGGAGGTTACCACTGTGGTAGGCGCCCTCTTGGATTCCTCTCGACTTATGTCTTCCTTGTCTCCATGAAAATGTTTTAGCATGCTTACGTGAAAAACATGATAGATGTTAAGCTTCGGAGGGAGTTGCAGCTTATATGACACCTTGTCGACTTTCTTAAGGACAGGAAATGGTCCCTTATATTTCCGCATCAACCCCTTATGAACCTTTCGCAAGGACTTGAATTGTTGGGGCAATAGTTTGACAAGGACTAAATCTCCTTCCTGAAATTCGACCATCCTTCTTTTCTTGTCAGCCCACTTTTTCATCTTCTTAGATGCCTTATGCAAATAGGCTCGGGCCAACTCAGCTTGTTCGTGCCACACCTTGGCAAATTTGAAGGCAGCAAGACTCTTTCCTTCATAACTTGTGGCCAAGGCATGAGGAGTCATGGGCTGCTGTCCCATGACAATCTCAAAGGGACTCTTCGCGATAGATTTGCTTCTTTGCAAATTGTAGGAAAATTGGGCTACATCCAACAGCTTTGCCCAATCCCATTGATTGGCACTCACAAAGTGCCTAAGATACAACTCCAACAACGCATTGGCACGCTCCGTTTGTCCGTCACTTTGGGGATGAAAACTGGTAGAGAAATTCAAGTTTGATCCCAATAGCTTGAATAGTTCTGTCCAAAATTTCCCCGTGAGACTGGTAGAGAAATTCAAGTCTGATCCCAATAGCTTGAATAGTTCTGTCCAAAATTTCCCCGTGAATCATGGGTCTCGGTCACTCACGATATTAGACAGGATTCCCCACTGCTTCACAACATTCTTGAGGAACAAACATGCTGTCTCATCTGCAGTGCAGTCCGTTGAGGTAGGTATGAACGTCGCGTATTTGCTGAAGCAGTCGATTACCACAATAATGTTGCCAAAGCCCTCTGATTTTGGCAAGAAAGTAATGAAATCCATTGAGACACTTTCCCATGGTCTCTCTGGAATAGGCAGCAGTTCTAGCAATCCTCCGGGTGCATGCTGCTCTATCTTGTCCTGTTGGCATACAAGACAAGTCTTCGCGTAAGCTTCTACATCATCCCGTAATTGAGGCCAATAGTAGATTGACTTAATCAAAGCAAGGGTGCGCCTTATTCCTGGGTGTCTGGCCCAGAGCGAATCATGTCACTCCTTGATTAGCTCCTTCCTTAAGCTTCCCCATTTTGGCACGAAGATACGATTCTGCTTGGCATAGAGTAGTTCGTCACTCAGCCAAAATCGTCTCGTCTTCCCTTCCTTGATGAGGGTAAGGGGATTTTGAGCAAGGGAATCATGCTCTAACCCTTCTTTGATCCTCTCCAACAAAGGGCTACTTGGCTTGCTTAAAGCTGCTAGCTCTACTTTTTCCACTTGTTGGGTCAACCACCACGCTTCCGTTGCGCGCCTCTGATTTTTCCACCTGATCAGGGCTCATTGTTGGTGGTCTTGTGTCGAGCTCTAATTCAACTTCATGGTCCACCTCCCTCATTGGAGGTAACCGTTTGGGAGATGCCTCATGCATCACCCCATGGGACTTGTTTAGGATAGCTTGCACTTCTGTTGGCAAGCTTGGCTTTGGTGACGCTTCAAACATCACCTCATGGGACTTATCTGGAACAACTTGCACGTCTGTCGGCAAGCTTGGCTTTGGTGACTCCTCATCATCGTACTCTTTTGAGATGATCGGGTGACTCCCTTTTTCTCTCTTCAATCCCTTCTTGAATTGAAGTGCCGAGAGAGCTTGTGTTGTACGTTTGGTGGTCCTGTCAGGTAACCATTTGGGCGAGGCCTTATGCATCACCCCATGCGACTTATCTAGGGTAGCTTGCACTTCCGTTGGCAAGCTTGACTTTGGTGATGCCTCAAACATCACCTCATGGGTTCTAGGACCTTCTAGCCAACTCTAGAGTCTTCTAGGAGTGTCTAGCTTCTTCATGCAAGTTCTAGGATGTTCCGTAAGCTTCCAACGGCTTCTACATCCTTCAAGAACCCTCCACCACGTTCTAGAATATTCTAGTCCATTCTAGCACTCTCCAACGTGCTCTAGAACATTCTAGGGTCTTCAAGCTTGAGTTGAGTCCGTCCAACTCTAGCCCTTTCTAGACATCTCTAGGCAACTCTAGAACTTTCCATGTAGAATAGTCTAGATCCTTTAGACAACCACCATTTATTTTGGATTTTTAGGGGCATTTCGTGCGGGACGTGACATGTTGCTAGGCTAGTTTTTGTGCTAGTAATGTGTCTAGTTAATTCCGTGGGCTTACTTGGTATATAACTTTTATTGGAATTGGGTTTGGTAGATGAGGTAAAGGTACATGTTTTTCCTCTCTGTTTTTAAGTTAATCTTTCTTTCTTAGTTAAGTCTAGCTATGTTGTTTTATGCTGTGTTTAATATATTTCTATTAATAAAAATAGAAGGATAAATCTTATAAATTATATTAGTATATTTTTTAATTAATGTGAGATATTCTTTTACATATTATTATTCTCTCAAAGTTTAAGTAATTTGACTCAATATTTTGTATTTTTAATTAATTTATTATTATATTATATTTGGATCACTTGTAATTTTTTTAGTAGATATTTTTTTAGGAGGTCTATTAATTTTTTTATAAACCTCTTAATTGATTAAAGCTATGATAGTATGTAAATTTTGTAAGATATATAAGTAACATAAGTCATATAATCCTACAAAATTAATCTCAAAAGAATGTAAGTATCGTACTAGTTATAAACACTATACTAGTATATTTCTTAATCAATGTAAAACTATCTTATTTTACATTAACATCCTCTCAAAGTAAAGTTATTTGCCCCACCATTTTGTATTTTTAATATATTTTAATTTTATTTGGATTACTTATCCTTCTTTCTTTTTGTACTACCCACATTTTTTCATGGGATGTCCATTAGTTTTTTCTTGGCCAATTGATTGATTAAAGTTTTGATACCATATAAAGTTTGTATAGCATATAAGAGTTATCAAATCTTAAAAGGTTAACACCTAAAAGAAGGTAAGTATCATACCAGGGGTGACAATTTATGTCATAACTTGATTGATCGAATCGAACTCGAATTGTAGAATATGATTCGAACATTAATCGAATTAAATTTAGGCTAAATTCGAGCAAGCTTAAATAATCCAAAAGAGTTAAGGCAGCCTGTTAGCACAAAATAAATTTTAAAAAAAAAACTATAACATGTAAATGTTATAACTTGTATGGTAGATTAAAAACTTAAAATTAGAGAAATATATTTCTTATTAATTCTCAACCGACTAAGTCTTATTTCCTAAACTTTCTGCTTCTTTAACAACTAGTAGCAACCCTACGTCCAACACTATTTCACTCTTTTTCAATCGTAATCGTACGTCCATTGAAGTAACCTAAAGTATATTTTGTGCTACCTTAAATGATGGTTTTTTTTAATAATCACTGTATGATCTACTTGAATATATTAAGAAAACTTTATATATATGTTGTTTGTTTTAGAGGAAATTAATTGTTTAATCTTACTCATATTTTTTTAGTGACTTGGGAAATTCTATTGATATTTGAAGCTCTTTATTCAAGTTATGAGTTTTCATGAATATATGATAGTCTCTAACTTTTATCGAATTTATTTAGAAATTGACTTCTTATTTTAAGAATTAGCTTTCTTTAGTTTATGTTCACTAGTATTAATGTTTTGTAACTAACTAGTCATTATAACAA
Source organism: Hippophae rhamnoides (assembly GCA_033030585.1). Taxonomy (NCBI): domain Eukaryota; kingdom Viridiplantae; phylum Streptophyta; class Magnoliopsida; order Rosales; family Elaeagnaceae; genus Hippophae; species Hippophae rhamnoides. Next base: position 33,341,944 of record CM065432.1, read on the forward strand.
CATATATATGTAAAGAGTTGTTTTATCTACGTGGGTTTTGTTGTGTGAGAGTAGTTGTATTCATGTATATTTTGTTTAAAAGACTAGTTATGATATTATTTACCCCTTTTTTGGTATTTCCTCTAATGATGTTTTAAAGATTTAATCCTTAAACGTATTTTTTAATAAAAAATTATTCAATTAACTAAAAAACATATGTAATAATCCATTCAGGTTAATTTAGGTTAGTTCATTTGTATTTGGTTTGGGTATGCATGTTTTAATTGATTCGAATTAAATTTAAATTAAGTTAGAATTTGATCAATTTAAATCGTACTTATATAGTAATATTTATAAATATTATATTAATATCTTTATTTATTAAATTAAAATATTTTTTATAATATAACATTCGTGCCCTTCGTAAAAATATTGGGATAATACAAAGTTGACAAACTAAGCCTTATAGTTGTACAGAAAGACTTGATAATAAATTAAAATATATTTTTTAAATTATATATTATGAATTTTTTTATAAATAAATTTTTATTTTTTTCCTTATATTTTTCATATATTAAAATCATAAAAACTGATGACTTTGTTTCCAAATATATATTTAATTGCCAATAAAGCATAATGTTTAAAGGCAAAGCGCGGGCATAAAAAGTGGACTGAAATTTTAGGCTAACCAGGTTCAATAAGAAGAGTAAAGTTATTTACTTTTTGTTACATGTTATGTGTTGTGTTATTATGATTGGCTGGTAAATGCGAGTTCAATTCTCATCACAATCACATGAACACACGATAAACAAAAAGTAATTAATAATTGGAAAAGTGAAATACAAAAGGTATAATATTTTATGTATATATTTGTCAATTAAACATATAGTAACACGTTTTACTGAAATTAAGGAGCATGACAAACTTTTTACGAGATAGGTTAAAATTCACTTTCCATTGAGTTCCACAAATTTTGCAAAACCAAACTAATTCAATTCATTTCAGACCCTCCCCTCCTTAATTGACACTCTACATCTTTTATCCTGTCCGATGCATTTCTAGCTTTTCAAACCTTTTATTTGGTTTCCGTAATTTTATAGAACCTATCCAATACAAATTATACATTTTAATTTAAAATTTTATTAAAAACTTCAATATATATTATACATATAAATAAAAATAAATATTATCTCAATAACAGTGAAACTTTTACACATGTACATAATATAATGTCTAAATTAGATTTACTAGAAAAAGAATGACTACATTCTATTTTATTCATAATATTAATAAATATTATACAATTTTAAAAATCAACTAAAAACACTGAATATATTATTAGCCTCTCATAATTTATATATACATAGTTACTATACAAATAATTTTTAGAGCATAAAGGTTGCTATTGTTAAAAATGTGTCTAGTTAATAAAAATAAGAGTTCTTTTCATAGGACAAGAAATTTCTATTTATAATAGTATAAAATCCCTATTTTACCCCTATTTTAATAATTCACATAACTTTTTACTTTTCGCTTTTGAATTTAAGGCTTTCACTTCCTTAGTATGACATGTCGACTAAAGATGTGAGTTCTACATTTTATTCATCTTTGTCATTTTATGTCAACAATCCTTTTGATGACTTAGATGATGATGTCTCTTCATCTTCTCGATCTCTAATGCGGTAAATGCATTTGTGATCATTTTTTTGGCATAAAAACAAAACACTTTTTTTGTTTCTTGACAAATTTTTAGGTTATTATTATTAAAATTTATCTCAAATTTACTTATTTTCTCACCATCTTCTTCAATGAGGGCTATATTGCTATAGAAAGTTATTATGAATTTACTAATTGAATAATTTACTTTGATTTCATAAGAATTATTATTTTTTAATTCATTATAAATTTAACCTAACATCTATCATCTTAATATACACAATTTATATATATTGAATTTATTTTCTAGATGTGCCCTTAGTTTTTAAAATTCTCTATTAGTGTTAGCAATCCCTAATTTCATATAATGATTAGGATTAATACAAGCTTCTTCATTCCAGTCCATAAGTGAACTGAAAAATCTAAAATAGATAAGCTCATTATCTACTTTGATCTTTTTCATGATGTTCTTGATAGTTTTCTTGAAATTTTCAAGAAAATAATTTAATTCACTTAAATTAATTCTTAGAAAACATAGGTTCTCAATTAAATCTGCATGAAAAGATTTGTAAATAAAAATTGGATCAGTTTTTTCAAGAATATTAAATTTATTGCCTCTTCTTTTTCTATGGTGTAAAATTCTATATCTTCGATATATTTTTGAATAAATTTTCTGGCTATGTTATAGAGACTAAACCATTATGATTTACTTAAATTCTTATATTTATCTTTTTTATCTTCAATGATCAATGTATTTATGAGGGATATTTCCCTGAATAGTACTGATGATGATACTATTTTTACTATCTCCATGAGAGACATTTTCCTTAATAGTACTAACAGTCGTACTATCTTTCCTACGATCTTTAATCTGCTCTGTGACAATGGTTGTTGTTGTAATACTACAAAATGATTTTTAACTATGTTTTTTGGAATTACTAGTTTTGGTACTCTGTAGTTAGCATAACTATATTCATTTTCTATTTTATTAGTTAAAGCTTTGTGAGTTATTCCAGTAAATCTTATATTGGATCATTATAGACCATATAAGTCTTTTTTGTCTTCTTTTTCTGCTTCTTCAACCCAACTTAGCTTTTTATTTTTCTTTTCAGAGATGTTACTTTCTTTTAAACTATTAGATTTTTTCTTCTCATTTGGAATTCCTTCTTCATAAGTTTTGTCTTACTTAGAATGAATCTCTAACGGGGATTCTCTTTAAAAAAATTGGACTTTAATAGTCGTTTTGAACTGCTCGGTTCTTTTTGTTTAATTTATACATCTAAACAAGATTTCTCTAGGTATAAAATATCGAGTTGTTCTTGAAGAATTCTTATCTCATTTTCGTTTATCTTGATCTTGATATCAAGATGTTATATTCCTATAAGAACAAAAATAGTTAAAGATATTAATTCTCTTGTAAGAGCATGTACTAAACTATTTTTGTTTCTTAGAAGATATTCTAAATCAAAATTATAGTGATTAAATCACTATTGTTGTCTCACTAATCTTCTTTGTTTATAATCACCTATAATATTAGTCTTTAAAAAATAATCAAAATTCTTGTTTATTGGTCTTGACAATAAATTTGAAACTTATTATTATTATTATTATTATTATTATTATATATATATATATATTGTGAATTTCTTATTAGCTTTTTTGACAGCTAAATATTCATTTTCATTACTCTGATAATTTAATTATGGATCATATAAAGATCTTAATGCATAACTACAAAAATACTCACCTTTTTCATCTACTTTTACTTTTAAAAATACTCCTCAATATTTATGTGAAGCATCTGTTTCAATTATCATTTTATCATCTGGACTTGGATAGTATAAAGTTGGTAAATATTTTACCTGTGCTTTTACCTTATCCATGTATAAAGTATCTTCTTCTATTCATTTTTAAACATGATCTTTTTTTAATTTTATTTGTAAAGGTTTTTGCATTTTTGTAAGTTTCTTGATGTATGCTTTAACATACGTTAAATATTTTTAAAATCTTTATAATTGATTTTTGTTTTTTTTAATTCACTAATGAATCCTTGAATTTTATTAGTATATAGAGTTGTAGACTATGTTTTACATCTTCAATTTATATTCCTAAATACTAATTTTTTTATGAGTAGTTAATACTTTCTTCTCGAAAAGTGTAATGCCTTATTTCCTACGTTCTTTTAGAATATTAATTATATCTAAATAATGGTTATTTAATTTATTATTGAAAATAAAAAATATTATATATGTAAATATAAGAAATATTTTATAATTTCTTAAGGATGTTATCCAGAGCTTGTTTTGATCCGAATGATATAACGGTCCATTGGAATTGTCCTTAAGGACAACTAAATGTTATTAATTTATGAGCTTTCTCGTATAATCTTATTTTCCAAAATGCATTTTTACAACAAAACTTGAAAAATACATTCTCTTTTATTAATGATAATAAATCTTCTATTTTTGAAATAAAGTATCCATTAAGAATGGTTTCTTTATTCAATATTGTGAATTTTATTACCATTCACACTTTTTATCTTTTTTTTCAATCTTACTTGGTATTATGAATTTTAATTCCAAAAGTTTTGAATTTTCTTTTCAAACTCAATCCCATCTTTTGAAGTATAAATAATTGATTTTATTCTAATGACTTTGTTAAGATTTCTTAAAGTTATGTTAACAATCATTTTAGATTTATTTATTTTTGAATTTAAAGGATTTTTTGAGCTTATTATTTTTAATGATTTTTGACACGTGTTAAGACTTTATCTTCCTGAATTTCATCAAGAAAATAGTTGTGTTTTTTATATATAATAAAATATTTTCTAAATAAAGTTTGTATTATTAATTTGTGTCCATCTTATAAAGTTTTTTTGTTTTTTACGTCTTTGCGTAAAATTTGGGCTTGATACAATTAAAACTTTTCTTATTTTTGATACATAAATGGTTTCACCATATAGTATTCTTATACTTATTTTATCTAAATATTGTATAAAATGTTAATATAAATTTAAAAAATTATTTCCTATTAATAAATCAACTTCTATTTCTTGTGGATATATTATATGAATATGAAATTTCTCTCCTGTTATCATTATATCTGTATCTTTTAAGACTTTATTAAGATTAATTGAAGTACTATTAACAATTTTTAAAATTAAATCTTTTGGTGCTTGTTTTGAGAGTTCTTTTGGGAATACATATTTACTAGTTACACACATGGTAACTCATGTATTTACATATGCATATAAATGATAATTTGTATAACCTTTAAATTTTAATCCTACCTTAATATAAGTATCTTTTGTATTTGTAATACTATATAAACCATTCATCTTCTAATAAAGAGTATTTATTTTCTTAACACTCATATTCTAAGTCAACTATTTTCTCTTCATCTTCTTCTAATAGATAAATGCTACAAGTATCATCTATATACAATTCCTTTATTGGTTATAATTTCATCTTAAAAGCATTTTCTAAGATTTTTGCTTTCTATTAAAATTTATTTTTATGTTGAAGCTTATTAGGGCATTCATTAGTGTAATATCCTTCCTCATTGCATATCCAACATCTACTTTTCTTTTTCCTTGATAAATAATCATTTTTGTTTTCGGATGACATATACATTTTTCTCCTAAAATATATTTTGTATAAAATTCTTTTTATTCCTTCTCTTATTTTTTGAAAGTCCTATTTTCTAAATTTATATCTTTTGAATGTTTTGTATTTTTTATATTTTTATACTTTTACTTGTAAGATTTTATATTATATTCATATTTTTTCTAGCATTCTAAAATCTCTTATTTCATAAAACATTTTATTATTTTCTCTTATTTGTTTATATTCTTGTCTTTCTTGACATTTAATGATTATCTAATTTTTAAGAATTCGTATTCTCTTAATTAAGGTATCTGTTATAGTTTCTCTATTTCTTTTATTTCATTCTTTTGATATGATTTTATATAAGTTCTAGGTAATTTATAAAAAGACATTTCATTATAAGTTTCTTGCATGGAGTGAGGTAACTTATAATACATTTCATATTAACAAATAAAAAAATCTATATAACACATGTTATATATTTTCATAGTTGTTAAATGTCATTTGGCTTTCTCAATTTTATTTTCATTAGATTCAGTGATATGTCTTTCTTTATCTTGTCCGATAAAATTCTTATATATTTTATTTATTACAATATCTAAATTTCTTTACTTATAGGAGTATTCCACTACATCTATAAATATTGTTGTTATGTTAAATTTGTAAACCAAAATTTAACATTTTTTGTCATTTTGTGAGCTATTAAAACTCTATAAGTTGAAGGGTTTGATTGTGTATTTGGAGAGGTTTGTATAATTATACTCATACCACTAGACTTTTTATCTAATTTTTTTGTCATATCTCTTATACAGTCTAAATCTAAAAGAACATATCTATAATTTTCATGAAGTTTGTATTCTGGTGGGATACTACTTTTAGTTTCCTAATGTAATTCTTCTTCTATTTTAGATTGTTGTTTTCTTCTATAAGGAAAGTCAAGTTCTTTTTTCATTTGGCTATTTATTTCTTCGTTATAAAGGTCATGTGTTCCTTCTTAATAAAGAACCGATAATAAAATTAATTTCATATAAGTTTTTAAGATCATATTTTTTAATTTAGAATTAATTTCATTGATTATTGTCATATCCTTTTTCTCTTTATTTGTACAAAAAATTTCATCATAATATTTTACTAATTCTTCATCTATTAAGGTTAATAAAATGACGACTTTTCTATGTCCATATTCTCAAGGTTTATAAATTATTTTTCTAATTCTTTTCTATATTACATTAAATTGAGATTTTTACGTCTTCTTTATCTTTAAGTTTTTCTTCATTATTTCTTTTCTCACTCCTAGGTATCAGTGCTTCTATCTACTAAGTAGTTTTTCTTTTAATCTTACAAATAGATCAAAATTGTAACCTATGATTTTATTATCCCTAGGTATGTTACTTATATTCCTTTTTAATTCTGTAAATTTTTTATGTATATCTTGTTGTAATTTTTTATTATAACCATATTCTTTTATTTCTTTTTGGAGTTCTTTTTGTGTTTTATTAATGTCTTCTAGGGACTTGATGTTTGATTCTTGTACTATATCTAGTTCTTCTACTAAAAGAATTGAAGCTTTCATTATTGTTATTTAGTTTTTTTGTATGCCTCTTAGGCTTTCATTAAAATCTAATTTTATATTATGTAGTTTATTTTTTAACATTATTAGAATAACAATGATATTATTTTCTTCCTAATATTACGTTGTGGACTAATGCTTTCATTATTTTAACTTCTTGTTTTAGATGTGTAATCTCTTTTTTTTTGTTAGAGGTTTCTTCTTCATGTTTTATAAATGTAAACCTTAATACATTAATTTCATTCTTCTATTTCTACTTTTATTATTTGTTCAGTTTGTTTATTTGTATGAATTTATTTTGTCTATATGTTAAACTATTATAATTATTTGTTAATAAATATACTACTATATAATGTATTGAAAATATATATTTGTGATATTTTATGATATTTTTTCAAAACTTGAGGGATATTATTAATATTATCCCTATTTCATTATATTTTTATCAAAATTATAATAGTAATACTCTTTTTTTTTTACACAAGGAATACTCTTATATTGCTAAACATGTTCTTTGATTTGTCAAAATCATAAAGAAGGATCTAGTTAGGCTCACCTGATAAGGAGGATTTCTTTTTATGTAAAAATTGCACTAATGACTTAAGGATATGTCTGTTATTCATCTATATTACTCATTTTTTTATTGTTTCAAATTTGATTGGGTGTGAATGGTTACGTCGCATTTATAAAAGAAATATTTTGATTTCTTAGCTTTTAAATTAAACACTTTAATCCTATAAATTTAAAAACATTCCAAATATAATTAAAGAATTATGAAAGTACACATTTTTAAAAATTATAAAACTAAATCGTTCTAATTGATAACTATAAAATTAACACTTATTTATCCTAACACTAACACCCTTCTCCAAAAATAATAAAAACTCGAAGACAATTCCAATGCTGTGCATCACGTTTGATTTTGAAGTTTAAAACTGGACAGTAAGAGAGGAGAACCGCCATTAATGAACTGAAGCTTTCCCCGCATCATAACTTTTTAAGCATCAGTAAACTATTTCATGCAAAAGTTTGAGATTAATGTCCCTTGTGTTTTCATAAAGACATTGGTTGTGATAGTGCTCTAGAGTATTCATAAGAATCAGGAATGTTTTATATTTGTTCTCATGTAATGTATATTATTCTAGTATTTCTAATGTTCATAACATATTACATACACAAGCACGACCAGTAGGCAGATCGTCTAGTAACAGCGAAGGGATTTTATTTGATTTCAGAAAACTGAGGTTTAGCAACCATCCTACTACATTTCTGCCGTAAATGGACACCGATACATAAAAAGGGGCCGTCCACTTAACAAAATCTCATCTTCTCGGCCGTTACAACAGCCATATAAAACTCATAGAAGAATTAGTGTTCCCGTTAACATCTTTCTTCGGTTTCTTGGGTTAAAGAATGATCTGTTGATATGTATATGCAACCTGAATCAGAAAACTATTTACAATCAAAACTGCTATAGTGAGCATATAGTTATTCATCTTGGACGATTATGAATCTCTTTACCAAGAAGTTGAGATACCAATGCCAGACCACCTGTCGATCCATTCTCATTTAATAGACTATATAGGGAATTTAGTTCGTCTATGTTAGCCTTCTTAAATAGGCTTGTAAGTGTTGCCTCTATCCCGGGGGTCAATCGATGAATCTGTGAGGCTCCTTGTTTGCTTCTTTCTTCAGATGCATCTTGAGAACTTCCTCTAGGATCATTTGATCGTAAAGTATGTGGAATCTGCACTTGAGGACGAGAATAGGGTCGAGAGTCCCAGTACTCAGAAGATACTCGATTTTGATCCATAGCCTCTATGGCCTGATTTAAAAAAAAGAGAAAAAAGTATCTTAGGTTCAAGAGCATTTCAATACCGAGTGTCAGAAATAATATTACGAAGCTATTGTTAATGCAAGCAAGTACCGATAGACTACGTACCTGAACAATGGCTGGTGAAGTAAACCCAAACATTTCAAAGCCATCCAGACTCCCAGGAGGTTGTAAAGGAGGAAGGTTAGGTCTTCCCAATTTATGCTTCCTTGAGATCTCTATATTGACCCTTTCCCTCACCATTTCCCAGCACCTACTAGCAGAACTGTGGACGAAGACCTCCATTGGACATTGCTCTAAGGAAACCTGAAAGAGGAGACAAGGGAAAACAGTGAATAAAAAGGAAAGACATCTTATAAAGATCAATAATGAGCGCTAAAAAGAGCACCTCCTTTCTATGAACAGTGTCAGTTATCTATTCAACCTAGCATTGACGTTTAAGGGAGAAATGAAGCAATCATTCAAACAGAAAGGTACAAAGGCAGAGGAATGAAATTGTGAGTATTCAGGTTAAATGAGGCCTAGATTCCATGAAAGGATGCTTGACATAATACAGATCCATTATGAAAATGAGGTAACAATTTAACACCAATTATAACTGCACAAATACACTTCAAATAATGAATAATTTTAAAATAACACACCATTTGAAAAATTCCAACATACCATGAACAGTGGTCCAGCTTTTCCTGCATCAAGTACTTCTGAGACATAATAGCAAGTATTTGTTGGATCAAGAACACTCATGTACCGAACCCGGCTTCTAAATCCTGGATGAAGAAAAATAAATAAGAAAATGCAAATATAGTTATTGGCCTATCTATATCTATTTTTTTCGATTGCGTGAAGTTTGCATGCGGTACCTTTAGGGAAAATAGCTTCGCTATTACACCACAAGTTTCCACAAAGCACAACTCCAAATTCCAGAGGCTCAACCATGCAGTTGATACGCCGCACTACTTTTGCTATCCGAGGACCCTTCTGGCGATAACACCTGTCAGTATGATTTTGGGTGGATGATGTGTTTTCAGTTGAACTTCTGGAATGTTCAGCAGAATTTGTAATTTTACTGCCACTAGGCTGTGGATGCTGTGAATCCATCTCTATAATGGTGACATCTTGGACTCTTTTGCTGCTACCAGTTGAGAGGGATTTTATTTCTCTACCACATTCTGACACATGTGAACTCACATGGAAAGGAATATTTCGTGCTTTTGAACCTACTTCCCCACAATGTTTGTGGGGTTCTTCTTTCATATGGACAGGATAAGTAGATCCACCATCAGGTAATGAGCAGCTACCTTTTTCACCCATCACTTTCACAATAGTTACTGGTGTAGTCGAGAGAGGATCTTTATTATGACTACTTAAGCTTAGTTTGTTATCAGGAACGACCAGCCTCTCAGAAAGTTCTGAATGCTTGGTTTCAGAAGCCTCCTTAGATCTTGCTGAAACTGGCTTCTTTAGCTCATCGTCTTCGTCGTCACTGAGATATATAACATTATCAGGATCCATAGCTGAATTCTTCTTCAACACAGCTTCACCTCCAACAGAGTTCATCACTGATGATGCATTTCCTTCAGACAAATGACAAACAGACGCTGAGGTTCTTGAATTGAGAGTCCCAAGGACACGTTCTCTCTTAGGCTGCGGACAATTATTTGTCAAATGAATTTCAGATGCAGAACTATCTGATGTAGATGATTCCTTTTTGGCTGTTAAAGGCAATGCAGCTTCCAAAGATTTACTCTCTAGTGAAAATGTCTGTCCAAAAATCACCGTTGAGGTTACAGGGCTCTCTTTAGAATATTCTATTACTACTGCTTTCTTAAGGGAATCTAGCAAAGATTTTGAATCCATTTCTTCATGCACAGCTCCCTCAGAAGAATGGGAAAAGTTGTCATCCTGCAAACTTTCTTTCATTATATAAGAGCTCAAGGCCAGTCCAAGATCAAGCCTAGCCCATCGGTATATTGCACTCAATTTTCCCTCCAAAGCTTCAACTAAGATCTCTAACTCGGTAATATCATAGCGAAATAGAAAAAATTTATCACCCCAAGCACAGGGACATAACTGCTTTGCATGATTCAAGCATGCAAATTTATCTGGGGAACAATAACAGCCCGCTGCAGATAGATGCAGATCATAAAAGCAAACACAGCATTCCCTCTCACTGGTAGCATCAAAATCAGTCTCCATCTTCATTGCCTGAGAGCTGCAGAGAAATTCCCTTCTCATACGTTCCATCTCAACTCGTGACTAGACAACCAAAGATAGAAGTAAGAAATAGATATATGTAGTGTCATTGAAAGAAAAATTAAAAATAAGTAGCACAACTCATTCGAAATAAATTTAATTCAAATCTTGAAACTCTGTTTTTCCAAAATTCATTTTAAGTGGATTACTGGACACTTTCCACATCAGTTCAATAATTTAGATCCCAAACTAAACACCTCTACAATGGACTTTCCTCCCCAACTTAAAAAGAATTAGTAAAAAAACCTATTTTGGAAGTGCAAATCTAATAAGCACAAAATCCAAGAAATCAGATAGCAATACCACCACCTCCCCATTGTGCAGACAAAGATTCAATATAATTCTGAATACTTAATAAGTCCCAAACTGTATTAAACAACCATACAAATCAACAGAAAAAAAGCAGCATTTACCTTCAGCGCTTTAGCTAATATCCCATCCTTTCCACACACATCTTTCCATTTTAAGTTATCCAAAGTGTTCTTCTTTAGTAAATTCAGTTCCCAATGTGCTCTCACTGCTTCCCTGGCTGCACCAAGCAATAGTTTATCATGGGAAATTGAAGTCTTCCGTCCCTGTTCACAGTATAAATTTATTGCAATCTGCCCATGAGGCAACCAGTCAATAGGAGCAACATTAACTGCCTCTGCACAATTGAAACCACAGTTGAATCCTGAATGGTAAGCACGAGGGAAAGTTAGAACAAATTCTCCAGGATTCTGAACACATCGATATACAGGGACTCCCTCAGACTTCAGTATGGATGGAGAAAGTTGCGTAACCTGCATCAAAAAGAAAATCACCATACAGAGTTTGAAAGCGGTATACAGCATATAGACATTGGCCAACTTTAAGATTATAAAAAGAAAAAAAAAATCATAACCATTAAATTATTTAAATTACAAGTCCATGAAAAAGATTACATATATATATATATATATATAAGAGAGGAAAAAAAGAACTTCTTGTAGCAATTAAACTATTATTAACTCTACACTTTTACCAATTCCACTTGATGAACCACCTTTCATCATAATGGTTACCCCCACCATGAGCAAGAGTCAACTTCACTCTTAATTAAATTTGACATTTAGAAAAACGGATATTAGGTCATCAGATTTGCAAAAGGGTTCGAAAACAGGCAGTACTTCGTGGCAGTAAACATGAACAATTTTTTATCTAAAGATAAAAGAGCTATTAAAGTGAAATAAGAGAGACAGATACTCACAAAAAGCCACAACATAAGACAAACAAACACACTATGCAGCAAGCGCATATACTTAACAATATTGCGCAGGTGCAAAAAATCAAAGTATTGGTACCTTTGGAGTACCCCTCTTCTTGTTTTGATACCCTTTTTAATCCCTATTCTCAATTGGGACACATCAAATATCCCTCTTTAAGTTACTGGTACCATTTTGATCAATTTCAACATTAACTGATACTTCTAAGGTATCCCAATTTCTTGAGATTATTGTTGAATTTAACAAAATGGATACCAATAACCTAAATAGGAATATTTGATGTATCCCAATTGAGAATAGGGATCAAAAATAGTATCAAAACAAGAATATGGGTAATCCAAATGTACCAACCCCCTAAAATCATATGTCAAGATTCATGATTTCAAAAGACTCATTTACTCACCAGCTTATGAAGCAAATCAGGTTGTTCTTCAAAAAGGTCAGGCAAATACTTTCTCATGGCCTCTTCTAGTTTGCAGGCATCACTGCCTGGGACACCATACCACAACTTTGGAGAACCCCAATGCAGATAATTCAAAGAGTATAAGTGGTGATCTTCAACATGCTGCTCACAGAAACAATAAACAAAAAGAAAAAAGAGTTATACATGAGCTACAGCCTAATCCAACAATTTATATGGTTTCTAGTGAAGGTACAAGTGGATGGATGAACAAATCTTCATGCATAAATAATTCTCTGGATGAATTAAAATTTATAAATGGAAGTTGGGATTTCAAGATCAACTGATTACTGGCTCACTTGTCACCTGATTTACATGTGTCACTAACCAATAAAATTAGAATATAACAAGAAATCTAAGGAACCAGAATAGTTGCTGGATGTGGTTATATAAAATAAATTCTATACATGCTTTCACCCTTCATTCGATAATGACACAATTTAGCTCAAGGAGATGTTCAACATCTAATTATTTATATTTTATACCAAAGAAATTTGCATGAATGCTGAAAGCTCAAGTGCATGCACACACACACAGGTATAATTATCGTTGGTAACTAGCGATGCTAATGGAATGCAGCTATCAAGAGCAATAATTAATCTTACCCAACAAAATGAAGAAAAACACATGCCTATGTACAACCAAGGAACCAAAACTCCAGATATATCGCTGCTTTCATAAGAGAGGACGGATCCATGAAGCCTGGGAAAGTTGTTCAAGTTCCAGCCTGATTTGATATAGTGTTCTACTGAAGTAGAATGATTTCGATAGGATTTTTTTGGAAAACCACTTCCAAAAACACCAGTTTGCAAATCAGCCCCATACAGCACCTAGAAAACAAAAAGGGAATTACAGTTAGATGCTTTAATTGACGGCTTTTACATGAGAGATTAAGGGTGCAACATAAACTAAAAGAAAGAGGAAAAGCAAACTGCAAAGTTTAGTACAATATTTCCCAAAACTTATACCTCAATTGTTGGCTTTTACATAAGAGATTAAGGGTGCAGCATAAACTAAAAGAAAGAGGAAAGGCTAACTGCAAAGTTCAGTACAATATTTCCCAAAACTTATACCTCAATTTCTTCGGAAGGTTTCTCTACCATCCGCCAATATTCACCCTCAATATTTTCAAGAGACGGTTCCCAGTGCTCTTTAAGTGTAGCAAAGTATTGGGCTTTGAAATCATCTGCGTATTTTTGAAATGTTTCTAGAGTAAACTCAGGACCAGGTTCAAACCCAAATGTCTCTGCATCCTGGAACCCACCATCCCCTGATCCTCTTTTGCCAGTCAAGCAATCATCCCCTGTACGGCTATATCTCCTTCTTTTCTTCCTCATTTGATTATGCAGTACTGCCATTTTTCTCAATGAATCTCTATTTTGAAGTTTGTCAACTCTTTGGACACGAGTAGCAAATTTTGAACTCTCCCAAATTCCTTTCTCCTTAAGAGGGCAGGGAGGTTTCCAAGATGGTGGAGGAACAATGCGGCAGATCCCATAGGATTCAGCAATAGGACGTATTTTAGCGATATATTTCAAAGTGTCTTCAAAATCCTGGAAGAAGAAAATCACAGACTACTTAATCGATCTGAAATCACTAAGCATAAGCTCTATATTTTACAAGTAACAGGGCAGGGCAAGGAACAATAACTCAAGTCTAAACAGACAATACAAACCTCTTCAGATGGGTAGAACACAGGAGCATCCTGAATGTTGGGTCTTCGAGCATCCTCCGGACGCCATGTTGCAGCTACCTGTTGCAAAACTTCGATCATTATTCTTGTGATAGAGCCTTAACGTTTAATAACTAAAACATATTTATATCAGGCTCAACGACTCTGAAATCATTGTCATTACAAGCCTGCTAGCTCTTGCAGAACAGTAAGAAATTATGATCCCTTCAGTAATTCAATATACAGCAACAAATCAACAATACATAACATATTATAAGTGGTTTGGAAAAATTATAATCACTCCTAGTAAAGTTCCAAAATTTTCAAGGCTAGAAAGAGCCATAGAACAGAATCAGATTATGTTAAAGCTATAAGAATTTATCATATAAATCCAAAAACTAACCTTTTGACAATTATCACATGCAGGACATCCTCGGATAACACCCCTGGGAAGACGATGCCTCACTTGAAAGTTCTGCAACAACAATGGACATATGAGAAAAATCTGGAAGCATAATGCTCGCATGATGGAGATCTTAGATGACATATGCACAATGCATACATACAAAATGAACAAGGACCGACCTGATTAAGCCGTTCAGAACCAGACTCGTCTTCTGAACTGTAATCATATTGCCCATAGCTTCTAGATGGTCTATGCCGAAGGGACCTCTTAATCTTTCCAGCATCATTGAGATTGCTCTTAGTTTCTACTCGAACTGATTGCAATTCAGAACCACCTCCAGGAGCTGAACAGTCAAAAATGCTTTTGCTCATTTGTTTCTCTGTATCATTTACCCTATTTAGTGTGAAAGATGTAAATGACTCAAAACCTGGTGGTACTGGTGGGAATTCGTCATTATCTTCTTTGATACAAACTCTCATGAGTTCCGTCCCCATTGTATAATGAATTTACAAAAATCAATGGGAATACTTAAAATGTTTCTATATGTACTGTGGTCAATCAAGGCACAACTGTTGTAGAGTAACTGCTTCTCCCAGGGTTTATGAACCTCACTGGATTAAAATATGTAACTACCAAGTAAAAGAAGCTGAATCATCTTCATCAACCTTCCAGCTCCAACACTTTAATTTGAACGGTCAAAACTCTGAGAAGCACATTTGGTATCCCCAATATTTTCGAACGAAAAAATTTATCTGCAAAAGGAAAATTTAAGGACGTAGTATAGTAACCCAGAAAATACAAAGCTGTCGAGATTAGCAGAAAACAATGTGCAGTAAAGAGAATTCAAAATGTTTATACTCTAGTCTCTATTTCAGCAAACTTAGCGTTTTAAATCTTGTTAGGCATGAGAATAACTATTAGTCATTTGTTTTCCAAAGATGTTGCTTCTATACTCTACCATATACTTCTAACACGCTTATTTATTCAATAAAATGTGCACTAGCATCTGCAACGCATTTATATAGAAAATCTGGTTTTATGGATAAGTGTTCATATTATATTAAATGAGACCTAAATCCTCATTAGACAAAGAGAAAACATAACTAAATAAAACTACATAAGATATTAGATTAAACAAAGGATGAAAAGATGAAGGGTCGTCTAAATCCGTTACCTTTAATGAAAGTGAACTTTAAACCCATACCTATCAGGTGTGATAGCACAAATCAACTATCTTTACAAAAAGAATCACAAAAATCCATTTATAAAGATAATGGACTTGTACTTTCCCACCTTTTGCAAATGTAATGAACTTCTTTTAAGAAATCCATTTATAAAGATAATAGACTTATATTTTCCCACTTTTTGGACTTGTAATGAGCTTCTGTCACACCTAATAAGTACGGGATTAAAGTATACTTTCATTAAAAGTAATAGACTTGGGCTACCCTTCTTCCTTAAAACAAATGGGTACACGATCAAAAGCATCAGACATTATAGTTTGCAGCTAAACACAAGAATCAGTTTGCACATCACAATTTCATCCTGGAAATATGATCGAGTTCTTAAGGTGTGCCATGAATGTTCAATTCAAAACCCAGAAAATATCTTCAATAGCAAAGGCATGAAGTATTGTCACCAAAAAAAAAACGTACATTTTCATCATCAACATCAAATAAAATCATCATCTCACTCAATTAAAAATATCAAACTCAATTAAAAATCTTTGAATTTAATTTATTACAGGGATCAAAGAATGCCTTAAATCTGATGTTTGATTAACCAAAAAAATTACAGAAAGGACAAAATTAATAAAGTAAAATTACATTAATTTTATGAATATCTGGGCTTACAAATTCTTGATCCAGAGTCTGAAACTTCCATTAAACTAAACCCAGCCCAGAATTCCATTCATTGCTCCAACAAACCCAAATTCAATGAAGTTAACTAAAAAAATTAGCACAAGTTTTTTTTTTAATAACCTTAGACTCTTAATATTTATATAAATCTCAGATTTGACAATTATATCTTACAAAAATAAAAAATAAATAAAAAAAAATTGAATCAGAATAAGCAGATCCAACCTAACTAGATGTACCAGAACAGAAGGCACATAAACAGAAATAACTATCGCTACAGAAGAACAGGTTCAATAGGGTTACCCATAGAAACACAAATATGACAATCATAACCCACCTTACAATCTAAAACAAAATCATCAGGAAGCTAAAGAAATTTACCCCCAATTAATTATTAATTAAAGGCTTGCTTGGATTGCTATGGCGCAGAATTCACGGGTAGACAAGGGTATATTTGGGAGAGAAATTTAATATATACTGAAATGAATAGATCTAATGTAATTCTCGTCCTGAATTGCAATAGCTCCAGAAACCCTAAACCAAATAACAATTTTTATGTAAATCAATTCATTAAAGCTAAAATAATAAGGCAATACCAGTGGCGGTTATTTTTTGTTTTTCTAGGTACGAAATAAATACTGCAAAAAAAAAAAAAAAATTCATTTACTATATAATTCCGTGTTGAGTGTTCAGAATCGGACAGTTAATTATAAATTGGTTGGTAATTTTTATTATTTTAAATAATAATTATTTTACTTAATTAGTTATAATTCTAATATTATTTATCAAATGGAATTATATTAATACAATAACGAGAAATTATAATTATAATTATAATTATGCAACGGTGTAGTATAATAAAATTTAATTTTTCATTTATGTTTTATAAATATACGTATATTTTGATTTTGATGATAAATAATTTAGATAAATAATTTAGATAAATTATAATTATTTAAAGATATAGATGTTAATAAATATAAAAACTTAAATTAATAAATAATTTTTTAAATTAAGAAAAAATATTTAATTATAACTAAAAATATATATTTATTTAATTAAAAATTATAATTATTTTATATAAATTATTTAAAGATATAGGTATTAATAAATATAAAAATTTAAATTAATGAATTTTTTAAATTAAAAAAAAATTATTTAATTATAGCTAAAAATACATATTTGTTTAATTAAAAATCATAATCATTTTATAAAATTATTTATATTAAAAACGATAACTAATAATTAATAAAAAATAAATAATATGATTAATATAAAATATATTATTAAAATAATAAAAAAAAGCTAATATATCACTAAATTTATTTTAATATAAACACATCACTTGTACTTTTTATACAGATGTCATTTATCTTAAAATAAAAGTAATAAAAAGGCATCATGTTAACTTGTTTTTCAAAAAATAATAACTAATATATATTCATATTTATATATTTATAAATACAATATTCAAATGATTGGAATGGTTTATTATATTTCGTTATCTTATTACACCTTAATTATTAAAATTTTAAAAAAAAATATATTCTTTACAAATATTAACAACATATATAATAATATAATAAATTATAATCATTAATTCTATTCCATTTAAAATTTTGTTTGTTTTTAATTTTTTTTATTATGTAGAATAAAACAAAAGGCCAGCTTTGCAAACCTCTTTGTAAAACAGGTGGAAGCAAATTCTGGACGGTAATTGATTGACTTTTATAATATTATTATTTTAATATTTATTATTTTTAAAGTTTTTAATAACACCTTAAAAGTATTTATATTTTTAAAAAAATCATTTTATCAAACAATAATTTTATGAAAAAAATAAAGAATAACTCACTACTTTAACTTTTTATTAATTTTATTTTTCTCTTATTCATCTTTTTTTCTACTTTTTCTGTCTTCTCTCCTTCTCATATATATAGTTTTAATTTTTTATTTAATCTTAAATTTTAAATTATTAAACTCTAAATCAAGGAGAGAGAAAAACAATTTTAAAATATTAAAATATCCTTTAATTTTTTGTATCCATATTTCAATTTTGGAAATGGTTACGTTTTAAACCATTTAGATACTTCTAAAGGAATCACTTAAGAACTTGCCCAATAATATATAACTAATAATGCATTAATTTTAAATTAAGTTTAAAAATATATTTATATATTTTTAAAATTATAATTTAAATAAATTATTATTTGATATGACAGTAAAAATCTATTATTTTTTGTATAAGAATATCAAAGTTTATTTGTTAATTTTATACCAAATTTTAAAGGGGTAAAATTAATATTCTTAAATTTATTTTTTTAAAGATAACAGTAGATATTTAAATAATTATGTTTTGTTGAAAATTGTATTATACTTCATCTTTAAACAATAAATGATGTTAGTAATTTTTTAATATTTATTTATTTATTTATTATTTTAAATTATAAATTATTAACTTAAAAAATATTTATAGATTATTTATAAATTAACGGTTATTATTTTATTCCTATGGTTTTTAATGCTTACCAAGATGAATTAATTTAACTTTTTCCTTATTTACTTTTTTTTTGTCTATTTATGCCTTCCATTGACAGTTTATCATTTTCTTTTATTTTTTTTATTTTAATATAAATTTAATTTCTCTTTATACGTTGGATCTTTAAAAATAGTTATAATTTATTTTTTAATTTACAATTACATAGTATAAAATAGTGTTTCATTTATTAATATCATGAAGATACTAATGAGAAAAAAGATGGTAATCAAAATTGTTTGTTATATGGTTCTAATTTGTATATTTTGAATTTTATTTTACAATAATCTAATAAATAGAGGACAATTAAAAAAATAAGTAATGAATATAAAATTATTAATGATATCATTTACTATGTAAATAAAAAATAAAATTTGTGATTACGTTATTTTACATAATTTTTCAAAGTAATTTTTTTTATCAAAGATAAATAATTTATAATTTAAAACAATATGTTAAAAAATTAATATTAAAATTTTTACTAATATTATTCCTCTTAAGAACATGAATTATAGTATAATTATGAATAAAAAATATTTATTGTATATTATTTTTAAAAAAATATTAATTTTATCCCTTAAAATTTTGGATTAAAATTATAAAATAAACTTAATATCAAGCAAAGCTACTTCTTTTTGGTGTATATTTTTCTTAAAAAAATGGCAACTCTTACTACCTTTTATCCTTTTATATGTTTATTACGTTCTTTTCTACTGAATGAAAAAAAAAAGCTTAGCCTTTGAAGGGTAACTTAGGTAAAACTATCAGGCTAATACAAATTAAATATTTTTTAAATAATATTTACATTTGGGTTCAATCTCACTTTTTATAATGTCTATAGCAAAATTATATATCATTTTATTATAAAGTTAATGCAAATCAAACTTAATATGAAACTTGATTTTTCCTTTTTCTATTAAGGATTGGTTTTGACTTTAAAATATGGTCAGAAATTAATTAATGAGATATTTAGGATATTATCTATATGTAGTTGAGATCGAGGGGTATAATTGGATTTTATTTTTGGTCGCCTTTGGAATTGCGTGTGGAATATGGGTGAGGGAATTAAAATACGGAAAGATTAAAGAGAGAAGTTTGACCGAAGCAAATAAAGATTATAAAAATAAAAATAAAAAAGTGAAGGAGTGAAAAAGGATAGATGAAATGTATACGTCTATAATGTTATGACAATCTTGATGATAATATTGATGAAAATTTAATTTTATAAATTTATTAATAAAATATCAATAATATTGAGAGTTAATTTATTTTAAAAAATATATCTTATCATTAAATATTTTTATTTAATTATAATTTTAATGATTTATTTAAATTAAAAAATATTTTATACTTATTATTATAATGTTTTTATTTTAACAAGAAAACATATTATACTATAAATATTTACACAATTATATCTTTTTAATTATTAATTTAAATAATTATTTTAATCTTTTAATCAAATATTTTATAATATTTTAATTTATTAGTAAAAATAAAAATTACATATACTTATATTTATATGTATTGTTGATATCGATTTTTATAACACCAATGATTGGATGTGCATTTGACTTGAGAATAGAAATATGATGGTAAGACCTTGGACCACTACGAGGTGCACCAACCTTTGGACCTCGATGTTTAAATAAGTTCGAATAATGAAAAGAATGAGGAGACTAGTATCTATTATTATGATATAAAGATATATTTAAGGAGACAACATATATCTCAACGTTTGTAATTATGAAAAGTTATCTCTAATTATTTGAAATTAAGAAGTTATGTTCAAGGGTGAGCACTAATGAATATTATAGGAGAAAATATATATTTTGATGACACTTATCCTATGTCAGAGTTTTATCTACTTAATTATCTTATAGTTTGAAAAGTTTGAATGTAAGTCATTTATCTTGTTAGATATTTATCTTATATTAGTACTTTTCTATTGACTCAACGCTAATTGAGTTAGCCTGTAAATTGTTTGCTAATTAGAACCTCTTAACACATGATAGGAAACATTTTACATCCAACATCAGTTCCTAAATTTGCTAAGTTTGGATATATGGACTAGAAGGTTTATTTTGATAGTCTATCATCACATGGGTTCACGACTTTTTAAACCTCATTATGGTGTTAAGTTCACTCTTACATGACCATTACTTGCCAATATAACGAATGTCTTGTTTTTTTAGCACACAAAATGTACGCTATAATATCTTTTTGTCAGTGGTTTTTACAGATTCTTAATCGGATTTCCGATGGAGTTATATCGACGTTAAAATCACTACTCAATGGGTTCACTTTTTCATTTTTAATAGAGGACAATGATTCAAATGTATGGACTTTTAAACCCACGGGATAACTAATAGCCTAGAACCCTTGGATGGGTTCCTTAATAGGTGGATGAGATCATTTCTTATCCTCTATATAAAGAGAGCTCCTCCTCTCACCTTTAAAAAGAGAGAAAATTAGTGAATTTGACATTGATAAATCTTTATTTTTTTCAACCTTTTTCCATTTATTTATTTTCTTAACATTTTTTAAAAATTGTAGGATTTTTATTTTCTTCCTATCCAAACACCTTATATCCCACAACACTTATACTCATCCTTTCCTATATAGATAGTGATGAAAGATGGGATGATTAATGAACGAGATCGAACTTGGTCATCTTAAGAACAGGCGAGCATAGATTAGGATTGGTCACATGAGGTGGTCGTCGAATAAAGGACCAATGAGGGAGTAAAGGACTAATGTTTGACTGGTTATAGTGTGTCTGGGTATGGTAGATTCAATGTTTGGCTATGTGGTAGATAAGGTATGGGAAGTGAAGTGGTTAAGAATGTTTAAAAGTTTTTCCATTAAAGCAAATCATTGTATAGGAGTTTCTTTAAGGAACATAAGCACATAAGTTATTTTAAATTTTAAAAAATATATATACTTTAATTATTAATTTTTAAAAGACATTCTATAAGTTTTTTATTTATTTTTAAGATGCCTCTAAATTTATTTAGATTAATTATTTATATGCCACCATAAATAAAAAATAAATCTATTATCAATAAAATAATTAATAGTTGTTGATTTATGAATAAAAATAAATATTTTTATATTAATAATTTTATCTGTTATAAATAATATCATGTGATTTTATATATTTAAATAGTAAATCAAATTAAAATAGTTATATTAAATTAAACTAACTTGCACTTTTAAAACAAATAAAAGATATTTAATATAATCTTTTAAAATTTAAGAAATTAAATCCCACATTTTTTAAAATTAATAAACGCATGTGCTTTACATCTGTTGTCATACTGGCCATCCTAGCTCCAAAGAGTATAAATACACACTAAATGCAAAATTTTCTAATCTTAAAACATAATCTTTTTTTATCTCTATCTTTATTTATATATATATATATACTAAATACAAAATTTGCTAATCTTAAAACATAATCTTTCTTAGTATCCAATTTAATTTTTTCACAATAAATACAAGATTATAAAACTACCTCTTACCTCCCTATCTCTCTCTATATATAGACACACTAAATACAAAATTTGCTAATATTAAAACATAATCTCTTTTCTTATATATATAATCACCTTAATTCTCTAATAAAATACAAGGAGTTATATTTGAGGCTGATGCGAATAATTGATAACCACTAAAAAAAGAGAATATATATATACCATTATTGTGTCACGTCCAAAACTACTTAAATGGATAAATTATTAATGATTGATTAAATTATAAGGTTTAGAGTTAATTAAGTCATTTTCTTTATCATCTCTCTTATAAATCTCAACCGTTATACATTAGAGTGTAAAAATTAGATAATGTAAATGCCCTTTTATCTTATTACTGTTGGAATTAGTTCGATTTATAGAAAAAAAATTAGAGATAAGTCAAAGCAATTGATGAAATATGTAGATCTCTTAAGGAGTCCAGATATATATAATCTTATACGTATAGATGTCGGTTACATAAGGTATACACATATAAGTTTGTCAAGGACATAAGAGTAAAACCAAGCATTTTTACAAACTGAGGTTAACCATCACATATCTCATACTGGTGGTCGACTCTCGAGATGCTAAAACTCCACAGAACATGTCTCTCCCACAATTGTATTTGTAGGTGTAGACATAACCTATGTTATGGCTCGAGCTACCTTCTAGACTCGGCCTATCCTCTAGGCTCGAGTCATGTTCCAGATTGATATATATGTCCAAACAATTATTATATATATTTGTCTATGTTCATTTTTTATTTTAAATAATTATATATTTTATAATTTTTATTTGAGATAATTTTATCAAATTATTTAATACTAAACTCATTATTATCGGATGTTATTGTATTTTATTTTGCAAAGCCATTATTATTAATTTTATATTTAATAATAATGAATAATGATTAAAAAACTATAATAATTTATTTTTTAGGATTCAGTTATAAAAATTCATGTAATAAAAATAATTATTAAATAATTAATCTTATTATTTATTTATTGATTTTTTTTAAATGATAATAATAAACAAAATATCTATTTTAATTATAATAATATGACGTTATCTAGGATTAGTATTATCTACATTATTAATAATACAAAATAATGTCAACAAGAACTGTATTTTAAAAAACAAAATGAATGAATAAGACTATTAACTCTAACCACAATTTATAAATCATATATTTACGAGTAAAAAATTAAAAATGACAAGATATTTATTTCTACGCATTAAGATGATAGTTAAAAATGACAAGATATGTCATCTCAATATATGGATATTTTTTTGTTTAAAAATATTTTAAGTGGAATTATATATATATATTACAATAACTAAAGCTTGTTTCTTAAAAAAAAAAGAGTGTAGTATATAATATAGAGGAAAGTTTTTACTAATATTCTTAGATTTAAAGTATATTTTTAAAGTTTATAATGCTTCAAAGATTTATAGTTTATATAATACTTTTGAACGATTAACAACGGAAGTGTTTCATCCAATGAGTTATTTTTCTTTTCCATTACTCTAATATAAAATTATAGTTAGTTATTTTATAACGTTAATTGTTATTTCTTACATATTATTATCTAAAGGAAAACTTTTAAATTTTTTTATCAAAAATATTGTTTTATTTTTATAATTTCTTTATACTTATATTCGTACTGATTTATGGCTAATTCATTTGTATCTATTTTCTTATTTATCAGTTTTATAAATGTTACAAACAAATATTTAATCATTTAAGATTCTTAATTGAATTATAATTATCATACTTGAATTAACAAGTTCATCACGATCTTTCCTTATGTTGTTCATTTTTTTTGTTACACCTTATATGTCTCAACTTTCTCAAACCTTAATACTCGCATAGTAATGGTGAAGAGTGTGAATCCGTACATAATATGCTGTCCAAATTAGACTTACTAAAAAATAAAAAACGTGACTATATTTCATTTTATTCATAATATTAATAATTATTATAGTTTTAAAATTCAACTAAGAACTTTGAATAGATTCTTAATCGTTTATAGTTTATAGATACATAGTTACTAGATGAATAATTTTTAGAATTGAGAGATTGTTATGACTGAAGTTGTGTCTTACTAATGATAAGGTTTCCTTTTATAGGATAAAGAATCCATATTTATAGTAATGAAAAATCATTGTTAACCATACTTTAATAACTCACTTATATATGTAGGTTCTACATCTTTACTCCTATTTATCGTTCTCTACTAATAGTCTTTTTTATGACGTAGATAATGATAATCTTCATATTCTCAATCTTTAATACAATGATTTTTCACTACTATAATCTTTGTTTATAGTAACGAAAAATCATTGTTTTACATATGCTTTAATAATTTACCTAACCTTTTGTTTTTGGTTTTTGAATTTAAGCATTTCATTTCCATGACATGACTTGTAGATTGAATATGTGGGTTATACATTTTTATTCCTCTTTATTGTTTCTTACCAATAGTCATTTTGATGACATAGACGATGATACATCTTCATCTTCTCGATCTTTAATGCACCAAATGCATTTGCTATCCTTATTGATTTTCTTGGCATAGAAACAAAACATCTTTCTCATTTTTTGACAAATTTTCAAGTTATTAATGTTAAGATTTACCTTAAACATACTTATTTTCTTACCATTTTCTTTAGTGAGAGTCATACTACTATAAAAAGTAATTATGACTTTACCAATTGAATAATTTACTTTGATTTCAGAAAAATTATTAATTTTCTTGAGTTCGTGATAAATTTGACCTAATATGTCCTATTAGTATATATATTTCATTTGTATTGAATTCATTTTTTAGGAGCACCTTTGATTTTGAAACATTTCTATTAGTGCTGAAAATCCCTAATTAAATAAAATAATAAGGATTAAAATAATCTTCTTTATTTCAATTCATAAGTGAACTGAAAAATATGAGATAGACAAGTTTGTCACCTATTTTGATCTTTTTCCTGAAGTTCTTTACAACATTCTTAAAATTTTCAGGAAAATAATTAATTCACTTAAATTAATTCCTAGATATAGGTTATCAATTAAACCTATATGGAAAGCTTTATAAATAAAAATTGAATAAGCTCCTTCAATAATATTTAATTTATTGTTTATCAAGACCTTTTTTCTGTGGTATAAAATTTATATCTTTAATATGTTCCTAAGTAGATTTTCGGGCTAAGTAACAGAGACTCAATCACTGTAGTTTACTTAAATTTATGTATTGGTCTTTCTTATTTTTAATGAATAATGTATTTATGAGGGATATTTTTTTGAATAACACCAATGATCTTACTATTTTTGTCTTTATGAAAGACGTTGTCCTAAATAGTAATGGTGGTCATACTATCTTTCCTAAAGTCTTCAACTTGCTTGGTAGTGAAGATTGTTGTAATGTTTAGAGTAATTTTTAACTATATCTTCTAAAAATATTAGTTTTGATACTTTGTAGTTGACATAACTGTTAATAAATGATATTTTATACATATTTTTAGATACCAATTCATTTTATATTTAAGTATATATTTTATTATTATAATGTGCTATTTTTTTTATTTATTGAAAAAAATTAATTTTTTAGATTTTTTGAAATTTTTCTAAATTTTTTATTATTTTATTTAACAGATGGATATATTTAAAATGACCCATGTATGAACTTAGAAAAAAAACAAAACGTCAACTCCATCTCTCACCAATTCACTCATATATATATTCGTGCAAGTTTTGCACCATATATCCCTTTTCGTGTATCATCAAGTTTAATACAACTTAAAAAAAACTAATTTTTTTTCAATATAAATAAAAAATTGTACTAAAATTAAGAAAAAAATTAAAAAAGATACATAAATTATAAAATTAAGTTGAGAGCAACAACTGAGAAGAAGATGATTCAAGAAATAATTATAAAAGCTGAAGATCAAATTCAAAAATAAAAATCCTAAGATGTCTTTTCTTTCTTTTATTGCCTTGATAAATATTTTTCTTAATTTATTGTTTGCTATGAATAACTAATTTTATAATTAATTGTAGGTGATTTCAAAGTCCTAGACATATATTATAATATTTAATAAGATTTGTAATAATATATTCAACCATTATTTTTATTACATATTAATTTTCAATTTTAATTACTTTATGAATTTATTTGATTATTTAAGTGTATAATTAAATAATAAAATTAATCCATTAATAATCAATTTATTTGATTGAAAATTACTTCTAATGAGAATTAATACTCAAGATAATTAAACCAAGCTAGTGTGTTTTACCTTTATCCAATTTGCTTCTTTAAATATTAATGATTTTAATATATTAAATTTATAGAATTTATTCTAGATTGTCTATTAAAAAATGTTAGATTAAGAGTTTATTTAATTTAACGAATATGTAAGAAGAGGTAGATATTTTTACATTTGTAAATTTCTCTCAATTGTTATAATCAAAGAATGGGAGAATGAGATAAGCTTTTGTTGATTTGTAATATATGCTAATAATATAGAATAATTGTATAATCGTTCTTTTATTTGAATATTTAACATAATATTTATATTTTGTTTTTATCTTTATTAATATTTAGTTGTTAGATTTAATTTTCAATTTACAAAACAAAACCCTCATTTTTAATAAATATGAGTTAGTTTTCAAAATCTTCTACGAAAAATATCCTTACTAGCTATATACTAAATAATGAAATCTTAAGTTACTCAAAGTAATATTTAAATTGACTTTTCATACAAATCTATTTTTGTCATCGTATCATCAAATTTTTAATTAAATTACTCTTATTTATTATTTATTTTATATAAAAAAATCAAAATGTAAAAATATTAGAATTTTTTATTAAAAATAAAAGAAATATTTTCTTTATTTTTATTTTTACTAAATTTGTTTATAATCTTTATTTGCTTTTTAGAGTTAAAGTGAATTGCTAGTTTTAGTTATTTATTTTTTAAATTTATTATTATTTATTTTATTTTTGGTTTAGATTTATTTTTTTTATTTCTCTATCTATCTATAGCTACTAACTTTTTTCTTAAGGTGTTGAATATCAAGACAAACATGAATACATATATAGATGCAGTTTATCCTATACACAACGGATTTCTTACACCACACTTTTAGAATCAACAAGGCAATTGGGACTATGCTAATGCTACTGGTGGAATTGAAAGCCAAAGGCTTAGGTATGATTCATATTCTAACATGTATAATGCATAATGATGGGATCATCAATACCCACACTATTTATATAGAAGTTTAGTAAAGATTTTCAACATTACACCAATTTTTTCATTTCTAATGTCACAACCAACTTCAACCACTCAAGGTAAATCTTTAGAGGATTTGATAATTATTTAGTATCTAACACTTCTCAATTCTAACAAGATACTATTAAGTTCTAACAAGTTCAGAAGTTCTTGAATTTTTTTTTTCAAACTCAATCATATTTTTTAGAGTATAAATCATATGTTTAGCTCTAATGGCTTTGTTAAGATCTCTTAGTTTTATGTTAGCAATCATTTTAGATTTATTTATTTTTATCTACAAGGTTTTCTAAGCTTACTGTTTTTAATAATTTTTTGATATCTATTAAGGCTTTATCTTCCTGGATTTTATTAAAAAAGAGTTTTTTTATCCTCTATATCTTATAAGATATTTTCTAAGTAAGGTTTTTATTACTGCTTTGTGTCTATCTCACCATGTTTTCGCTTTTTATGTTTCTTCATAAAAGTTGGATTTGATACGGTCAAAGTTTTTCTTATTTTTGACATATAAATGGTTTCAATATCTAATATTTTTAGATTTATTTTATCTAAATATTATGTAAATGTTGACATAAGTTTATAAAATTATTTCCTATTAATATATCAACTACTATTTCATATTGATAAATAGTAGAAGAGTGAAATTTCTCTTATTCTATCATTATATATGTATCTTTTAAGACTTTATTAAGATTAATTATAGTATTATCAGTAATTCTTTTAATTAAATCTTTTGGTACTTGTTTTGAGAGTTCTTCTAGGAATATACATTTACTAGCTACATATGGATATAAATGATAATTTGTGTAACCTTTAAATTTCAATAATACCTTAATATAAGTACTATTTAGATTTATAATAATATACAATCATTCATCTTTTCAAAAAGGGTATTCATATTTTGAGTTAATTATTTCCTCTTTAGTTTCTTTTAATAGATAAATACTACAAGTATCGATCATATATAACTGATTTCTCTTTTGGTTATAATTCTATCTTAAAACCTTATTCTAAGATTTTTACTTTATGTGAAATTTCCTTTTTAATTTTTTTTATGTTAAATCCTTTTAGGCATTTATTAGCATAATGTCATTCTTCATTGTAGAACCAACATCTGTATTTTGTTTTTATTTGATGGACAATAATTTTTGTTTTCTAGTGGCTTATACTTTTTTCTCCTAAAATATATTTTCTTATAAGGATCTTAATTTGTTATATTTTTTCTTATATTTTTGAAAGTCCTGTTTTCTAAATTTAATATATTTTGAATGATTTTGTATTTTTTTATATTTTTTATACTTTTGATTGTATTGTTACATTCATATTTTTCTGACATTCTAAAATATTTTATATCATAACAAATTTTCATTTCCTCTTATTTGTATATATTCATGTCTTTTTTGAAAATTATTGGTTATTCAATTTTTAAGACTTCTTATTCTTCATCCTAAAGTATTTGGCATAGTTTTCCTATTTATTTTATTTCATTCTTTTATTATAGTTTTATGTAATATTCTAGGTAATTTCTGAAAAAATATTTCCTTATAAGTTTTTTGCATAGATGATCGTAACTTATGATAATATATTTCATATTCACAAATAAATCAATCTATATAACACATATTACATATTTTCATATTTGTTAAATGTCATTTGGCTACCTTAATTTAATTTTCATTAGATTGAGTGATATGTCTACCTTTATCTTCTCAAATAAATTTGTATGAGAGCATTCCCTATATTTGTAAATGTTGTTGTTATGTTAAGTTTGTAAATCAAACTTTAACATTTTTTGTCCTTTTTTGAGCTATTGACTCTACAAGTTCAAAAGTTTAATTGTTTGGTTGGAGAAGTTTGTATGATTATACTCGTACAATTAGACCATTAATCTAAATCTTTTTTTGCTCATTCTTAGGTGTCAATGCATTTGATTTCCTAAGTGATCCTTCTTTTAATCCAACAAATGGATCAAACTTATAATCTACAATTTCATTGTTTTTAGGTATGTTATTTACATTCATTCTTAATTTTGTAAATTCTTTATGTATCTTTGTTGTAGTTTTTTATTATAACTATGTTCACTTTTTTTTTATGAGTTCTTTTTGTATCTCATTTATGACTTGTAATAACTTATATTTGATTCTTGTGCAATATCTATTTATTTTGCTAAAAGAACTAAAGCTTTCATTAGTATTATTTGATTTTTTTATATGCTTGTTAGGCTTGCATTAACATCTAATTTTACATTTTATAGTTTGTTTTTGGACATTATTGGAATAATAATACTAATATCGTTTTCTTTCTAATATTAGTTATGAACTAATGCTTTCATTACTTCAATTTCTTATTTTAGATTTATCACATCTCTTTCTTTGTTAAAAGTTTCTCCTTCAAGATCCATAAATGTAAATCTTGGTACATTATTTTTTCTTGCTACATTTTTTTTCTTCATGGTATTAAAGATTTTTTCTTAGCATTTAAGTTTCATTCTTCTAGTATTTTAAAGTCTGTTAATATTTCTGGTTTTATTATTTGCTCAATTTCTCGAAGTGTTTTATTTATCTCTATAAATTTATTATGTCCATATATTGAACTATTATGGCTATTTATTAGTGAATATCCTATTATGTAGTGTACTAAAAATAGATTATTTTTTTCTTTTATTAAATCTTTTCTTTCAACTCATAAGCTAAACTTAATACTTTATATAAATTCTTATCATCAATATTATGGAAAACTTGGGATATACTATGAACTTTAATTTATGATATCCTAGGTTTACATGAATCATTCCAAATAATATTTTTTCTATTTATTATTCTATTCTCTAGCAATGCTAATTTTATTGGTATACCAATTCATTTTCTAAAATGTATTCTTATTAATATTTAGATTCCTCCTAAATGTATGCATCCAATTTTTCTTTTATTCTTTTGAGAATTTTTTAATAGTTTATTCATAATGATTTTATTGTAAATTAATGGTATATTATACATTTTTTTGCATTTGTAATATTAATACTCATTTTTTATTACTTATTACATAATAAATTATATATTTTCTTAAAAATATTTTTCTTATTATTGAGAATAGTAAATATTTAAATGCATCTGCTTCTTTAAAATTTAATCTTATTATTTTGTGTTTCTTCAAATTTTTTTTTACTTATTATTATTTCTTATGAGAAACATATTGAGATGTCTTGTATTTCTATTTATATTATTTTTTAATTTTTTTTTCATTTTATATATATAAGGTTATTATTCAATTCCGTTAACTTTAACTTTCATTAAGTTTGGGAGGTATTTGTGATATTTTTAAAACCTTGAAGTATTTTTTATACCATTTCAAAATTTGGGGTTCTTTTGATAAATATCCATAGTATAGATATAAGACCTCAATGATAGTGTTTGTTTTTCTGGCATCTTTTGTGTTTTTTTATATATCACTTATTTATTTATTTACTCATTAATATTAGAGTGATAATATTACACATGACGACAAATGTTCAAAATTTGGAAATGCATGCAATCTTTGGAATTGATTTGTGATCTAGATTGTATGATTTTCATCCAACCATCATAAATTCAAGTTCGAATTTCAACTTATAATATTATATCTATTTAATAAAAAAATTATTATTTTTTTAAAATATATATATTAGAAGTGAGAATTGAGATAAAGACCCAACCGTAATACTCGTTTAATAAATGGGTAAAACAAGAATAACCTTGTGAATTATGCTATCCCATTGCCTTATCAAAGCACTAAAGAATTTAAAAGAGAAAGTTACACAACATATCAATTTGATTGTTCAATAATTCCTAAGTATTTGAGAAAGTTCTATAAAGAAGGTTACAACATATGATGTTCTAAAGGTCTATCTAAGATCTTATTACTTATCTATTTATACGACAAAGTTGACCAATATGGCCAAATTTCACTAGATAAGTACTAAAGCTAGACCTATCCCCCTAGAATTAGGCGTAGTCAAGTTTACTTAAACATGCGAACTGAGTACTAGCTGGTTTTCGCCGAAGACGGGCTTGTCTTAGACTGGCTATGTGAGATAAAGATGGGTAGGTATTTAACTAGCTATTATGGTTGAAGACAGGTTGGTCTCGGGCTAGGCCTTTAGGATTGTAATTGGAGGTCAATATAATCCTAAGATTCAAGGTATGCTTGTACCAAATACCTACCATAACTCTTTAGATTAGTTAAATAAGACAAAATGTAGGAAAATATGTATTAAAAAAGAAGAAGGAAAATACAACAAGTTATTTATCACATTTAGCTTCTTATATTAAAAATAGTGTCACTTAGTGTGAGTTTGCTACTTTAGTAGTATCATAATTTTATTTTAAGTACTATTTTTTACTCATATTTTCAAGTAGTACTTTAATGGTGACTACATTTAACAAAAAACATCAATTTGATGCAATTGTTCATTTTATTTAGAACTTTTCACACATATGCATTTAATAAAAGGGTTTTTTTGGTATTTTTTTACTATTTCCTCTACTAAAATATTAATAGCTTTTTTACTCGTCATTTTTTATTTTCTAAATACATGTTTTAATTCTTTTTGATTAATTTTGTACTCTCTTTAACCTCATTTCTTCATATATCACCTAAGAGTTCAATAACTTCATTTATAACTTCATATTTCCTATTGATATTCATCCAAAATTTGTACAACTTATGTAGGTTTTGTTTTAATGAACACAATTGCAACTTTTGGATTTAACTAATAGAAAATAGGATAAGAATATGTAGTATGTAGTTTGTATTAAAAAATTAGAAAAACAAAAAAAATAGTATTCTTAAAACTTATAACCTAAAAAAAAGTACTCCTTATGCTTATCTCAAACATTTTCATTATTAAAAAAAATTTGGTACCTCATGTCACTTTGAACACCTTTCAAATTGAACTACAATCATTGAGACCTATTCAGTTGGACACTGTTCAATACTATAGGGATACTGTTTTTGTTATTATAAATTTTAGGGATGTTATTTTTGTAATTTCTCAAAAAAAAAATAGATTGATCCAATACAAAAATAGTTTATATCAACAACTCAATATATAGTCATACATATTAAATTTGTAACTTATTATTGTAAGGACTATGAGTGTTAGCTATTTTTATGGACAAAATATTTATCTGTAAATTTGTTTTTAGGCCTCTTATCAAGTTTATCAAGAAAAACCAAATAAATGCTCAAGTTTCAAATAATTATACTTCAAGTATATCTTTGATAACTATGACACATAAAATTACATTTATGCATTTAATAGCACATGCTTATAAATTTTAAATTATTTTTAGTGCTAAAATATTTAGATAAGATATACACTAAATTATAGTTGAAATTTTTATCCTAAAAGATAGCATAAAATATAATTTCAAAAAACTCTTTTTTAAATATGAATCTTTATTATTAATGATTCTATTTTAAAAGAACTCTTCTTTAAATAAGAGTTTTCTTAATTAACAAGTATTACTAATTCTATTTGTAATAAAAAAAATATTTATCAATCATATAAGAGTTTTCTTAATTAATGAGTATTATTAATCTTATTTGTAATAGAAAAGATATTTATCAATTATATATAATTAAGGGTTTTAATTTTTTTTATAAATAAAACTAATTATTCATTGTTTCAATCAACCACACAAGAGTATTATTTTATTCTTCTTAATTTCTCTATCTTGTTTTACAAATATAAGATTATAATTCTTTAGGCTTCTTTATTTAGTTAATCTATCAAATATTAATGGTTATATTTGATTGATTAATAAGCCTAATTATTTTATGATATTTTGATAATATGTTCTTATGGTTTCTTCTTTATTTTTCTTCTTATTTTGTTAGATCAAATAATTATTTTTGTCATATCATAGTTTTTTGATTTGATTATTAATCTTTAAAGAAACTATTTTTATTGAACTTGTGCTTGATTTTTTTTGCTCTAGGATTTACTAGTTGATTTGATTTAAGTGACATATGTTTTGAATCATTTAGTTAGAATTATTCATTATTAAATCTGTTATAGAACACACACATGCACTTGTGTTTTTGTGCTAACCATTTTACAGTTAATTCGTGAACGTATCTGATTGGCAGGAAGCTTATTGGAACGTTGGTTTGGAAACCGCTTATGCTAATATTGGAAATTGTGAAAATATAACAGAGGCTCGTAAGTAAGGTACATTGGGGCACTACCTTATGGTGGGTAACATAAGACTGAGTTTGTACTTGAACATTTGTTTTTCATAATAGAAAGTTAGGTAGTCCGGTAGATTAGTGGTTTTCTCTTAGGTTATGGTTGTAGCCTAAGTTATTTCCACCTATAAATATTATATGTTATTCTTTTATTTCCGCACTTTATTATTACACATGATTGCGTGTCTGACTGCTTTATTTAGATTATCAAATTATAAATTGATAAAATTAAAAATAACCTATTTAATTAAGTACATATCTTATAAACTTTTAACTATTATAAGTAATATTAATATCATAAAGATAGTTAAGATAATGGTTTGGTTTGAACTTGAATAAGTCTAAATCTTTTATCATTCTTTGAATTATCAAAAGTGCCTAAAAGAAAAGTAACAATAGGAAAAAAATCTCAATTTAAACGGATTAATAAAGAAAAATAGAATATAAGAAGAATTGTTGAGCTTCTAGGTAATATAAAAATAATAGAGGTTAAAAGGAATGTAAAATGAATCATAAATATTAAAATATATATTTAAGGACTTAAAAATAACAAAAAAATGAAGCAATTAATATTATAGTAGAGAAAATAATAAAAAATAGCCCAAATGTTCTCCATTAAATACACATGTATGAAAAAATTTCAATAAAATAAAAATTGCATGAAATTGATTCTTTTTATTAAATATGTATATTATTAAGATACCACTTAAAAATATAGGTAAAAAAATGGTATCTAAAATGAAATTATGGTACTACTAAGACAATAAAACCATTTAATCCATTAGTTATGAAAAAAATTATCAATTAAAGATAAATTTTATTATTTAAATAATTTTTTTATTAATTTTTGTTAAGTTATTAAACGTGTTTAAAGCACATGTCTCTAATTATAATAAAATGATAATTAATATAAAATATTATAAAATATTAGTTTTAATAATATTTAATAGATACTATTTTATTTTAATATTTATTGATTTTTTAATTTTTATTACAATTAAAATAATATTTAAATAACTTTCTATGATTATTATTGTTAATTTTTCTTTAAAAAATTTATGTTAAATTTTATTTTTATTATTGATAAAAGATTCATATTTTAATAACTTATCAAATAACAATAATATTTTAATATAAAAATTATTAAAATAATATAATTTATCATTAATTATTTATTTTTTCGTAACTAAAACATTAAATAACATTATTTTTAATCCCACGAAAACAAATTACATAATAGACACCTCATTGTTGATATTATGTGAGATTCTATAACTACCACAAGCCAGTGAAAGCACGAGTAACTTAGAAATTTGAGACTGTCACATCGAATTTTGTGCTTGCTTATATTAATAGGGATGAAGGGCAGATACAATCTTGTAATTTTTAACAAAAGAGTATAAAAATATTATAATTTTAAGTGATCTAGATAATTAATTTAACTTTCAAAAAATAGCATAAAGGTTTTGCACTGATTCTTGACTATTTTTTCTAAGAAATTAACACTTGACTTGCACGTAATCAAATTTTCAAGGACAATTTTAGAATTAAAAAAATCTAAAAACTTTAATTTCTAACTCCCGTGCACACGTCAATATAGCACAAAGGTCTTACATTGACCGTTGATTACTTTTTGGACTAAAAATCAGCACGTATCCAACAGATTATCAAATTTTTGAAAGCAATTTCAAAATTAAAAAAAATACGTTAATTCCCAGCTCTCACACATGGAATTAAAAAAATAAAAATAAAAGTTTAAACATCATCTTTGGCGTAGGAAAAATATTTCATTAAATAGCATTCACTCACCCACCATCATCGACAACACTCCTCTCCCAAACAGCTATTGTGGCCAAAAATGCTCTCCCAAACAGCTATTGTGGCCAAAAATGCTCGACAAAACACATCAAGAACTGATGCTATGTTGGTAAAATCGGGTACATTTTCCCTATTTTAAGTAGTTCTATTCATTTATGCTATGTTGGTAAAATCGGATATATTTTCTCTATTCTAAGTAGTTACTATTCACTTATGATTTAAATGAATAGAACTCAAATTAACCCGACAAAATAATGCTATTGAAAATATAATGCTAAAATAAACTAAAACAGATATTAAAAAAGAAATATTAAAGCAGAAAAATAATAACACCAGAAATTTAACGAGGTTCGGTATAAATGTTACCTAGGTCTTCGGGCGTCGTTGACCACTTCCATTATCTCCAAATGAACGAACTTCAAAATTACAACTAATTAGGCAAAATTGAGCTAATCAATTACCCTTACAAAAGAGAGGAAGATTTACAAATTTTGGGATGTTTACAAATGGTGAATGAGGGCTTTATTTATAGCCCCAAAACCAACACCCATCTTCATTCCTAATCAACGTGGGACTTTTCTAATTTTCTCACTAAGGAGCAATATATAACAAATCTCCACCTTAGCGACTTAGTGGTTTTAAATGATTTCTTCAATTGCTAGATCAACGACGTTAGTGCCAATTCAGATCTGTAGGATGTTAATCGAGTCCAGACAATGTTTGAACTTGATTGCTGTTACCACCTTGATCATCATATCTGCGGGATTCTCTGTCGTACTAATCTTCTGAACTAGTACTCCACCTTCTTCAATAATCTCTCGCACGAAATGATAACGAATGTTAATGTGCTTTGTACGTGCATGGTAAACTTGGTTCTTTGCTAAATGAATAGCACTCTGACTATCACAAAACATCTTAATATGTTTTTGACTAACTCCCAAGTCTTCAAGCAAACCTCGTAACCAAATAGCTTCCTTCACAGCCTCTGTAACTGCCATATACTCTACCTCTGTAGTAGACAAAACAACTGTGGACTGCAAGGTAGACTTCCAACTGACTGGTGCTCTAGCAAGAGTAAACACATAACCAGTAGTTGACCGGCGCTTATCTAAATCTCCTGCATAGTCAGAATCACAATATCCGACTGCACAGTGACCAATGGTATTATCCTGCTAAAATACTAAACCAACATCTACAGTATTTATAATATATCGTAGAATCCATTTCACAGCCAACTAATGTCCTTTACCAGGATCATGCATGTACCTGCTTACAAAGACCAACCGCATGTGAAATGTCGGTCTTCAGACACACCATTGCATACATCAAGCTACCAACCGCATTTGCATATGGTACCTTTGCCATATATTCTCGTTACGCATCATTCTTAGGAGATAATTGAGCACTAAGCTTAAATTGAGGAACTAGCGGAGTACTTACAGGTTTTGTCTGTTCATTCATACCAAAACGTTGTAGTATCCGCTTCAAATATTGACTCGGGTCAAACTAAGCTTCCCTTCTTCCCGTCTCGCTTATCTCCATACCGAGAATCTTCTTGGCTTCTCCCAAGTCTTTCATCTTGAACTCCTGACTTAGTTGAGTCTTCAACTTTTCAATTTCTGCTTGGCTCTTCGATGCAATCAACATATCATTGACGTATAATAGGAGATAGACGAAAGACTCATTTTGTAGCTTGCGAAAATACACACAATGATCATGTGTGCTTCTGGTGTACTTCTACTACAACATAAACTGATCAAATCGTTTGTACCACTGCCTTGGAGATTGCTTCAATCCATACAATGATTTGTTCAGCTTACAAACCCAATTCTCTTTACCAGCAACAATAAACCCTTCTGGCTGAGACATATAGATCTCCTCTTCTAAGTCACCGTGTAGAAACGCGGTTTTCACATCAAGTTGAACTAGTTCCAAATCGAACTGTACTACCAAGGCCAACAAAATTCTAATGGAAGAATGTTTTACAACTGGAGAAAATACCTCATTATAATCGATTCCCTCCTTCTGAGCGTAGCCCTTAGCCACCAACCTTGCCTTGTAGTGAATACCATCTTTGTTAGGAAATCCATCTTTCTTTGCATACACCCATTTACATCCAATTTCCTTTTTGCCATTAGGTAGTTGTGTCAACTTCTATGTTTTATTCTTCTGAAGGAACATAAGTTCTTCATCCATGGCTTCCTTCCATCTTTCAACTTCAGGGCTTCTGATTGCATCTTTATATATGGAAGGAACATCATCATACACAACTGAAAGTGCACAGGCTACCGTATTCTTAAATTGAGCAGGTAGTTCTTCAAAATCCTTGTATCGAGCAGGTACCTTGACATTTTGTCATCGTGGCCTATCAACTGCAGTTTCTTCTTGTTGCTGTGGAGGTTCTTGGGTTAAAACCTCTTCATCTGATTCATCTTCTGTCAATGGAGGATCAGCTTCTATCTTATCTTCACTAACTGGATTAACAATTTTGCTTTCAAACTCCACTTGTTTCGGAGTTTGCTCCACCTGCTCTAAAGTGCCATCAATCTTCTTGGTTACCTTTCTCAACAATGCAGATTCATCAAAGGTAACATCTCTGCTAAAGATTATCTTTTTCGTTTCAAGGCACCATAGTCGATATCCCTTAGAACCAGAAGGGATCCCCAAAAAAAATGGCTTTCTTGGCTCTTTGGTCCAACTTTGATTCTGTTACATGGTAATATGCAATTGAACCAAACACATGTAAGAAATCGTAATCTCTAGCAGGTTTTCCATACCATACCTCCATAGGCATTTTGCCTTCAAGAGCAGACGATGGTAGACGGTTGACGAGATGGCATGCATATGTTACAGCCTCAGCCCAATACTGCTTGCCTAAACTAGCATTTGACAACATACACCGAACCTTCTCCAGCAAAGTCCAATTCATACGTTCTACAACTCCGTTTTGTTGTGGTGTTTTTCGAATAGTGAAGTGTCGCACAATCCCTTCTTCTTCACAAACTTTCATAAATGGATCGTTTGTGTACTCAGTGCCATTATCAGACCTCAGACACTTGATTTTTTACCAGTCTGAGTCTCGATCATCTTCTTCCACTTGAGAAAAATCCCCAACACTTCATCCTTTTTCTTCATGAGATACACCCAAACTCTTCTGGAGAAGCCATCAACGAAAGTGACATAATAATGTTTGCCACTCATGGATGGAGTTCTCGTTGGCCCCCATACATCAGTATGGATGTAATCCAAAATACCCTTTGTATTATCTTTTGTACTTCCCCAATACACAATGCTCACAGAATTCCAACTTGCCGGTTATCGCACCTTTTAACAGGCCTTGCTTTACTAGAATCTATAAAGCTTTTTCACCAGCATGTCCCAAACGCATATACCACAACTTGGTAGTTTCTAAATCTCTTTCTTCATTTGAAACTGCTGCTGATGCTATCCCAATAACCGTACTACCAAGGTAGTAGTACAAGTTATTCTTCCGAACACCTTTCATCGCCACCAGTGCTCCAGAAGTAACCTTCAATGCCCCATTTTGTATGATCACAGTGAAGCCTTTTGATTCTAAGACTCCCACAGCAATGAGATTCTTCTTCATATCTGGAACATAATGAACATCTGTCAAGACCCTCGTTGAACCATCTTGATTCTTCAAACGAATTGTACCGATTCCCAAAACTTTGCATGGATAATCATTACCCATGAAAACAACTCCACCGTCTAGTTCTTCAAAGTTAAAGAACCACTCCTTGTTAGGAGACATATGGAAAGTACATGTTGAATCAAAAATCCAATCACCAGGATGAGATGCTGTTGACGAACCAACCAATGCAAAATCTGAATTTGAATTTCTTTTAGCTACACATGCATCAGATTACACACTTTTCCTTTCTTTTGCAGCTTCGGACAATTTTTCTTCCAATGGCCTTTCTCATGACAAAAGGCACATTCATCTTTACCAAGTCTTCCTTTTGATAGAGATCTACCTCTCCTTCCTTTATGTTGTGTTTGCGGACATCCTCTTACAGACAATGCCTCTGCTGCTTCATTCCTGCTTTCTCTTTTATCTTTTTTTCTAA
The DNA here is from genome assembly GCA_033030585.1 of Hippophae rhamnoides. NCBI lineage: Eukaryota > Viridiplantae > Streptophyta > Magnoliopsida > Rosales > Elaeagnaceae > Hippophae > Hippophae rhamnoides. The sequence goes on from CM065432.1 coordinate 33,381,956, forward strand.
TTTCATAACTATACAAAGTAGTACAAACTTCCTCAAAAGACACTTTATCCTTCCCAATGAGTAAGCTCGTAATAAGATGATCAAACTCATCAGGAAGGGAGGCTAACAACATCAAGGCTAAATCTTCATCTTTAAAAGTTTCATCCATATTTAACAAATCTGCTACTAATTGATTAAAAGCAGTAATGTGGTCGTTTATTGTAGTACCTGGAAGGTATTCAAACCGGAACAATTTTTTCTTCAAATAGAGCCGATTTTGTCCACTCTTCTTCATGAACTTGTTTTCCAACGCCTTCCATAACTTACTTGCGGATGTTTCCTTCATAAACGTGTACTTTTGTTCTATTGAGAGACACGAACGGATTGTACCACATGCCAATCGGTTGATATTTTTCCACCCTACTTCATCTGCTCCATCTGGTTTCTCTTCTTTAATGGCGATGTCTAGACCTTGTTGAAACAGAGCATCTAGAACTTCGCCTTGCCACATGCCAAAATGACCGATTCCATCAAACTTCTCCACCTCGAACCTTGCGTTCATCACCATAGTTCTGCTTGACGTGGATGACTGGCCTTTGTTTGAAAGAAATTTTTCTTCCGCCATTTTTTCAAATTACAACAACTAGCAACTATATTCCAATAGCAAACAAACGGAATACAAACAAATGCCTAGGTAGAAAACCTTCGACTCTGATACTAATTGTTGGGAAAATCGGGTATATTTTCCCTATTCTAAATAGTTACTATTCACTTATGATTTAAATGAATAGAACTCAAACTAACCCGACAAAATAATGCTATTGGAAATATAATGCTAAAATAAACTAAAACAGATATTGAAACAGAAATATTAAAGCAAAAAAATAATAACACCAGAAATTTAACGAGGTTTAGTATAAATGTTACCTAGGTCCTCGGGCGTCGTTAACCACTTCCATTATCTCCAAATGAACGAACTTCAAAATTACAACTAATTGGACAAAATTGAGCTAATCAATTACCCTTACAAAAAAGAGGAAGATTTACAAATTTTAGGATGTTTACAAATGGTGAAAGAGGGCTTTATTTATAACCCCAAAACCAACACCATCTTCATTCCTAATCAACGTGGGATTTTTCTAATTTTCTCACTAAGGAGCAATATATAACATGCTAATCCAAGAATTTTATGACTGCTTTTATGGAAGCTCTCGGATAAGGTTGTTTTAAAATTTAATGTTTTATTTTCGTAGGTTTTTTGTTTTGCACTAATTCATGGAGCTTTGTTTTACACACATGGATGCTCTGTTTGTTGTAAATAAATTCTAGAGATTTTGGGATACCTTCGTAGAAATTTTAAACAATTTGTGGGAAAATATTTAATGGTTTTTTTAAAATTTCATGCATAAGAGAGAACAGGGAATTAACGTGTTTGTTTTTTTAATTTTAAAATTGCCCTCGAAATCAAATAAAAATAAAAATAAAATAAAATCATCAACTTTTAATGCATAACCTTTGGATTTACAAAAATGAAAACATGACCAAGCTTCCTTTTTCAATGTTTTGTGCACATGAAATAAAAGAAAAGTACCTTTGAATTTCTTTCGCTTTGCATGATATATTGATTCAAAAGTTACTCAATTACATCGTTCTGGGATACAAAAGTGATTCAATCACATTGTCCGCAAAAATCCTCGAACTTCAATCAGAAAATTGCTGAGATTTTTTCTAAATATTTTATAATTCTTCCGATCAAGGGTGGAAGAAAGATGATTTGCACTAGTAAGCAACTGCAATGCATTCACCAACCTTGATCTGAATGTTGGATTCGTCTGCCTCTCTATCAATTCATTCCCCAGTTTCTGTAACAAATACAACAAATGGATGTGAGCAACAAAAACATGAAGAAAAGGTTCCTAACTCACCAAGGATGATACCACTTAATAACTACCAAGGTACTCTAATCTACTTTTGCACAAATAATTTCTTCATAAAATTTATGGTTGCTTGAGGAGTTTAAGGTCATTTTGTCCTTTAACTTTACCTAATTAGCATTTTAGTCCTGTAGGTCCATTTAGTATAGTAATTTTAAAGTAATGTTAATGAAGGATAATTTTTTAAAAAATGTCAGATTTTTCATTAACTTGAGATGTGCATGTCACATGTGTTATTTTTAAAGGTATTTTTGAATTATTATTCTAGCACATGTGACACGGACAAGTTTCTCTAATGAAAAAATCTGACATTTTTTAAGAAATTGCCCTCCAATGACCCAAACTTAAAATTATTTGACTAAATGAGCCTACCATAATAGCTACAGACCAAATGGGTAAAGTTGGAGGCCAAACCCGTTGGCTTAAGAAGGTCCTGAAGCACTTAATGAGGACCTCGTTGGGATAGCCATGAGTATTTTTTGTTTCAAACAAATGAACATTAATTGTAAGTGATTAAAGAACAAAGAGAGAATTGAGAGCTTTAGTCAGTGTACCTGGTAGAGACCCTGTTCACAAAGTAACAAAGGAAGAAGAGCATCTGCCGCACTGCCGACAAGATCAATACTGAAATCACAAATATAAAGACTAAATAAAAGCGCAAAGTAGCAAAAAGGAAATCAGCATGGTAATGAATACTTCAATGAGTGCATTTCTATTACATTTTGATAGGTATTGAATTTGTGATTTTATTTATTTTTTAATGACACTGTTATATTTTATTTCTATTTTATTTACAATAAGGAAAATTGATGCAGCCCATAAAATAAAATATTAAATATCATATTTTTATTTTATTTAGTTTCCATTATTGTTTAATTTTTCCTTTTAGTATATAATTTCCTTAGTGCTTAAGTTTTATAATTTGAGAATAAGCTAGATTGTACTTGTACTTGGAGAGCAACTAATTATGTTGTTACTTGCAAGGCAACCTATTTTAGGAAAGACAATATTTATGCTTGGCCTCAAGACTTTCTATCCTACAAATACGTAAGCTTGTAACCAACCAAAAAAATAGAAGAGTTGAATTTTAATTAAAAGAAAGTATATTATCTATCTTTTGTTCCAAATCATTTCGGCATTCATACGAGGCAACAAATGATTTGATGCCTTATATCGGACAATCATACACGATTCAACAAATTTAAGAAGTCTTAATTCTGATATACTCAGTAATCTTACAGGTTCAAATCAACGGAATTTAAGAATTTTATCATTTTCGTTCTTTTCCCTTCTTTTCACGATCCCACCTACATCACTCTTTCTATTACAATATTACTTTTTCTATTTACATTATTTACTTTCTTATTAGCAAAAGTAAAATGTTTTAGCAAACCAAGGCTCAGTTTTATTCCTCTGACTTTTATAATGAGGCACTGACCTGCATAAGCCGGTCAGTCAACATCTGATACAAGACAAGGACTTATAGGTGATCCAAACCCTAAACCTAAATTATAGTTGGAAAACCCATCGCCCCGGCCAAATCTCACCCTCCATATCATAACAAGTTTTCAACCAATCTTGGACAGTTTGTAACCGGTGTATAAAGCATGCCTAGCTCATAGTCATAAGGAGATCAAGCAGACTCTTATCAAGTTCCAGAAAACTTAAACTGGACTGAACACGGGCATCTATAAGTCAACCATCAAAGCTTCTCAGTTGGTGATTTCCACATATTTGGAATTTGCTGAATGTTATCTGGTTTCTGTTTTTAATTTCCTGTTCCTAAGATTAGTGTTCTAATTCCTAAATTGAGCTGAAGAAAAGAAAAAATCGTTTGGTTACCATATTCCAATTTTTGTTATCTGAAAATCGAGATTGAGCATTGACTCTTTTGGTAACTGTTTCCCTCAGTTTTCAAGAGACTAATAATAAACAGAGGGGAAAACTATTTGATAATTGAACCATTTTCTTATGGTGTATGCTTACATTGTTACTTTGGGTTGGTCTTTAAACAATGGTTTGGAAAAGATTGAAAGAGAATTTCTTTTGGAGATCTATTTTTTCTCTTCAGAGTTTAAAACATTCTCGAAAAAAAATGGAGGTCAAAGATGGAAAAGATTATCAAATGCCTTTTTCAAAGAAATTAGAAATTATAAAATGCCCCTAAACTACCAAAAAACAATAAAAGAAGAAAGCGAAAAGAATATCAGAATAACAAGAAGCTTATGATACACCTTTAAAATATTACACTTGCATCACAAGTGTTTCAAACATATATAATACTTGCCTTATAATGCCAATTATAGCTTCAATAACCACTTACCAGTAATATAAAGTGGGAATTTTACCTGTAGTCTTCAAAAAGGAGCAACTGCAATAATGACTGAAGAAATTGGCTCAAAACACCTTCCTGAGAATTTCCACTGGGGTCCTTGATAACTGCAGCGTGGGAGCCTAACCCAATTCTACCAGCAATTGTTTCCTCATAGTGGTAGGAAGCAAGAGATCTCAGAGATCTCATACACATGTGAACAATGTCTTCATCCTAGCCCATCAGTGACAAACATGACATGATAGATATGATCATATAAACATAGAATCAATATGGGAAAGATTAATCATAACAAAAATAGCAGACATATTCTCAACTTTTATGCCAATTTAAAGATCAAAGCACAGAATCTGAATATTAATCTGTATTGACATTTAATTGCAATTTTTTTCTATGGCAGTGTACGCTTATTACTACTTTAAATACTTGCCTCCTGATGACGAAGTCCAGAGTCAATAGTTCCAATTACATGAGAAAAAGCTTCACTGTTTAGTTGTGCAACTGTTTCAGGATAAACCTCCAATAGATGTGATAGGAGTGAGAAATACTGCAAGACATATACCAGGATTTAGCTCTAAAACAAGAATTCCAGAATATATACATGACAGTGGGAAAGATCTTACATCATGACAAAGTTTGGGGTATTTCAGCAGTTCCAATGATAACAATGGAGCAATTATATGAAGACCAAAGTAAACGACCTGCAAGAGCACTGATTAGATATTTGTCTATGTGCTTCACATAATAGGAATGAAACTGGAATTACCTGAGATATATTTGTTCCCTGGGCCTCGAAAGAATCTGATGCAAAATCCACCTGCAGTTCATTAGGTCCATGGAAAAGCTTAATACTGATGAAACAGAAAAGCTGACTGTAAAAAACCAAAAATATAAATAATAAAATACCAAATCTTTTGAACAAAGACTAGAAAGTAGCTGAAGAAGAGCACGTAAATCTTTATACTTCTCGGTATTTGCTTCATTGAGTAAGCTGCTAGAATGACTTAATGATATCTGGCAAAATGATCAAAACATATCAAAAATACCATTACAAACTCTTAGAAGCTAGAAAAAAGGAAAGCGATCTTTGTTTTATCATTTCCTAGAAAGTGAGGTTTAAACATGAAAATAACGCTTTTATGGATTTAGCCAGAAGAAATTTAGTTCTGAATCTATTGTTCAATAAAACTTCACATGACACTTTTAGGACCTGAAGCCTAGGTGTTTATATCTTGATGGTTATATATATAATTTGAAGGAAGTTTTATTACTTCTATTCAGTGAAGCCTATACAAGACTAAAAGGACTCTGCAGAAAAAAAAGCAGTACAATTTCCACGTGGAGAAAGATCAGTATCAGCAGAATCCAATCTCATAATCTTTTGGTACATGTATCAAAGAATGTCTTCAGAGAATAGCTAATAATATGCAACACCATCAGTAATTGCATAGGAAGATTAATTTATTATGCTACAACAAATAACTGATGCCAAAACTCCTGTTCCTCATTTAAATCACGCAATAAATGGAACCGTAGATAATTTATCCAACGTCTCATAATCTAACTACATCACAAGCAGCTGTAATTAAAGGATATAGAAAATACCTTGCCAATATTATGTGATGAGTAGAGCTGAAGTAAACTCATGCAAAATTTGACTACAACAGCAGTTTCTTGGGCCTCTAGATAGCTTATTTGTCCATCAACCCAATCAACAGCAAACTTGAGTAGAAGATATACAACTGCAGACTTCGCAGTAATTAAAGATCAATATCAATCAGTTTCTTAATAACAAAAAAGAAAAATGAGAAAACTCAAATAAACAGAAAACAAAAGGGTTTGCTCTCAAATAAACAGAAAACACAAGGGTTTGCTTTTGGGAAGAAACATAAAGTATGGGTATAAACCCTATTATTTTTGTTGTGAAAAATGGAAATCTATGTGTATATTTCAGAGTCATACAACCTAATTATACATAAAGAAGCAGGAAGCAAAATATAGAAACTATTATGAGACAAATCCCTACAAATCTGGGGGATTCCTAATAACTACTCAGATCATACAATAAAATTACACGGTTTTCCTAATATGGAAAATATAGTATTATCCACACTCCCCCAAGCTAGTGAATATATATTCTCCATTCCCAGGTTGCCAAAAATTGCTTGAAACAGGACGTTGGTTGATCCTTTGGTCAAGATATCAGTTAGTTGATTTCCTGTAGATACATATTGAGTGCAAATTAAGCCGTTGTCTAACTTTTCATTTATGAAGTATATATCTACCTCCAGTTCTATCATGTTGCACAAGGTTGTGTGCAATGTTAATAGCCACCTTGTTGTCACAATAAAGTCTCATTGATGCCTCCCATTTAACTCTTAAAGCATCCAAAACAATTTTGAGCCATAGTAGCTCACAAATTTCATGAGCCATTGCACGGAATTCGGCCTTAGCACTCCATCTTGCTACAATATTTTGTTTCTTTCTCCTCAAAGTCAATAAATTCTTACCAAAAAATGTACAATATTCGGATGTCAATCTTCTATCAACTATTGATCCTGCATAATCTGCATGATATATGTTTCTAGTGTCAGTTTGACCTTTTTCTTGAACATAATTACTTTCCCTGGTGAGGCTTTTAGGTAGTATAAAAATCCTATGTACATCACGCAAATAGATTTGTTTTGGAATGTGCATGAATTGACTTACAATGTTGACTGCAAAAGCTATGTTTGGCCGTGTATGTGATAGATAAATCGATCTTTCCACTAATCTTTGATATGTACCTTTATTCACTGTGACATCCTCGTTTGCTTCTCCAAGTTTATGTTTCGAATCAATCGGTGTATTAGCCAGTTTGCACCCTGTTTTTCATGTTTTTTTCAATAAGTCAAGTATATATTTCTCTTAAGAAACAAAATCCCTTTACTAGAGCGAGCCACTTCAGCTTTTTCTCAACTCCTTTATGTCAAACTCCTTTTTTAAGCATTGCATCAATGCTTCGCTCTCTTTAAAGTCGTTTCTAATAACTATTATATCATCTACATAGACCAAAATAGCATAACTCCCCCTGAAAGTGAGTACTTAATAAAAAGCGTATGGTTCCCTTGGCTTTGCTTGTATCAAACAGTCATTATTACCTTGGAAAATTTTCAAACTAGGTTCTTGGAGATTGCTTCATTCCATACAAGTTATTTAGTTTAAGTACTTTTTTCCCTTTCAAGTTCATACCATAACCAAGGGGAAAGTCCATATAAATTTCTTTCTTAAGCTCTTCATGTAAGAAAGCATTTTTGACATCAAATTAATTGAGTTGTCAAAGAGAGCAGAACTCTTAGAGTACTACCTAAATAAATGAGTGTGTATCCGAGACATTAAAACAATGAGAAAATGGATACTTACTTGAATGTGCGAGAACAAGTACGTCAAGGTTTCTCAAGAGTTCCCAAAAGATTCCTCATTTTCTCAACCTCTTCATCATTAAAATCACTTTGCTCGTGGCTACCAACTTTGATCCTTTCTTGGATGATGTTATTGTTGGACTCGGAGCTACTAAAATGTGCATGTTTTCTTTGTTGTCCCCCTTTGAAACCCCAATTTTTACTAGAGGTTTGAGGGTTCCTATAAAACTTCTAACCTTGATTCTTTGTATACCTTGGTTTTTTGAAGTAGTTAAGCCAAATATTTTCCTTAGTACTCATCTGAGACAGATCTAACTGCCCCTTTTCGATCCCAGTTTGTTGCTCTATTGCTACCAATTTAACATCTCCACTATTGGCCTTCGTAGAGATTAAAAAGGAGCTTTCTAGTGGTTGGACATCCAACATCAACCCTCGTCTACTTTCTTCAACAAGAACCATAGATATAGCTTCATTTAAAGCATGCATATCCTCCTTTCCAAGAATTTGAACTCTCACTTAATCAAACTCAACATTGAGGCCAGTAAGAAAATCAGACGCTATCTTTTTCAATAAAGTCCTTTGCTATTGAAGCATCATCACTATACTTCATCTTGATATACATATAATGATCTAGCTCTTATCACAAACTCTTCCAAGACATTTGGGCCAATTTTGTGAAAGATCTATACCGGACCAACCTTCCTATCTTGTAACTTAGAATAAATTCCAACTAATGTCCTTCCCTATCCAAGATGAGCCATAACTAACTCCCCAACCTCAAACTCCTTGTATCTCTTCATTTATTTGCTTGAAGCTTGTACAAGCTATTTGAAGCATTCAAGTGATCTTTTACATCTACCAACATTTTCACAATATCCCCAATAGTCTTAAATGCTTGTTTACTTTTGAAAACTTCTAAAAAAGATATATTTGTAGTGAAATTAGGATTATTGACATAAACAATATCAAATGGGGTCTTCCCTACTGATCTATTACTCATAATATTCATAGCAAATTCTACTTGATGTAAGGCTAAGTCCCAATACTTAGGTCTATTCCCATAAATGCATCTGAGCATATTTCCCAAGTACAATTAACTACTTCAATTTGACAATCTGTTTGAAGGTGACAAGTTATGCTAAATTTTAAGACAATAGCAAACCTTTTTCAAAGTTATCTTCAAAAATAGATTGTAAATTTAACATCTTTATCTGAAACAATAGATTTGGGAATGCTATGAAGCTTAACAATTTCTTTGAAAAACAAATGACCTACATGACTAGCATAAAAAAAAATTTACAGGCAACAAAATGGACCATTTTAGAGAACCTTTCTCTTACAACCATCACAAAATCTACATGCCTTGGGGATATAGGGAGTCCTAGAAAAAATCCATACAAACCACATACTTTTAGGAATAAGTAAAGGAGAGTACAAATCTGTATTTTGAGGATGACCCTTGGCTGCTTAACAAATAGAAAATTTCTCAACAAATTTAAAAGTATCATTCCTTAATTGGGGCGATAAGTACTTATTTTCAAGAGTTACTATTGTTTTATCTCTTCCCATGTGTGATTGCAAACCATTAGCATGGTATTCTTGGATCAGATACTCTCTCAAAGAAGTTCTAAGAATACATAATCTATTTCATTTGAACAAATAGATCACTATCTATATAAAAATCATTAGTGTTTTGTTTAAGTGGATAAGGTGCCCAATTTTTTTTAAAATGTGCATCACCAACCTATAGCCCCTTTATTTCCTCAAATTGGGTAACAATAGCTTTAACTACAATGATAAATGCACTCTCTTACTCAAAGTATCAGATACTATATTCTGCTTTCTTTTTTTTATGTTTAAATAAGAAATTAAACTTTTGTAGGAATAAAGCCCATCTACTATGCATGCTACTCAAATTCTTTTGTGAATTCAAAAATTGCAATGAATGATGATCACAAAAAAGAATGAATTCCTTTTGAACCAAATAGTGTTCCCAATGTTTCAAAGCCCTAATCACAGCATAAAAATTTTGTTCGTATGTGGACCATTTTCTTCTTGTTTCACTAAGTTTTTACTGAAAAGCTCAATAACTTTCCCTTCTTGTAACAAAACTGCACCAATTCCAATGCTAGATGCATCAGTCTCTACTTCAAATATAAGATCAAAATTTGGAAGGGACAAAATAAGAACACTTGTCAACTTTTCCTTGACCAACTCAAAGTTAGCTTGTTGATCAACTCCCCACTGATACTTCCCTTTCTTTAGACTTCCCTTTCTTTAGACGGTGATTGGGGCAACTATTGAGCTAAAATTTTGAATATATCATTTATAAAAAGTTGCCAAGTCATGAAAACTCCTCACTTCTTTAACATTGGAAGGAACTAGTCAATGTTTAACAGCTTGAACTTTTTTGAAGTCAACTGAAACACCTTGAGCACTAATTACAAAACCCAAGAATATGAATTCCTCAACCAAGAATCCACATTTTTTAGCATTCAAGAACAGATTGTTGGTTCTCAAAACTTCCAAAATAGTTCTTATATGTTGTAAATGTTCTTCTCTATTTTTACCGTAGATTAGAATGTCATCAAAACAGACTAAAACAAAATCATTAGTAGAAGGCTTTAAAACATGATTCATTAGTCTCCTAAAACTACCAGGGGCATTAAAAAAAAAGAAAAAACAAATGGCATGACCTTCCACTCATGAAGGCCTTCTTTAGTCTTAAAAGCTATTTTTCACTCATCCACAAGGTTTATTTTGATTTGATGATATCCACCCTTCAAATCTAACTTGGAAATATGGAAGATCCCTCTAATTTGTCTAGTATATCCTCCAATCTTGAAATTGGGAATCTATACTTGATTTCGATTTTATTGATAGCTCTGCTATCAATGCACATTCTGCGGAAACCATCTTTTTTAGGGACTAAGGCTTTTAGTGATTAGTCTTTTTCCAAGTAGTTCCTTAAGCATCTTTTAGGGATTTCATGATCCTAAGGATCATCCTATGATGAGGTAAGTTGGGTAGCCTTACACTAGGAATAAGATCAATTTGATGTTGAATGATTCTGAGTGGAGGTAGCTCATCAGGTCTTCAGAAGTAAGGTCTTGAAACTCTTGTAGTAGTGTTTCCAGTTCAGAAGATAAAACAACAAGACTTGGAGTGACCTCTTTCATCAACAAGGCCATAACAATCTCACAAGATTTAAATTCTTAAAGGATCCAAGACCCTGAGATGTTTAACAACATTGGCTTGCTATATGTACTTTCTCTTGAATGTTTAGGCTTAGCTTGTGAAATCAGTATGATCACCTTGTTTTTTTCCAGACAAAAGAATAAGTATTATTTTTTCCTTTATGCAATGTGTTCCTGTCAAATTGTCAAGGCCTACCTAAGAGGACATGATTAGCATCCATCTCTAGTAAATCACAAGCTATTACATCTTGATAGAGTTTACCAATTGACAAAGAAACCTTACATGTTTCAATCACCTTTGATTCAATTCCTTTTTCTAACCCAACCCACTTTATAAGGATTTGGATGCTTTTCAATAGGTAGCCCTAAAGCTTTCACCACACTCTTGAACACAACATTTTCACTGCTTCAACTACTATAACATCACATACCCTTTTTTTGATGGTACACCTAGTTCTAAATATCACATGTTTTTGTGAATGTTTAGCTTCTCTAGGTGTAAGTAGAATCTTCCGAAGAATTCCTGTAAATCTTTCCCCTTCGTCTCCTTCAGTAATTTCAATTTCATCAAAATTTTGTTCATAAATTCCCTTTTCAAATTCTCTCATTCCCTCAACTAGATTGATTGATTTCCTCAACGGACATTCATGGGATTTGTGTACTACTTGGTTACACTTAAAACATTTAAGTATACAAGGCCTAGCATATTGGTTGGTTCTCGGATCGGCAATTGGTGGTCTAGGATTATTTTTTTGGTTGAGTTGCTAATCAGCAACATTCTGTTGAGGTTGGTTATTGGATGATAAATATGTAAAGTTAGACAAACAAGATTTGTCAAGGGTGAATTCAGTAAAGGGTTTCTTCAGGAAAGGGGTTTTGGGAAATTTTAGAAGTTGGGTTCATATCTAGTAGTAAGGGTGGTTGCTTTTGGAAAGTTTTTGACATTTCTAACTTCAACTTGACATCTTATAGGTTCCCTCAATCCTATAATGAATCTGAGAACTTCTTGAGATTCAATCTCATTCAAGTCATTTCTAGCTCTCAATTCTTGGAATTCTTCTACATAAACAACAATAGTTCTATTCCCCTGCTGACATTGATGATATTGTTTGAACAATATCTGTTGATAATCTGATGATAAAAATTGATCATACATCAACCTCCTCATCCATCCCTAAGAGTTAATGATCATCTCTCTAGGTCTCTTGTGCTTTCTATTCTTTCCCACCATGTACTTGCTCCTCCTTTTAACTAGTAAGACACCATTTTCACTTGTTTGTCCTCTAGTGCCTCCATATATTCAAAGAAGCTATCAATAGATTTTATCCAATCCAAAAACTCTTGAATATCCATCTAAACAGAATAGATAGGAATATCATTCTTTGTTATGAAATCTAAAAATTCAGAGAATCTATCTCTAAGGCATATTATGAAAAATTTAGAGGCTCAAATTCATAGGAATTATGGTTTCGAAGGTTGGGGATGAAAGGGTGTTGTTGGTTTCTGTTTGGAATAGAATGACAATCTGTGAATTGGGTAATCTGTTTGGAATAGATGTTATGGCTAGTACTCAAAACATAATACCAGACTTATAAGCTTTCACTAAAAGAGAAAAAGCTAACTTAGCATAAAATAACAAACAAAGCATCGAAATAAACAACCACGAAATGCAAAACAACATAGTAAATAAACAATAACAAGGATACACTAAGCTCCTGCATCAAAGTAGGTATCATAAAAAAGGAAAATACTTTAGACGATTAGAAGGCTACAATGTATAGATAATAAAAGACGCTGAATTAATTGATAATATAAGAAAAAAACTTACCTCATGTTTGTAAACCTCAAGAAGAGCTAGAATAGGGTTCAATATTGAGAAACCCAAATCATAGATTGCCTTTTGTATTCGAGGTTCTGAGGCACTAGCAGCTCCACGTAGGCGCTCCAACGAGCAGCTAACCTAAAGGATGCTTTGATGTCAAGTTTGTCTTGATAAAGAAAACAAATGAAAAACTAAAAGATCATGCCCTCACCGAAAAGATTACATCTGGTTGTTGAGCTATATTTTTAAAGTTAATCATGCTTGACATTTCCACAAGATATGTTGCCATATTAGCCATGACATCTCTTACATACCTTTAAATAGAGAAGAAATGACATGTATGAGATAAATTTTGAGGAAGAGAATAATACACATGATTTAACCTTCGGAAAAGATATAACTCACTGATTTGAGGACTCTAAATTTCTCATTCCAGAAGCTGAACGGACAAGTATTTGAGCAAGTGAGCGCTGAAAGAGTAAGAATTTTTTTTTTTTGGTCAAATGCGAGTAAAGAAAGCCATTGTGGTCAACTCTTTATGTAATCTTTACCTGATGAGTTGTATTTAATAAAAACAGAGTTTTTTCATTGGCGAAAGCCTTGGCGAGTTCATGCCACGAGTCCTGCAAAAAATGTTAAGGTTAATCTCATGCAGAGTAAAAGAACATTTCTTAAATAGTGCTAGTAACACGCATAGGATGTCAGAACCAAAAGTTTATACACAAAGCTCAAGGACCTAAAAGTAATCAAACTCAATAATTTGATTACAAAGGATTAAAAATTCTTCTTTCAAGACAATACAAGAAATTCATAACGTACATCACCCAGAAAAGGCTCAGAATAATAATATTTTATTCCAATATAAATAATTCACAATTCACTTCAAACAAAAGAGGACTCTCATGAACTAATATTCTCTGCCATAAGAATCTCTAACATTAGAAGCCATCTAAAAAATATTCTTGAAATTTCTACTTGCAGTTGACTTTTTAAGTTCATGGATGTGAGCTCTTATGCCTTAATTTTGTTCATCTAAATGGGAACAGGGTGAAAAAAGGAAGAACAAAATAGAAGCTTCTAAGTATTAAAAATGCAGTATTCTATAGTGCACCGCAAAGGAAGCATAATGACTAACCAGTGTGACAAGATGAACACAAACATGTTTTTGCCGAACAAGTGAATGCAGTAGCTGACGGCAAGTGAGCGCCTGATAAATAAATACAAGCATCAGACCAGAACTATTACATGTTGACAGGAATATATGGTGAAAAAATAGTTTAATAGGCACCTGCAGATCTTTTTCCCCAGGATATGCTACTAGTGCTGTCAGTGATATGCGGACAACTATTTCAAGCACAGGTCTTCCCTGATGGTGTTGTCCAAAAAAACTGACCAACACATTTGTGCTGTTCATATCCATATTTTCTTCGGGGGACATAAGATATGTACCAGACCATCTAGCTAAGAACCATATGATAGCCTGCGTAGAGCCTAAATCTTAAGTAATTGAATAAATGGAACGACATATGAACAGCTAGAAAGTTGATTCGAATTCAGAGGACTTCCTAAAGCATCTCAACACCATTGCTAACTTAATTACTTTAGATTCCATGTAAGACTTTCATCTTTTTGATTGTTACAATTAAAGTATCTAAACGTGCTTGGTTTTCTTTATCTTAGTAGCTCCAAGTTACTCAAAATAATCTTGCAAACACTTAACATCTGGAATAAAAATTCAATTGGAAAATGTGTATGTACGTCTGTCCACATGCAAGTAAGGTTTATAGAACTGGAGTTTGCCATTTAACCTAACCAGTCCTTACAAACTACGATGACGACTCCGTTCCATTAGAAATTAGAGGTTGTCAACCGAAAATTACAAAAGAAAGAAATTAGAGGGAGGAGAATATTGGCCTTACTTTAGTCCTAGCCCTTTAAGATATTGACTCTACAACATGGAGTAATCATCTTATGCAAATTTGGTGACAAAAAAAATCTATAGATACTCAGAGATGACTCTATCCTCAACATATAGGTATTCCATCAGAGTTCCATAAGCAACTTGAAAAAATATGACAGAAAAAGAGCATGGGTTTTGCGCAGCATACGATAGAGTATTATTTGATTAAAGTTTCATAAAACTGGCTTTCCAAACTTCATACATTGTTGAATTTATCAATACATTTTTAACAAGTTAAAACTTCTACAACAAAGCTACCATATATTAACTATTTTATAAGAACCTTATATTAACTTGATAATCATAATAATTACATGCAAAGAAGACCTGGGAAATAAAATGTTCAAGTGAAATATTAAAGTCAAATACTACCTCCATAAGTCGAGGGCTAAAAACTGATGCTCTGATATTGGGGTCCAAACTTTGCTCGGCAAATCTTATAACTGAGCTGCATCAAATAACAAAGAACAGCATAACAGTTGTTAAGTTGCTAAGTGATAGAGGATAGCCACCTTGAATGGAGAAAACCAAAGATAAAAGGGCAGTTCAGAAATGTAACTAACAGAACAATTGTGCACCAAAATGCTCAATTGTTCATGGGAAAGCAACAGGATTGACAATTATGCAAAGAAATTCTAGTGAAGCTTAATTTACAAGGGATGTAGCATTGTAGAATTAAATCAAGGATAACATTTTATAACTCCATTAGCCAACTAAAAATTTACCAGCAGGATAGCCAACACAAGGTAGTAAAACAAAATTTAGAACTGAAGAATGATAAGAAACATACAAAAATTAAAAAAGAGAGGATGAACACCATGTTGATGACAAAATTCTTTGAATGGAGAAAACCAAAGATAAAAGGGCAGTTCAGAAATGTAACTAACAGAACAATTGTGCACCAAAATGCTCAATTGTTCATGGGAAAGCAACAGGATTGACAATTATGCAAAGAAATTCTAGTGAAGCTTAATTTACAAGGGATGTAGCATTGTAGAATTAAATCAAGGATAACATTTTATAACTCCATTAGCCAACTAAAAATTTACCAGCAGGATAGCCAACACAAGGTAGTAAAACAAAATTTAGAACTGAAGAATGATAAGAAACATACAAAAATTAAAAAAGAGAGGATGAACACCATGTTGATGACAAAATTCTTTGAATGGAGAAAACCAAAGATAAAAGGGCAGTTCAGAAATGTAACTAACAGAACAATTGTGCACCAAAATGCTCAATTGTTCATGGGAAAGCAACAGGATTGACAATTATGCAAAGAAATTCTAGTGAAGCTTAATTTACAAGGGATGTAGCATTGTAGAATTAAATCAAGGATAACATTTTATAACTCCATTAGCCAACTAAAAATTTACCAGCAGGATAGCCAACACAAGGTAGTAAAACAAAATTTAGAACTGAAGAATGATAAGAAACATACAAAAATTAAAAAAGAGAGGATGAACACCATGTTGATGACAAAATTCTTTGAGACATGCAAATTATTTCAATTCAGATGTGTGTATAGTGCATTTCATAAGAAGGTATATAGTAAATGATTGATCAGAACAGGAGAAGTTGTTTTATAAAAAACCACAACATGAAGTATGTAGGTACTGACAGTTTACTCTTTGTTGTTGCCCATCAACGCAGATTATGAAAATCAATTTTCACCTTTTAAAGATTAATATGTAGTCAAATCATATTGATAAATTTTGTGTAATTATTAAGAGAAGCAGAGTATACCTGCAAAGAACAATGACAGGATGCTTCTCCGCCTCCATAATATCTGAAAAATGGGTCTTCATGATATTGGGAACCTGAAGAACACAAGACTTTTAACTGAATTTGAAGTCATAACTCATAAGCGTAGATGTTACTATACAAAAGTTTTAGGGAACCAGCATAACAAGAATAATCAGATTATACTTGGATAACACATGATTTTGCATCGGTGAGTTTTAAAGACATCTATTCAGATTTAAAAACAAAAAACAAAAATCATTCTCAAAGATCATCCAATCATTTGGTAGATTAAAGTAAACTCCCAGACAAATTATTCATTGCTCTTGAATTATATGATGACGTAGTACTCCAAGAAAATAAAATTCAAGTTTAGTGCAACTTTTTCTTTGAAAAAACCCAATACTGAATAGGACGTGAAAAGAGAACAATCTGATTGGTAAGGAACATACAGTACAACTCTATGATAGTGAATTACTTGATAAATTAATTTAAAAAAAATGTTCACAACAGAATTTTTCTTTTGTGATCTTTCATATGTCAGCATTCTTAGGCATCATATGATCCAGTCCGGTTCTTGAAGAAAAGGAACAAAAGGAAGAAAGAAAGAAACAGGGGGGACTGGACCATAGTTTAAATTATAACTGGACCGCGTTAACTGTACAATCTCGTCTAGTTTTCGATTTAAAACCCTTAATACTTAAATCCTCCTATAAATATTTATTTGATGTCTTAATATTCACTGACACATTGCAGTGGTAGGAGGAATGTGTCCTCTTGTCCCAGGGCCCAAGTTCAAATCCTGCTATTTGCAAAGTCTGTTTTATTAAGAACATGCACGCCTCAGGACTTGAACTTGGTACCCCTTTGATATATAAATGAAAGTTAACCACTGAACTACATGTAATAACATGCAAGATTATATGAAAAAGGAATAAAACAATTAAATGGTTCAGCCCTGTTAAAACTGCTAAACATTTAAGAAGACTGGACCAGACCGTTTTATGCTATTAACCGTTCGGACCGGACTGGTTTTATGGTTTGGTCAGGTTTATCGATCTAATATGAAAAATGGATGAGATCATAATATCCATGCACAGACTCATACAGTTCCTGCTATGACACAAGGACATTTGGACCTCATGCAACAAGACACATGCATATAACATAGTATAATTTTAAGACTTTTATTCTTTAACTTAAAGTTGACAGTGATTTAGTTGCACTCCTAGTGCAAAGTTGGTCTTCCCCACTCAAGAGTAGAAAAGGATGACCTGAAATTGCACCATCGCCTCCAATACAGCTTTTAATGTAGAAAAATCGTATACATAAGAGAATAAGAGATAAGAAAAAGCTTAGAAATAACAAAATATAGTCCTAAACATACAAGAGGTGTCTCTCCCTCTCCTTCATCAGCAAGTACATGCCCAGTGATAAGTAACAGTGAGTATATTTCTTCCAAAGTTTCAGTTGGATCAGTGATGCCCCTTCCCTACAAGAGAGGGAGAGAGAATAACTTAGGAAATGAGTTTAACTTATAATGTAATCAACCACATCATACAGCAGATAAACAATGGCAATAAAATGACTGCTGTTACAGTGGAATAAAAACCCTAGTGTAAGCTACACCATACAGCAGATAAACAATGGCAATAAAATGACTGCTGTTACACTGGAATAAAAATCTTAGTGTACGCTACACCCAAATGTCGTGCAAGTTATCATAGTTAATGCATGCAATATTGTTTGTTACGACCCAAATATAACATACAAAACATATAAGAGAATAGTTAACTCACCACCTAACATCATAAGCTTTTAGGAGAATTAATTGCTAACTCTCCTCTAACATGATATCAGAGCATAAGATTTTAGGTTCGAATCTCCTCAATTCTGAAACTCTCACTAATATTAAATGAGTTTCTTTCTTTTTGTTTTCACTTCTATCTCACGTAAATCTATCTCCACTTCTCCACTTGATGAATCCTTCAAATGTTATCTACTATCTACTTAATCGATGGGATTTTGTCTAACTCCACTTGATGGGTTATTAAAAATATCTTCTCAAGCCATAAGTGAGAGTCCATCACACTCGTCTACTTAACCTATAATTAAAAACTTATTAATTCAAGGGGGTGTTAAAAAAAGGATAAAAAATGTTAAGACTCAAGCATAATATACAAGAGAATGGTTAACTCACCACCTAACATCTTCAAGTTTTAGGATAATTAGTTGTTAACTCTCTTCTAACACTACTCATGAAATCAAATATGTTAACATCCACGTATTGTTTGGTATTGTTTGGCATTGTAGCCATGTTGCAATCTCCACGGAGTTTAACTTTTCAAAAGGACATTATAGTTTAAATAAACAAGAAATTCCATCCAAGTACAAAAGACTATTCTCATCGAGAGACTATGACATGAAGCCTTCAGATTAAGAGGTTTTACTGAAAATCAAAAGTCAAATAATAAAACTAGGTCATCACTTGATTAAATTTCAAATTTCTATTAGGATTTACCCAGAGATATATTAAAAGTCTCACCATCATCACCCACCTGTGTAAACTCAGTTTCAAAAATCTCTTTGTAGAATGGTTTCAAAATAAATGACGTGCCAGTCAAAATAAAACAAACCGATGAATTTCCATCCAGAAACTTTTTCTCGCATACAAATTAAATCATACTGCACAAGTCACCAAGCACACGTGGAGGTTTAAATCAAACATAATTCAAGCAAGATAAATAATAACAACACAAAATCAATCAGTCAACTTTTATCACAGGAGAAAAATCAAGCCCACGTCCACAAAATCCAAAAAGCAAATTACGCACAAACAGAACTCCAGTCCCAAAAGATCGAACGAGGTCCTTCAGTTATTGAAGAGTCAAATATACCTGATGAAGCCTCTCAAAGCGTTCAGAGAATAGCCTAATAAGCAAAGGAATTGTTACATCAATTGCTGCTCTTCCAATAAGAGCATAGGAGCTTAACCTTTCATCCATGGCTTCAATGACAAGACAGCAAAAAATGTAAGATAAAATCATAGGTTATTCTAAAAGGACAATATGATATATATAAATTTATCTTTTTCTTTATGAAATATAAATAAAGTTACCAATACTATTAAATTTGACTAATGACCATTTCCTTTAAAAGACTATATATGTTTCTAACAAATTGATATTTAAGACAAAAGGAGAATCTAAATTGCTTTCTCCCATACCAGAAACGGAAGCCTTAAGATAGTCAGAGTCCACGTTCTCGATGAATGCTGATGCAGCAGCAGCTATACCATAAAACACTCAGTGAAAGTGTCATGATTATTGATACAAGAGGATGATAAACAAAATAACCGTCGAACAAAAGCAAGTAATAAAAATAAGATTCACCTTTTAGCTCAGACTCTACAATCAAGACAAAGAGACTGGCAGCGCCAACTTTTCCTTCAGGTGGAAGATACGCACTCTCACCATTTCCATCCACTGGCTGATGAGAATATATAATAGTAAATAATAGTAACTCAGTGATCGGTTAGGAGAATGCAACGCTAATTAAGAAAAGCCAAGCAATACCACATTGATCAAGCTCTATTCAGAAACGGAATGGTCGTATTTCATTCATGACAAGAGTGCAGTTACCATAAAAAAAACTAATAAACCTGAATCACTGTTTAGAACTGGTAAAAGATTTTCAAAAGGGGACGTAATTTTTGGGGTCTCACACTATTAGAGGTAATGTTTCACGTTAATTAAATACAATAATATGGTAGAGTTTATAAGGATTATGAGTATCTCCACTCATTTTTATATTAGAGAGCCCATGACTCTTAAAAACTTTGATATGATATCAAAATTGAAATCGATTGGGCCAAAAAACCTTGAACCTCCCTCACAAACAAAAAAATTAAATGAGCTTGCAAAAAAATGACAAGTGATCCAATAATATTATAAAGTAGATTAAAAATACAAAGTGATTAACTTTACAAGAGACAAAGATCCACATTGATTAAGTACAATATTATAATAAAGTTCATAAAGATTATGGGTATCTCCACCCATTAGGTTAACTTTTGGATTGAAAAGTCCCGTTCTTATGAACTTTGACAACACTTTCTTCTAATTTAATAAAAAACAAAATATCAAAAGGCGGAAAATCATGGTTAAACTAATACTACAAAATATAACTGTAGAATTTAAAAACCAAAGACTACCTCAACAGTCACTAGAATTCCAAAAGGACAAAAGTAAACAATAGCCTCCCATCCAGTTCCGAAACTGAAAAATTCAAAAAATTACCCTCTGTCGCCCAAAATGTGATAGGAAAAGAACTTTTCCCAAAAGAAACTGTTATCACTCTCTTAATCTCTAAAAATCCTAGAGTATATGTCCCCAGCCCAAACTATTATTTTTAACCCATAAATCCTAAATCATAACTATCGTTTGCCACACAAGCCAATTAATGTTAAGAATGCTTGTGAGTTTCACACGAGCGTTAAACAAATCACCATCTAACCTCTACCAAGTCCCTATATGCTCTGACAAAATTCCCAATTACAAAAAGATAGAAAAAACCTAACTCGTCACATCCACATGAGTTTCACCTATACCATTAACATTAATGGATTGTTGTGAAAATGGTAGTTACATTTATGTGTTAAAATTTAGGGAGAAGAGTGCTCGCGATCCCGTCACTTTAGGCAAAGGAGCGATTTGGTCCCATAACTTTCAACTAAATCGCTTTAGTTCTATAACTATGAAAAATATCTAGTTTAGTCCCATAACTTTGAAAAATATCTAGTTAAGTCTCATAATTTTGAAAAATATCTAGTTTAATCCTATAACTTTGAAAAATATCCACTTTAGTCCCATAACTTTGGTATAAAAGGTGTACTTTAATCCTATTTTTTGAGTTTTTTACGACTAAAGTGCACAATTTTTCAAAGTTATAGGACTAAAGCATTCCAATTAAAATCTACATGAGCAAAGCACTCCTTTTGTAAAAGATACGTGACCTCTCATACCCTTCATCCTAAAAATTAATAGTTATGGGACCAAAGTGTTAAGTTTTAAAGTTTAAGAATCTTTATATGAAAAGGGCAAAAGTTTAGGGACCAAATAAGCTGTTAAGCCTCGAGCAAATGATATTTGCTTTCTTAAATAACACCTTCCAGTAAAGAATATATCTATTTTCGATTGCCCTCCAAAGGCAACCCAACGTATTTCAGTGACCACCTCCCAACCTTACAACGCAATAGCCTTTCTAGAGCCAGAGCACTTTAATCTCTTCACAATTAACCCCCAAATAAAACTATACAACACAAGGCATTGATTTCACAAAGAGGCAAGAGCCTTTAAGGTTTCATTGTTTGGATGTACGGGGAAAAAAATAACGACACATTATTAGATAATATCATGATATTTAATACTAATAAAATAAAATGCAAAGTTGTTTTTATATGCAATTAACTTCACTGTAGCAAAACAAAATGAAGGCAATAGGGGAAACTCATGTGAAAATCTCTTTTCAACTCTTGATTTCTCCAAGCAATACATCCAAGCTATAAACAAGACATTAACATAATAAAACTGAGTAGCATCCCATGCATCAAAACACATACCGTGAGAAGAGCAATCCAAACATCTAACAAAATATCACGTGCCTCCCAGCTCCATGTCCCCTCTTCAGCTTTGTTAGTCATAAGAGTCTTAGTAACTTCACACATCAAGGTGGATAAAAAGGTAAGAGCACCATAGGGCCTGAATATCGTGCAAAAACCTAAACTAATTAGAAAACAAATATTATATAGGAATAATTATGGAGAATATGCATGTATACACACACGTGTGTGTGAGAAAGAGAGAGAGAGAAACCTTGCAGTATGTTATGTCAGGCATCACAGGCTGTCTAACCATTAGCATTAAATCCATGCTCCCAACATGCATGTGTGTGGGTGAGCAAACAAACTACCTTAATAAATTTTTACTTAAGAGAAACAACTATAACACTAACCTAGTTGGTATTAACAATTGATCGAACACCGAAGGAGTTGTAACAGTTGCAATAGACAAAAGTGCACGACAACCGTCAAGCATCTCGCTGGAGACGAAGTTAAGCGTAAGAGCATCATAAACATAAAAATAAAAATTATAAGACAAGTTAGAGATAATCACTAGAGATATAACCTCTCGCTCCTTCCACTTTCTATTGCTTTGGAAACAACATCAGGAGGATCAATCCACTCTATTATTCCAGAAAACAGTTGACGCAAATAATGCTCGTGCAGTTGTGGATTATCTAGGTAATTGAGCAAATTACTATCAGAAATACTTTATTCTTTTTTCTATAAATAGAATCAAGAAATTCAGCCTAATAAAAGATATTAACAGAAAATTTTAATACTTAAATCAAGAGAGAGAAAGAGAGAAAATAAAGAACCAAAGCTGAAATTTTTCTTAGTTTCAGAATCCGCCTAAAAAATAATTGTAGTAGAAAAGAACAAAATCAAACTTATGTTCAAAACTTCAAAGTTAACCTCGCTTTTTCAGCAGTAGGAGATCAAACCATGTTACTCAGACAACTCAGACAGTTAAAAGGCCATATTTGATAACCATATAAATTCTAAAGTTTAAAAATTCTAATTATCAAATGAGATTTTAAACTTTCAATTTTTTTAGACGGGTATGAGTTGGTAGCTCGATTGGCTGAGTCTACACCTCTCAAAGTATAGGAAGCAACTAGCAAATGTTGAATCCCACCAATCACGTACCCTTGGGTAGGATTGAAAACTTGTTTAGTAACCAAATATTTTATTCAATTTGCATAAATAGAAAAGAAAATTTTTATTTTGGCATTTCATGATTGCTCCCAAATTTATATTTTTCAAAAATTTTGAAAAATAAATATAAATTGGTTGTCAAACAAAACTAATTTTAAAGTAAAGAAACTAAAATTCTTATCAAACATATCCTAAGTCATGAATTTCAAAGATTCCATCAGATGATTGCACTATACTACTAGTAATACTCGTTTAGACTTTTTTTTACAAGAAACGTCATATTGTATTAGTAACTATAAGCAGAAGGTACAAATAATGGACCAACAATCCATAAAGAAAATACCAAGCTATAAAAGAGACTCAATATCGTATACAAAACTCCACACATAAGAAGCTGAGAATAATCATTCTGAATAAGCCAAAAACTAATTTTTTCCTCAAATAATCACTGTCCTTCTCGGTATCATCAAAGACTTTACACTATTCCTCTCTATCCACAATACCCAAATAATTACTCGCACCCCACAATTCCACAAAAGCAAGTTTTGATACTCCTCCAAGGTAATACTCATTTCAAACATGTTACACAAGTACAACACAATTGGAAGAAAAAAGAACTTACCACAAGGAAAAATTGCTCCCGTCAAGGAGCAGAACTGAACAATTAACTTGCGAGCAGAGACAGCAATAGGGCAGTCCATCCAGTAACCTTCACATGGAAGCTTCTGCCTCAATGAAGAATATAAGTTCATAAGCCATGAAGTATGACCAGTTGTGGCCAAAACCCCACGCCAATCAGGACCAGGCTATAGGAAGAATTGTAAAGGGAGAAGATCATGTCATTCACTAAACAAAGACATGTCTAAAATTCAAATTGTAACATCTTGCAAGAAATTAGAACAAGCTTAATTTATTAGTATCATTCAGTGTCTCCAATTAGTTAATATCTAGCTTCAGCATATGCTCAACATGCGAAAAGAATGCCACACAGAGTTAATTACTTAATTATTACAAGTATATTAACGTTAGTGTTTCAAGCCTGTACATTTTACCAACATGATAACTTTCCAACAACAGTTTATAACAGTATGTCAGGAATAAATTTTTAAAAGAAAAGACTTGTTACCTGGACCAAGTTACACTCAGACCTCTTAGATGATTCACTATCTTGCTTGATTCCCGTTGAAAATGTACTTGTAATATTTGCTCCAGCACTGCTATTGTACACGAAATCCCAGTTCAGGATTTGAAGCATGAGCTGGAGCACAGCATTACAAACTTTAACCTCCGGAATAGCATATTGAGACTCAATTATTTGATTTGTAACACTAAGAGCAGCGTCTTGAGCTGAGCAGTAAAATTTCTTTATATAAAACAAAAAACAATGCAAAGGGTCACAAAGATACAGGTTAGGGTAAATCATAAGGAACAGAATATTCCAGCTATACAGAGAACTGAGAAAAAATCAAATGGGATACATAAGACGATGCAAAACACAGATGAGAAACCTTGAGGTATTCCAGTTCTAATGATTTTCGACACTGTTCATGAAACTCCCTGGGAAGGCCCATAGCACTCGATGTGGAAGGAGAAAATTCATACACCTAAAAGAAAGAAACATCTTAACAAAAATATGGCAATATCTAAATGCTAAATCAAAAATCAATTACAAATTTGTACGGACAAGTACAAGCCTTCTCTTAAAACATCTAGGTAGCTACTATTATTATTGATTAGACAAATTATGCTACGTAATGACAAATACCAAAGCTTCCAGAAGCTTGATTCCAGCAAACTGTACATGAACACCATGACTACCAGAAATAGCCTGGTTTACCTGTAGCAGTGAAACTGTTAAGACATACCCTGCCATGCATAAGTATTAAAGCAAGATACATTAAAGTGAAATATAAGTCATACCCTGAACACTATGCATGGCTCATTACGAGAATTTATTTTCTTGGTCCTATAATAAAGAAGCAACTTTTTGGTGGTACATGCAAAGAATTTATCTAGTTTAAGTTTCTAATTGCTAAATTTTAGACTCAAGTATTAAGTTCTCCACAATCCATATTATTAGCAAAAAGAAAAAAAAATATGAAGTATCCATCTTTAGAAAAACAATTATGAAGTTCTTCTTGGTCAAAACAAAGTTGAGAAGGCAGTTGAACATGTTGTTTGGATTGCTTTGTCTAGAAAATGAGGGAATTGAAATACTGTGTATATATTTATATATCTTTACAAATGTCTCCATACAAATTTATAAGAGTAACTAGGAGAGAAAAAAAAGGAAACAAAATTTCCTACTTATTACAAAATAAATCATAATCATATCTATTCATAATCTAATAAATCCAAATCTTCTAGCTATGTCCATAGTTACTACTAATTAAGAAATCCCAAATATTTCGAGATTGATTTAAACACTCTCCTTAAGTTGGATCATATTGATCATATCCAATTTGAAAATAAAATCATCAAAATTTTGTCAAGAAAGTCCTTTAATAAAGATATCTACAACTTGTTCATTTGTTTAACATAAATCATGCACATAGTTCTATTTTTAACTTTCTCTTTCATGAAGTGTCTGTCGACTTCCACATCCTGTCATATTGAACTAGATTAAGGGAACTGTTGATGGCTCCTTATTATCACAGTAAAGTTTAATTGGTGACTTTACTGAAATTTGGAGTTCCATTAATAATTTTCCTTGTGTCACTGTAAATTCAACCTCAGCACTATTCCTACTGACAACATTTTCTTTTTTTACATCTCTAAGTCACTAAGTTTTCAAAAACAAAGGTACAATACACGGTAGTTGACCGTCTGTCTTCTATTAAACCAGCCCAGTCTGCAAAAGTAAAAACTTTTATATCTTTGACTTCGTTTCTTTTGAAGAACAAGCCTTTGTTCGATGACCCTATAGGATATTTAAGAATTTTGTTTACTGCTTCAAGATGAGTTTCTTTTAGGAGATGCATGTGTTGACTTACTACACTAACTACTACACTAACTGTAAAAGCAATATCATGCTTAGTATGGGAGAGATATATCATTTTTTCTACTAGTCTCTGGTATCTTTCTCTATCAACTAAATTCCCAAATCTTATGATTTTTTTTCCATTTCAATTTAAGTGTCACTCAGTTTACATCCAAGCATGCCCGTCTCAATAATGAGACAGAGAATGTACTTACGTTGAGAGACATCAATTCCCTTATTTGATCTTACAACTTCCATTCCTAAGAAATATCATATATGTCCCAAATCCTTGATTTCAAATTCAGTTGCCAAGTTTCTTTTTAATCTTTCAATTTCTTCCAAGTTGTCTCTCGTCAAAATTATATCATCAATATAAACAATCAAAATTGCCTTGTTTCCATCTTCACTTTGTTGAAAGAACAATGTATGATTGGATTGTCGCTGTTGATACCCTTGTTTTCGTATCACTTTTGCAAATTAATCAAACTATGCTCTTGGTGATTGTTTAAGACTATACAGTGACTTTTTCAATTTGCACATTGTTTGTATTTCCTTTATCGAATCCTGATTGCATAGTCATAAAGACTTCTTTTTCTAGTACTCCATTTAGGAAGGCATTTTTGATATCCATTTGTTGAATGGGCCAATCAAGATTTACTAGTAGCGACAG
The DNA here is from genome assembly GCA_033030585.1 of Hippophae rhamnoides. Taxonomy (NCBI): domain Eukaryota; kingdom Viridiplantae; phylum Streptophyta; class Magnoliopsida; order Rosales; family Elaeagnaceae; genus Hippophae; species Hippophae rhamnoides. The sequence continues at coordinate 33,408,749 of CM065432.1, forward strand.
GAGCATCATTACTGAATCTAGTTTGACAACTAGTGCAAATGTTTCTATATAATCAACTCCATAAATTTGTATAAATTCCCGTGCAACCAGACAGGCTTTGTACCACTCTATTATCACATCAGCTTTGTATTACATCCCAATTTTCATTAATTTCCCATAACCCTTATTTCCTCCATAACAGCATTTCTCCATTATGAAATTTTAAGTATTTCGTGGTTTTTTTTTTGGAATTTTTATTCTATCAAGATTAGAGGTAAAACCATGAAACCTAGTAGACAATTTTATAAGAAATAAATTTGAAAATGGGATGAAGAATACAAGACTCATATTGGTATTCTCAAAGCAATAGGAAAATTACAAGACCTAGGAGAATCAAAATTACTTGGTGTTGAGATGCACTTTTGGATATTCGAATCTATCCCAATTTTGACTATCGTGGTGCATTAAGAGTGAGATTTTTCCTATCTTTTAATTTACACCGTCGTAAGTAAACAATTATCTATTTGTTGTTTTGTTTTTACGTATATCTTTCTTGGTTTAAATTCCTTTTGTTAAGTGGCACAACAATAGTGGATGGGGTAGTAGGTTTACTAGGGGTACTAGTGGGTTCACTGTTTGTTTGTGGTGGTGAATTCATTAGGGTTAAAACTCAAATCACTTAGATCCAAGAGCTTACCAACATAAATTTCTTCACTCATTCCCTCATCCCCCTAGAGAGAGAGAGAGAGCTATTGGTGGTAAGAAGTGTTTTCGAAAGTAACATACCAACTAACAATGATTCTCTTTGTAGAGGAATCATAGCATTGGTACCCCTTTTGAGTAAAGGAATATCCAACAAAAACACATTTCGTTACTTTAGCATCTAACTTAGATTTGTGATTTGGGTGAATGTACACAATATCGTACAATTGAATACTTTAAGTGGAAGTTCAGATTGAAGATATGATGTGGAAAGATGGTTTTGAAATTTTTAATAGGTGTTTCAAAGGAAAGGACACAACTTGGCATCCAATTAATTAGATAAATTAAAGTTAAAATTGCATCTCCTCGAGAATTATTTGGCATATTTGTAGTAAATATTAAAGTCTGAGCTACCACAAAGAGTTGCCCGTTTTTCCTTTCAGTTACCCCATTTAGTTTAGTAGTTTAGACACACAAGCTTTGATACACTATTGATTTGTCTGTAAGTATTGGCTTAAAATATAATTGAAATACTCTGAGCCATTATCTGTCTTGAGAATTTGGATTTGTGTTTAAAATTATGTTTGTATTATGAGGTGAAAATGAATGAAAATATCACAAACCTTCGTTTTTCTTTAAACAAATAAACCCAATAGACCCTACTATGATCGTCAATAAACATGACAAACCACTAAGAGTTATTGCAAGTAAGAAAGCGAGATAGTTCTCAAATGTCACTATGAATTAAACTAAAAGGTTTGGATGGTTTATATTGGACGTTTGAGAAGGAACGATGTCGGTGTTTGGTAAGTTTGCACATTTCACACTAAAAAATTAATTTCTTTATTTGAAAACATAGAAGGAAACAAATATTAAAAATTAAGATGACCTATTCTATAATGGCTCAATATAAGTTCATTATTTTTAAAAACAGTTGCAGAATCACAAATTACAATTTGATGTTTTTCACTCACCAATCTCATTAAAAAGTAGTCCTTCGCACTTTTCAGTACTACCAATCATTTTTTCCGATGATAGGTCCAGAAAAACACAATAAGGAAAAAAACTTAGCTAAGCAATTAGAGTATTGTGTTAATTGACTAATGAATATTTAATTACAAGATAAGTTTGGAACATGAAGGGCAGATTTGAGATACAAAGAGTCAAAAATTTGAATACTTCCTTTGCAAGCAACGGTTGAGAGGGATCCATCCGCTACTCTAGCTTTAAGAATATCAGCACAAGGCAAGTAAGAGGTAAATAAGCTATGGGTATTAGTTATGCGATCAGACACAACGGAATCAATAATCCAAGAGTTTTAGGATTGTGAGGTGGTAATTAAAGCACTCAAATAATTACCTTTTTTAGGCCAATGAGGTTGAAGAAGATGACTGACCAAACTTATGCATACCGAAAAAAAGTTCATAAAGCTAGTCCAACTATTATGGATTAAATGCTCCTCTTGAATTTGAGTTTTCTTGGGGTTTTTGTTGGTCAGTTGATGCCTGATAACTTGAGGCCTCATTTTGCCTCTGTTTCCAATTGGTTGGTTTCCCATGAATTTTTCAAGATGTATCTTTTCAATGTCCGGACTTACGACAATATTCACAGAAAAATCTTTTTTGTTGTGAGCCATTTTCTGTCTGATTTCCATAGAACCCATTAGTAAAATTTGTTGAAGGCTAATTTTCAATCTATACATGGACTAAATTAAAGGGCAACCCAAATCAATTGGATCCAATCTCTCGGGCCACTAGAATATCCAAATAACTCTCCCAGGCCATTAGGCCCAAGTGGGTTGTTATTAGCCTTATAACCCATCACCCTTTCCAAAATTTCCAAATGCCCCTCCCCCGATGTTCGAACAAGCCCCAAGAGCTAGATGAAGCCTATCACAACCAACGCCTTTTGGAGGTGGAGGATCGCAAAGACCCGTTGTTGATTCTCTTCTTGCATGACCTCAAACAATACCTCTTAGACTAAGATTAAAGAACACCGACCGAATATTCTTCCTCAGACATCATCAAAATCACAATGAAGCCCAGACAAAAAATCAAACGCTCTTTCTCCTTGTTTTGATTGCCATAATCTGGTTTTGATTTCAAAATGTGGGAAAACTCCTTACCATCTTAATATAATTTTTTTATGGCCTCACATACATCCTTTGTCATTGGTAAGGATAGGTAAGCTTTTCTAATTACTGCTAGCATAGAGTTGACTAGCCTTGCAGTCATCGTTGAGTTCTCTGAACTCTATCGTTGTGTTGCATCGGCATTGGTTGAAGCGGGTTTTTCAGTTTCTCCCATCAGGTATCCCGTTTTTCCTTTCCCATTAATGACAAGTTTGATTGACTGAGCCCATTCTTGATAATTTCTTTCTTTGAGTCTCTACAACGAACCGCAGAAATGAAGTATCTAGAGAATTCATGGAATTGGGTTTGGGGTTTCCAAGGCTGTTTCTGATGTTAAATTAGACATGGTTAAGTTATGACGAGGTTTTAATAAGAGCCTATTATGTTACTATCTAAAAAATGAGAGAATTGAAATATTGTGTACATATTTCTATCTTTGCAAATGTCTCGATACTAATTTATAAGGGAACTAAGTGAGGGGAAAAAAGGAAACAAAATTTCCTACTAAATACAAAATAAATCAAAATCACATCTTTTTATAATCCTATTAATAAATCCAAATCTTTTAATTATGTTCATAATTACTATTAATTAAGAAATCTCAAATATTTCGGGATTTATTTCAACACTTTGAGGTATTTGTCTCCATTCTAGTAAACTCAATCTGGTATAATACGATTTTTTCCTACTTTCTTTTTCTAGAAACTGGGTTTCTTTAAAAGCTTGGGTTACGAAAACAAGAAAGATCAAATTAAAAGCATAAGCTTGAGCTCTCACATTTTGTACATAAACAAGCTTTGTCAAAAACTCTTCATCTCGCTTGCCATGTTCCAATACAAAAAAGTCAACAAAGTGTGCTAAATATTTTTTTCCTTTTTTGTTTCTATTTTGTGCTTTGAAACTATTGTTCTGGCCATCAAACAATATATTCAGTAAAATAGTTTTTATTCTTTATATAGTTATACTACCAGTGTTGCATGTTAGAAGAACGAAATCAAAAGATGCCTACTAAAGAAAGTTCAAATAATAGGTTTCTTTTGAGTTGAAAGCTGGAGAACCCATCCATAAATTAATAGACAAAACCGCACTATCTGGTAATAAGTTGTATTTGGTAATTTCTCAAAAAGATGTACGGATAACAGACAGATTTCCATACCCGATAAAAAAATGCCTCCTTCTCAGCACCTGTAAACTCTAGCCTGCATACCAAAAGTTTGCAATATAACTAGACAGGTTTCATATTTTCACACAAGTTAACTTTTCCTTCTTAGCTTACGATGAGATTTTTAACAAAAACTCTAAATGCTATGAAAGAATCACTGGACAAAGACCCCCCCCCCCCCCCCCCAAAAAAAAAAAAGACTTGATGGTACAGTGATGGTTGCAAATAAACAAAATTCATACTATAATTCAAACCATTGCACTTATCAACTCAGGCCATCTGTAATAAACTTAGTATCCTCCAAATCAAGGTAATGGACTACGCAATTCTTAAAGTCTCTATCAGCGTAGATGTCTCCCTTCCCTTACTGGCACAAAAAAAAATTCTGTTGATAATTTATTTCTTAAGCCGATGTACACTTAATGGTTTTCATATTGTCTCCTAAACCATTCAAAAGAAAACGAAAAGAAATCATGTCCAGCTTACCAGCCCCTTTTCAACAGTTGAGCAGCCACAGAAGAAACCTTCACTTGAACATAGCCCTCAGGAGAATCAGCATGTTGCATGACGTAGCTAAGACAAAAACTGCAGCAAAGTATATATGCAAAATCTGATTTACAGGTATGTAGAGTATCTGTTGAAATATCATGAATTCAAGGCAAAAGATTTGATTCGATTGTATATTGATTAGGAACATTATTACGAATATTGTCAATTCATTAGGTAATATTTTCTCCTCACTTAGCTTAGTGAGAATCAGGAATACTATCACAGCATTAATTAGGAGATTTATTTTCCTTTCTTAGTCCTATTCTTTTTCTATAAATTGTAAGTTACTCTAAAAAAAAATTCAATAATCAAAAATACATTTTCACAAAATATGAGTTTTCATGTCATCAAAGCAAGGTTTACAAAGAGCGAGTTATGATTGTGATTCCACTCTGAAGCGAGTCAAAAATAGTATTAGAGAACGTCAATCCAAAAACGAAATCCATATCTACCATGAATTCTAGTGGATTGGATAGTTCTCCTCTTCAGTTTACTGTTGAAAAACTCAATAGTAAAAGTTACAAACGATAGGCTCAATTGATAAAACTTGTTATCAACGGAAAGGGTAAAGTGGGATACTTGACGGGGAAACGAAGAAACTTGACTCAAAAAGCCAATGCACTACAACGATGGATCAAAAAGCTTTGATGACAACATGGCTCATCAATTCCATGATACCTATAATTGGAAAAACACACTTATTTTTGTTAACAATTAAAAAGGTATAGGAAGCTGTGAGAGAGACATATTATGATGGTGAGAATTCCTCCTAGATATTTGATTTAAAAACTCAGATCGTGGGGAATGAAACAAGGAGGAAAAAAAGTTACAGAATAGATGCTTACACTTTGGCAAGAGCTTAATCTAATCTCAGAGGAGGAATAGGAATATGTCGGTGATTCAACTCATTACCAAAAAAAGGTTGAAAAGGAACGAGTTATTGAATTTCTCGATGGCATCAATCGCGAGCTTGATGATATATGGGAGCAAGTTCTTAGATGGCAACCATTAGCTAGAGTCAGAGAAATATTCACCGAAATAATGAGGAAAGAAAACTGGCGACGAGTGATGTTGAACAACGACGTAAGAGGCAGCGGCATTGGAAGTCTCTCCTCCCCAGGTGATGGTGGCTCTAAGTACTCTACCCTAACTTTAGCAAAATGGAAAAACAAAGTCGAACTTCGCACAGGAGACAAGATAGGGGTATTTGATTTTGAGCTTACACAAAATGTGTGTAGCAATGGGTCGGGAAACCAAATTGGGCTGGGCTGGTGGAAATCAAAATGGGCCTGGTCTGTCCCAATCTCAAAAAATGAGCCCTTAAGTAGGATATGGGCTTAGACTTTGTTTAAATAATGGGCCCTCATCTAATCTTACACATGGCCCCTTGAAAACAGAACTAGCCCAAATTCACAACAAAAAAGAATTTTGTATGATCATTGTAGTAAATCATGACAAACAAAATATACTTGTTGGAAAATTTATGATAAACCACCTAATTGGAAGCCAAAACAAAATAGGGCTCGAAATTATCAAATTTCAAGTGATCAACAACTCCAGAATAACTCAAGCATGGGTAGCATTTAATTTAAAAGGGCAAGATCAATTATATAGAATGTTCTCGAATATGCAAAATTTTGATTAATCATACTCAAATATTTCCTCAATTTCCTTAGAATATGAAGGAAATTACTTAAATGCCCTAATTACGACCTCACTATCTTAAACTTCTTGAATTATTGATTCTGGTGGATCTGATCACATGACTAATACCCATCACTTATTCACGTCTTACTCATCGTGAGCTGATAATCTTAAAATAAAAGTGACAGATTGTTAAAATCCTTGAAATATTAGAGATTTGATATGATTTTACATTAATTAGACTCATTATTAGGATATAATACCTTAATTAAGGAAATAATTTATGTCATTATTAGGAGATTTATTCTTTCTTTTTTTAGTCTTAAATCTATCTTATAAATTGTAAATAAATTACTTGTACAAAATATAACTCAATACACAAAAAATATAGAGATACCATTGTTCTACTACCCATTTTATCTCTTATTAATTCCAGATGGTATCAAAGATTGATTTCCATTAAAACCAATTCTTATGGAAAATCTTATAGCCCAAAACAAGGATTCAAAACTTATTTCCACCATAAGTCTAACCGATAGTTCATACTGTGGAACAATTACATGGTAGAAATTTCAAGGAGTAGACACAATCTGTCAAATCGGAAATCAATGGAAAAGGACAAATTGGTTACCTCACTAAAGAAATGACAAAACCAGCAGACACCTATTCAAGTGCTCACCAACGTTAGAGCTTGGAAAATTCAATGGTCATAGCCTAGCTAATCCATTCCATGGTACCTTCTAGTGGTAAGTCTTATCTCTTTTTACTCAGTGCAAAAGATATCTGGGAGGTCGTACATGAGACTTACTCCAAAGATAAAGATTTTGCTCATCTCTTTGAATTAAAAACTCGCCTTTGGAATCTAAAACAAGAGAAGAAAAATGTCACTAACTATTACATAACAATGACACTACTATGGCAAGAAATTGATCTCAGTATCAAAGATGAGTAGGAATGCACAAGGTATAGCGTACGATACTAAAAAAATGCTCGAGAATGAATGGGTATTTGTGTTCCTCGTTAGGCTAAATAGAGAATTGGATGAAGTTTGAGGAAGAGTCCTCAACCAGTGACCTTTACCATTAGTTTGCAAAATATTCCCTGAGATATGATAGGAAGATCATGGTCGATAGGTGATGCTAAGAGAAGCCTTACCATCGCCCGCGCCTCTTGCACCTCTCGGGTCTCTCAGGCAAGATTCAGAGAAATCAGGCCTAATGTCTAGCCAAATTGGGTTGAATAATCAAAGGAAATATAGAGTTAGGCTGAGCTTTAATAGGCCCAAAAAAATAGTATTGGGTTGGTTTATGGACAAGAACAATTTGGGCTCAATAAGCCCAAAAATGAATTTGGGTTTAATGGAAAAAAAATTGGGCTAATCCATGGAAATTTGAGTAAATCAACCATGGACCATATTCAAACATTGGGCCAGGCCCAAATTCACAACAACAAAAAAAAGTATGAACATTGCCGAAAACTTGAACACACTAAAGACACTTGTTAGGAAATTCACAAAAAAAATAATGGATTGAAAACCGAGACTAAATAGATCTCGAAGTTATCATCAGTAGAGCACTAAACAGAGAGAGCTTTCAATCCAGGGCAACTAGATCAACTCTACAAGCTATTTTATAATTTTCAAAATTTTGAGCAGTCATCAGCAAATACCTCATTAGCCTACAAAGTAACCATTTAAATGTCCTTGTTACCACTTTTGAAACCAAAATCCCTTGAATTATTGATTCTGGAGTGTCGTATCATACAACTAATGACTATCACTTATTTACCACTTACCCTGTACTAGAAACATTAAAGTTAGAATTACAAATGGATCCCTTTCATATGTTGCTAGAAAAGGTTGTATTCAACCTTCAAATTGAATAACTCTCAATTTTGTACTTCATGTTACATGTTCCCAACTTATACTGTAATCTCATTTCTATTAGCCATATTTCTCAATGTACTATTAAATTTTTTTCCATCTTATTGTGTCTTTTAGGACCTATTATCGGACATCGAGGATGACGATTGACAATGCTAAAGATTGGAGAGTGTGAAGATTTGAAATACTTTAATAAGGCTACACTTAGTAAAAATTGTCAAATTGTTACTTGTGATTCTATTTCAAATCCTAAGAATAGTGAAATTTTATTATGGCATTGTACAATGAACATTCCAATTTTCAGTTTTTGAAATAATTATTTCCTTCCATGTTTAGGAATAATAAAACATTCAATTTTCAATGTGAACTTTATGAGTTTGCAAAACATCATCGCTCTTATTTTCCAAATGTCTCTTATAGAACTTAAAACCCTTTACCCTTTCGTAGTGATGTGTGGGATCCATCTCAAATCACTAATAAACCCACAATAAATGGTTTGTTACCTTCATTGATGGTCATACACAAATTTGTTGGGTATGTGTTAAAAGAAAAACTGAGGTTCGAAATGTTTTCATTAGTTTTCATCCAATAATTCAAACTCAGTTTCAAACACATACAAATCTTACACGCCGATAAATGCACTGAATATTTCAATCCGACCATACAAGATTACCTTCGAACAAATGGTATAATACACCAAAGTTTTTGTGTTAACAAACCCCAACAAAACGGGGTAGTTGAACGAAAGAATAAACACCTCCTCGAAGTAGCTCGAGCTATAATGTTTATCTCAAACTTACCAAAAAGCTTCTAGAAAGATGCTATTCTAACTTCTACATATCTCATCAACCGTATGCCAAGCTAGATTATCCTTTTTGAAACACCACTTAAAAAGTTAAAGTCCTTTGTTTTCACATCCTGTTTATAGTCACATTTGCCTCTGAAAGTGTTTGGATGTACTATGTTTGCTCAAGACCATCCACAAATAGGTACAAACTTGATTCAAAAGCTATTAAATGTATCTTTATTGGATATTCACCTACTTAAAAATGATAGAAGTGTCATGACCCTACTACCAACAAGACTTTTGTTAGTCTCCACATTACGTTCTTTAAAAACACTCCCTCTAAACAAAAGTCTTCTCCTCAAAGGTAGAATGACGTCATAAAAGATAAAACTTTCGATCAATACTTGAACTTTAATCTCATCTTTGATCTCACTTCCCTTTACCTCACTACTTCAAATAAAATTAATGAATTTTATAACTCAAACAGAGAATTTCAGTTCAGCACACCTTCCCACACTACTCTGCCATATGTAGAGAGTAACTCAAACTCGGGGGAAAAAACACAAAGACAATTAGTTACTAGCGAAGGTCAAAATTAAAAGAACAAGGAAAAACCTCACACTTGAAGCACCAAGAGAATCAGAAGTGGTAGTCGACCTAAATAACCTTGAATCCACCGTGAATCCAAATAACCTTGAACCCCTATATCTTCTGAATTGCCCTGAGGAAACAAACACAATCTTGTATTCTACATCTAACTCTCCAAATTCGTTTCATACAAAACTTTGTCATCTGGATTTCGTGTTTTTATCACTAATCTTAACATGACAAAAATACCAAAAGGCATCTACAAGGCTCTGAAAATTTCAAATGGAGAGAAGTTATAGAATAAATAAAAGCTCTTGAAAAAATGAAACATGGGATGTCACAGAAGTACCAAATGGGAAAATTCATGTTGGTTACAAGTGGATTTTTATAATAAAATACAAAGTTGACAGGATTATAGAGTGATAAAGGCTCGACTAGTGACAAAAGGAGTCACACAAACATATGGAGTTAAATACACTGAAACATTTGCACCTGTGGCCAAAATAAATATTGTTCGAGTCCTCCTGCCCCTTCTAACATACTTGGATTGGCCACTTCACCAACTGAACATAAAAAATGCATGTCTAAACGGAGAATTAGAAAAAGTTCTTATAACCTTGCCTCCAAGGTTTTCCAAAGGAGAAAACACAATATACAAATTGAAAAAATCACTCAATGAACTTAAACAATCACCTAAAGCTTGATTTGATCAATTTGTAAATGTAATGATGAAACGAGGATATCAGCAGGCATAATCAGATCATACAATGTTTTTTCGATACAAAAGCAATGGAAGAAAGACAATTTTGATAGTATATGTTGATGTTGTTATCATGATCGAAGACAATTTGGAAGAAAATGAAAGACTAAAAAAGTTTGTCCACAAAATTCAAAGTCAAGGATCTGGGACAAATGAGGTATTTCTTAAGGATAGAAATCGCGAGATAAAAGAGAGGAATTAATGTATCTCAACAAAAATACATCTTTAATCTCTTCACCGAAATCGATATGCTCAAATGTAAACCAAGTGACACTCCAATAGAGGTTGTGATGAAGAATGAAGATGTGGGAACACAAATAGACAGAGACAACTATCAAAGATTAGTAAGAAAGTTAATTTATTTGTCTCACACTAGACCCGACATTGCTTTTTCAGTCAGTGTTGCAAGCCAACACATGCGGTCCCCAAAGGAAATCCACCTAGAAGTTATTTATAAAATTCTCAAGTATCTCAAAGGGTCACCAATAGAGGACTGTGCTTTAAGAAAAATGAAACTAATGATATAGAAGTTTTCATCGATACAAACTAGGCTAGCTCAGTAGCGGACAGAAGATCCACTACCAGATATTGTAATTTTGTTTTTGGGAACTTGGCGAAGTGAGAAACAAAATGTTGTAGCAATAAACAATATTGAAGCGGAATTCAGAATGGTGGCGCAAGGTATGTGTGAAACCTTGTGGCTAAAAAAGCTCTTAAATGAACTTAGGGTTTAAAATTTCCAATTAAACTTTACTGTGACAACAAAATTACCATTAATATATCTCTTAATCCAGTTCAACATGATAGAACCAAGTACGTGGAAGTTGATAGACATTTCATAAAAGAGAAGGTTGAAGACAATACCATTTAAATGACTTATGTCCCCACAAAGGAACAAATGGCAGTCATATTCACCAAAAGACTTCCCTGATCAAACTTCAATAATTTTGCTGCAAATTGAATATGATTAGCATTTATGATCTAACTTGAAGGAGAATGTTGAAATCCTTGAAAAAATATTAGAGATTTGATATGATTGTACATTAATTAGGCTCATTATTAAGATATAATATCTTAATTAAGAAAATAATTTCTATCATGATTAGAAGATTTATTCTTTCCTTTTTTAGTCTTAAATTTGTCCTATAAATTGTAAGTAAATTTCTTGTACAAAACAAACTCAATACATATCTCTTATTAGTTCTAGACAGATGGATCTCCCTTAATTGTTGCAAGAAAAGGAAGTAGCCAAATTTCCAAATTTGTAACACTCAAATCTGTTCATGTCTCAAACCTATCTTGTATTTAATATCCATTAGCCAGCTCATAAAAAATTCAAATTACTCAACTAAGTTCTTTACATCTCATTGTGTTTTTTAGTACTTATCATCAGGAAAGATGATTGATAATGCTAAAGAGTGAATGATTGTACTACTTTAGTAAGACCAATGTGAGCGACAATAGTTAAATTGTAATATGCAACTCTGTATATGTTTCTATGAATAATGAAATTCTATTATGGCATTATGGAATAGGACATCTTATTTTTCAATATTTGAAACGTTTGATTCCATATATGTTTTTAAATAAAACCATCAATTTTTAGTGTGAAAGTAATGAATTGACAAAACATCAACCTACTTCTTTTTCTAATACCTAATATAAATCATCTAAGCCATTTTCCCTAATTCACAATTATGTATGGGGATCATCACATTCCCCTAATCATACCCATTCTAAATGATTTGTTACTTTTATTGATGATCACGCTAAAATGTGTTGGGTTTATTTATTGAAAGAAAAAACTAAGGTTTGTGATGTTTTCATTAAATTTCATCTTATGATCCAAACCCAATTTCAGACACAAATTCAAATCCTTCGAACAAATAACACCAAATACTTCAACTACAACTTAGGGATATCTCCAAAAACATTAGATAATTCATCAAAGTTTTTGTGTTCACACTCCCCAACAAAATGAGATAATTGAACGAAAAATCGACCCCTCTTTAAAGTAGCCCAAGCTTTAATGTTTACTACAAACATGCCCAAAACTTTATAGGGAGATACCATTTTAACTACCACTTGTCACATTAATCGAATGCCAAGTCGCACTCTCGTTCGAAACTTCCCTTCAACAATTCCAAAAAACATTTCCCATTTCACACTATCTGTCTAATCTTACCCTTAGAGTTTTCAGGTGTATATCTTTGCTCACATTCACTCACATAATAGATCAAAGTTAAATCCCAACACAAATAAATGTGTTTTCATTGGTACTCTCCTACTTAAAAGGGGTACAAGTGCTATGAACCCTCCACAAAAAAGGTCATTATTAGCCAAGATGTCATTTTATTTGAAAACACTCCTTACCACCAGCAGACTCATCTTCAAGGAGAGAATTTAGGAAAAGATTGTTTTATTGATCAGCACTTAAACTTAAATATGAGTCTTCCTGAGATATTTGATAACCTAAACAGTCAACATCCAGAGTCAAACCAAAATAGTTTGAATCATGAGCCTACAACTCCTTCCTATTCTGTTTTGCAATCAACAGAAGGAAACTTAAACATAGAATAAAGTATAGAAAAATTAATTATTATTTACTCACAAAAGTCAACATTAAAGAACAAAGATAATTTCATTCTTGATGCAACAAGATCAGAACCGATGATCAATTCAAACACTCTAGAGTATATCCCAAACAAAGGTAATTATGATCTACCCATTGCTTTGAGAAAACAATCTTGATGTTGTACTCTTCATTTTATATCTAGATTTATTTCATACAAAACATTATCTACTGGTTTCAATACTTTTACCTCTAATCTTCATAGAACAAAAATTCTAAAAAATATACACAAGGCTCTAAAAATTCCATAATGAAGAGAGATTTTTTGGAAGAAATAAAAACACCTGGGAAAAAATGAAACTTGGGATGTAACAGAACTACTAAAAGAAAAGTACTAGTTGGTTGCAAGTGAATATTTACAATAAAGTCCCAAGCTGATGGGACAAAAAAACAATACAAGTCCCGACCGGTAGCAAAGGGATTCACACAAACCTAGGAAATTGATTATACATAAATTTTTGCACCAGTGGCAAAACTAAATGTTGTAAGAGATTTATTTTCCTTTCTTAGTCCTAATCTTTTTGTATAAATTGTAAGTAAGCTACTGTACAAAAATATAATTTCAATATTCAAAATTACTTTTTCACAAAATATAAATCTTCAATATCAATATTACAAATAAAGTCAAATATAATTCACAAAAATTTGCCCATCAGATAAAACAAAAAGTAACTTACAAATAATACTATTTGTTAGATACATAAGAAACGTATACGTTTCAAGTGCAGGAAAACCTGATCAAGGATCTCTTCTCATCAGAAGTAAGAAATCCCCATTCTCTTATAGCAGCATCTCTAATTGCCGCTGCAGCCTGAAACCTTGCATTTGCCACCTGAGAGTTCTCTGTAAGTGAAAAACTAATATCAGCAAATAGAACAGGCATTTGGCTTCTTACTCATGACAAAAATCTCATACAAAGTCAATTTTATAGAATTAATATGCTAATAAATTCATAAAATTCAAGCCAATCACATCATGCATGGATCAAGAAATTCCAACATTACAACAAAAGATAATTACTTAACCTGCATCCTCAATAGATTCATAAACACTCAAGTATTCTTATAGTAGGGGAAATTTGAACATTCTAGCGCATCGAGAGAAAATGTTAACAAATGTTAAAAATAACTTATTATTATGAGAACACCCATCCAAATGACCCACAGTTGCATATTTATATGAGTACATGTAACAACTAACAAACACCATTATCTAATATGTTTGGCTACATCTGCATGTGGAAGTAATGGAAAATGTTGCAAAGAGAAATTATAACACATCTAAACTAAATCAACAGGATAAGCATCTGATTCCAGAACATCATATTCTGGTAATCAAGTAATAAACACGTTGAAAGAAATATTTATTTTTAAGTTAAACCACATATGAGTGCAATAGTAACCAAATATATTAAGCCATAAAGTAATGGAAAATAAATTTTCCCTCAGGGGTTGAACTCTTCGGTCATCAGCAAACTTATGAAAAAGCAATTGTTGCTAATCTACCCAGCCTGAATCTAAACTGATTTCTAACAGTCTAAGCATGCATTCTCCTTTTAGAGATCAAAATCATAAATATTGTAAAAAAATTGCTACATTGTTCCACTCTTGTGAGCTCAATAGTCAATAGTACAAAAGGCATCACTTTCCCATCTCGACAATATATTATTTATACATAGGAAATGAGAACATTCATTTTGATATAAAAGAGGAAAAGGTAAAATGTGCACCAAAAGTCCAACTAATGAAGTTAATAGATAAGAATTAAAAGAAGCAACAGGTCTCAGAAATATGTTCTTTGACTTTTTATTTTTCTATTTTTAACAATTTATTTGCCTTATCTTCATAGCAATGGTAACATACTAACATTTAAAATCAGAGCACAAATAGAAACCTCTACCAAACATATTAAGTGCAGATATCTGAAGAGCATCTTAGTATAGCATGCACCAATAACTTTTGAAACAACTCTAACTTACCCAGAATGAATTTACAAGCCTGATATGGTTGGGAAGACTGAGAAAGAGACAATATTGTTGCCTCAGCAGCGGCAGGATTCATGTGCATCTGCAAGGGAAACATCAAGCATGAGTGCTGTTCAAGCTCCACAAGTTATATATGTATTGCATTCATCTATAATGAGTTGGTTTAGAAAATACCACGCCAACATTAAATCCAGCCAATCAAACTTAAGTCATGGTTTTAGAGGGTTTAGGCAAAAAATTAGTAATAACAGCTATAGAAAATTATAAAACTAGATCTATGATAACCCGGGTAAATGTCATTTGAGTGAATAAGTAAAACAAGCATTGCTTCACATTGTAATGTTAAAAAGAAAAAAGCTTCTTACCGATTTTACTTTATATCATGTTGTGACATGTCTGCCAGTGCCAGTGTTTTTTACAAGATAATTACCTCACAGTAAGGTGTAGCTAAACAATAGAAACTATAGTCAAAGTCACTAGATACACAACAGTTATGAAATATGCGCAAACCTAATCTTATGTTTTTCCTTAGTTTTCTATTCATCCTTTATCTTCTTACAAATTCTTGGTCATTGGCTATGTTACATGACTCTTCATTTTTCATTAAATACCCACGTCCAAGTGATACGACATGGACATAGGTGTGGGATACTTGACACTCCATTAAGAAAATTTGCAGAAAATTAAGAAAAATACATGTGTCTAACATCTAGATAAGTATCCAAAAATTTACAACAATTGGTATCCTAAAAGAGTCCATGTAACATAGGTCATTGGGCATGTAGGTTTCTGCTTATATGATTTTTCATTCCACCTACAAGCAAGCAAATACAGAAAAACAGCAAGATAATAGGTCTGAAGAGCAGACAAGCTTAATGGTGGGCTCGGACAGAAGCTCTGTAATGTAAGAGACAAAATGTTAGCAAGTTACTAATATGCTTGTACTTAGTAATAGATTTTTCTTTAGTCCCTCTGAATCTTTTATCTCTTTAATCTTTCATGCCAATACATGGGATTTTATCTAAAATGGGTTCTACGTGTGACCAAAGTTGAAAAATATCAAAATGTAATAAAATTAGAAATATGCTCCCATCAAAGGGAAGAACAGTGGTTTTTTTCTTCTCCGTCATCCCAACCCGTTAACCACCACCTCCAACTTCCACAGCAACAAGTGCCATCACTATCATCCACTATCAGCACCACAGTCGTTTATCCCCTCCACGTAGCCACCACCACCATCCAAGCAGACCACCTTTGACCAATTTTGAGCCGACATGGAGATGTGATATTGCGTACAGTTAGCCATAATGTCAAATTCAGTTAGCAATAAAGTCGCCCCGAACAGACCGAAATTGACAAAAATCCATAACCAGGTTTAAATATCATCCTTATAAACTTTGACACCCTTCTATTTTTCTAATCTATGAGCACAACTAGAGCCAATTTTAGATAAAATGAAAAGAAAGCGTTGGACCTGAATGGAATTGCAGGCGAGCTCTATAGTTTGCATGGTGGACTCAAGCTGGGCCAAATCTTTCCGTCCACTACTTCCTGAGAACCCTTGCATTTTCAATTCCGCAACATTCAATGCGAAAATCTGAGAAAATTTTCAGCATTTCTTCTGTGAAGTCTTAAGTAACAAGAACGAGTAAATATTATCAACTACCAAAAGCATTGAATAATCGTTGGTGATTAATTACCAGTGTATTAGTCAAGATTTGATCAGCACAGTCACAGAAATAGTGAAACAATTATTTCCGCTCGAAGAAGGTGCTTCAGACTTCAGAGGAATGAGAAAATCGTGGGTCAGCAAGGTTTTCTACAGTTTTATATGGCGTTCTGTGATGTGCCTCCTCTGAACAGTAGTTCGGATATTTGCGAGAGTACCCAAAAATAAATTTTCATTTATTATTAGTACAATTTCAATCTTATTGTTAATTTATTAAAAATAATTTTATATAACAATAATATAATATAAATAATTAATATTTTATATTTTTTTTTTATCACGAGAGAAATAATATTTTTTGGACTTCACGATTTTTAAAAATAAATAAATGATTTTATTTAAAATATTAATGAAAAAAACTTAAATATATTAATAAAAATTAAGAAGAAAAAGATGAAATATATAACTAACGTTTATTAATTGTAATATAAACTTTCAAATATATATTTATAAAATTTAATATATAATTTAAATCATCTGGTATAATACATTTCTCTTTTGATTAGTAAGAATATAAATAATGATTTATAATAATATTATATATTATCAGCAGTAGTTATTAAGCTATAGACGGTTAAAAAGAAAAATTGATATCTAACATATTAAATTATATTAGATAAAATTTATAATCTACGTAATTGAATCTAATATCTAAGTGATATAACAAAGTATCAATTACATTAATCAAGATTAAAATCTTCTCCCACGTAATCATCGTGATGTATAAAAACATATTTTATTAACAATATTTTAAATATATATTGTTCTGCGTATATATAATCAACTATTATATAAAGTAACAACAATTAAATATTTCAACATCAATTACTCTTCATAAATATCATTTCTTTTATAACATAAATGTGTTTGCTTGTGATTTAATTAAATATATTAAAAAATAATAATTAATAGTTACATATTATTTTAATTATTTTATTTAAAATTAATTCATAATTATATATATGCTTATATTTATACGTGAATAATTAAAAAAAATTATACAATTTATTTAAATAATATATAATTCTACTTTTTTATAATTTTAGTAATAATAAATACAAATACATTTACGTAGACTCCTATCCTGATATTTTTTTCATTTATATACCTTTCATTTTAATTTTTTTTTTTAAGTTTGTAAATTATTGGTAAATAGTAAAGGTGGTGGAGGAAACATATATCGAGTTTAAGATAATAATAAAATAGTAAAATGTATTGAGTTAGATAAGTTTTTTATGCTTGAGATAGAATATTTTAGGTGGAATGTTTTTATTTTGTTATAACATATAAAGATAAATGAATTATTTTTTTATTTTAATTTATTTTAAATGCTTTATAATTAACTAGATGTATGTACTAAAATTTGAAATTTATTTAAAAATTCTCGTATATTAAACCTAGTTATTAACAGTGATGTGTCGGCATTGTCAGCAAAATATACAAGAGACTTCCTCTCTCTCACACTAAATTTTCATCTTAACTTCTAATTGCTTGAGTACTTTCTACTCTTCACTAAACATCGTTTCAGCTATAATCCCCTTCTTCTCTCCCTATATAAGTATATATGAACTAATTTTGTATAACTTTAATGCAATTTAATTAATTATTGATATATTTTAATTTTTTTGTGTAAGCAATGTAAATTGAGAATTTTTTTTGTACTAATTTTCTTAAATTTTTTGGACTTATTTAGAGTTTGTTTTGTCTCCATAATTCATATTTTGTTTAACATTGTTTTTTTTTTAATATTAAAAACAAGTTTATGGAATTGTTTGTAATTAAATAAATTTGTCTTAGTAATGTTACATTATATTTTGATATGGTTTTAGCCTGAAAGATTGTGGGGGTGAGGTGCGAATATATATTTTTTCCATATGAAACAATTTAAGACAATTAATTTAGTATGTTGCTTTGCAAATGAAGGGACAATTTTGAAAGAAAAAAAAAGTCCATTTGGTGTATGAAAGATTGAATAAATTAATGTCTACGAAAATTATCCTTGCAGTATCACATTTTATAGAATAATTGTCTTAAACTGTACCATAAGACAATGCAGGGAAATAGTGGATGAGGCCCTTCAATTGCTAAACTTCTTAAGTGATACTAATTACCCACCCGGCATAGTCATTAAAAAATGTTGCATGGAGAAAGCAATTGAAGTATGTCATCAAACAATAAAAAAAAAACGAAATGTAGCCTGATGATAATACCGATCATTGTTTCATTTGGGATTTCTTTAGGATGGATCCTTTTGCTCACAAAGCTGGAGTTTGGTGAATTTATGTTGCGACACAATATATCCAACCATTATCAAAGGTGTAGCAGTTGTTGGTGTGATTGAAGAGACTAATGATAAACATCAAAAATTCACCAAATCAAAAGTTTTTAAAGATGATATCACAATTGCTTAGACTGTTTGCAAGAGTATAACTTTGTTCAATACTTTCCAGTCGTTCAATAATTTTTCTTTGTAGAAAGATATGGTTGAGTACTGATTACATAATTTAAACTACAATGAGTGTTAATGATTGATTTTAAATTACAAAAGGTTAAGAAATTAATTATATTCTTCTTATATATCATGATATGGATCTTTCTTTTCTACATGCATTTCTTAGATTTTTGAAAGTTAAGGTTTTCCATGTGTGTGCGCTAAAGGCTTACCTATTATGTTTTTGATTTTTATATAATATTTTGAATGAAATATCTAAGATATCATGAACACAATCCTTAACTCTTTTAATAGACTCAAATTTTATAAATAGAATACAAGTGTAAATTGAAAAGGGATTAAAAATAATAATTCATAATTATCTATATTTAAAAAAATTATCAATAAATTAAATGAAATATAATCAAATTGAATTAAAAGTTCCCTGAGAAATAAAAGTAAAGAGAGGTGGTAATGTCCTATATCATAATAGTTGTAGGTTTAAATCACATTTTTCATAGATTATAATAATCAATAAGTGAATGTATTCAAAATGATTTATATCTATCAAACAAAAAATAGATTAAACAAAATTACATATTAGTAACTCCACCTAGTATCAATTGAGGTATAAATAGCATGACCAATAAAGTACATTTTGCTTGTCATCAAAATTAATTTGTAGTGTTATGGTATATATTTTTGTGATAACGTGTAAATGAAAGCTCGTCAATATATATGTGTGCGTGATGGTTTGTGTAACTGTTTCTTTTAAAAAAGAAAATTAAAGAACTTTTTACTTGATAAAATAAAGTACATCCTACTTATTATTGTTATAATCAGAGAGATAAGATAACTTACTAATCATAAATAGAAATTGATTGAAATACTTAAAGGTGTTAATAGTTTGAAATCATTAAATTTGAATTAATCCAATCCCACCAATTATTTGTTGTATCATAGAATTTTCATTTGATTTGATCATACTAATTATTTTAATCAATGTGATCTATACCATATTTTATGCTATTTTTTATTTTTTTATCAACGAAAATATTTGATCTAAAATAAATTCTTAAATGTCACAATAACAATGCAAGTTATTACAATATTAGACTCAATATACATATAAAATTAATTTAGTTTAACTCGTAAATAAAGAGGTGAGAACAAAATGACAATAAAATCTTTCATTAACTATATAAATTGAGAAAATGTATAATAAAAGTGATACAAAAATCTTAGGGAATATATGTAATTAAGTGGAAATAATCTAAGCCACAACCATGATTTAAGAGTAAAATCATCGATTCATTGAATCACTTAACTTTTTCACTATAACTATAAAAATCAAATGTATAAGTACAAACACGATCTTATGCTAATCTTTCTAGGATATTATTTCAATGTATATAGCCTAAGAGTACCTACTATGTTTTTATAATTTTTAGGAATAGTGTGAATGGTATCCAGACTAACGTTCTAATTAACTCATCGCTAATCAAACACGTTCACGGATCAACCTACAATTAAAGTTAGCACAAAAAACATAAGTATCATGTGCGTTTTATTCCAGATTTAATAATGAATAATCATAATTAATTTATTCAAAAACATTGTAACAAATAACTCAAATTAACTAAAAAAAAATCTAAAACTTTAATTAAGCATAAATTCAATAAATAAGTTTAGATCTATACTAGCATAATCATATGAAATTCAAAATTCAAAATCAATGAGTAGGCTCATATTTATGCTAGCATAATTACATGAAGATATAAGATGAGATGAAACTCAACCTAAAATAAAAGAAGAACAATAGAGAAGAGAAACTAACTCTTAAAACCTTATGATCCTCAAAAACTGCTATGTAGTTGTGCATGTACGTGAATTATAAGACAAAGTGATGTATTTAAAGAAAACCTAAATAGAAAACATCACTCATATGATGGGGTAAAATATAATAGGAAGTTGATAGCTGATTGGAATTAAAAAAACATAAAACAAGATAAAATTAACTAATTTTCCTCAAGGAGATAGATCCCTCTTAAAATAAAGTTATGTTAACATAAAATGGGATCAATCCATCTTAGATGGGGATCAATCCCTATCTTTAGGTCTCATTTTTTAAGTTACATAGTTTGATAGGATCAATTGAATATCGTTTAGGAATCGATTCAAAGTATGATTGATCCATCTATTAGGAAGATCAATCTCTCTATCTAAAAAGGCATATAACTCAATCATATAACATCAAAATTAATTCAACCAAAAACTTATATTAAATACACTTAAGTATATATGTAATATTGCATGAATATGAGTCATTTTTGCATTGTGCTAATGATACAATACATGTTATCTTGATTCATATTGTGAATATGTGCTAGTGAATAAATAAGTGTAATCATATGTGTGATAGTTATAAAAGATAGACTTGAAGTACAACTATCTAGAACTCTGAAATTTCTTCGACTTTGCTTGACACACTTAATAACAATTCTAGAAACAAGTTTATAGGTAGAAAAAAATTGTCCACAAAAATAGCCAACACTCTTATTCTTTATAAACTTCTTTTTTAACATTTTCGTATGACAAAACCTCTCTCTCGCTCCATGAAACTTATAAGAATAAAGTAAAAATACATTGATGTCCTAGACTCCATAGTAAAACTATCATATAATCCATTGAAACAATCTTCGTTGTAACTTTGCAAGCTTGTATGTAACTAAAACCATATATACAAGGCATACGACAACTTGGCTTGGAAGCTTCATTGTACGTTAATTCAGTTTACATAAAATTAAGCAAAGTGTATAGAGAGATCAGTAGTAATGATGCAAGACAAAACATTCTTCCCTTATATGCATAACAACATAAAACGTGATAATTACTACCCATTTTCGACATACTATAGGAAAAAGCAATTAGGATAAATTATACATGTACGAAACAATTGAGAAATGTACACGTAAAGATGTTACGAAACTAAACTTTCCTTAAAGTTGAGGTACGATGAAACATAAACTCTCATTAGTCTAATGACACTCTAGGTGTAAAACTAATTAAATAGTCAATAAATAAAGAGAATATGTAAATAAAAAATATTTTGTTTTATAAATAGCTACAAAAGGTATTAAACTCATTTAACCACAAATAATCACACAACTAATTGAGAACTCATTCTTGTTCAAATTTTGATTGTCTATTATACAAATACATAAGTCAAGAATAAGAGGCACATAAGCAAACTTAGCACATATAATTACATATAGATATTTATTTAAAAATAGTATACATACTTGAACTCTACTAATATGCTAATAAATTCATTTAAGATCAGTCACGAAAAACTCAAAAGAAAAAGTATCATCTATCATATAAAACTACAATCGAGTCTTCAATCCCACAAAATAAAATATATTTATCAAGAAAGAACTTTAAAATTTTTGTTTCTCTTTCTTTTATATGAAAGGTATACTATTATTTATTTATTTTTAGCTTTTTTTGCTCTTTATTTTTGTACATATTAAGTATATTTTTTATAAGCATAGTTGTTTTTACTACAATCTTTTTTGTATATTTATTATTATTATTTAGATTCACGGTCTATAAACTTAATATGATAACTTTTACACTAATTATAAGGTAACTCTATTCGCTCACTGCGGTAGCTTCATACATCACAGTAGATAGCTCTTTCAATATTATGTGCTTCCTTACGGTAAAATTTTAGAAAGCAAAAAATAGAACTCAACACAATTTTACAATCAAGATTAATTGAAAAACTAGAATCTTTCAAGAGAAATCATAAACTTCAAGTATAGCATACACGTGTGTACGTGAGTGTGTTAATAAGTTCATGTCAACATTGATCATCACATGTAAAACTATGTGTGTGTGCACAAGTCAAAATTATAAAATCATTTGTATGATAAATATCAAAACCAGTTGAGTTACTAAAAATAATGTTGTATTTGTGCAAATATTGTTTAAGATAAATACCTTATTGGTTAAAAAAGATTCTACTTATCAGATTTTTTTTTTTAATTTTAACAATTTAAAAAAATTAAAAATAAAATAGATACAAGCCTATGAAATTGCTATCTATGATAATTTAAGCACTTTAACAAAAGTACTTAGGTGAAACAAAAAAAAACAATTATATGACCAAAAAAAGACAACATTTACTAATCTAAATTGAAAGAATTCATGACCCGGTATACAACTAGGACAAGGAGATAGACTTTTAAATGATTCAACCTTAACTCGCAAAATACATAGTATCAAACATTTACTTTGTCTACACAATAGAAACACAATTATTATAATATCAAAAAAGTAGATAACTTATAATAGCAAATATTATATATCAAAACAAAAGGTAGGTAAACGACAAATATTTTATAATCAAAATTTATATTTTAGAATGTAGAAGCACACATCCATAAAATTCATATTATATTAGCTTAATAACTAATTATGCATAACAAATGATATAACGAGATAAACTTACATAGAGATTGTATCTATATGGTAACATCCTTAGGTTACTTAAGGCAATCACTTAATATCAAATAATTAAATTAAATCATTAAATCATTACAACTAACTTTGATATAAAATAAAACCACTATTATCTCTATCAATCGAGACCTTTCTCCAAACTATCTACTGTTGCTCTTACTTACAATTTCTCCAACTACTTAGTTCAATACTCAAACTCGGCTTTCATCCACAACTAACACCACATAATGCGGTATGATTGGTAAACCCAGGTTAGTAACAAGAAGTGTAATCGCTAATAACTTTAAGGGACTCATAGTACACTACAAATATCAAATCATGTATTAAAGACACACACTCAAATCATGTGCCCATATAGATAACGATTTGATAACTAAGCTCAATAAATAATCCACACTTAAATATAAGCTTTCTAAAATAATTTAAGAAACATATATAATTCTTAGTGCAAATTTTAGAGAATTTTTGGTATTAGAATCAAGGGGTGAAGAGTTGAGAAAAGTGGATCGGGCATTTATTAAGTCTCGGTGGTAGCGAGGTTGGTGGCAAAGTGCTAATTTTTTTTTTATTTCCAAAAAAGTGGAGTAATTTTCACAAATATCTACATCTAAACTGAATAAAAAACACGAGCGACAATGTTGGCTCACTAGCACGCTTGCTCGCTCGTCGAGAACCATAACTCTCAACCTAGCATACATAATATGACAACTAACCCCCATGGGTGTGTATAAATATACTCGTATATAGGGTATACCTAACTATGTATGTATGTATATTATTGATCCGTAGTAACCAACTTTACACATAGGAAGATATATACACTAAGTAAAATAAACAAATATTGTGTTTTGCACACGGAAAGCCAACACACAAATACAAAATACAATGAGACTTGTATTCTCATTCTTTAACTTTATGTGTCAAAATACTACACAATGACACATAGCACACTTAGATATGAAAACATCACTTATATGATATGAAAAAATATAATAGGAAGTTGAAAATTAACTGGGATTAAAAAATGTGTTAAATAAGACAAAATTAACCAATTTTTATCATAAAGATATATCCATTTATAAGGAAAATTGATCCTTCTAAGAGGAATCGATTCCTTTAAGGGGGATCGATCTCCATATGAGGAGGATATATCCCTCTCAAAATAAAGTTAAGCCAACATAATAGATCCATTAAGGATCGTTTAGGGATCAGTTCAGAGTTGGATCGACCCATATACTAGGAGAATCGATCTCTTTATCTAAAAAAGACTCATAACTCAATCATACAACATCAAAGTTGATTGATCAACCAAAAGCCTATATTAAATGCACTTAAATATGTATGCAACAATACTTGAATATAAGTTATTTGGGCACTGTGATAACAATGCGATATATGTTATCTTGATTTATGTTGTGAGCATGTGCTAGTGAATGAATAAGTGCAATCATATGTGTGATAGTTATAAAAAATATACCTAAAATACGACCATCTAAAACTCTTATATTTCTTATATTTTGCTTGATATAATTGATAACGATCATATAAACAAATTTACAGGTAAACATTTGGTTCATAAATATAACCAACACTCATATTTTTTGCATTTACCATCGTATCTCTTCTCAAACATGATATAAGTAAGCTATAAGTCATCTCATCAAGATCAATATCTTTGCTAACTATCTTTAATACCATTTCCATAACTTTAAGTCTCTTCCCATAATGCACTAAACATTGTGTTATTGGAACTCCCATTTGGAGAACATTCTACATCTCGTAACTTATTGGAACTCCCAAGGCACAGTAACATTACCATTTATACATAGTGCAACCAATTTTGTGTTGGAGTTCACAATATCTAGCAATGAACAATTAAAAATCAAACAATCTATGAATTTTATAGCCAAATCCGACATGCTTTCATTGCAAAAAGTAAAAATCATTAGATCATATGAACTCATAACTACATGCATAAAGGATTGTTCATTCTTCCTTCATAGTTTTCAACACACTCACGACATCTTTAACTTTTCCATAACGATATAGTATATATGTTATTCAAAATCTTGTAAGTAACAATATTTAAATTAATTATTTTAAACCATATCAACCAATATCTTCTCTACATTGACATATTTTTTCGGTTCAAAAATATTTGTAATAAAATATCGTATGAGAACATATAAGGCTTATAATCATTTGAATCCAAGCTTCCTATAAACTCAAAAGTTACATTTACACATTTCTCTTTAACATTATATTATAAATAAATATAACGATAATTTCAAATTTTGTTAAATAAATCTATCAAATATTTTCTCAATTTTTTTTATCTTTTTGAAAAATAAAATATGGTAATATTTTGTATATTGAAGATACATGAGTCTCTTGACACATTGATCTAAGAGCTCTTGGATCGTAGACTTCATTAATAAAAAAACTTTGTGACAAATATAGTCGAAATTATCATATAATTTAGGTTTCTTTGTTGAAATTAGAAAATGTACGTAATATTTTAAATTGTGCAAATATCATGGTTCCAATACATAAACATGTACTTAATACATAAACCTGTACTAGTTGATGTCATGCAACTTTTTTACATGTTTGTTTATTTTCTGTTTTTTTGTCACTCAAACCAAAATTTTTAATGCGTTGAATGGTAAATTATTAGAAGCTTTTTCAATATAATATGTTAAACCAAAAATGTGACTATTATATAACTTACCTAAACAAAGTTTTTCTACTACATTCCATAAAACATGTTATTATACTAAAATTAATATGGCTAAATGCTGTAACTAAATAAAGTTAACATACTATCTATCAATAGCAATAAAATAATAAAATAAATATATTGTTCATCAATTCATCAAATATCCTTATATTAAATTTTACATGTTTAATTATGTAAAAATAAATTGCGTTAAAATTTAAATAGCTTTTTAATGTAAATGAGTTTCATGATAATTGAAGTTGCATTTTTATTATTATATGGTGTATTATTTATGAAGTATGCTTGGATATGAGTTTTATGTTAAAAAGTTGCTCTTAAAACTTGCAATCATAGAAAAAAAAATCTTAAAACTTGTAACTATAAAAAAAATACATTCTTATATACATCTCATATATTTTTACTATTAAAAAATTTTTTCATGTTACTTCATATTGAAAACCATTAAATTAGACGTCATTTAAATTAAATTATAATTATTTAAATTCATTAAATATTAAATATCGTTCAATTAAATATTATTCAGGTACTATTTTTATTATTATAAATTTTAAGAATGTTATTTTTTATAAATTTTTTAAAAACTTAAATCATTGGTAACCAAGAAACACACATTTATAAAAAATTAAAAGAAATTTTTTTTCAATGACTTTGAGTTTTTTTTTAATAATTATGATTGCATTTTGATGTTAACATAAGACATACTTAATATACATTTTAGGATTTTAAACCTCTTTAAGCTATTATATTAAAATTGATTTGAGAAAAAAATGTTAACTTAAATAAATATTAATATAATAAGATATAAGATACAACAAATTTGAATAAAGTAATAGAAATTTGTTCCAAACATAATCTTCGATATATATATATATATATGTATGTATGTAAACGTAATCTTGTTTACGAAACTTCCGTACAAAATTCAAATGTTGTATACAATTAAAATTGTTATAATCATATAATGCTATAGATATTTTTATATTCATATATTTATATTATTTTACATGATATATTTATTTGAAAAAATGAAAAAAATTATTTTAATTTTTAATACATGTTACAATATAAATAATATGATTATAAAAATATGTATAAATTTATAGTTTCAGATCATTCCTCTTGTATACAATTTTCGTATTAATTTTTTAATGACAAATATAATTAAATGAAAGTATCATTAAAAAAACACAATCGTTGGGAAAAACATATTGAAATTTGAAAGTACTATTACATGTTTTACACAAGAATTGTTATATTTTTTAATTTTAATATTTATTTAATTATATAATATATTTGAAATTTAAGTGATATAATGATAAATAAATAAATAAATAACTATAAAAATTTGAATTAATTAAATCCCATATTCATAGTTAATATGATAAATATTATTAATTAAATATAGATTAATGTTTGTTTATATTTGTTTTTAAATCTTAAATATTTATTTTACTCATAACACATGTAGTGATTTAAAGTTGTTAATAAAAAAATATTTTAACATTTAGATTAAAAATAGATGACTTAAATTTAACAAGTAAAAAAAAATATAGAGAATCTTCGGTAATATTATAAAAATTATTGACTTAATTTTATCGAAAATATAAAATACAATATATGTCATTGTCTTGAAATATAATTTTTTATATAAAATAGTTAGATGTGATTAAAGTTTTATGCATTTTATGTGTAATTTAAACTTATATATATTTGATGATTGATATATATATTGGGTAACAATTATTCTTCTTTTATAAACTTAAACCATTAATTTTAAACTTTAAAATCCTAAAATCTAAACTATAAACTCTAATCCTTGAATTTAAAGTATAGCATGTAATGAAATATATCCTTAATATATTATTTCTTATAAAGTAAATCTATAAAAATATAATTTAATTATTGTATGCATTTCATTCATATTATAAAATTATTTTTTGTTTCTTTTATACTAATTAATTATTACATTTATTTCATATATATTATTTTATTAATTTTTGTATGGTATACATTGGATTTAGAACAATTTATAATAGATTTAAAATAATTTAAATAATTAAGTAATATTTTTAGAATTATAATTTATTTTAAATATATAATTTAATTATTTATGTTGTTTTATTTTGATAATTTAATTATTTGATTGTCAAGTAAAATTAATAAAATAAATATAATAATTAAATTACATAAACTATGATAAAATAATTAACTTAATAAATGAAATAACTGGATTGTATCTTTTGAGTTTTCAGTATATATGGAGGGATAGATGATTAAGTTATTTAATATTTAGCTCATTGAAGAAAAAAAAGGGGAAACCACGTAACCACATGTACTTCCTCTTACCAATTTTTCAGAATTTCAGTTGTTATTTTACATTTACCTCTAACTTTCTTTTCATTTCATCTGCAAAATGCTTCGAATTTGAGAACCTTCATTTTCTCTCGCTTTCCCTAGATTTCTCACCGTTAATCGCTTCAAACACATTCAGAAAGATCTAGGTTTTCCTTTATCCCACTGCTTCAAAATTTACATCTTAATTCACATTTTCTAAAAAGACATACAAGCTATAGTCCCCTGAGCTCCGGATTCAGAATCTAGGGTTTGTTGATCTGTATATGTGTTCCGATGAGTATGGAAATTGTGGGAGATGCGGCGTCATTCGACGCCGAATTATTGCAGCTTGCGGAGGTGTCTCATTTGGCCCTCAAATCGAATCCAACTTTCGTCGAGACTCTCTTCGAGCAGTGGCTTTCGCTTCCAAACACTAATAGGCTGGTACTTGTGCATCAATAACGTTGGCAAGCAATATTGACATTAATTATAATTTTATGGTCACTGAATCTCATTAATTTGGATGACTTTATTGGGTGCATTGTTTTGGTTTCTGAATTTCGAGTTTGTATGTTTTGTACTTTTTTATTCATTAGTGATACGATTATCTTTATGTTTATTCGAATTACATACTATATGACGATATTTGTTGAGGTATGTGCTGGTGCTGTTACGAGTAAAATATAATGGCATTGGATTATTCTTTTAATATGGGTTTTAGGCAAAGGTATGGCAGAATTGATTCAGAAAAAAAATCACATATTTAATATTGGGGTAGAATTTCTATACGAATAAAAGTATTTATTTGTTACGTAAAAGTAACGCATAATGATGTTGTTGTGATGTGTCAGAGTTTGCTAGAGAACTTTGGTTTAGTGGAGATACGTATATTTGCATTTGGTTGTTAAGGATAAAATCTTATTAGGTTAGAGTAGCAGGTTATTTCTTGAGTTTAAATTAATTAAAGTCATAATCTAATAACCCTCAAAGTATTGATAATTAGGTTGTCTGGATTGTTTTTAGAAATTATGGAATCGATAAGAATTTCTATAATTACGTTGATTGGGTCATTATCTAATGCCATAAGTGTCTAGCATATGGATATTTGGTGTTCACAAAGAAATGGATGCATGCGATACATTGGTTGATTTGAATCACCGTGTTTTTGCTTCCATCTCAAATTGCTTTAATATGATTATGCAGGTTGTGTACGAAGTTCTGACTTTCTTTGGCATTCAACATATTATTAGTTCTTTTTACCGATTGTCTGTTGGTTGGTATGGGATTGGAAATGGAACTTATCCTAATGGTAGTGACAACTTGTTATTGTTCAAAATGCTGAGTATCAAGGTCTAATTTATTTATTGCAGAAACTATGGATGACTCTTTGGTAAATATGTGCTATACCTTTGTGTATGGAATATTTGGTATCCTACCACTGACAAATATAATGATATGTCATATGTGTAATACAATGATTGAGCACCCGGAAGCTGGATAAATACCTCAACATAGGCTACAAGTGCATTTACTTAATTGGCAATTTGAAATGTTGAAGTGCCACTTGTCTGTAAACTTAGTTCTTGTTTGCTTATTCTATATGCTTAATATGTCCTTTCCAGGATTGCAATTTGTGGATAATTTTGCTGATTTATTCCTGTCTTGTAACATATTCTAGGTGACATCTTTGCTTAGTGACGCAAAGGCTGGTATTCCCTTGAATGTCCCTGGAAATTCTTCTAGTCCTCGTGCCAATGCTGGCAATTCTTTGCCTTCCATGTTTCCAGCTGGCAGTGCACCTCCACTTTCACCAAGAAGTACGTCCGGTTCCCCTCGTGTTATGAGACAGAGGGCTGGCCCTTCTAATTTAAGTTCTCTGCTGAGAGTAGTTAGTGAGCCAGTTAAAGAATTGATACCTCAGGTTTGACTACAACTTTTAGTTCCAATTTCTGATATTGTTATTTGTACGTAACTCTAAGTTTGTTATCTGTCACACTTAAGTGTTTATTTCTAATATCGAAAACTTTTAATTGATGCAGTTTTACTTTCAAAATGGTCGTCCACCTTCTAAGGAGCTAAGGGAACAATATGTGTTTAGAGTTCAGCAGTTCTTTTATGGTTATCCGGATGGACTTCAGGTGCATGGTGAGTGTACCTAGAAGAATGTTTACGTGTTTGATAGTCCAAGAACTTATTTGTTATTTTATCTTTGGCATATCAGAATTTAAGCCAATAACTAAGGAGATTTGCAAGCTGCCATCATTCTTCTCCACTGTCCTCTTCAGAAAGATTGATGCTAATGGTACTGGATTTGTCACAAGGTAATATATTCTTCTTGTTTCCGTTGATGATGGTAGTTTTAAATTGTAATGTTATGTGAGTTTTTGATGTGTTATACTGTATATGCCCCAATGTTTTTCCCATTTTCCGCCCAAATATTGTGGATACTTGGTTGGCTTCCATTTGGATGCATGGCCTTTCAGCCATGATGATGGAGGTGCTAGCATTTGAGTGTTTTTTAATCCCTGCTTGATGATATTTTCTGGTTGTCTTCCCATGCCTTGACTTCCTCAA
Organism: Hippophae rhamnoides; assembly: GCA_033030585.1. Taxonomy (NCBI): domain Eukaryota; kingdom Viridiplantae; phylum Streptophyta; class Magnoliopsida; order Rosales; family Elaeagnaceae; genus Hippophae; species Hippophae rhamnoides. The sequence goes on from CM065432.1 coordinate 33,439,884, forward strand.
CTCTGAAGGCATGCATGCTTCCTTTTTAAAAGTGAGCAAACATATCACCCTCTGTTTCCTTCCCATGAAATTTTCAACGGTCATCTTTTCAGCTTCTAATGTTGCTGGTTTATAAGGCCTTATAGTACTGGGTGCTCAAATGTGTAATCCTTTTCGAAAATAAACTCTCATAATTGGGAAATGCATTCTTTTCTCTCTCTCTCTCTCTCATATTACGGCAACAAAGTTTTTGGTGCATGTTATACAGTTTGGGAGATCAGTAACAATGGCCAGTTCATTGTGTAATTTTGTTCTACTTTGGTAAATGGACATTAGATAGACTTTCTCAGCTGCTAGCTTTTAAGACTATAACAATATATACGTGTCTGGTGTACTTTTGGCTTTTGAAATATGTCAACCATTAACTTTTCTTATAGATCCTTGTATCTAACATATTTTTTCATTATGAGACTTGGTGAATCTTGAAACATCGAATATTTTGACCTTTTAACTGTGATTTGGTATACTTGTTACTTGTAGCTGAAATTAAATCTTGTTTCCCTTGCAATAATTTTTTTATATTGATTTCCACTAACTTCCTAACCAACTTGTGTGCAGGGATGCATTTGTTCATCATTGGGTCAATGGCATGTCGACGATGGATATAGCTACTCAAATTTATAATATTTTAAAGAAACCGGATAATAGATATCTGACTAAGGTTTATAATATTATCTACTTTCTTTTGTCCTTCCAAATGCATGATGCAGTTAAAGACTTAAAGTTGCCAGGTATTTCTTACTAAATAAAAAGAAAATGGACTCGTTATCTCTAAGGATGTTAAACTTACAGGATTATAGTATGCATAAAACTTGAAGTTAATACTAATACGATTATCAGTACTATTACTACTAACACGGTTGATTACCATTAGCACTTTTATGTTCCATAAGATTGTTGATACCTATTGCTCTTACTTGGTTCAATATCAGGATGATTTTAAACCCGTGCTTCAAGAACTTTTGACTACTCATCCAGGGTTGGAGTTCTTACAAAGTACACCTGAGTTTCAGGAGAGATATGGTTTGTGCTTTCTTCGTTAATCAACTTTCACCTTTTTTATGCGAATATAGGGATGTCTGATTTTTCATTATGTTCTTTCTTGTTTCAGTTACTTATGGGTCTTAGTTATAGTAGTAGGTTTAGAGGTGAAGTTATTCACTTGATGTCCTTGAATGAAAGAAATAGATAGCGTAATAGATAATACAAATTACAAATTTACTATGTCAGAAAAGTTGAAGGGTTCCTCCATATTTTGATTCCTTAAATTTATATTTGGATTTAGAAAAAAATATTCTTGTACGGATTTTCTTAAATTTGTTTTTAATAGTCAAAATTGTCAAAAGGAGTGATGTAAAGTTCTGTTATGTCAACCATATTGAGGATGAAATGCCAATTTAATATAATTTCATGACGTATGAACCCTTCACTGCAAATGTTTTTATCAAAATAATTATTGTGGTTCAATGTGTTTTTTGAAGGATTTTCCTTCCGTAGGTACTTTCAAAAATCCAAGAACTGATATTAGGTATTTTTTTCCTGGGGGTGAAGGATGGGAGGCCTGTAATGGTGGGAGAGTTGCAAAATTTTACTGATTATAGCTTGTATGCTGTGTCATGTGTGGACGCTGGATAGTGCTAATCAATGCATAGTTTGTGATATTGTTTTTAGAGATAGGTAGAAACTGAGATTTTCTTGTTTCTAAGATTTCCTTCTTTCCATCAGATACTATGCTATTTGCTTTTGCAATGACTTAGTGTTGGATACTTGTGTTCTATTTGTCATATTAGATTCCTCCTAGAAGATGACCAACTTCTCCTTGGAGAAATAGTTATCACTTCATATCAATATTTCACCTTTGCTCCAACAAGGTTTAGACTTGTTTGAACTACCTAACATTTTATGTAGTCATATCTTAGCCTGCATTAAGTTATTATGCATGGATATGGGTATAAAGTCAATTCTTTGCATCATTATGCCACTTAATTTAGTTGAAGGGTTGCTAGATATCTATCCTGAAGTTGTGGCACTTTTTTTTTAATGGTGGGAGAGTTGCAAATTTTACTGATTATAACATGTATGCTGTGTGGATGCTGGATAGTGCTAATGAATGAGTAGTCTGTGATATTGGTTGTAATGTGATATTAACCTTTAAATTTAGAGATCAGTAGAAACTGAGATTTTCTTGTTTCCAAGATTTTCTTATTGCCAGCAGATGTAGGTTAAATGGTTGCTTTTGCAATGACTTACTGTTGCATATTTGTGTTCTATTTATCATATAAGATTTCTTCTAGAAGATGACTTACTTCTCCTTGGATGAGTTGGTATCACTTTGTATCAATAATTCACCTTTGCTCCAACAAGTTTTAGCCTTTATGAACTACCTAACATTTAATGGAGTCATATCCTAGTCTGCATTAATATATGGTGCATCGGTATGGCTGGAAAGTCAATTCATCTCATCATTATGGGTTCTTTATCTTAGTGGTATACTAATTTCATTTTAGTTATCCTTTTTTAACCATATTATCAATGTGATACCTTAATAGTACTCTTATTAAAAAATAAGCACCAATTTAGTGTAATTTGAACAATAATTTGGGAGTTTTTGCATAAGTCTGACCAATTATTGGAAAGCAATTTGGTATTCTAATTTTTTTCCTCTTTCCCCTGCCCTCTCTTTCTCTCTCCTCTCCCTATTCCTCCAAAGATGCTCTCTTCTATGGTCCAAAGATACTTCACATCTGTCTAAGATCCAGATGTTGGACTTCTTCCCTAAATAGGAACACCAATTGGTGTAATTCTTCAAAAACTTCTTACAAAACTGGTGCAAAATGGTGGAGCAATGTTATCAAGAGGAGTCAAATGCATCTAAGCATTTGCGAGGTGGAGAACCAAGTGTTCTCCCTGGTTGCGAAAGTTGTTGTTTTGGAGGCCAAAGATGAGGGCAAGCCAGTCGAGAAGGTCCATGTGAGGAAGCCATTAGGCAAAGGGGTTTTGCTGAGGTCCCTGACAATGGATAGGTCAGCAGTGGCGGCTTGAACCTCGGGGTACTGAAGAGAAGGGTGGTTGTCGATGAGATTGTGGACTGGGATAATGTTGTCGAGTGAGATTGGTGAGGAGAAGATGGGAGAGAGAGTTGTCGAGTGAGAAAGAGATAGGGGATAAAGAGGGAAAAAATATAAAAAAAAATTTAAAGTACCAAATTGCCTTTCAATAATTGGTCATGCGACTGGCACATGCAAAAAAATCCCAATTTATTGTTCAAATTGCACTGAAAACTAAGGTATCACCTTGATAATATGGGTAAAAAATGTAACTAAAATGAAATTAGGTTTTAGCTAAAGTAGCAGACCTTATCATTGTACCACTTAAATTGGTGGAAGGATTGCTGCTTGAAGCGGGTTGCTATAAATCCAACCTGAATATGTGGCACTTTTTATTGAAACTAACTTTTTCTGGAATTATTTGGTGCTAAAATTGATGCATTTCTTAGTATATGATGCCATATTTTGACTCTTGGTATATGTATTGCAATGGACCAGCTGAGACTGTAACATGCAGAATATTTTACTACATAAATAGATCTGGAAATGGTCATCTTACCCTCAGGGAGCTCAAACGTGGAAACATTATTGATGCAATGCAACATGTAGATGAGGAAGAGGACATTAATAAAGTCTTGAGGTAGACATTCAAAGCATGTCTTACGTTGTTCTTGTATAGATACTTTTTGCACTATTGCATTTTATGAGCATCTAGTTTCAAAATTCGGAACTTTCATGTTAAGAGTTATTGTATTTTATATTACAGGTATTTCTCTTATGAACATTTCTATGTTATATACTGCAAGTTTTGGGAGCTTGATACAGATCATGATTTCTTGCTCAACAAAGAGAATCTTATAAGATATGGTAACCATGCACTTACATACCGGATCGTTGATAGAATATTTTCCCAGGTTTGTTATCACTAGGGGATGCTTTTGTTCTCTTTACCAAATCATTTGCTGTTAATTTCATTTTCTTATTCTTTTTTTTCCCGGTCAGATCCCAAGAAAGTTTACTAGTATCGTTGAAGGAAAAATGGGATATGAAGATTTTGCTTACTTCATACTTTCTGAAGAAGATAAATCGGCTGAGCCTAGTCTTGAATATTGGTATTTTTTATTATGAACTTTGTTCATTTGACTGCTTTCCTTTCACTGGGCTTGGGTCACAGTTCTCCTCCCTGCTCTTCCTCCTCTAAAAAAATAAAGAAAAGAAAAACGTAGGATGTGTGGTAAAGGAAGAGAAGGATGGGGGAAGGTGTGTGTGTTGGATTGTGATGCTTAACTTATAGGAAACTAGGGGATGGTTTGTCCTCACTTTGTACTTGTAACCATTTTTATATATAAATATATTATGACGTTTCTTAGTAAAAAAACTTATAGGAACACTAGGCAAAAGTTCCCGGTTACATTTTTGTTTTTTGAAAATTTATCGGTTAAGTACTACATTACCTTTTATTTGCTTATTTGAGAGAGCTGTCAATTATTCTAGCGGCCATTTTCCAGGCTTGTTGACATTACACTTTCTGGTATTAGGTTCAAGTGCATAGATTTGGATGGAAATGGAGTCTTGACACGGAATGAACTGCAATTCTTTTATGAGGAGCAATTGCATCGAATGGAATGCATGGCTCAAGAGCCAGTCCTCTTTGAGGATATATTGTGCCAGATAATTGACATGATAGGACCAGAGGTTTAACTTTGTCTTCTTCTGAATTTTCTTCAACTTCATTTTTCTTACTAATTCTTCTGGTTCCTAAGGTTTTTCTTGTTGTTTCTCCCTAGGACATATTGTATGATCTGCATGCAGTGAGAGAAATATGGGGTGGATTAAAGTTTTAGTATTGTATTCTGCTAGGAAAAAGATTAATGTAAACATTTGCAACTTTTGAAATCAATTTAGTTTGTCTTCCTGGATGTACGAAACGAACTAAATAGCGACCATAAGAGAAAACCATTCAATTTGCGAGCATGGGGAATAATGTTTAATAGTACTATAATTGCACTTTTCTATTAATGTTTCTCTGACCACACCATTAGTTTGTCGGTTTGCTATGTTTGACTCATGAGTTACCTTCTTGCAGAATGAGAGCTATATCACTCTACGTGATCTGAAAGGCTGCAAGCTTTCAGGAAGTTTATTCAATATTCTTTTCAACCTTAATAAGTTTATGGCATTTGAAACTCGTGATCCATTTCTCATTCGTCAGGTATGTGGAACATATATTGTTATAAAAACCAATATATGATTGTAGTGCATTTGTTCACTGCCAGTAACTGCCTCAATTTGAATGGGCTTTGATTAGGAACGTGAAAATCCAACCTTGACGGAGTGGGATCGCTTTGCCCACAGAGAATATATTAGACTTTCAATGGAAGATGATGTTGAAGATGTCTCCAACGGAAGTGCGGAAGTTTGGGACGAATCACTCGAAGCTCCCTTCTAACTTTAATTTGAGTAAGCAACTTCGTTTTGCCTGATTAAATAAGCTATTTGTAGAAATAAAAATTGGTAAAATATGAGATAATGTGAAAATGAATATTAAGGAATTGAAATAAAAGGAGAACGAGAAATCAAAGGAAGATATTTTAATTCTCTGTTCATAATAATAATGAGATATTACATTTATATTTATATAGATAATAAGATACTAAAAATCTAAGCCTAATGGGACTCATCGACTCCTAAATTAATAAAGAAATACAATTTAATATTTATATTCCAACATTCCCCCTTATGCTTAGCATAGATACATTCAATTTATACAATTACAAAAGACATTAAAATAGAAAAATGTGAAGACACTAATTAATGACCAAAAGACATGAACAGATCCGCCACAGTTGAAGTTTAATTGTTAAGCTACTTGCAGTAGTTCAAAAACATTTCTTAGTCTTGCCAAGAGTACTTGTGTTTGAGTCAACATGGAATAATGAACTATGCCACTTGTTGAGGACCGTTAACTTTGATTGAGCTATAATTGGATAACTTGTTTATACCATATCACTCAATGTAAAACAAGATTACAAGACTAGTTCCACAACAAAAGTATAGAGCTGCGTCAGAGATTGTTAAAAGCAGTGGCGATGACTTGAAAATTAAATTATAAGAATACCCAGATAGAGGCCCAAGTGCTGCTAGATAGAGGAAACAACAAGAGCAAGAATCAACGTCCTTGTGATAGTAACGATGGTGGAAAAATAATATGATTGGATAATAAAGAATAAACAAATCACAGATGACAAAAAAATAATAAAATGAATTTGAGATTATCCGAACCTTATGTCTTTTTTTGGTCAAACAAACAGCCAAACTTTGACAAAAAAATCACAAATAAAATTTTTTGGATCAAAACTTTACGATTATGGTGGTTAATTTTATTTGACAAGTCAAATCCTTGTTGAGATTATCCGATTAGAGGTAATGATGAGATAACAAAATGAGGAACGGTGAACGGGGAACAATCATCTGTATTTTATAATATGAGGTGGGATAATGGCAAATATTGCATTTTGTCTCTGTTATCGGAAATTATATATCTTATTTTAATAAATGTATAAATTTATTTATATATTTAACTTTTTTTTATAAATTTAATTACATTTAAACTTAAACTAATTATAAGTATTAAGTAATGTATTTTATATTTCATCTTTAAGTAATTTTTTTTATTCTTTTAAAACATCAATAAATTTTTTATAGAAATTATTTAAACTATTTATTTAAATTTTAAAAATTTAAAATCTTATAATTAATTTTATTATTTCAAATTAGTTTGTAACGAGATTATATCAATATTTTTTTTGCTAAACAAATCAATATTGTTTAATATAAAAAATTATGCATTTATTATTACATATATTTCATTTTTCTCTTTCACATAAATATTGTTTATTTTTTTATTTATTGGGTCAAAATTTTCTTTTTCTTTCTATTATAAAATATTTATTATTAGTGTAGTTCTTTTTAATAATGAAAATAAAAAATTATTAAAAAATAATATTTAAAATATCACTTGGATCTCCATTCTTTATTTAGGGGTCCATGTTCTTCATTGGGGGTCTTCGGTATATCCTTGTAAGGATTTTAAGTAGGGATGTGAGACAAGTTCAAAATTGGGGACGGGGAGGGGATCCCTTGTCCCACCCTGCCTGTTGACAACTCTATTTTCAATAGAAAAGGAACAACAATGTTGTCTATGCAAACAAGGAAAGTTGTAATATTGGCAGTGAAGTGGCACAGCGATAGTGAAGTTGCTGTAATATCAAAGATGACGGGAAAAGTAGAGACCAATATTACCAATGCAGTAATTGAAGGTGTAGCAGTGATGGATTTGCAGTGATATGCACTGTTGGGGAGAACTGATGTCGTTGGCATAGTAAGGAAAGCTGGCCTTATCGACAATGTAGGGGTCCAATAGCATTGGCAATGCAGGGGTAGGCAACAACATGGCAAAGCCTAGTGGTTGGCAATAGGAGGCTGTGTTTCTGCAGTGGGTGGCTAACTTTGGTGGAGACTAAGACCGAGAGACCAACAAAGCTTGGATGGACGACGAACACACTTGATCAACACAATTTCGTGATCAAGAGACTGTTAATGACAGGTATTGAGTGGGAGAGTTGACCACAGTTTGTGGGTCACGGTGGTGGATGATATCGACATGGTGATTGGTGTCTCTATGCACGATGAAAGGTTGTTTGACAGGTTGACGAAGTATCCGTGAAAAGAAATCTGAGGAAGCCACGAATCAGAGAGAAAAAAGAGGATGAGTGACATGTACTCTATTAGATGGACAACAGGACAAACACCAATGGGTCGACTCCAATGACCAAATTTGAGGTGATTGTGGTGTTTTCCCCACTCCCCCTTCTGGTTGAAGGCTGAGATGAACTTTCTCATTTTTTTAACACAAGGGGAGAGGGGATAGAACTTAGGGTTTAAAAAATAGGTTAAAAGTGTTTTGGTGGAACAGTGTTTTAATACCATATAAAAATATAAAATAGGTAAAATACGAAATGATGCAAAGCGAATATTAGAGAATCAGAGGAAGAAAATCAAATAAATACATTTGATTATGGGAATTGCTATTTTTAGAGAGAATATTAATGTTAAAGTAATTTAAAATTTTACATAACAATTTAATACTCTAGTATTTCTAAAATAAAAATATTACTATAATATTAGTAAAAATTGTCTTGACAATCGGAATAATAATAATATTAGAAGATTACATTTATATTACTGAGATAATAAGATACTAAAAACCTAATCCTAATAGGACTATGAGTCCTAAACTAAGGAGACACAATGTTTCATATTTTTATTCCTAACTTAATTAGATTTTAAAGTCGATTATTTTGGGTCATAGTCAACATGTTCAAATTTGAAGTTTGCTTCAAAATATGGCATGGTATCTTAGAGGTAATGATGCTAGGTCTTTATGGGAAAATACTGCTGCACTGATACATGATTATGTATACACTTGCAGTAAAAGTGTTAGATGGTCATTTGATATGGATGCTGCTTGTTGCTTGTTTTTCTCCATCTCTGCTCCCCGCTCTCTTTCTTTCCTCCTCCTCGTCGTCGTTCTTTTCTAAGTTTACTTGGATGATGCAATTTAAAAGCCAAGGCAGGGGAACAATATATTGGTAGTTTATTATTTCAATACAATTTACTGTTAGATTTGGTACTTGTATGCATCATAATGCATGGCATTATATGTGCATTTAAATGTCCATGCTATATGGATCGGTTCTATCACCATGAAAATGTGTTTGGTAATTTAGTACTCTTAAACAAAAATACACATTTAGAGGCATATTATCAAACTAGTACACTGCTAGTCTACCAATTTAAATGGTCCAATTTTTTTTTAAAACCTAATTTATAGAGGGGTAATTTTGTATTTATGAAAATATTTATTATTTTATGCATTTTCTTTTTTTTTTGTTCATTTCAATACGAAAATATCTCATACCACCCTAGTAATTACTATCAACCTTTACCATCCTCTCCTGGATATTACTTTATTTCTTTATTAGACAACCAACTTTCATTATTTATTACCGAACAATCTGAAGTTGTATTTTTTTACCGAATATGTAGTTAGATCACCACCAACTTATTTAAAGTATCCATCTTTGTCCCTAATCACCACTACCACTAGTTGATCCCCTCCTCTTCATCACTTTGAATCACCTTATATTCGATCAAACTTAAGGTGAATGTGGCTTTAATTGAATACAAGATGATCAAAAAAGGATAATGGGGTCGTGAAAATTGGCAGAAATGAGCTGATGGTAGTCGTTATTGGTAGGGATGATGTTTCAAATGAGTTAGTAGTTGTATAATTTTATTTTCGATAAAAACTACATTTTTGAATTATTTTGTAGTAAACTTTGAAGGGTGGTTGGTGGGCAAAAAAAGAGAAGATATCAGGTGTAGGACAAAAAGATGGTAGAGGTGGATACAATTGTTAGGATAAATAGGGTTGTTTTCTTAATGAAAAGGACATAAATGTATGAGAGAAAGCATAAAATAATAAATATTTTCATAAGACAAAATTGCCCTCTTATAGATTATTATTTTTTTGTTTTTTATTTTTAAATTGGACCATTATTGTACCTTTTGTTAAATTGGGGGATTATTAGTATATTAGTTTGATAATTTGGGTCCAAGCATGTATTTTTTGTTTAATAAAGGTACCACTAAAGTTCTAAACCCCATACGAACTATGCTTTCAAAGCAGTTTCATTTCTGCATGGACAATTATCTATTTTGTCATTTATCTATTGCAGGCTATGAAGGATAATTTCAGATTCTTCTTTAAACTGGTCATCAGAAAGGGAACAATGCCGTCCAGTCCTCAGATCATTTGTTCCATGAGCTTTTACAGCATAGATGCGTAGAACCCTACTAAGGAGAAATCTGAGCTTTGCAGAACGGAAGGTTGCACGTGCCAGGAGTGTTAGTGTCCTGAGTTTTTAGTGCACTGATTGACAAATGAGAGCTACAACCAAGCCCCATTGAATTATTCAAGTTGCAGGAGGGTAACCAATCTGCAATGAGGTCGATTTGGACAGAGCCAGGTTGAATTATTGAAAGACTTACTTTTCATTACCCTTATCTGATATTCCTTCTACTTTAATTGCCTCTAGCTGTAAGTGTATCTCTAACATTTACGATTTGTTGTAGTCGGTTCTTTAGTTACTTTAATTTGAGAGATTTTCTTGGTTGTCCAGGTTTTAGATGTTTCTTCTATCAAGCAATTTTGGGGACCAGTAGTTGAATTTTCTTAGTTCCAGGTTGATTGTTAATGTACTACATGGTTTAGTAATAAAATTATAATCCTCCATTTCGTTCCAAATTTTCTTAGAAAAGGAAGAGTGAAACGTGAAAGCGAATCAAAAACAGCTAGATTGCACTACCTTTGTTCACGTCTTCGTGACATTGTTTATAGTTTGTTTAAAAAATTAATCTTACAATGATGGTTTTAATGCTGATCAAGGTTTCTAATAAGGAAAATGAAAGTAAGTTGTTTATGATTATGAGCCTCCAGCCACCTCCCACCCTTTCCCATTAAGAGAGAGAGTGAGAGTGTGTGCTAGCTAGATAGGAAATTAAGAGTTTTTTTTTTAAATACCGGGTTTCCATTTATTTGCTTTGTATTGGTGTTTGGTTCTTAAAGAAAAGTCATATACGTTTTCTAGTATATCTTTGTTAATTTGCCTGTAATGGGTTACTGCTAGATTTCTGTGTAATTTTTCCCACCTTTCCATCTTGCAATTGGAACTGAATGAGATGCACATTGTGGGAAGGAAACAAGGGTTTCTAGCACTATCTAATTATCTTTCTCTTCTTTTGGTACTCGTCTTCCATGTCACCATTTTACTTGAAAGCTGATTAACATTCTTTTGGTCATCGGTTCTAAGTAAGGACATGGAAGGTCTAAGTTTCTAAACTGTAAGGTATGGTAATATTACTATTTTAGAAGTAAGTCATTCTATCAATTGTAGAAAATCTCATTTCTTTGCACCTTTGTAATGTTATATTTTTTAACATATTTTTATTTCCATTTAGTATTTTTTTCTCATTTATAAATCATAAAAAATTATTTTTAGTTTTTTATTTATTTATAATTTTATAATTTTTATTTTTCAATTTATTTGCTTAAACATATATAATAATAGTAATATTATTGCTATTGAATTCAATTATTATTATTTACACAAATCATGACCTTAGAAAACATCGGAAGTTTACTAAGAGGGAAAATGAATGAGGAATGTAATTGTTCACTTTCCCTCCTTGTTTACCTTGCCTTTTCAATTAAAAAAAAAACAAAAAAGGAGACGAGGTCGATACCAGAATACTATTTTTCATTAAAAAAACAAAAAAGGAAATGAGGACGATACCAGAATACTATTTTTCATTCTTTCATAATACACCATTTTTAATTTGACCCCCTCGTTATTTGTTTCTATTCCCTTAATATTTTTTATTTTAAATTTATTTTAACTAATGACAAAATTAACTTTATAATACATGTATCATTTTCACAAATCTAATTATGAAGCTATTTGTTTTTGTTATAAAAAGATATTAACTCAGATATTTAAATATAAATATTACTTTACATAAAAATAAAGTATTTATATTTTTAGTAAATGTTCTACTACTATTTATTTATTATTTATATTTATTAATTCTTTTATGACTTAATTATACTTTAATGTTATATTTATTACATAAATAAATGCTTGTGACATTAAAAATACAAAATATATAAATTTATTTTTATTTTTATAAAAATATTCTTTACAAATATATAAAGATATATATTATTTTACGTATGTAATTTATACGATTTATGCTTATTAAAAAAATTGAGTAAACATCGTTGAAGATAGCAAACCCAATTATTCTTATTCTTCTTATTTCAATTCATTATCGATCTAATTACATTCGATTTTATCTCAATTAATTAACATGCCATAAATGGTGCATGAAATTTTGTGTTTGAAAGGTTTTAAGATAATATTAACAACCATTTTTATTAGTAGAATAAAATTATATAAATTATTTATCTTTAAAATTAATTATATTTTAATATTGTTTGGTATTAAATATGTAACACACATACAACCCTTTAAGTACAGGTATCCTGCTAAGGTATAGCGAGGATATAGAGTTGACTTAACAAAAGTCAGGGCCAATGAGCTTGATAAAGCGTACAACCCAATCAACAAAAGTACTTTGTCACGAACTGTGAGGTCTTGGATGTCAAGACTTTGTGAAAACTGTGATATCTTGACGTCATTAGGGTCCTTCCTCTCCATGAGCAACCTGCATATAACGAACTCCCTTTATTTATATGGAACGCTTGTAACGATTTGCTCTCTATTTAAACTAGTTCGTGTATAATTTTACTACGTATGTAACCATGTAGACATGTCGTTTATACGTACCTTGTCACGTTCGTAAAATGTCATACATATATATACCCCTTAAATGAGGAGAATACATGGTCTATTCATTTGTCCATATTTTCACTTCTTTCTAAAAATCACTAGAATTCTTAAATAGAAAATTCTCTCCATACAAAGGAGGAGTCCCCTGACCCTCTCACTCAGGATGCGGGATACGTCCTATGCCTCGTGATTGGAGGATGAGTCCCCGACCCCCCACTCGAGATGTGAAATATGCTCGCAATCAAACTTTGGGCGTCTTATTTCATGCCCCCAAGTGGGGACAAGTCATTTGACCTTCTCACTTGAGATGCAAGACACCCTATTGCCTCGTGATTGGAGGAGGAGTCCCCTGACCCCCCTACTCAAGATGCGGCTTGTTTTATGCCCCGTGATTGGAGGAGGAATCCCTTGACCCCTTCACTCGAGATGCGGGATACGTCCTATGCCTCGTGATTGGAGGAGGAGTCCCCTGACCCCCCACTCGAGATGCGGAATATGCTCGCAATCATACTTTTGGCGTCTTATTTCATGCCCCCAAGTTGGGACAAGTCATTTGACCTTCTCGCTTGGGATGCAAGACACGTCTTATGCCTCCTGATTGGAGGAGGAGTCCCCTAACCCCCACTTGAGACGCCAAATATGTTTCAACATGGTAAAAATGCAGGTATTATTAAATGATCTGCTCATAATCCAAAATACGTCTTAAGAAAGAGACTTGAGTTCCAGGGCAAACTACTCCCCTTATGGAAGCGCATGTGAGGGGTTGGATATTTCACCCTCGCATGTCGCCTATCTCACGAAATTTGTGCCTCATGATTGGAGGAGGAGTCCCTTGACCCCCCCTCACTCGCATGTCACATCTAATTGTGGGTCAATATTTCACCATGACATATTGTATCTAAATGTGGGCTATTAATCTCTTCTGACAAGTTCCACCACTTCCTTTGAAAGGGACCTCAATTCATCCCACTACTTCGGTATTAGAAGCAATATAGACATAGCAATTCACATATTTTCATTGAGGTAGAGCATTTAGGTCCCTGGTTCATAGGGGTAGTTAGGGTATATGAGCCATCTTTCCTTAATAAGGCGATGCTTTACTCCTATTTTGAAAATATCATATCATAGTGTAGTACGGTGCAATAAAAGCCCTGCTTCTCAAGCTACGTGAAAAATAAGGGCTTAGATATAGCAAGGCCATCCACCTTCCTTATTCGTAAGGATTACTTAATTGTTCCTCTGTAACAATAGAGTGGCATAGTAATATTCACCTAGCGACCTAAGAGTCGAGACCTGAAGACCAAGATCTTCAGGTCAAAGTAAACGACCTGGATCACCTATGCATACAAGACCTAATCAAGCAACTCTTATATGGCGGCTTGATTAGACAACGTTTATATAACGATCATGTAGCACTTAAATGACTAATTGATTTTAGAGTTAATAACGAAACCTGAGGAGAGCCTGAAGGGTTTATCCCTTCAAACTCGGATTAATAATAAAAATACTCTTAACAACTTGATAACCTCACAAATAGGGGAGTTAATATAACATTTGGTATTATATAAATATCAGGTACACTACCTAACGACCTATATCACATTGCCATAGGATAAACCACCTCTTTTCATGCCCTAAGACATGTTAAATAAAGTTAAGAGGAAGAAATTACTTAATGTAAATATAAGTCGTTTGAATCTCGACCTAAAAATAGAGAATAGAATGGTCCTCCCTTTGACATCGTTAAACAAATGAACTAAAAAATAGACTAAGTATTTTTTTAAAAAATGGACAGATAGATATAGCGGAATAATAGGAAAACACTTAACGGATTGAAATTCTTTGAAAATAAATTTAAGTTAAAACGTATGGTAAAAATAAAATTCTTCACTATTTATAAAGTGAGCGGGAAGCTGAAAGGTTTAACCAAAAAATAAAATTATTTAAAGGAATATTATTTGTGGTTAAATAAATTTGCGACTAAAATTGTATCGTCTGAGTGGCCGTTATTTACTTAGATACATTAAATCGATTAACGTGGTTTATTTAAATAGATGACCATATATTATTCCCTTGACTTCTCAAAATCAAGAGAATAGGAGAGTTAATGCTTGGTATTAAATATGTAACAAACATACAACCCTTCAAGTACAGGTACTTAGCTAGGGTATAGCGAGGATATAGAGTTGACTTAACAAAAGTCTGGGTCCAACGAGCTTGATAAAGCGTACAACCCAGTCAACAAAAGTACTTCGCCACAAACTATGAGGTCTTGAATGTCAAGACTTGGTGAAAAATGTGATATCCTGACGTCATTAGGGTCCTCCCTCTCCATGAGCAACATGCATATAACGACCTCCTTTTATTTATGTGTAACGCTTGTAACAATCTGCTATCTATTTAAATTAGTTTGTGTATAATTTTGTTACGTATGTAACCATGTAGACAGGTCGCTTATACGTACCTTGTTACGTGCGTAGGATGCCATACATATATATACCCCTTAAATGAGTAGAATACAAGATTTATTCATTTGTTTATATTTTCATTTGTCTCTAAAAATTACTAGAATTCTTAACCAAAAAATTCTCTCCAAATAAATATCATTTTAGAGTTGTTATTAATAAAAATAACTATAATAACTTTAAGTTAATTTTTTTCAAATATAACTCTTTTAATCTATAAATTAAAGAATATAAAATAAATATTTTTTACTCTAATTTTATTAAGGATGTAATTGATTATTTACCTTTTTCATTATAAACTAAAATTTGAATTTTTATTATTTTTTTATTTCACAAAAAAGGATGGCATGTGTAATGTAATTACTAGGATTTTTCTAAATATTTTCAATTAGAAACATTTAAATTTGCTGGCTAACTTATAAGAAACGTGGGCCAATTCATAAACACAAAAAAAAGAAGAAAAAAAAAAGAAAGGGATGGCATAAAACTAATAAAGAAAATCAAATAAGGGCAGTTAGGTAACTACAGGTTTTCAGTCCGAAACGGAAAAAGCAACCAAAAGCGAAAGTGAAGAGCTGTGTAACCTGCAAATGCCCATGATTGAGAGATAAAGAGAGAAATAAAGATTGTGTCTGTGTGAAATGAAAGAGATCTGAGTCGAGACTTGGGAGAAAGAGGGCAAAACTTCAGCGAGTCGAGTCGAGTAGAGTCTTTTCACCGAATCAGGACACGTTCTTTCGAGCTCGACAACAGCAGAAGAACAAGAAGGAAGCTCCAGTTATTCATTAGAAAGATCTTGACCGTTGGATCCCATCTTTGATTGCCTCATCATACCTACGTTCTGACCCCCCTCGGAACTCTGTTGGCCTTGAGTTCAGACCTAAGGAATTTGAGAGAGAGCAAAAGACATTTTTTAAGGATTATTTCGATATCCCAGTCCGTTTTTCCTTTCCAATTTCTCAGGAGGTACGTTCTTGCTCTAATTCCTCCCCCCCCCCCCCCCCCCCCCCCTATGCATGTTTGGTTGATGGGGAAAGGGCAAAAGGGAATAGGTGTTAAGAAAGTGAAATTATGACACTGTTTGGTTTGTTCTATTTGCCTTGATTTGGGGGTTCATGGTATTCGAATAATGTTCAGAATTAAGTAAGTGGGGATGGTTAGTTATTAGATTTATGAAGCAAAATTAGTTTGTCTTGTGGCTTGGCAACTTAACTGGAAATATGCTAGGAACTTTGGGCTGTCGATTGTTAAATCTTGGGAAAGATTCTTCCCTTGGGTGTTTTTAACTCAGTCTTATCTTTCTTTCTTTTTTTGTTCCTTTTTACAGTTCGTAGCGTAACTGTTTAGTAGTGGAGCTCAAGATCAAGTACCGTAAACGAGTCTCACTGTTTGAGCTGCAGAAATGGTTGGGGCTTTGAAGGATAGTTGGTGTAATTTGAATCTGAACTGATTTTTCCTGATAGTTTTTATTGGGGAGCTTCTAGGGCTTCATAGTTAGGAAATCCCAAATCCATAATTTCGGTTGTTCTGCAGGTTTGGAACCTAGAATTTTGTTCAGTTACTTGACATTGTGAACCTGAAGAGAGGATTATAGTTATTTGGACGTATTGGACAGCTTGAATTTCAACATAATGGAAGGGACCTTATTTTAGAAATTAGAAGTTAAACAGTGTTAAACCGTTTCAAGTATGGAGGACATTTCAAAATATGCGCATAGCCCAGCTCATTTGGCAGTTGCTCGTCGAGACGCTGCTGCACTCCGGCGCATTATCTCTACCTTGCCTCAGCTAGCCAAGGCTGGTGAGGTTAACACTGAAGCTGAATCTCTTGAGGCAGAGCTTCAAGCTGATGCTGTCTCGGCTATCATTGACTGCCGTGATGTTCCCGGCCGTGAGACACCATTGCATCTTGCAGTACGACTTAGGGATCCTGTTTCTGCTGAGATTTTGATGGCAGCTGGTGCAGATTGGAGTCTTCAAAATGAACAAGGTTGGAGTGCTCTCCAAGAAGCAGTTTGCAACAGAGAGGAGCAAATTGCCATGATCATTGCACGGCACTACCAGCCGCTTGCTTGGGCCAAATGGTGTCGTAGACTTCCCCGTATTGTTGCTTCCTCAGCTCGAATCCGTGATTTTTACATGGAAATATCTTTTCATTTTGAGAGTTCAGTCATTCCTTTCATTGGCCGAATTGCACCCTCCGATACTTATCGAATTTGGAAGCATGGTTCAAATCTCCGTGCTGATATGACCCTTGCTGGTTTTGATGGATTCCGTATTCAAAGGTCCGATCAGACATTCATGTTTCTTGGAGAAGGCTACTCTTCAGAGGATAGTAATATGACTCTGCCACCTGGTTCTTTGATAGTTCTTTCCCATAAGGATAAGGAAATCACAAATGCTTTGGAAGGAGCTGGTGCTCAACCAACAGAAGCTGAAGTTGCTCATGAAGTGGCCTTGATGTCACAAACGAATATGTATAGGCCTGGCATCGATGTCACCCAGGCTGAGCTTGTTCCTCACCTTAATTGGAGGCGACAGGAGAGAACTGAGATGGTAGGAAATTGGAAGGGAAAAGTGTACGATATGCTTCATGTCATGGTCAGTGTGAAGTCAAGACGGGTTCCAGGTGCTATGACTGATGAGGAGCTCTTTGCAGTGGATGATGAAGAAAAACTTGCAAATGGTGGTGATAATGATGAATACGAAGATGTATTGACAGCTGAGGAAAGAAGGCAGTTGGATTCTGCACTTCGTATGGGAAACTCAGATGGTCCTTGCGAGGATGAGGATAATGGAATGTTTGACTGCCAAGAAAATGGTGCAGGAGGTTCCCATGAAATTGTTGAATCCAATGGTTTTGTCAAGGAGAAGAAAAGTTGGTTTGGCTGGAACAAGAAAAATGCAAAGGCCAATAATGATGATTCCGAAGATCCAAAGATTTTAAAGAAGTTTTATAAGTTGGCTCCGGAAGGCAGCAACCAGAAACCACCCTCTGAAGTTGCAAGGGAGGAAATAGTTGATTCCAAGAAAGGGAAGGATAAGACTAATAAAAAGAAAAAGAAAAAGGGAACCAATACTGAGTCTAAGCATGAGAGTGAATACAAAAAAGGTTTAAGACCTGTCTTGTGGTTAACACCAGATTTCCCTTTGAAAACAGAGGAGCTTCTACCTTTACTAGACATCTTAGCGAACAAGGTCAAGGCTATTCGGAGATTAAGGGAGCTTTTGACTACTAAACTGCCACATGGAACTTTTCCTGTCAAGGTAACTCGAGATGTCTTCTCTTACACCTTTTTCTTTTCATCGAAGTTGCAATTTAAAGTTGCAGTGTTTTTGGTTTAACACTTTTTTATTCTAATGTTTCCTTTGGTTATCGTTCTTTCCCATGTTATTCTAGTTATTTTCTTCTTGTATAGGATATAAGTTCTGCATAGTTCAAGTCTGTTTCCCTTTTTTATATTTTAAAGGAACACAACTTGTACTTTCTGAGGTTAAAGAGACAACTTTCTCTAAGACTGACAGTTATCTTAACCTTTCTTATCTACAAATATATTTTATTTTTCTGCAACTAGCAACTTTCAACTTTAGAGAGATCAAAAAAGCATGCAATAATTGGAAATTATAGAGTGGATCAGAAAAGGCATATTTCTATCATGGGAATCTAAACAGTTAGAAAGCACAATCATGAAGAATGTGTAGTTTTGTCATTTGTGAGAATTATCTACTTAATAATTGAACACCATTCAACTGTAGAATTTTTGTTAAGATTACTTTTATTTTGAAACTTTCATTTGAGATATTGACCGGTCATATATATGTCTGATATCATGCAATAATATCTTCCATCAATAACTGCACGTGGCCCCCTCATTAGAATCCTAAATTGCCGAGTAACGGAATTTTGAGATAAGAATAACCCAACTATTTCTTCTGTTTCATCAACAGCCATTGAAAAGAGATGTGCTCTGTCAATCATAGTTAGGGTATAAATATTTTGCTGAGTGTTGTAGCCTGAAATTCGGCTACTCTTAACCAGGAGTTATCCATTTTCCATCATCTACATCATTATTAGGATTTAACTTTTGTAAAATTCAATTTTTGTTTTTCAGTTAGTCAACCTAATATTGCTTTCCTTGCCATAGGTGGCCATTCCCATTGTCCCCACCATAAGGGTCCTTGTTACTTTCACAAAATTTGAAGAGCTGCAACCAGCAGAGGAGTTTTCAACCCCGCCCTCAAGTCCTGCACATTTCCAGGATAGTACCAAGTCAAAGGAACCAGAGGGGTCAACATCGTGGATGTCATGGATGAGGGGGACTCGTGGTGGACAATCGAGTGATAGTGATAGCAAGCGGTATAAGGATGAAGTTGATCCTTTCAACATACCTTCAGACTATACATGGATTGATGCAAATGAGAAAAAACGTCGAATGAAGGCTAAGAAAGCCAAAAACAGAAAACACAGAAAGCATACAGTAGGCAAAGGTGCTGCTGATGGGGGACATCAACCAAGTGAGGGTCTGGAAGAATAGTTTGTCTAGGACTCACTGTTACGAGATGAAACTAAAAAGGAGGTAAAGTTCATTCTAGTGCACATCTGACCTTTTAATCTCCCCTCTGAACGGTGTCTTGGAGGATTTACAGAATATTTGCTAGGGATCAATTGTTGTTGATTTAGAAGAGGGTTATCTTCTTCAATTGTTGTATTGTTAATGCAAAATTGAGATCAAATTTGAGAGGAATACTCCCTTTTTTCCTTAATGGCTCATCCCTATTTTTTTATCGTTTAATCTTACAACACCAATCAATGTATCTAGGTTTCTCATATTTTTGTGATTGGTTTTTAAAGCTATACAAATGTGTTTCTTCTATTTTTTTTCTCTCTGTTTTTTTTTTGAACTTTAATTTGGTTACTTTTTATTTTTTATCTTAAGTTGGTAAAAATAAGATCAAACTGTCAAATTTAAAAAAATTAAAGATCAAATTATAAAAAAAATGATTAACAAATTTAGGGATCAAGAGTTAAGGACTATCTCAATCCAATTAAGCAAAAATATACTAATGTAGACAATTATTATAGTTTTTAATTGCATGATGTCCCCTTTTTTTTGGGTTAGGGGTGTAATTGGGCTTATAGCTCAAACGATATTTGCTATTAATCTCATATGATAATTACAATTAATGTGGTTTTGAAATCACATGATCGATTCCTGTTGTGTGTATATATTTTTCAAGTTTAGGAAAAGAAAAAGAGGAAAAAAAAGCATGTTACCTGCCATCTTGTTAATGTACAAAAACTAAATAGAAAAATCATATACTAAGAACTAATACTTTCATTTAGGACCTTAGTTCAGTGTAAAGAAAAGTTTTGTACACACAAAACTAAAACACAATAAAAATATATACAAATAACAAAATTGTATATCATAGAATGAGTAAATTTTTTATGCAATGCCCAAATCCATTTGCAGCTTTAGAATTAAAGATGAAAGTCTACCAAAAGCGATCTTTGTTGACGCTCAAGTAGCCTGCCATAACTTTTCCTCCAGTATTTCTCATTCCATCTATTAGAAAACACCAAGAGGATCCCAATGCTCCAATGAAAAAATCAGCTTCAGCAGCCATCAAGAAATTAACTAAGGGATAATTTGTGCTTGTCTTTCTACCAAGGCTTGCTTCATATGTAGCCATTGTCGTGTTTGCCACCTGGCGTTTTACATTTGTGTAGTAAAATTTCCACTGAGGGTACCCTTTGGATTTATCAATTACTTCCTGGATTTCAAAGTCCCTAGTGTTAATATGTTCCTACTTTCTTCTCAAAAGTGGTACAAGGAACTAAATCATCTAAGAGTGTGCTATGATTAACTAAATACCTGCATTTCAGTGGATAGCCAAATACTGTTAAGGTGTGGGAATCGCTTCCTAATCCGGCGGGCAAGAAGCATGTATTCTTCGAATTCGACGATCTTCATTTCACTTGCTTTGTCTCCCATTCTCACGTGCATGCTAAGCAGTGGTTGTGGCATCCAAGTTTTGTGATTTGACCACACATACTCTTCAATATCGGAACTCTGCTTGTTCTTTACATTCTGGAAAAAGATGGTTCTAGTCAGGTATATGTAACCACTTTTCAAATCTAACATAAAATTGACTTAATTATAGTCTACAGCATTACATTTCCTATCTTCTTCTGTGTTAAAGGGAAAAGTGGAACAAGGATTGAAATAACAAACCCGAGGCCATTCCCCAACGTAACTTCTTCTGATAACCATACTTGCAGCTTCCTTCCCAAATGCATCATGCCGAGCAGTGTTCATCAAGTCGCATGTGTATTCACTTTGAAATCTCATCAGATAGCTTACGGCCTAACAATATTAGAAGCAGATTTAACTAAAAATCATGATCACGATTACTTCATTGATTATTCAACAAAAAATATGTTTTAGTTGATGATTAGTGCCTTTTCTTAGTAATATTCATGATGATAGGAATATTTTGAATTTGCATTTAAGAATTATCTGCTTCCATGTTCAGAAGATGGTTTGAACTACTGCTATCAAGTAAAATAGAGTTTCAAGATAAGCTGCCTAAAATGTGATTTGATTCATAAGAGCGGACATTACCTGAGCCCTCCACCATCTTATATCCATTTTGAGATGATAAGCAATCAGGCTCCCATTTATTTCCGTTGTTGGTTGCAAATAACTCCATGGATCATTCCATCTCCTGCATTTTCCGATGTTCATGATACAAAAACACGACATAAAACATTAAAGAAGATTTAACATAAAATGGTATAATTTGCGATAATTAACCTTGGAATACGTCCAGCCCATATTTCCTTCGTAGTATAATTCTCTTTAACAGTGATATTTCCTTGCTTCCATGCTTTTTCACTCCCCATAAGCTGAAATGCACGGTCTCGGCATTCTTGGGATGTTTCAGGAAAGAAGTAGCAAGACCAGCTGGAGTGGGATGAACCTATATATTCGAGGAGCTTATCAAACATCAATGGCTCAAAGTCTTGACGTCTAAGTGTGTGAAGATTTTGTGAAGAAAAAGAAAAATCATGAACCCAGGCAAGGAATTTTTAATTTTCAAGCACAAACATGATACATAGATGCTAACTGAATGAAGCTGGCAGTCCTGCACTGAATTGAGCTCAGCTATGAAAAAATTGCACAACACACCTTTACAACCATCGTGGTCTGCCCGATTATAGTAGTTGGTAACAAGGACCCTTTTTCTATTGATTGCAATAGCAAGAAGCCCAGACATGCTTTCAATCTGGGCACCAATACCAAATCCAGGTAATCTTTCCCAGTCAGCTACGAGAAATTTTATACTAGGATCACTGCAGTTCAGGGGATGCTGA
This sequence comes from Hippophae rhamnoides, assembly GCA_033030585.1. NCBI lineage: Eukaryota > Viridiplantae > Streptophyta > Magnoliopsida > Rosales > Elaeagnaceae > Hippophae > Hippophae rhamnoides. The sequence goes on from CM065432.1 coordinate 33,462,285, forward strand.
TGAAGCCACATGTCTCGTTGCACCGTTCTTGTCAGAGGGTAATTTTCTTCATCAGACCCAGTTACCTGCAAATATTTGCATATGGTTAAAATCATTGCAAACTTAAGATGTTTTAGCAATTTTAAGTATGTATCGAGAGTTCAATCAAACAAATTTGTGTTATAACTTGTAACCCAAACAAATTGATACAGACCTATGCATACCCAAGTGCTAAATGAACAATGTAATTAAATAGGGCACATTAAAGGTTCTGATACTGCTTTTCTAGATTTAAGAAAGAGTATTCTTCTATTTTAAACCTAGATACGTACCCACGGAGGATGAGCACCTCTGGATGTAGATTGATGCCTGAAATAACCGAATCTCTCATTGGTTGCAGCTGATGGAAACATATCCAACAGTCCCTTCCAACTAGTCCAAGAAGGGAAGGTCTCCAACCCATCACGGTGATCAAAGTGCTTATTTAATTTAATTTTCAACTTGCAGTTCACCAAATGCGGGGCATTGGGAAGATTATTTTGAACATAATTATTTTCAGTTGATTCATTTAACAAAGAATTCCAAGCTGAATATAGTAATGAGACTCTCTCATCATTTATCCCTTCTTTTTTACTAACGGAGTCTATGTTTAATCTCTCTTTTGGTCTGATTCTACAGCCTGTACCTGCAACCATTTATCGATTTCAGCAGAAAGACCCACATTCATCCTAAAGCATAAAAATGGACTCTTTTAAATTTAAAGAACATTAAAAATATGAAATCATATAGATTTAAGGATTTTTTATATTGCTAAACTACACAAAAAAGGGATAAAAATATACTTCAGACTCAGTAAGTAGGGACTTCTGGTTTTATTATCAACAAACTAGGTAGATGATTGAGGGCAGATCTTATACATCTACAAAATAAGGGTATTTCAAAAATGAATTAAATAAGATGGATAAGCACCCTATTGGGCGTAAAAACCTAGCTAACTCTACAAAAAGGTAGATCATCTTAACCTAGCTAACTCTACAAAAAGATGGATCAACTTCTTGTGCTTGCTTTTTCTTGAGCGATATGCATAAATGCATGTAAAAGTAAATGATTGGGATTTAAAAATACAAGCCAGGGGAAAAAAAAGTCCTCACATGATGAGGCAGAAAACGCAGTTAAAGTTCAAATATGGTAGTAAATGACAAATCCGCTCTTTAAGAAGCTTACTTTAAAATTGCTTTCAATGCATTCTTTAATAATTCTTATCCTGCTTTTTCCCCACTGAAATTTAGACCCAATTTTGATACAACCACGTAAGGAGAAAACCTTATATGTACCTGTTAATATTTGTAATTAATCTCATTTTCATTTCTTACATCTTTTCATTTTTATAAAAATAAATGACCAAGATGACTCTGTTTCATGAGTAATCATAACAAACATGCATGCTTTGCCACTTGGATTGCTTTAAATTCCCATGTAAAATTTTAATTGCTTAACTACAGAAAAAAGCAAAAAGAACACAAAACCTCATATTCTGTTGGGCAAAATTGCCAAATAACAATCAAGAAATTGAACACCGACAATACAGCAAATGCTCAATAAGTGAAAATCAGATATGAAAATTTTACTTACTGTTAACACTAGAGCTTGAATTAATCCCCTGTGAATAACTCAAAAAACCAGTGGAAATAGCAAATCCTCCAAACTGAAAAGTACCAATTGATGTAAGACAGACCAGAAATAAAGAGGTGAGACAAACTCCACAAAGAAAACCCACAACGCAAATTTGGCATAGAAATGAACTACCCATTTGCAGAGCCCTTTGTGAAACAACTCTCTCAATAGATTTCTGATTTATTGGTTCCATGTTTCTTTTTTTTTCCTCTCCCAAAACTTCACACTATTCCAACAAAAATATGAACCCACCAAAATTCTCTATAACATTCCCTATATAAAATTTCTTGGCTAGCAAATTAACCCATTAACTCCAGTCATATGAAAGAATTCAAGCTGTGACATGGAGTAGCAAAACTGTTCTGCTTCTGTGATGGGTTTTCATCTTAAGCAGAATTAGGCTTAACAGAGTCTTGTGAATAGTGAACAATTATAAAGAAATATGCTGGATAAGAGAAATTATATATTACGTTTAGTGTTTTTATTAATATTATTATATTTGATTTGGAAAAATAATTAACTATTACGCTTTTCAAATTTATTTATTGCATTATCTTTCTCTTTATTGATATAAACACCAATTTCTGTGCCGTTCAGAATATTGCAAAAACAAAAAAGTGGAATTTACAGACAAGTAATGTAATAAACTTTGTTATTTTTAAGAGCCATTTAAATTAATTACACGTAAATAAACTTAAATAATAATTCATTTAATTTTTTTAAGTTACCTCACTTGAGTTAATAATTTACTACATGACACTAATGATGCTCAAACAATTATGTTTTTTTAACCATTTAGCAATTTACTTCAACATTAAGTAGGTAAAAGTTTAGAGTTTAAGGGTAAATAATATATTTATTTTGAAAAATACAATTTAACCTTTATTGTTTGCAGTCACTTATCAAAAACTTGTTGAAATGACATGACTAAGAAAATACAAAAATAATGATGAAGGAACAGATGATAGAAAAATGCAGAAACTGACAAAATTAAGAGGTACAGTTAAGATTTTTGTATCCAGAAATACAAACTATCCAGAATAAAATATTTATTATTATTATTATTATTATTATGTGTTATTTTAAGTTAATTAAATTTAAAATTATTTTAATATTTTTTAAAAATATAAATATTTATATTTAAGAGTAGATAAAAATAATATAATTAATAAAAAGTATAAAATAATAAATAACACGTTTAAGGAAGAAAAAAAAGCACGAAAACCAATAAATGGGCTACACATCCGTGCAGAGATACACATAGAAAGTCGAGAAACAACAGATCTTGGTAAAAGATAAGCATACTCGATATTGTTTCATCGTTAAAATCTTATAGTTCTTTTTTTATTAAATTCAATCAACATTTTTATCTTACATTTAAATATAAAAATATTCATATTAGTTAAAATACAAAATTATTCAAAATTTTAATTAAATTTTCACGTAAATCCATAAATTTTTAAAATGGTTAATTTAGTTTTAAATTTACAAAACTTCATAAATATATTATTAAATTTTTAAATACTATAATATAGTCTCTAATTTTTTAAAAATTTATACAAAAAGTTTTTGGTTATTAAAACATATATTTATAAATAAAAAATTTAAAATTTATGTTTAAAATTTTAAAATTTTAAAAATTAAATAATATAATTAAAAAATTTAAAAATTATGTGTAAAGTTTTAAAATTTTGAATATCAAATTGTATGCTTTAAAAATTTATGTTTAAATTTAATTAATTTTTGAAAATAAATGGTACAGTTTAGTCTAATTTATAGTGGATATAAAATGATATTGATAAGTATAATCAAATTTATATAATTATATTTAATAAAAATTATAATATATGAAAATAATCTTTAAAAATAAAATAATAAATAAAAATAAAATTAATAATTATTAGTTCATTGAATTATAATAATAAGTTAGATGAATTTATCCACTGTACACGTATTTTTAATTTATTTAAAATTATAAAATTATAAAATATATTTAATATAAATATATTAAAATTTATAAATATTGTGTATATATGTAATAGATATTTCTATAATTTTAAATTTTAAATAAATTATAAATATATCTGTAATAAATTTAATACTTTACTTCCTTAAAAACTCAATTATCGATTATATTAAGAATATATTATTTATTAATCACGTTATTTTATCTCTGTTAAATATAACATATTTTTTTTAAATAATTATATTAATTTTAAATATTACATATCAAAAATTTAAAACATTCTAAAATTAATAAATAATTTATGATTTTTAGAACCCACCTTATTTTATTTTAATTTGTTATAGAAATTTCACAACCCACTCATTTCAAAGAAAAATACGGTTATTCGTTTGGATTTTGGCGAGAAGGTGGTGGAATGTAGGGGTGTCCATGGTCTGGTCTGGTCCGGTTTTTCTTAAAAAAAATTTAACCGGATCGAACCGTTCATATTACTAGAACCGGACCATTTGAAACGGTTTTAAAAAATAAAAACCGGACCGGACCGTTTGACTTATAAAACCGTTCGGTCCGGTTTAGTTTCCGGTTTGGTTCGATTTTTTTATAATTTAATGAAGAATAATGTGAAATTTTTAATATATTATTAAACCGGTCCGGTTCGGTTTGAACGGTTTAAAATTAATATAAACCGGACCGGACCGTTTGATTAGTAAAACCGTTCGATTTGATCCGGTCCGATCCGGTTTTACGGTTTGGTCCGATCCAATCCGATTTTTGAACACCCCTAGTGGAATGTATTGTCTTTTCCCTATTTTCTCACTAATGAATTATCTATTTATGTATTCCACTTAAACTATTATATATTTTTTAATTTCTAATATATATATATATATATATATAATTAATGTATACAATAAAAAATAATTAAAAGATTAAAAATAAATGCAATCTTTTTAGGTCAATTATATATTTATTATTCTAAAAACATAACCAAAAGCATATACATTAATAATATTCTCGTCTCTCTTTTTGTTTTTTTTTCTGTATTTTATTAAAAAAAACGTGCATAGATTTTTTCCTAATAAATTCTTAAAAATCGTAAGTAGGATTTTCCATTAGAAAAATAAAATTCTTAATTCATATATATATATATATATATATATATATTATAAAAATATAAATCATATTTCAATAAGTTTTATACAAATAGTTAAGCTAAAGTACAAATTATATATTATCTTATATTGATATCGCTTATAATAAATAATTATTAGTAAATTTAAATAATATCTAACTAAATAACTTGCATATAAATTATATTTATAAGAGTTAAAATTTAAATTTTATATATATTTTGTGATTATAAATTTTAATTTTTTTTAAAGAAAATCAGCTTTTCTGTTAAAGAAAGGAAGAAAGGAAATTCTTTTTCCTTTTTCAGTGAAATTCTCTTCCAGGTCTGTAATTTTTATTATATATATTTATAGATATAATAAATACATAATATATTTATTAATTAATTTATTAATTAATTATTTTAAATCATGATAAAATATATAATATGAATTATATATTTGGAAGTAAATTACCATAATTTTATTTTTATAAATATTTTGATTAGTGAATAACAACACTTATAACCATAAAATTAACACATTATATTTAACTTATATTTTTTTCCCACGTTAAATACCGATCAATTAGATATCATTTAAATTAAACTCTAATTAATTAAATTCGGGATGTTAATAATTTTTCCCAAAAAATAAATACGAGAGAAGAGTCTTCGAACTTCAACAGTGCAAAAGAACTAAACCCGAATGTTAAGTTGGAAAATAAATCCAATGAGCTTACACAGGTTAACAGCAGGCTGAAACCTCACCTCCTCAGTTATTGATTGTATAGTTAGAGATATATGAGAAAGCAATTCAGACTTGTTTGCCCGAAAAAAATGATTTCTACCTTAAAAGGGTGCTTTGAAACCTCTCTTGCATATCCATACCCTTTCATTTGCTATCAACTAATTAAATTTAATATTGACTTCCAAGGGAAAATCTGAATTTTATACCATTCTTGTTGGACTGTCATAGTGTGTCTAACTTTGACAATATGCAATCTGAAAAGGTTAAACATGTGGGTATTACATCTCAAAATATTCCATCATAAATATGTCACAAGAAAATATAGAGAGGAATTCCACTGCAGATACTACCTTCAAAACGGAACTAAACCTTAAATATTGAACCATGCTAATCAGGAAACTGATGTACTAAACCCGAGAAATCCAGAGTATTCCTTTCTAATTTGGAGGAGAGAGAGAGGGAGGGAGAAGAGCATGGTTGGCATGGTTTTTCATAACACTGATGTTATTATATGATCTTTTCAACATCCCCAAAAGCAGTGAAAACAAGAAGAGAAACTCATCTAATGCTGCTGCTGCTGCTCATTCATCCACTCCTGGCTCGTTTTGTAGACGGGGAATCACAACTACCATCTTTTGTATCAGGTTCCTCGTAACTTTCAGTTGATTGTGCCTTTTGCTTTCTTATTGCATCCTTAGAACTTCCTCCTGGTGAGGTATTGGGAATCATGTCGACTTCTGTTTTTGCACGGTCCTGTTCTGAGGTTTCAAATTTTTCGGGATGCAATGCATTTGTTAGTGGAGCTTGCGGATCATCCAAATTGGATGATGAAGCCTTGAACCGGTCACCTTCCATCTGCTTGTGCTTCTCAACCATCTCTTTGAGGTATTTTCCTTGTTCTTCAATTTGCAGCTGCAGTTTTCTTTGGCGCTAGATAGATAAAATCATAAACTATATTAGTAAGTATCGCAAAATGAACTCCAAAAATTTGTGAAAAGAATATTAATTCATCAACAGAACATTAGAAAAATGGTGAGTAAAGAAAGAACTATAACTGAAATTCGAGAATATAAAGAATCTTCAATAAGGCTCAGATATTACATATCAAGCAAAATATGGTGCATAATGACAAAACACATCTATCTCACCATCCAATTTAATCATGTCTATTTGAAGTACAAGAAAGAAAATATGGACCCCAAATGAAGTACCTCAAGTTGTTCGTGAAGGCGCTTCTGGAGTTCCACCTGCAACCTCAATGCGTCGACAATGCCCATACTCCTGCATGTAATTAGTGGCAAAACTTTCAGCCTAAACACAAAAATAACTTTCCTCTTTAAATAATCATTTAGACAGAACCCAGACATGACTCCCTTTTCTTAACTAACCACAGAGAACAATAACAATGGTATGAAAACAAAGAAATAAATGACTCTTCATTGGTAATTTGGAGAGAGGGAGAAGAATACTTACGTTTTCACGTCCAGAGAATTTATTTCTTCGGTGGCAATTAACCTTCTCTCAGAATTTTCTGGAAAATAAAAGGAAAATTCAGCCTATCTTCATAATATCATTTAATAACTGATGACTCGTATGTATATATTGAGAACTGTAAAATAATCATAGAAAGAAATCAAACAAAGGTACAGTTACAGAGTATTATATTATTTCCACATTTAATTTAAGAATATCAAAATTGAGTGTGACAAAAATAAAGGAATAAAGGTTTATAAGATATCATGGGCAGCTAAATGGAAAGAATGAAGACTTTTTTTGTTTTTTTTTTTTCAAGTAACCCACTAAATGTGATAACTAATGTAGAAGGTTCATGAACACTGACAATCTACAGGTATCAAAGTTATTTATGCAGAATTCAGGGGTCAGTGGGTCATAAAAGTGAGGGACAGCGATTACTACCTTCTGAGGTCTCTGGCTTGTATCTGGCTGATCTATATTTCTGCAATTAGACCCAAAAAAGGAGAGAACGGTTAATATCTGATAGAAATAAAAGAAAGCTTGTAATGAGAAAGCAAGAATAAAATCAACTTACCTGTAGGTGGCTTTTTACATGATAAATTGTCAAACCCTCAACCTTCATAACACTCAAGATACCTTTGGGAGTAGCTCCTGTGTGTCAATGTTATAAAAGTCAACAAAAGAGGAAGTCTTTCGACTTCCTCTGGCCTAACTAGATTAGCAGACGATATGATAAAATGTGGTTACATACGTTCACTACCACCAAGTTTGTTTATGGCTTCCACAAAGGCCTCATGAAGTTCTGGTGTCCAACGCATTCTGGTTTTGGTTGGAGGTGCAGCTGTTGATGAGTCAGGAAGAGTACAGATTTCACCAGATTGAACAGGTTGATTAGGATCAATTTGAGGCTCCTATACCATCATACCTAAAACTTCTCAGTGTTTCTTGTACCAATTAAAATTCTGAAGTAAATTTCTAATACAAAAAATAAAAAATAAATAATAGTATCAGGAACTCTGGATTGTAGACATATTGTACATATAGTATCATAACCAGATGTTATAGAATAGATGGAGCTTTCAGTGTCTAGCTCCATTAGGTTCGTATTTAACATTTAGCAAACATGCACTTTGAAGGCATTGAACACCAAAAGGATGTCCAGGAACAATAGTGGTCTAAATGCATCATATTATTATACACCATGTTAGACATAGATACCATTGAAACTTTTGGAAGCAAGATTGCTAATCATATGGAGTTAAGGATCATACCTTTTGTTTAGATTGTGCAGCAGTTACATCATCAGTAAGATCATTCCAGAATGTGCCCAGAGTATCCTCATTTGAAATTAACGGATCCCAATATGACCAATCACTTTTGCCAGTACTTTGCGTAGAGGCTATGATACCAACACTATTTTCCATCTGACCATTCTGGACCGAAACAATGTCACTAAAGTCGAACAAATCTGAAATTGGATCTGTACACCAGGGAGGACTGTCCTTAATATCTCCTTTGTGATTCATGAATGCAGTAGATTGTTCTTCTGAATGAGAAGAACTGGTTGGTGGCAAAGACTTTTCATTTCTTGACTGACAAATAGCTCGAGAACTTGGTAAAAGCCTTTCACAAGGGGGAACTGTAGACATATGAACCCCATCTTGTAACAGGGAGGGTGATGAAAACAACTGCCCTGCAGTCCTGCCAATGGGACCTAATGAAGAAACCTGCCTTAATGAGGGATCCCTCATCATTTCTCTTTGTGAGGAAACCTGATAAGCTTGTTGCAGTTCCAAAATCTTTTCTTCAAAAGAAGTGATGAAAACTGGAAAAGGCATAGACAAAGCCCCGGGTCATTAGCTGGTTTGCATCGGATATTTGAAAATGAAAACTGTATCTTTGTCACTAACATAATAAAAGCAATATAAACATTCTAAAACCAATTCTGGTTTATTATTACAATCACTAATACCATATTACTCAAGAACATGGCTTATATAGTGTGAGAAGAAATTAACAAGGACTGCCATCTACTAAACTGAAACACAATAGAGAGAATATCACTGTAGGGACAGGGATAAAGTTCTTATTTGAAACAGATCGACACAATTAAAATAATTGTTTCAGCAGACACAACACAAAGCTTCCAAGTAAACTCAAGAAAAGGGGGATGTAGCCAACCCTGACTATTTTCAAGGCTACAACATAATTCAAGTGAAATTGAGCATAAAGAAAGCACAAAATATTGTATGAAAACCTCTAGCTACTTCTTGTGGTTTGCAATCACAAATTCCAGGTGCCACGTTTGAGGACTAGTAGTAGCAAAACAAAACAACAATTTCTAATACACAAGCTGATGATTTATGGACATTGACAAGCTGTCAAGCCGCTTGACACATCTTTCTTTTTTTTAAGGGAAAAAAATGTGTTTTACACATTGAACTGCAAAAAAATTAGACATATACACGCCAATCAGTATTTGTGTTTTTGGTTCATAACATGTCCAATACAGAGGCCTTTTGACTTTAAGATCCTGTTTTTCCTGTGAGTAAAAGGGAATTATACTAACAAATTTTCATCTTCTAAATAATTTGGCTTAGTTACAAATTATAACCCAATGTTAAACAGTTGTTCATACGATACTCTTAACTTTTTATATGTGAAATTTATACTCTTAACGTTGAATATAATGTTATTATGATAATATTTGAGATGTGAAAGTATATCCTTAACGTTAGAGGTAATGATGTTATGATATCCCTAACATTTGACATGTGAAATTTATACCCCAACGTTCAAGGCAATGTTATTATGATATGCTTTCGTTTAGTTTAATTTGACAGTCAAATGGAATACGTTTTCTTTGTATTTTCACTGTCTAACCAATATTATGGCACCAAATCTTTTTTCCTTTCAATCATAAATTTTGTTGTTGCTATTATTCTCAATAAGAGATCTTAGTATATATAACAAGTTCAAATGTTGCACTGCTTGAGAAACCTGAAGAGATTTCAACGCAAAGAAGATGAAATAAATAAATGTAAAAAAATAAACCACCAATAATGAGAAGATTACTTATATAAGATGAAACATAATTTAGTTTATAAATATAATATATAATGTAGTCTTTATACATTATATTTTACTGATGATTATGCATGTATATTAATAATATTCTTCTTGATGGTACATGACTTTATTTTTTAACATTTAATTATTACTATTTATTTTATTTTATTCGTCGTTGAAATCTGTTTAGATTTCTCAAGCAATACAACATTTGGACCTTTCTTAGTAATCAGTGAGACCATAATGAGTTCTTATTTATTGCTATTTATACTTAGATCTCTTATTAAGAATATTAACCATAAAAAACTTAGAAAGGAAAACAATTTTGGTACCATAATATCTTCTTAAGTGCAAAGAAATTTTGATATGACAATAATAATATAAAAAAAATGTGCTCCATTTGGACTGTTCAATTAAAATAAACGAAAATCTATCATAATAATATTACCTTCAATGTTAGGGGTATATATTTCATACGTCAAAGGTTAAGGGTATCATAATAACATTACTTTTTAAGGGTATAAATTTCGCATGTCAAAGATTAAGGATATCATATGCACAACCAGCAGACGTTGGGGGTATAATTTGTAATTAAGCCAAATAATTTTAAAGATGATATCAAGTTCAGCCACAGCTTGCTAACTCTCATTAACCTCCTCTCTTGCTGTGTGCCTCTCTGTGTGTGTTTGGGAAAAAGGTATTGATGAGGCCGAAACTAGTAATTCTTCTATTGGCTTAGATTGTTGTTGAACTCTAAAATTCCATGAAGAGAGACATACAAAGAAATATTCAAACAAAATGTGAAATTTTAAAAGAAAAAAATTACAAGAATAAAAAGGTCACGGTGATAGAGAAAAGATAGGCCTGACTTATAATTATAGGAATAGGATTAAGTAGGTCAAGTTCAACAACATATTACATACCATCAATAAAAGAGAGCCATAAAACATGTTTCAATAATTTTGGAATCAATTAAGTGAAGCACCAGTCTCAACCATCTAATCAATATAAAGAAGATACGAGACCCATCATCTAGGGAAAAAAATATCGATTTCTCCGAAACGCGTAACAAATACCTTAAACAGTTGTAGAAGAGACCTCAAGACTACGACCACATAGAAATCACCAACAGAATACTACGAACACCATATTTTTCATCGAAATTAGATAAAACCCAATAGAGAACACAACAAAAATAAGATTGAAACAACAATTTAATTATTTATTAAATGTTGGATTTTGCAAATTATAAACACAGATAAAAGAAGAAAGTCGGAATGGAAAGTTGAGGGTGATGAATATCAAAGTGGGTTTTGATTGATCTTACCGATAATTCACAAAGACTATATATTGATACAAATCCAACCCAAAGGAGCTAGATTAGACGAAGCAGAAGAACCGAGACTTGAAGGCGTGATGAAGAAAATAAAACAGCAAAGAAATAGCAAAAATCACTTTTGCCAAATGTTGAGATAGACATAAACATACACCGTACAATGATGGGTTTTGTGCTCTGACTTTCAATCTCAAAGAAACTCGTGTCCTATGAGAAATCGAAAAGTGTCCATAAATGGGCTTCAATTTGTCTCTTATGTGGTTCTGTGTTCTTCACCAATCAGTTTCAATCTTCACTTTTGGCCGTTTGATTCTGTTCACAGATCAATTGGGTAATAGCCAATCAATAATCAAAATATCATATTAAAAAAATACTAAAATATCATATTAAAAAAATCTATTTGAATACACATAATCAATTATATTATTCAATTATTATATATTAATATATGTCATATTAATTATAAGTATTAAAAAAAATTGATAAAAATATTCTATCACATAAGGTCTTATGGCCATACAAATGTTGGTGGGCCTCTTTTTTTTTTTATGCTCTCTCAATTTCTGAAGTTCCACTCAAGCACTTTCTTGTGGAGTTTATTTTTGGATTTGGTCAATTACTTATTGCTTCTTGCAACAGTTTGCAACAAAAGTAAATTAGAATCATGAGGTGCTATGAATCTTGTTTCTTTGAAGACCTGCGTCTCTTTCTGGGCTTCTTCTTGTGGGATTTCCAATAATTGTGATTTTGAGAAGTGGTGGGTGGAAGATTTAAAATGGAAGTTTAACTCTTCAATGCATATTAAGCCTTCGAAATTTGGCAAAAGTTAGTAAGCGTGTCTAAAGATAATCAAAATTCAAAAGTTACCAGATGTATACAAAGACAATCTACTTTTGAAAAGAAAAAAACTTTATATATTATCATTAAAATTCTATATCTAAAATATTTTTATTCAAAAATAAATATAAATTATATGTTTCATAAATTCTTATCATGTTTTAAAAATAATTCAAAATTAACATGTTGCTTCAAGTTATCGTTATACAGAGAAAAAAGTTGTCATTTTTAAACTCCAATGTTCCTATTTCAATAAAATAACAATCATGCAATTTATACAATATATATTATTATTATTTTCAATCAATTTAATTCATTTTAAAATACACACATTAAATATTTTAAATTACAAAAAGGAGGACTCAAATTTACAATGTATTACTGTTTTCTTCATTAGGATTTTAATAAAGTGAAATAAATGGTGACTCATCTTAGTAAAATGCATAAGCTCTTACTTATGCAAAGATAGTTATTTTTAAAATAAATTTTTCATAAAATAAATAATTAAATTTTTATCTCTATTAAAACTCGAACACAATATCATTTAGAGGTGAGAATAGAGACTTAACTTTAAATCTTTAAATGTATTGAAACACATGTTATAAATGATATCAACTAGATTATAATTCATAATTGCCATAAAGATACTTTATCTTAAAATGTCTTACAAATAACAATTTGATATTCCATAATTTGAGTTTGTGGGATTGATATGGGTATTATTTATAATCAAGAATAAAAGTGACAAAAATAAGAGTAAAAGTAATTAGAATCCATATTTTAAATAAGAAAAATATATTGATTTATTAATAATACTTTTTTATTGATTGTTAAACCAAAAACTTAAATACTAAACTTTAAACATTCTACCATGAAGCTTAAACCATAATTCTTTTCTAAACTATGATTTTTAATTACTAAACATAATATTTTTATCATTTTTATTATTAAATATAAATATCCATTATATTACATCTTTTATTCCCATAATTTAGCATTAACTATTCTTTAAGTAATTGATCTGTTTAAAGGGCAATGCCTTTCACAAAGGAATTATTTTGATCCTTTTGGCGTGGATTGACATGCATTTTAGATAAAATAATATTTGGTTTCAAGGTGGCTTCGGCAGGAAAAAAAAATATTAATTTTACACAAAATGTTATGCACACTAATTATTATATGTTTGGAGCAATATATTTTATGAAATTGAAAAAGCTATTTACTTTTCTATGTTGCTACATTTTTCTAGAATAATACACAAGGATGAGGGCTATTTTGCTACATTTTTCTAGAATTTTAGAAAACATTAACAAAGAGCAAATGTTTTTTTTTTAATTATTTTTTTTACCTTTTGGGAAAGAAAACTGTTTTGTTAATTTAAAAATAAATGAGAAATTAGTAACATAGCCCTCATCCTTTCCAACAGTTGACACTCTCGGTGGCTTTGGCGTGAGCCAGATCTTGCAGCCAACTCAATTTTGTTATAAACTTAACAAAATAATAATCTTAGCTATTATAAAAGCTAACGAAATAATTGGGTTTTTCTTGACCCGCTCACAATAGCTTTTATAAAAGATAATTTCTGAAACACGAACTCAATTATCAGTGAGCTCACCAATAATGAAACAAATTCACATTACCATGCATCTACTTGTAAAAATAATTTGCATGTAAATAAAGTGATTCTCTACTCTACCACTATATATCTAATTTCGAATCACATCCGTATAATATTTTTTTTATTAAAAAAAATTTACTTGTCCCTTTTAAAAATAGTAATTTTATTATCTTATAAGAAAGTTTTTTCATCTTATCCACAAAACTGCTGCTTATTTCTTCGTCTTATCCACAAACCCGCTTCTTATAAAACTTTCTCCACAACCAATAGAGGTGCATTGTGAACGAACCAATAGAAAAAACCTTTTCCACATTTATCCGGAGAATGATTAACCATCACAAAATGTGTCAAACGTAACTTGTAGCTAACACTGAGCACAAGCAAATCCTGCTTATGAAACTTCACTAATAGAGGTCTGTATATCGTGAACTATAATCGATAGAGAATACCTTTTTAACCATTGGAAAATCAGTTCTTTTTTTTTTTTAACATCATACGGTCCTTGGTAAGAATTTGTAAGCTCCATATCTGATATTTTACTCGTTTTCCTAGCTTCCTGGACAAGGAGATAATTATTGTTACCAGCTAATCAAGAAACTTAAAATATACGCAGTTATATATTTACCTCATCTTGAAGCCTGTCTGAAGATTGATTGGAATGACCGAATCAACAAAACAAGTCCGTAATTGTTCATGAAAGTTTGATCATTCACGTATGCTTGACCTTCGCTCGTAATTGTTCCTTTGACCTGAAAAGTAAAACTCAAATACATTGTTCCAAGAAAACAAACAAACAAACAAACTCACACTGTGTGACCCAAAAAAGAAAAAAAAACACTGTTTTCTAAAAAATAAAACTCCAAATGCATTTTTTTTATCAGAGGAGTTGCTAAATATCAACAATTAGAGGTCATTAATTATTCACTATAAAAAAATTCAGTGTAATTGGTTTTTCTCCTTAAGCAAAGCTCATCCTACAAAAATTCTAGTAAAATTGGTAAATGCTTGATTATATTAAAATAGAGTTCAAGTGAGAACCAGTTTAAAAAATTATTTCCTAACATATATTGTTAATTTAGTAAACAGGGAAAATACCAAAAACGAAAGAAAGATAGGAAAAAAAAAACACTTTAAACCATGTTAACCTTTAAGCATGGTAGGTAAGTTGTTGAAAAGATGCCTTCATGAAATTTAGGTTAAACAATGAGGTTTTGGAACATATGGTAAATGTAGGGTTTACTTTCACGTTTAGAACAAATAGAAAATCAAAATGACTTCTATGGAGTGTTGAATATTGGCTCTAAAAGTAACAAATTAGTGGCATAATTTAGGAAAATTAGTCGCCTAATTTGTGGCATGATTTGTGACATGATTTGTGAAAATTAGTGGCATAATTTAAGGAAATTGATAGCCTAATTTAAAGCTTAAATTATGGCACAATTTAGGGAAAGGGAGCCTTTCTTCATCTATAAATAGGGAAGAGTTCATGCATTGAAGAACAAGGCAAACTCAAAGAGAGAAAATACTTGTGAGTTTGGGGAAACACTTGAGAGATATTATTAGTGAGGAAATCAGATACAGATTACAGATATTTCCTACTCAGTTCAAATAATATCTGCTGACTCCCGTGGACCTAGTCGAATTACCGAACCACGTAAATTCTGTGTGTTCATTTTATTGCTTTGATATATTCATATACCGCTATTTATTGCTTCCGCTCACAACAAATTGGTATCAGAGCCAAATATAGCAGTATTATATATCAAATCAAAGCTCTCGACGAGACGAACGCAACGGTGAAAGAATCGCTCAAATCGAAAGTTAGAATCACCGCCAGAAGCTTCCGGAGTCCTGCTGCAAGCAACTGAGTCAACTCGCCGAGTTGGACCGAGTCAACTCAGTCATTAGTGATATTTGAACCGAGTTGGTATGTTTTTCATCCGTTTTCAACTGAGTTGGAATTATTCCTAGCTAATTGGACCATTCCGGATTCAACTACGGACTCCGTTTTTTTCAAATAAGGTATAAAATTTGGAAAAACACTGTTTTAAGTTGTAAGTGCAAAATTTCTATTATCAGTTTATACTTATGGCTGATAAAGGAGATATCGAAAAAGGTGAATAAGTTGACCATAGAATTTATGGCAAACCAAGTTCTACTCGAAGAATTATGTTGTCCAACGCAAAGTTTGAGGTGGAGAAATTCGACGGCACTAATAACTTTGGCATGTGACAATGTGAAGTATTAGATCTATTGTTTCGAGAAGGATCTAATATAGCCTTGGAGAACAGGTCAGGAGATTATTCAAATGAAGATTGGAATTATGTCAATCGACAAGCTTGTGGCACAATTCGACTGTGCTTAGGAAAAGATCAGAAATACTTTGTCATGAAAGAGAATGTAGCCGCAGTTCTCTGGAAGAAACTAGAGGAGAAATACATGACGAAAAGTATTGAGAATAGACTCTACTTGAAGAAGAAACTTTTCCGTTTCCAATACAAGAAAGGTACCCCTATGATTGAGCACTTAGATAATTTCAATAAAATTTTGGCCGATCTGCAAAATTTAGATGTTGAAATTATCGATGAAGATAAAGCTTTGTTGTTGTTGAATTCATTACCTGAGAGCTATGAGCATTTAACCACAACCATGTTATATGGAAAGGATGAGGTTAAGTTCGTAGATGTTTCAAATGCTTTGGTAAATAACGAGTACCGGAAGAAGGATCAACATGATCACAGAGACTCAATATCAGAAGCATTGACGGCAACCAGAGGTAGGACTAACAACAAAAAATCTGGCGGATCAAATAATAGGGGAAAATCTAGATCAAAGTCCGGAGGAGAGTCATCCGTAAGACGTCCTGCGAAGGGCGAGTGTTCGTATTGTCACCGAGAAAGGGCCTTTGGAAGAAAGATTATCCAAACAAGGACAAGTCAAATGCAAATGTTGCACAGAAGGCCGATGAAGATGAAGAATCAGCCTTTTCAGTTTCATCATCAAAAACCTACTCAGATAAGTGGATCCTTGATTCTGGATGTTCTTATCATATGTGTCCAAACAGACATTGGTTTTCGAGTTTTGAGGAACTCGATGGAGGAGTTGTGCTTATGGGCAACGATAATGCCTGTCAAACAAAAGGGATCGGAACAATACGACTAAAGATGCACGATGGTACAATCAGACGACTTACAAATGTAAGGTATATTCCTGACCTAAAGAAAAACCTTATTTCTTTAGGTGTTCTAGATTCTGATGGTTACAAGGTAACATTGGAAAATGGAGTCTTGAAAGTTGTACGAGGTGCATTTGTAGCAATGAAGGGTACTCGGAAGGCGAACTTGTATTTCCTAGATGGGTGTACAGTTACAGGAAGAGCAGCTGTCTCAAGTAGTTCTGAAGAAAAGGTAAATGATTCTTCCCACTTTGTGGCACGTACGCGCTTAGGGCATGTCGGTGAAAAGGCTTTGCAAGACTTAATGAAGCAAGGTCTTTTGAAAGGTGCCAAGACTAGAAAGTTTGATTTCTGCGAGCATTCTGTAATGGGAAAACAAACAAGAGTCAAGTTCGGCACTACCATTCATCGTATCGTACTAAGGGATCTCTTGATTATATTCACACGGATGTTTGGGGACCTTCCAAGAATGCTTCACTTGGAGGTAAACGTTGGTTTGTGACTTTTATTGATGATTTCTCTAGATATGTCTGGATATACACTATGAGTCACAAAGATGAAGTTCTGGATATCTTTCTTAAATGGAAGAAAATGATCGAGACTCAGATAGGCAGGAAGATTAAAAGGCTCAGATCTGATAATGGTGGCGAGTATAAATCAGATCCTTTCTTTAAAGTTTGTCAAGATGAAGGGATAATCAGACATTTTTCAGTTCCTCGTACACCACAGCAGAATGGAGTTGCAGAACAAATGAATCGTACTTTGGTTGAGAAAGTTCGATGTATGCTATCTCATTCCAAATTGAGCAAGGCATTTTGGGCTGAGGCTTTGTCATATGCAACTCATATAGTCAACAGACTTCCTGCGACTGCATTAGATGGAAAAACTCCTAAAGAGGTATGGTCTGGACAACCTGCTACTGATTATGATTCATTGCGAATATTTGGATGTCCTGCATATTTTCATGTTAGTGAATCCAAACTGGATCCGAGAGCAAAGAAAGCTATTTTCTTGGGCTTTAAGGAAGGAGTTAAAGGATTTCGACTTTGGTGTGGTGAATCCAAGAAGATCGTCTTAAGCCGAGATGTTACATTCGACGAGTACATTATCTTTGAGACAAACAAATTCAGAGAAAGAGAATGAAAGTACAAATACTCTTTCTAAAGTGATGCTTGAGACTTCGGAAGATCCAGAAAAGATTGCACCAATTACCGATCGTGGTGAAAATGAAATTAATGATCAAGAAGAGATCTCAATTGAGGTGGAGGTTCTCTCACCATCACCACCGATTAATCAATGTAATCTATTGCCACTACTCGACCGAGAAGGGAGATTAGGAAGCCTACCAGATACACACGTACATGGTAGCATTCGCACTTCCGACCGATGATGATGTCCCATACAACACGGAGAAGCCGTGCGAAAGAGTTGATAGTATGAAGTGGAAAATGGCAATGGATGAAGAGATGAAGTCTCTACATCGAATCGAACTTGGGAGTTGGTTTAACTTTCCAAAGGAAAGAAAACTATTGGTTGCAAATAGGTCTACATGCGAAGGAAGGTCTTTCCGGTAACGACAACATCAGATACAAAGCCAGACTGGTAGCAAAAGGCTATGCTCAGAAAGAAGGAATAGACTACAATGAGGTATTCTCACCTGTTGTTAAGCATTCATCTATTCGGATACTATTGGCTTTGGTAGCACAGTTTGATCTCGAGTTAGCTCAACTCGATGTCAAAACAACTTTTCTCCATGGTACTTTGAACGAAGAAATCTACATGTCTCAACCGGATGGCTTCAAAATTCCAGGATGAGAGAATTGGGCTTGCAAGCTGAGCAAGTCAATTTACGGTTTGAAGCAATCACCGCGACAATGGTACAAGCGCTTTGATAGCTTCATCAGAGAGCAAAAGTACACACGTAGTCAGTTTGATCATTGTGTATACTTTCGGAAACTCCAAGACGGTACCTTCATTTATTTGCTCTTATATGTTGATGATATGTTGATTGCATCTAAGAAGCGAGGTGGAGATCGACAGTTGAAGGCTACTGTTGAGTTCGAATTTGAAATGAAAGATCTTGGAGAAGCTAAGAAAATTCTTGGGATGGAAATCACAAGAGATAGAGTCATAAGTACACCGTCTCGACACGGACTCAAGATCTCAAGAAAGTACTACAAAGGTTTGACATTGATGAAAAAACCAAATCAGTAAGTACACCGCTTACTCCTCACTTTCAGTTAAGTGCATTAATGTCACCTAGCACCACCGATGAGAAGAAGCAAATGGAACGTGTTCAATATGCAAATGCCGTTGGTGCCTTGATGTATGCAATGGTTTGCACCAGACCTGATATTTCCCACGCTATTAGTATGGTGAGTCGGTAAATGCATAATCCGGGTAAAGGACACTGGCAAGCAGTGAAATGGATTCTACGGTACATCTATGGTACTGTGGATATTGGTTTGAAGTTTGAGAGAGACAAGACTGAAGGTAAACACCTAGTTGGATATGTGGATTCTGACTATACTGGAGATCTGGATAAGCGTCGATCTACAACTGGTTATGTGTTCACAATGGCAGGAGGACCAGTTTGTTGGAGATCAACATTGCAATCAACTGTAGCTTTGTCTACTACAGAGGCAGAGTATATGGTTGTAACAGAAGCATTCAAAGAAGCTATATGGCTTCTCGGGTTGACTAAGGATTTGGGTATTGTTCAGAAGAACGTGGAGGTTTTCTGCGACAGTCAAAGTGCCATTTGTTTGGCAAAGAACCAAGTTCATCATGGTCGCATCAAGCACATCGATGTTCGATTTCATTTTGTTCGAGAAATCGTCGATGAAGGGAATGTTATACTCCAGAAAGTCGGAACTGCAGATAACCCTGCAGATATGTTTACAAAGGTGGTTACAGGGATCAAGTTTCAACACTGCTTGAACTTGATCAACATCTCTCGAGCTTAGGGCGCATTTGGAGGCAGCGTTATGAACTTTTTCGCCAAGGTGGAGATTGTTGAATATTGGCTCTAATAACAAATTAGTGGCATAATTTAGGGAAATTAGTGGCCTAATTTGTGGCATGATTTGTGGCATGATTTGTGGCATGATTTAAGGAAATTAGTGGCATAATTTAAGAAAATTGGTGGCCTAATTTAAGGCTTAAATTATGGCACAATTTAGGGAAAGGGAGCCTTTATTCATCTATAAATAGGGAAGAGTTCATGCATCGAAGAACAAGGCAAAAATCAGAAAAAATCAGAGAGAGTATAAGCAAACTCAAAGAGAGAAAGTACTTGTGAGTTTGGGGAAACACTTGAGATATTATTAGTGAGGAAATCTGTATCTGTATTCTGTATATTTCCTACTCAGTTTAAATAATATCTGCTGCCTCCCGTGGACCTAGGCGAATTGCCAAACCACGTAAATTCTGTGTGTTCATTTTATCGCTTTGATATATTCATATACCGTTATTTATTGCTTCCGCCCACAACATGGAGTCAACTAGGGGTGGAACTTAATTAGGGCTAAGCAACGGATGGATAGAGTTTTATTAAAGTGATACAGATTGATTCGATAAGAGTTAATACAGAAAAGAATTTTCTATTAATACAAATGTCGCACATAGAGATTGAGCATAGTGAGCTAAAGGCCTCATTGCTCCTATTTGATCGTTTACTAAAGAAAAACTCCTTGACACTGGCATTTCGACCTAACGTCAATATTTGTTCGATCTGTGGTTAAAAATTCTCCCTTAATTTTCACTCTAATTGAAACACAATTGCTCATCCAGCTCCAAAATCATCTTATTCCCTACCCGATCCAACAACAACCCCTCCTGTGCCAATTGAGGTAATGCCTCGATAAATGAATACATTTTTTTATATTATGTGTGTGATTGTACGTGCCATCAATATAATTTTAATATATAAAAATTTAAGTTATTTTTTACTATTATATGCATTTTTTCAGGGACTTATACCCACATTTATGTTGATTATTAGTTACATATGCAATGATAAATTAAAATGAAACAAAAAAATTTGACTAAAAAATAATTTGCATACATATCTTTTAAGAGAAAATCGTATATAAAACATGACATTGTTACTTAGAAGAACCATTCTTTTCTAACCATTCATTTCTATGATAAAATAAAATTGTAATAATTGAGGTCTAAACGATCAATGCTACCAATAGCGATATACAACACGTAACATAAAATATTTTATGATATTTTAGTTTTAATTACAAATATTTCGTTTATAAATATATATCACGTCATAATATTTCTTAATTCCTATCTAATAATACAGTGGAACAAAAATTTAGTTCAAATATATAAATTTAGCCAATCTATAACAACAAAACTTCACTTATTTTTCTTTCCTCACATCAAGGTTTTCATGATATTTTTTTCTTCCACTTTAACATTATGTTGAATTATATTGTTTGACATCTTATTTCAATAATATTTTTAATTTATTTGAAGTCTTTTGAAAATTTTGATACTCTTTTTTGTTACTTTTATTAGTTTTTTTCTCCATCATTTATCTTAACTTGTCAATTTTAGATTGTTGATCAAGATATATTTTTAATTTGAATACCTAAATTATATCTTATATTTTAGACTTTAATATTTTTATTTTATTTTGAGTTTTAATATCGTAATTAATTAGTTAATTTAATATGTTTATGAATGAAATTTATTGTATTTTACTTTTTATTTACTTAAATAATTTTCTTAAAAGGTTACAATAAAATATTAAGGTGAATTTCTAAGTTTTGTACTGCAATATGACATTAAAAAATCGATCTTTAATCCAGCAAGAAAATTTTTCTGTCTCCACCCTTGAGTCAACGCCATGTTTTCTCAAACTTTAACATCTATCTACAATAAAGAAACACATATTTGACCATAACTAAAGTGTGTAAATTATATCTTTCATTTCTGACCTCTTTCTTTTCATGTCTCTACACGATGAGCTTCTACAACAACATTGAAATGCTTTCACAGGATGATCTTCATCAGCAAAGTCAATTCCATAATCCTGCAGTTGATGCAGATCACTATTAGAGGAGGGAGGAAAAATAGTATTTCCAATCAGAAAAATCTGACCAAAGATGGTATCGGTGTAACAAGATCCTTAATCTTGGACATACACAACGGTGGCCTTCGATGAAAACATTTATGAATAGTAATAATAATACTAAGAACATCGATGATGATAATAATAATAATAATAATAATAATAATAATAATAATAATAATAATAGTTGACACAAGTCCAGCATCCCTCAACTTTCCAAATCGCACCACACAATCACCACTAAAACTGTGTGTTGACATCCTTGTGTTAAACAACTTAAAGCTAAATGATTAGAGTGCATCAATTTTTAACTAGAAACTAAACAAAAGCTATTGTATCGAGCATAGCTACTCACCCAAGACAGTTCCTCCAAAGCATTTACTTTTCTAGTGGTAAAAAAAGCCACCTGCATTAAGAGATTGGACTCCTTAGATATGCTTCTTCTTTGATGAAGGATAAAGTCATGTTAAGAATCCAGTCAAATTAAGAATCAATTTTTTCATGAAATACATTAAGACCCCAATTAGGTGTCTTAATGTATTTCATGAAATACATTAAATTGACATCCTTGGAGAGATACGTACGTGATAATAATGACGATCAGGTGTCTCCACTTCAACTGGAATATCAATTAAATTTGCATCATCGCATCTAGAATGGTTAAGACCAAGTATGGTAAATGAAAGGACAAGAAGAATGAGTAAAAACGTTGATTAGAACAGTTGCATTAATCATTGAGTGAACCAACATAGAAGAATTCTCTTCTTAGAATGAACTTGCACCATAAGCAACAAATAATTTTTTTTCTTTCTAATAGCTAATATCCGTATATCACAAGACTTTTTATTATTCACTGGCATGGTTTTTCACTGAATTAGATACAAAATAGTTTAACTATATATTCTAGATATGATAGTAACCTCGTAATGACCACCTACCACCCATAGATCTATTAACTTTAAAACTAATCTCTAAAGGCTGTCTCAGAAGCCTAAAATAAGAAACTAAAATTTACTTCAATGCCCACACAAAATCATGAATTAATAATGTGTACCTGTGATTAATAAACCTTGCCACATTTCCATGTATTGTTGCATCCAAACAAAGCGCTTCTTCATCCTTTAGAATTCTTTCAGAACCCCAATCCGCATCAAGGTTTACAGGGTATGTATGTCTTTCAATGACATTGCGTCTTGTATTTCGATCATACAACTCTGTATTAGTCATTATCTCTCCTACATATTCACACACAAAAGATCCCTTAGGTAATACCTCTAGCGTTCTAAGACCCCAACCTTTTCCACCAAGAGTCATGAATACCTATAGTACAGGTAGATAATAAGAACCAAAAAAAAAAACATTAGAACCATCACCTGCCAAATTGACAAAAGCATATATAGCCAAGTTGCAATGAACTACTAAACCAAGAAGCTTAAATGTGAGGCCTACCTGCAATTTGCAGGTAATACCTCGTTGTACTACTCGATTCCCACAACGCATGTCACATCCACATTTTCTCCAACATTCCTTAATAAATTTCCTATAGAAATGTCCCTTGCATTGCTCAGGTGATTTCTCATTCTTAGACCTTTCATATGGGCAGTCTTGACAATAAACAAAATGGTGAACCTTTGGCTCTCTATCCATACAAGCTCTAAGAAAATCTTCTTTTAGCAGACCTTTAGGCATGTAAGCAAACTCTCCACCAGTTTCACGAGCACAAGCACAAGTTATTGATGATGAAAGGCAATCCCCTGAACAACTTGAACAGCAGTCCTCATCCACAATTCGAGCAAGAGAAATGTTTATGTTAGCATCTTGAAATATGATATTTTCTGGAATGTAATTAAACTTCGGAAGATCCTCGTTCCCAAATTCATCAACCAATGAGATCTTTACTTTTTCAGTCCCTTTTGTAATGTCATCAACATAACGGTTTGGCTTCTTGTTATCCTCAATGACTAAAGCATGTTGCCCCTGAACTGCTAACTTTTGTTTATAATTAGAGCCACTTGAAACTCTGCAATTTGTTTCTAGGCCAGAACAACCATTTTTAAGACATCCCTTTTTTTGTCTAATAGCACGAAGAACATCACTATCATGCATAACCATTTGAGCAGAAGAGTCATTAACGAAAGATCTATCGGGAGAATCAGTGCCCATTTTCAAATAACTTATGCACAGATCTTTCAGTAAATTTTTCACAGAAAATTGGGGCCCTACAATAGTGTGTGACTTCAGATACATATCCTCCACAAATTTCAAAACTTCATCCATATTTGGGGTCTTAAAATTTGGTTGCTCAGGAGTAGATTCACAGTTCAATAAAATTTTCACTTCTCCTGATGGTGAAGAAGCAATACTAAAATTATTCCTACTGTAAATGCTCAGGGAACAATCATCTTCGTTCTGCATATTCTCATAATAAGATTTCATGGATTTGGCAGAATGATTTTTGCTTGAGCCCTCAGATACACCTGCTAGGGAAAGAGAGAAATAAGAGAGCAAGAAACGATTTGAATAAACATTCAATGTCTAAAATATAATAAAAAGATAGTTGGACACACATGAACATATATCAATAGTTGGACACACATGAACATATATCAAATTTCTAAAAGGCATACACTTCTTTTGGTTTAGAGTACAGTAAATGAATTCATATCAACGGTTAACCCATAAATGGATTGAAAAATCAAAACAAATAACACTTGTTCTTCCACTACAAAACACCTTAAGTCATACATTCATGGTATGAAAAGTTAATGAAATTACTAATAAAACTTGAAAATCATGTAAAACAGTATTATGTAACTTTACACAATATACCTGAAGGAACCACGGACATAGCTCTCTGAGAGAGTTTCAATTCATTAACGAATTGCTTCGTATTTGCCTCAACCAAATCTTTGATGTGAAGACTATTTGGTATAGGTTCACCTATCAGACCTGAAGCTTTATACCTCAAATTTCCATCCTGAACGTCTTTGGCAGATGAAACAACTTTCTTTCCTTTGTCTTTGAACTCGGCTAGGTGCATTAAAGATCTATATCCATCTATGTTGTCTCTATCACCTGTTTGGGAAGATTCCAATTCCTTTTTAATAATTTTCAAAGGAATTTGATTCTCAACCACTGTCAACTTTTTTCTTGAGCTTGATTTTCCATCTTCACAGGAAATATCAGATGAAACAATTTCCTTTCCTTTATCAACAAGCTTTGCACTAGAAATTTGACTATCTCCATCTGCCAACTTTTTTCCTGAATTTCCTGCAATAGATGTCTGAATTTGTTGTTCAGACAAACACAGTCTTTTGGATGGTTTTTCAGACCCATTGTGCTCCATGTTGCCTTTAGTTTTATTTTTCAATTCCTGGTCAGCAAGAATAAGAGAGAAATATATATATTTTAACAAACTAATGAAAATACACTAGCAAAGAATACAACTAAACAACTAAAAGAAGATACATCCAATGCAATCTGTTTATGAATGGAGTAAGGGTAATATGGCTGTATAATTGGTAAGTGCAAACTACCATTCTATATTACTTGGACTCTTTTAGGTCAACTATCATTCTTTGTTACTCAAACTCTTTTAGGTCACCGAGAATCATAAATTTTTTGATACATATCCGGATGTCGGAATGTCATTTTTTTTTTTGTAAATTTACACCAAATTATAGCATCTAAATACCCACACCCATGTCAATATCATGTTGCTTAGACATGGGTTTTTCACAAAATATGAAGAGTCTAAGTAACATAGCTATCATTTCGACCAAGAAAGGAAATTACTTCATATGACTTTAACATATAGAGGAATGAAAGCTCCGTTTCAACATGGACCGTTTAAATTCTCTATATGGAACAAATGCACATACTTCAGTGGACAAATATGAAAAAAAGTGCACAATATCACAAAGGAGGGGTTTTAACTTATCTGTAACCAAAATACACCTCATTATGTTCATTTTAGTTAAATTTGTGAATGAAGAGGTATAAATGTACATTATTCCATTTGTGACACCTCTAACCAAATGACAGTAATACTCAAAATCTGTGACTTATATAGCAATTTTCTTTATGGTTTACACATATGCAAAACCAAACAAAAATAAAGATGATAAAAATGATATAAAAATATGCAATTTTGACCAAATTGCATAGTAAGTCTTTACAATTGGAATTCATGTCAAAAACAGTCTATTCTGTCACATTAAAACAAGTACAAGCACAAGTTAATGTGAGCAACATAAACCAATAAGCTGTAAGAAAATAAAATAATAATAACCTTATCTTCCCTAATTTCATAAATTGTAGCCATAAGAGTCTGGTAGTGATCATTTTCAATAAGAAACCAATTGTTATCAGAAGCGTCCAATAGGCCCTTCAAAGCTCGCACTGCCTCTTTATCTGGAATATCCATGGCCCTTGTTTTCTCTAGAGCCTTAACAAATCTAGGGTTGGGAGACATCTTAATAAACGATCTGTTTGATACTAGAACTCTTGATTTTTAGAATGCCATGTTCTTGGTTCCTTCCAACTTAGTGTTACCTGCATTTGCAGACTAAATTAGGATTCTACCTGTGCTTGTTTTTTCTTATCTGATCTTAAACGTGCATTTTTATCTATGGTGTAAAATGATACAAATACTAATGAAAATATTTTAAATGATAATTTCTATTAATACCCTCAAATTCACGGTATGCATTAGATGTACAAATAGATTGGTGGATTTAAAAACAATCAAAATTATGAAGTAGACAGAAAGAAAAAAAAAGGAGATGATTAACTGAGATTAAAACTTGAATAACAAAATTCATATGCATTATAAATAGGGTTAATTACATTTTATGCTTAAAATGTATAAGGTTAATTACAAATATACCCAAAGTTGCAAGTATGCTTAGAACATATAAATAATGATAAAAACATGTCAAACTTTAGACATGTTCCTTAGTTGCAATTATGCTAATAACTTATGTGTATGTTGATTGCAACTAAACATTTTGGGCATATTTATAAGTATCTCCGTGAGTTTAATCCTTATAAATTAGTCAAGTCACCCAAAATATCTGTAACTCAAAATTTAACAATAATGATCCTCTCTTCCCCATCAATATGTAAATATCCATCCAAAAAATGAATTCGCGTCGGTTCATAATAAATAATTTTTTTAATACATTCCAGAGTTGGGGATTAAAAGAAAATGTCGTTGAAAATCATAAAAATCTTCTTATTTTCCAGGTACACCCAAATATTAAAAATTAAAGGAAAAAATCATAATACCAAAATAAAGATCGCACTCCAGACATGCACCGGAAAAAGATACAAACTTGAAACGCAAATTATTACTATGATACCAGAATAAACCCCGCATTGGCTATTTTCTGCAGTCGGAAAGCGTCTCAGGGTGTGTGAGGAGAAGAGTGAATGGGAAAGACGTACTGAAAATAGTAGGACTTCGCGAGGAAATTGAAGAGTCTTGTACAGAGTAGTGTTTACGCGGACTTGTGTTTAGATGGTTGACTGTCGGACTAGAGTTCTTTATCTTTAGAATTTGGAATCGTGATTATATGGAGTGCTGTTTTGGACGACGGACTCGGGCGATCGCTTCTCCGGTGGGTAATAGCATGCAAGAGCCAATAGGAAAGTATGCGATGCGTTTGTGTCTGCGATAAGATACTGTGTGGGACATATCAGGGAGGAAAATGCAGATATTGCTAAATTGGAAAGTATAGAGTAAGTATCCGAATATTAATTTGTGTTATAATATTAAACATGTTAAATTTTATTTTGAGAACTCTATAAAAATAGACTTTAATATTATATTAATGACAAAATCAAGAAATAAAAAATATCTATTTCTTTCTATTTTCATATTCTTTTATATTACTCACCAAATCAATCATATTTTTCTATGTGTTGTTTGCTTATAATAATTTGAGTATATGTAAAATAATAAAATATTTATATATTTTTTAAAATAAATTTTAAAATTTTATAACTAAAATTTTAACATATATTATCAATATATTCAATATATTTCATAATCTTTATAAAAAAATATAACATTATTTGAATCGGAATATACATCAATATTTTCATTGATATTTTCCACTGTATCAATATATTTGAAGAAAATAACTTCTATTATATTTTAATATCCACATTTTTATTTTATATCAAAATATTAGAAAATATTATGATTTTTCATTCATGAGACACGAGAGTTTAATACGTTAAAACAATTACATATATTTGAATTGAACTTTCAATTCTAATAAGCATATGAGACCTAAAATAAGTGAATATGACAACATATATAATCTTTTTTAGAATTATATTACAATTCAACTAAATATGTCTCAAAATATGAATTAAGCATATGACACGGTTGAAACACAATAAAAATAACATGTTTAATTCAATATATAAAAAAAATAAGAAGAAATAAATTGTAATAAATACACTAGTGACGGCATGACTCATAAATTTCTATCTAAGCTAGCAACATGAATTAACATAGCAAACATCTCATACCTTGTGGATTAGACAAACATATTGAAAAAACTATAAAGTATTTTCAATTAGTAAAAAACCTCATATATGCAAACATAATCTATAAATGATGATTGTATTCCACAATATATGATCATACGTAACACATCATGTAATGAGGTAAATCCACATATGATCCAATTCTTATGTAAACATCCTTATGTTACATAAGTCAACCACTCGACAATAAACAATTCACTAATAAATAAATCAACAATAAATAACTCGATAAAAGTATAAATGCAATTGTCTCTACTAACTGTTACACTTGTCTTAGTTGCACTTAAGTTGTCATCGCTTGCTATCAATATATTATCTTATCCAAGTAGATCCAAGCTCGTTCCCAAAGCTTCATTATCACGTGATGTGATCAATTACTAATGGCTCAACCTCCTAACATGTATATACATTATGACCTTACCACACTCAACACACAAAGACATAGGTTCCTTATATATGCACCACATCCCGACCTTGTATAACTCAACTGACACATGACACACGAACTCATAAGCTTCTCACCTATGAGAACTATTGTATCCTTACAATTACAAGCCAATACATGACACATAATTACATATGTTCCTCATCTATGAAAGCTGTTACACTCTAGCAACTACTAGCCTACATATGATAACACGACATAGAGAGATTCTCCTTGAAATGACGTGGCTTTTCACTAGCCAACGAGCATTTGAACTCTTAACAAAACTTTATTTAATATCACTTTTTTTACTCAACCCAATATTTGAGAAATATGAGAAAGACTCCTCTCAAATATTCTTTATCCTACAAATTTACACATTATTTTGAGACCCAACCCTTAGAAGATAAATGAATCAAGAATGGATTGAAAAAGTTTGGTTCCAAATTGGCAGAACCTCTCTATAAATTCTAGCTTAGAAAATAAGAGGAAAAGTTGAGAACTTATAGAAAAATTCAGCATTTCAAACACTTACCTAACACCTTGCCAACCACGTTAGTAAGGGTAACAACCATCACCAGTGAGAATAATAGTTGTTATAACTTATTGGTGCAAAACTACATATGCATAGTATCGTAGCTTTATAATAAAATAATAAGAAAAATATAGTTTTTCATATATTGGTAACTTATTTTTGATAAATATTAAAATTATATTAATCTCAATTTTATCTAGAGAAATCACTAAGGTTGTTGTAATTGGAATTTAAAACAAAATTAATTTAAAGAAAATATGCAAAAAAAAATAAAGATGTTATTCAAAGATCAAATTAATGGGAATAAAACTTCAAAGAAATCGATTTCACCTAATTCCTCACTATACTTTACTCATCTAACTAATTGAATTTAATTCTCCCTGTTTGTTAGCAATCTCCAAAAGCTTCTTTCAATAGTCAATTGGAACATTCTTATTCATCAATTTACACAAGAGTATGCAATTTAACAAAGCAAGAAAGCATTAAAACCAATGATTTTAATACTACGCAGGTTCATACAAGTCTTTCAATCTCTATATTTACTTATGCTAAAATATTCCAAATCTATCATATAATTCCCTCTTTCGATAGTAAATCACAATATTAAAATCATCTAATTAATGGCCAACTAATTATAAGCATTAAACTCAGAATAAATCAGATAAACACGAAGAGAAATAATTCAAATTAACATAGAAAATTAAGCATAATTTGAAATTAAATTACATATTTTTTATAGAATAAAGAAAAATTAGTTCATGCTAAAAATTAAATTTAACATAAACGAATTCACCATATTTTTTCTTAAAGGAAATGAAAGAAAACTGAATCCCAAAACACGATATGCTTTCTCATTAATCCGTTGCGGTGTAATATGTTTTTATTATTCAAGTCTATGCGTTGTTCTATTCTTTTTGTCTTTTAATTTGTTCTTCGTTCCTAGCACCGTTGTGTGTTTCTTTTGTTTCTTGTATCCTCTTCCCTTCTTTTGCACTCTTCACTTTGTTTATTATATATATATATCTTAATTTAAATAAATCTTCATTTAAAATTTTGGATCTTTATTATTTTTAAATCTGTAATAAAATTTAAATAATAATAATAAAGTCTAAATTCAATAAAAAATAAATAAAATTATATTAAAGTTAAAGTTAAAAAGTGATAAATTATATCAAATTATACAAATTATCAATAACACTTGACAATCAAATTGGTAAGGGCTTGGCAAGAACATTGGTGAGCAAGTTGGTTGAAAATTACACAAAAAAGAGTTTCAAATATCGAGAAATATTGAGTCCCTAATAAGATAACATAACAACAAAGAAAAGTCTCTAAGAAGATGATACAATAACAAAACTCAATAATATAAACTATATGCGATTTAAGAGAGTAAGTATGTCTAACCGTCAACACATGAATATGTATTATGAGTGATACTTAGCTATCAATAACCAACTTTACAAATGATAGATATAATCAAATAAAATACAATTATCATGTGTTTATATACACGAATACCAACATCAAATATACTCTAAACTCTTAAAAATTTACAAAATTGTCCTATATTTTTATTAGAAAACAAATTAACATTTAATATAATTAATGTCACAAAATTATTGTATGTTTTATCAATATTTATAAACTAATAATTTAGTTATAAATTTGTAAATTAATAAGTAACCTTGATAGTTTTAGGTTTTAACATTAAAATAATTTTAAAATTAAATTATATGTATTAAATTTATGTATCTAATAAAAAAAATAAAGGTGGGTCAACTTTTAAAATAAATTACATTTATTTATTAAAATAAAATATGGAGAGTGTAAAATTTGGTTGAGAAGATAATGATTATTTTAAACGTTACAAGAAAATTACTCATCATGCTCACATTTTACAATAATTCATTTTTGCTTTTTGTCTGCTTTTTTCCACTTGCATACCCAATTATAGGATTGTGCAACTAGTTATAAAAATGCATGTGTTATTTATGGACAGGAATGTATAAATGATATCCTTATTCCCACGCTAAACATTTATAGAGGCTGACGGGGATTCTTGGTGGCATGTTTTTAACATGTATATGTTTAGCATAAGTTTTTTGAATTTTTTGATGCATTAGTTCGAATCTTATTATTATAATATTTTTTATATAATAAAAAAAAGAATTTAAATATCTTTAAAAAAATGGATATATTAGTACAATATAATGTTAATTACATGTATAACATATATATATATATATGTTAAAATATATTATTTTAAAAACAATTTAATTATTTAGATGGAATCATTTTTCTGTTTATTATTCATAATTTGAATTTTTTTCTTTAAATTATTCAAAAAGTTAAATATTAAATGAGATTGTTTTGATAATTATTTTAATTTTTAGGTTAAATATGTTTGATAATTTATTTTTAATTTATATTTATTAAATTTTCATTTTTTAAAACAAATCAAAATTTTGAATTTGAACTTGATTTATTTATTTATTTTACTTTCAAAACTAAATATATTTAAATATACAAATTAAGAGTCAAAGTTTAATGAAAATATATATTAAAAAAAATTAAATTTGTATATTTAATAATAAATTAATTATACAAATTTAAATTTCTACTTTCAAAATTTACACTAAACGTAATCATCAACGATTTCAATTTTTTTAAAAAAATTAGGAATTAAATATCTAATTACAAAAATTAATATGAAATAAAAAATTAAAATAATTATGATGTTAAATAGATAATACAAGTTGCGTATCTTTGGTTCAGAAAATGAGATACCAATTGCGTACAACTTCTGCCCATAGCTGAGATATGCATAGCTTTAAAGTATCAATTTCTTTTTTTTTTTTTTGGCTAATACTTTAAAAAGTATCAATTAAGTTAACAAAATTCAAACAAAATAAATAAATAAATAAAATATACCGTGTGTATAAAAATTTACCAAACTTACAACAAATTTGCACCAAACTGTGTAAATAACTATATCTATGAGAGTCAAAAGAGCAACAAGAAAAGGGGGTTGGGGAACCAACCCTTAAAACTGAGGAAACAATTGTCAGAAACATTAATTAACAAAAACAAATTTAATAGCCGAATATTCTGTTATACAAATAAAAAAAATGTAAGATATTGTTACTTTTTGTTATTTTCATGATCAGATGTAATTGATATTATAAATAAAATAGATATTTTATATATTCTTATCGTGATAATAATAAAAATTATTGTACCAATATCATTATCAATAAAAAAATTAATCTTCATCCTTCTTAACCCAAGATTTGAGGAATAACAAAAGTATAAACCCAAAACACAAAGCTGCTACCCCTCCCAGAACAATTGCTACTCTTTTTTTTCCATCACTAGTGTTGTTGTCTTTGCCTTTCTCTGCTAAATACATTATTAGTGTTAGCAAAAATGTATATCACATATTTAAGCAGTGTAACATGATCAAATTACACCATCAAACATTTTAGGAAAGACTAATTTAGGTTTAGGATTGAATAATCCTACCTGAGTGGCCTTGTGGCCGATGTGGATTGTAAGAATAGCTCAAAAAGCACTTATCCAAGTAAAATTCTCCTAAAAAAGCTTCACCACATTCTTCTTCAGCTATCTGCACTGCATAATTCACACATTCACTACACTCACAAATATTCCAATCCTCCACACACTGTGCCATTACTTCGACGACTAAATAGCTACTTTTGTAAAACCTATCACCACCTGCAATAGCACCTCTCATAGTAGCAAAGGCTCCAGCTCTTATGTCCTCAAACCGGGGATCCACTTCGTTTCGTTCCCCACAAGTCTTATGAAGCAAATGATGATCATGGTCGAACAACTTTGAACCACCTTCAGGTTCATAGCGCATATAACACCCGTTAAGCTGAACCCGAGCAGCTCTTGCTTCTTTACACAAATTGTTTGACATGTCAGGCAAAGAGTTCACACAATTGCTACACTCTTCGTTACTGATATCCCCCCTGCATTGATACAGACCAGAAATGGGCTTCTCTTCATTACTTAATTTACTGGTTTTGAAAAACTTGGACTTTGAGGAGTGTGAAACTAGTTCTTGGAAAAGGTTTGAAAGGCTTTGTGAGTTAGCTAACATAGAAAATGTCTGATTTGTACAATTTTTGTATACCAATGAGCTATGATCAGAAAGAGTTTCTATAGAAGGTAGGAAAAATATTACTGCTAAACTATAACTGATAAACAAAACCTGTTTTTTGTCATGATAGAGCATAGATGAGGATTTCATGATTTGATTCATGTGGATTCTCTTCAATTTAAGATGTTCATGTAGTGAATGTGTGAGACTTGGCCTGCTGAGATTCTAGGTAAAATTAATTGGACTATGTAAAGAATTGGTTGTTTCAGTATTATACACTTTGTTTTTGTTATCTTTGTTTGGTTACTTGCAAAGTTGTTGTTTGTAGTATGCTTTTTTCCAATCTACCTCTATCTAACTCTACTAAACTAAGATAATAGACATTTCTTTTTCAGTTTGGATTATTGATGATTTTTATTTTCCGGTAAACAATTATTGCTGCAAAAGTAGTAAAGATGCTTCTAACGCTATTCATATTTAAGTTATTTAGAAGAATACTAGCAAATTCATGGATGGAGCCACATTAAGTATTTTATTCTTTCTTTCTTTTTGTTGTATTAGTTAATTATTTACATTTTTCAAATATTTTTTACTTTTATTATATTATTGTATAAACTTTACTATATCTTTGACTCTAATAGATCGGATATATATTTAACTTTTAAAATTTATATATAATAACAAAAATAAAGTTATTAATAATATTAAATTGTTTTAATTAGAAGTCGTTAAATTTGAACGATATTTAATTAAATGATATAAAATATAAGACTTATTTTAATAGTAAAAATATTTGAAATTGATATAAAAAGTATTATTTTTATTATTATAAGTTTTAAAGTTATAATTTTACTTTGTTAAACTTTTTTAACTTAAAAAAAAACAATGTATTTTATTTTTAATACAATTTAACCGTTAATGTTATACGGTATATAATTCATTATATAAAAATGGGAGGATATAATTATTTCTATTTCAACGGAAAGACCACTAAAATAGTTAATACGCATTTTACTTGTCATCTAGCAATCTCATGCCGTGTTTATCTGCTGAATTTTTTTTTTTTCTAATAATATCTGCAGAGGTTAGCTTACCAATATTGACACTCTAGAAGCCCTTTATTTTCTCCCTCTATTTTTTTTTCCAGTCCCCGAGATAGTACAAAATTCATTACATCACTAATATGAAAATAAAAAAATAAAAAAAAGCCTTAAAATTTATAATAACAATAAAAATATCACTAATAATATTAAATAATATTTAATATAAAATAATTATAAATATTAAATAATATTTAATATAAAAATAATTTTTTTTTAAATATTTGATTTCAAATTTAGTAAACCTATATACTTCACTTATTTTTTTTTTATCCTATAAGAAAAAAACTAAAACGACTTCTAAAATAAAGTTGGTTAGAGATGGTGGTGGTTATTCTCATCAATCATACAGGTTGTTTGACTTGGACATCAACAAATTCTAAACTTCATTAAAAACCCTCTCAACACCATCACTTGAACCAACCAGTTCCATAACAAAAAACCATCAATATCTTCCGCTTTCCGGCGAGGGAGTTCCCATCTGAATAAAACCACCGTCAGCGACGACGTCGGCGACGGTGGTGGGGTTCGAACAATGTCTCACACAATGGCACCATTCCAGCTTCTAGAAATCAATGTCATCTCAGCACACGATCTATCAAGTGGATTCAAGAGTACCATGCGAACCTTCGCTGTGGCATGGTTGAATCCAGATCGCAAACTCACGACTCGTCTCGATCTAAGCGGCCAGACCAATCCAACCTGGAACGAAAAGTTCGTATATCGCGTTGATAATGAATTTCTCAACTCTGAAACTTCCACCATTAACTTTGAAATCTACTCCACTGCATTGATACGCAACGTTCTCGTTGGCTCTGTTTCTGTTCTTCTCAGCGATCTCCTCCCTCCATCATTAAGAACCCAGAATACCAAATCTAAAATGCGATTCGTAACTCTTCAAATTCGAAGACCCTCTGGTCGTCCACAAGGTATTCTAAATGTGGGTGTTACACTTTTGGATGGTACATTTCGTAGTATGCCTCTTTGCAGCGAACTCAGCGCCTCTGCTCTTGATTTTTGGAATCAAACCGATTCAAAAACCGATCAAACATCAAGCCCCTTAATAGTTTTAAAACGCTCCAAATCAGAACGAACTGATAAAGAAGATTACCCAACAAAAATCATTACTGGATCGATGTGTAATGGATCAATGATTAATGGGTCCGAAGTCGGTGGAGCTAGAAAGGATAAAAATGACAAGGGAAACGGACAAGGGTCATTGATCTCCGACGTGGGACCGTCGGCATCGGTGGTAGCGGCGGCCATAGCCAGAGGGCTTTACCCAATTCCGAAGACGGATGACAATGGAAGCTCAATATTGGAAAATTGGACAGAACAAGATAGTGCTGAGGGAATAAAGACAAGAATAGAGAGGTGGAGAGCTGAGCTTCCACCGATATATGATAACAAATATCGGAAGACACCGGGTCCGAGACGTATCAGAGGAAGAAAAGGGAATGAGAATGGAAGAGGGTTGTTTTCGTGTTTTGGGACTGCGTATGGTTGCGAGTTCTCGATTTCTTGTGGTGGTGGGAAGAAGAAGAACAATAAGAATATGAGGAGGACTAGATCAGAGGTTCATCTTAACCAATCAGAGCTCACTTATGATGATACTTCTTCAATATAATTTCATAGCTACAATATCCAAACTTGACTGGATAAATAGATTCTTAAATTTCATTATAATTTCTTAGCTACAATATCCAAACTTGATTGGATGAATAGATTCTTAAATTTTAAAAGTATATAATTTAATTATTCTTTTTAAAATTTTAAATTTTAAATTTATGAGTTGTTAAGTTCTAATTTATTGATAAAATTTTAAAATTTTGATAAATGATTTCTACGATTTAAAAATTTAGAGATATGTTATAAAGTTTTAAGATTTATGATTTTGTTTAAAATGTAAGACTAATAAAATAGTTAAGATTAATTTATATTTATTTTTTTTTATTTTCTCCCATATACATTACTCAATTATTTAATTCTTATTAATTAAAAAATATGTATTTATTTATATTGTAAGAAAGATAAACATATGTTTTTTTATTAAAATACTTATTCCAACATGACTCACACATGTTAAGATATACGTGTGGGTCAATCTTGATTAACACGCATTTTTTCACTCTTTTTTACTCTCAAACTCGATAATTTGTCCTTAAGTATTTTATTAGGAAGTAGCTTGGTACCATGTCGAGATGGTATTGAGTTCGAGAGCTGAAAAGATCGAAAGAAAAATGTGTTAGTCAAGGTTAGACCTAACGTGTATATCTTGACATGTTCGAGTTATGCTCAAACATTAAAAAGGTGCATTTTTTTGACAAGGTTTGATATATCTGTGTGGCGTCCCTCGTAGTGTATCGCGTGTTCACGCATTTATTTTGACTTTCACACCTCTCGAACCTAGGACTTAACCCTTAGCTAAGCCTTAAGGAAGAAAAGTGGTATCATCTAAACTATATCAAACCCTAACACAGGATGGTAGGTAAAAAAAACATCTTTTAATATTTTAGCATAACTCGTACATGTTAAGATATATGTGTGGGGCCCAACTTTGATTGATACTCATTTTTTTCATTCTTTTCGACTTTTTTAGTAGTCTAGATAATATTAACTTGTTTACTAATAAGATACTTAAGGGTTATGTACTGTGTTCGAGAGTTGGAAAAAACGAAAAAAATGTGTGTCAATTAAGATTGGACCCCACACGTATATACATAGGCGAACCATGTTTAAACAATACTAAAAATAAAACTCCACAAATAAAAGAAAATTATATA
Source organism: Hippophae rhamnoides (assembly GCA_033030585.1). Classification (NCBI taxonomy): domain Eukaryota; kingdom Viridiplantae; phylum Streptophyta; class Magnoliopsida; order Rosales; family Elaeagnaceae; genus Hippophae; species Hippophae rhamnoides. The sequence goes on from CM065432.1 coordinate 33,499,892, forward strand.
ATGTAATTAAATATTTTGTTACCTCTTTTGTTTTATTTTTATACTTTAGAATTTTTGATTGCTTGGGATCGGGAGAAATTGAGAAGAAATCATTAAATCAAGATTAAATGATCCAAGAAATGTATAAGAAACATTTCAATTTAACAATAAAATTCAAAATCAAAGAAAATGATATGGTAGTAAATTAAAATTTTCTTTTTTCTACAAAGCTTCAATTAATTTAAATTTGTACCTTCCTCCTTGGACATAAGTTTTATTCGAAGAAATCTACATGAATCTCTCACCATGACTCATAATACAAAAAAAGATATAACCAGAATATATGAAGACTAAAAAAAACATTGTATAGTTTGAAAAGTTCACAAAATCTATTATTTTTTTTAACTACCATCAGAGTAACTTATATCATACTCTTTTCTTAAAAAAGTAACAGGATAGGATCATTACATTTATTATATATGTGGATAACATGGTTGTCATGGGAAATGACCTTAAAAAATAGATGCCTTATCGAATTACTTGTCGAAAATGTTTGAAATAAAAGATCTAAGTCTTTCGAAACATTTTCTTGGGATTGTAGTATTTTGGTCTTATAAATGAATAATTTTATTTTAAAGAAAATATGTCTTTGATCTACTAAAAAAGATTGGTATGTAAACATGTCAATCAATTGACACACTAATAAAAGAAGATCTAAATTTGTGTGTTAATTTAAACGAGATACCCGTTGACAAAGGAATAGAACAAAGATTTGTATGGAGATTGATATACTTATCTCATACCATACCATATATTAACTTATGTTCTAAGTATTGTTAATCAATTTATGCATAATCATAGAAAACAACATATGAATACAATTATGCATATATTTTGAGGTATTTGAAATATGTTACAAGAAAATGAGTATTATTCAATAAAAATATAAATTATTAAAATATAAAAACATATACAAATGTTGATTGGGTTAGTGATTAGGGTGACAAGCAATCTATTTCTAGCCACTTCACCTTCTAGGAGGTAATTTTGTGACATCGAGAAGTAAGAAACAAAATATTATAGTTTGCTCAAGTGTAGAAGCAATTGTAACAAATGTACTTTGTGAGATATTATGGTTAATACTCTTCTTATTAGATTTTGGTTTTCTTTCCAAACAAACTGTCCAATTTTTTGTGATATTAAAACAGTACGTGATATCGCATATAATTCAGTCCAATATGATTGAACAAAGTACATCAAAGTAGACATATTTTTCATTAAAGAAAATTTTGATAAAAAATAGTGGAATTACTCAAAATTTGTTGAGAGAATCAATTGGTTGACATTTTTAACAAAATAATCTCAAATTTAGTATTTTTAAAGTTTTTAAACAAGTTAGACATATGATACATCTAAACAACTTAAAATTGCGTATTAAATTAATTGTTCTGGATTTGAAAGCCTACCATTATTTGTCATTGCTATAAAAAGATAAATATAAAATAATTGTTATAAATTTTAAGGATTTGATTATTCTTTATATACATCAAATATTGATATATATTATATGAAAATATATGATTTAATATATATGGTTATTTTGTTAATGAAATTAACATAAAAAATAAGAGAAATTATATAAAATAATAAATATTTTTTTAAAAATAAAATTATTATTTTATAAAATTAGTTTTTTAAAATAGATTGTTGTTATATCTTTTGTTAAATAGAAAGAGTATTAGTATATTAATTTGATAATATAAATTAAAATATATATATATATATATATTATTTCACGAGAATAGTATTAAAATGTAGAATTTATTTTCTTTTACATTTAATAATAATTAATATTTAATAAATACATTTTGATATTTTAAACAGTTTAGAGGGTCTAACAACAAATTTGAAGAGGTCATAAATCAAAAATTATAATTTGTCAAACTTTAAGAGTACACAATGCCAGTCAAAAGAAAGAAGGGTCGAGATGGAGAATCATAGTGTAATAAAGAAAGTCTAATGAGGGCGGCTTTAAAGCCTCATAGACTTACGTTTAATCCAACCCCACTGGCCAATGGACGCTTGACAGGGACACAAATTTTATTATCAAATTATTTTATTCATATTATCAAATTTCGTTTTATAATTTGATAAAAAAAATTATTTATAAAATTTTATTAGTTTCCATCCATATCACATATTAGTTATAAATTTAAAATAATTTAAATAAATAATTAATATATTTGTTCATATCATCGTCACACAACTTTTATATGGTTAAAAATTATATTCTCAATTTATTGATTTAATTTAAATTATACACAATTTTGTTTCGATTCTTAATTATTCCAAGGGACCAAAATTAATGGAGGTTTCCTGGATGAATCAGAAAGCATTAAAATAAACAAAAGCATAAAGCATAATTCAAGCAAATAAATATATATTAAAGAAATGAAAGGAAAATATATGCTTTAATTCGGAAACTCGGCAAAGTATTTTCAAACTTGGATTCATCTTTATAAAAGAAAAAAATAGTACAGGCCGGACGAAGGGATATGTATGTAATGGATTGGTATGAGTTTAAATTAATATTAAATTATTGTTTTTAAAAAATAAAAAAACTTAAATCAATAAATTTAAAAAATTTAAAAAATTAATTAAATGCAAACAAAATTTTTTGTTTATTAATTTTAATTTTATTATAATATTTAAAATTTAATATTTAGATTTCAATCATTTATCAAAACATCAGTAGCCATATAATTCATAAAATATAAGAAATTTTTAAAAGTAAAATGAAAGAGATATGAGAAATTTATGAAAAAAAAATCAAAATAATAATAATAATAAATTGATTATTTTTAAATACATAAGATTAAATCAATTTAATGTAAATTGATATTTTTAAAATTAATAATTAAATTAAATCAATAAAAATTTAAAATTAAACAAACATTTTAGATTAGGTTCGTTTAGGCTGATATGTGTAATTTGGATTAAATTAGTTCCTATATTAATTTTGCACATTATTAATACGACGTACGTGGTCGGTGGTTCCAATAATATTATTATTTTTTAATTGTCTGATGATAATGATAGGATAGAATAATTATTGATATAAATCCGACTTTTTTGAATTGTTTTAATAAATATATATATTCTTTTAATATAAGATATTTCCTTCATTTAATTGAATAATAGTACGTAAGTGGAAAGTTAGGTTTTATTGAAAGAATGAAGTAAAGCACGTTATATAGTTAGGTGCAGAAAAGAAATTTGTTAGGAGCAGAATATGCTACTTTTATTCCTTAATATAAGATATTTCAAAAGCAAAACATTTAATTAGATATTATTAAAAAATTTAGTGCATAAATATAATATCTCTCCCAGTCTAGAAATAATTGGTCTGTAAATGCATTTTAAAAAAATGATTCAAAATAGATCGTAGAATGTATGTAGCGCAACAGTATTAAAATTGAGTGCATAAATGTAATATTAATATGTATTTGAGTTGTAAAATATTATTTAAAGAAAAATAATAATAAATTTCACTCTCTAATTGGTTTATTTTATTATGTAAGGTTGGTTAGAAGGGAAAAATAAGAGCAAAACAAATTTAATTTTTTTTTATATATAAAAAAATAGCATTAATAATTCCTTATCTAGTAATCATCTCAATAAACGAATTATTACAATTTTTAGAAAGAAAAAAAAAACAATTATTACATTTATTAGCAATTATCTGTTTTTCCTTTCACTTAATTTGTTGTACCGATTAAATTGTAACATTTTTTTGTTTTCTATTTTACCACAAAGAATATGCAATGCACATGTGCTGTATTATATATATAGTCATAAAAATTAAAAATATATAAATAAATTATTCTTTGTATTATAATAATTTATTTAATTATAATAAAAACATGTATAGTAAATTTAATTTAACATTTATATCATCTATGTAATTATCAATTGATTTATAGAATAATAATATATATTTATTATATACATTATAAAAATATGGATTTGAAATTCATCTATGTATATGTATATATGTATATGTAAATGTATGAGTATGTATTATTTAATTTAAAAAATTATGATATATCTAATTTTTAATTTTAAAATAATTTTTATAATCGCGTTTGTTCAACTTTTTAATTAATGGTACAAATAACATGAATTTAAAAAAAAATACTAATTTTTTTATAGTACAAATAACATGAATTTTAAAAAAATACTAATTTTTCTTATAAAAGTAATTTTATTTTGATACGTTCTTATAATACGTATGATTTATTTGAGTAATAAATATAATATTTGAATAAAATTTATTTTAATTAATTTATTATTATTTATTTTAATACTTTTAAAAGTTTGTGGATTTTTTTTAATAAGCTCTTATAGTTCAGTAACACAAAGTCATTCTTATATTATATATACGTGTAAATGTAAGACTATAGGTTAAATTCCTTAAATGTATAAGTTGTATAATATTATTTTTTAAAAAAAGTTTCATGAATTTTTTTAATTTATTAAATATTCATGAATATTAATAATATTCTTATTATATAAGTGTGATTTAATTTTAGATATACTCTAATTATTTATTTTCTTTATTAAATATTAAATACTGTATTTTAAAAAAAAAATATATTAATATTATATTTTATTAATTATATTATTACTAAACAAATGATAATTTCACCTAAATAAATTTGAAGTATTATACATATATGCCTTGAATTGAAAGTCAAGTAATAGAGAAACGACCAACAAGTTGTTAATGATTGTGATTTGGCCAAGTTGATAAAAATTGAAGGTTGAAATTTAGTTGGCAATAATAGCCCATGGAAAATTGGTAGGTTGAATGTTGCTTTATTTAAACAGTAGTACTATATATTTGGGTGTAGATTTAAAATTTAATTTAAGAAGTGAATGTATAATTAGTAAAAATATTACGGTTCGTTTTTTAAATTTTATTTATTTTTTATTAAAAATATTATATATATATATATATATATTATTTAAATATAAATATATTTAAATTATTTATCGTAAATAATATTATTTAAGTGTATTTAGAATTTAGTTTTAAAAATACATAACATAAACCGTATAAATAATATGGTTTGTTTTTTAGAGTGTATAAGTTTTTCATTAAAAATATATTATATATATTTTATTTGAGTATAAACATATTTAAATTATTAATTTTATAATGTCTTTTAAATATGAAAACTTAAAAATAAAAATAAAAAAAGGCGTCTAAATTTTATGTATATAATTTTATAAATATTATATTTATTTTTTTTATCATAGATGGTGAGAAATAGCCTATGATTACTCATTTTATTTTCGCTCATTAAATTATTATATATATCTTAAATAATTCTTATTATTATTATTATTATATTTAATATTTTTTGATTAATTTGTGTTAAAGTGTTACTTATCCTTTAAATCTATTTTTTTATCTGATTATATTTTAAAAAAAGTTAAAAGAATTATATTTATTATTATAAATAATTATATTTATTTTATTATTATTTTTATAATTTTAATTGTTTATATATATTTAGAATAATTTGATATACATGAAGATATCTCATTATAATTTTAATTTATTTTTGATATTATATAAAATATGATAATAGATTATAACATAGATTAATAAAAAAATTATGTTTAATAGAATATAAAATAAAAAATAAATAAAAAAATAACTATGAGATGGGATCATTAAAGTATGCATTTAAATTATTGTATATATCGATCGTATAAAAAAACATTTTTCTCATTTAAATCACCGAAGCAAGAGCAAACCTTACAAAACTGAAGATCTTACGAAAACAAAATAAGTTAAAATAAAATTAACCCCTTAACTTTGCTTTATTTCTCAAGCTAGTACCAGCATCCTTTTTCTTACTCAACTTCTATCTCTTTTAAATTGCGATCCAGCTCTTCTCTCTTCTGAAACTCTTTGCGTCTCTCTCTCTCTCTCTCTAGCCCGATACAAGTTTCTAAATATAGGAGTTGAAATAAATTGACCTGCATTTATGTATTGATTCATCGAGGAAAAAAACTATCTCCTCTCCTCCTCTCTCTCTCTCCCCTTTCTCTCTGTATTTTGTTGAGGGAAAGGGATGAAAATTATTGTCAATTTTGTTGGGCTTTGAAGAACATTAGACAGAGTGAAAATTGAAGGGCTTGAGGTTCACAATATTGGGTAAGTAGAGAGAATTTCTGCATAGATAAAGATAATGTTTGGGTGCGAGTGTTGTTGTTGGAGCAGTGTCTCTGACTTGTTCATCCCTGAACCTGAACCTTTTACACTGCCTTCCCCTCTCCCAAAATGGCCTCAAGGTATGTAAATCTTAGACTAGAGTTCAATTTTTTTATTTATTAATTTTTGGACATTTTATGGGTTTTATTAATCTTTTATCAGTTTAGATACAAAGTTGAAAATATGAGTTTGGTTTCACTTTCTGTTTCTTTTTTGGGAAGTTTATTTATTTATTTGTATTTTCAACCAAAACGAGTTCTTTTTTCATCATGGATAACTTTCAGGTTTTATTTCTTAGCAGTAAATGGAAATTATCTATTTCTATTTCTGAAATTAAACTTCGATCGCAGGAGTAAAAATCTCATCTTGGGGTCCGTTTTCTGTTCTTAAATCCTTAAGTTCTTGGTACTGTAGCTTCAAAGTTTTATTTAAATGGGTATTTTCTGTCGATTATGTTCTTCTTCTCTCTATATCTCTTCTATCCTCGTCGTATCAGTATGTTACTATGTTGCGTATGCTTTAATTTTTTTCCCTTGAAATAAGAGAGAGCGAGTATGTCTACCTGTGTTTGATGATCATCGATTTCCCTAACGAAATTGAGGGGCTTTTTTGAATTTCAAGTATTATTTTACAATTTAGTTGATAAACGACATGCTGCTAACAAGAGTACAAGACTAACTTAGTTGATAAACGACATGCCGCTACAAGAGCACAAGGCTATGTGAAAAGAAAAACAGAGTACAAGCCTATGTTTCACAAGCTTATTTCTCTTCATAAATATCTTCTTCCACAAAGAAAAATGGAAATTACGATGTAACACCCTAAAACTTATAAATGAAGTTTAATGGTAAAGTGTTAAATATTAAATATATTTAAATTGTTATATTTTAAATTAAACAGTGTTTAATTATACGAAATTTAATAATGTGAAATAATTAATTTGACTTTTTTCTTAATAATTAAAATATATAAGCCAATGATATCATTTTGATTCTTATGATTACAAATTTTACACGGAAAGAAAAATTATATATGTTGGGTCATCAACTTATATGTTTATTCTCCTTTTCAAAATAAAATAACATTAGAAAATAAAAACGATTTTTCTATCCTTGAAATTCCGCTTTCTCTGTTTTGCTTCCCATAGGACATAGGCAGATCATTGTGTACCAAAAAATTCAAAAGATTACATTAACAATATAGCGTATTAGAAAAGATCTTCTTGAAGTTATATGAGTTGCTCAAGGCACAAACTTTCAGCAATCGGTGTTATCCTTAAAGGCAAGACAGTCGGTCGGCTTTTATGTTTTGAATTGAATATCTTACTCTCCCTCCCAAAAAAAAAAAAGAATTTTTTTGAAGCAGAAGTTCAAGGAATAACTTAAATTATGGATTAATTAAGCTAATGTCAAGAGAAAATTGTATTCTTGATTTTATAAGAGATATTTAGGCCATTCTCTTAATAAACATAAAATATGTTTTATTTTTAAACATTATAATATTGTTTTGTTAAGAAAAATTTCTAAGAGCACAACAAAGTAAATTTAATGGGAGTAAAATTAATTTGTTAAAGTTTTTTCTCCTTTATACACTTACTTTTTTTTTCAAGTTCATCTTTCTGAGTCATTTTTCATAGATTTTTGTGTTAATGTTATATATTCTCTTTATAGCTTAAAAAGAAAATGAACTACAATATATAAGTCACCATACTATCTTTAAATTATTTGAAGCAACAACGGGTATTGTAGTTCATTTTCTTTCAACTATGGAGAGAGTAGAGATGAATGAAAAAATCTATAAATAAATGGAGAGAATATAGCTAAAAAATACTAATATTTTTAGCTCTATAGTTGAAAAAAATTGCTCCAAAACTGAACCATAAAGGAGTAAAAACTTTAAAATGATAATTTTGTCCCGTTAAATATATTTTATTATTGTGGTAGAAGTTTTTGTTAATAAAAATAATATTATACTGTTTAAAAAACGATTAACATATTTCATTTTTATTGGGAGTGAACTAAGTATCATTTTTGAAATAAAAGTGATTAAAGTGTTTACTTGATAGAATTATTCAATTTCCAATCAACCTTAAATTATGGTTATAAATGTGTTCATCAAAAAATACTTTAACCATGAACTTGGTCAAGACATCCCTTCGAGGACATCCGGTAAATAATGAACTTGGTCAAGACGTTGGGAAATGGAAACATGGGAAATTGCATACCTTGGAAATAACTTGAAGGTAAAAAAATAAATAAACATAAAAATGGAATAGAAGATATTGCACTTTTTATTTCTTTATTTTTGGGAGGAATATCTTGTATCATATTTCTTAGAGGATCAAATGAGTTAAGTTTGTCTAAATTCAGTTCATCTAATTTGTATATGAGTTGAATTCATCTCATGTTACTTTGAAATGAGTTAAATCAGAACAGTTCACAAATTGGTTCATTTACATTTGAGTAATGATATTGTTACAATAAAAAATATATAAAATTATCATTTTATTTTTAGTATTAATTATATCTTAGTGTCATTTCTTTTCGATAAAGTTATCATTAATGGAATATTATTATGGTATTAACAATTTAGGTTGCCCTTGCATTTTTGTAAGTATTTATCTTTTTTCTATATTTGTTTCTTTTTATGAAAAGTAGAGTTAATGCTTTGATCTATTTTGAGTCAAGTTGACGTAGACAATATCACTATAAAAACTCTTTTTTTTTTTTTACCTATGCTTCTTCTAGAGGATATATTGTTAAATTTATGTTAATGAAATGTGGCAATATTTATGCTTAATCTTCATTTCTGTTTTCTGGCCTTTGGATTATCACTTTGAGACACTTTTCACATTTTCCTTTATAACATCTTTACTGTCTTCTTAGGCCAAGGTTTTGCTACTGGAAGAATCTCTCTTGGAGAAATTGAAGTTGTCAAAATCACCGAGTTTAAGAGCATATGGGCTTTCAAACATTTACGTGGAAAATCAGGAATAACATTTTACAAGCCCGCTGAGATCCCACATGGCTTTTTCTCCCTCGGCCACTATTGTCAGCCTAATGACCAACCATTAAGAGGTTATGTTCTTGTGGCTCGTGGAGCTATTTCTAGTAAACCCGAAGATGGTTATTTGCTTGACTCAGTACAGGAGCTTCCTGCTCTTAGAAAACCCATTAATTACTCTTTAGTATGGAGTGCAGATTCACATGGTCAAGGTTCTGGCTATTTTTGGTTGCCAAATCCACCTATGGGTTACAAAGCCATGGGTTTTCTAGTCACTAAGGAGCCCAAGGAGCCCGAAGTTGATAAACTAAGATGCGTTCGAGAAGATCTTACAGAGACTTGTGAAGCATGTGATCCAATAATTCCCATGGATTCAAAATTTTCAAAGGATCCATTTCAGATTTGGACAACGAGACCTTACAAAAGAGGAATGTTCAGTAAAGGTGTTTGTGCTGGTACGTTCTTCTGCAGTACTACCTATGTTGATTCTGATGAAGAACTAGAGATTGCCTGCTTGAAGAATACTAATTCCAGCCTAAATGCAATGCCTAATTTAGAGCAAGTTCATGCACTTATTGGGCACTATGGGCCAACTGTATTCTTTCATCCGGATGAAGTTTACTTGCCATCATCAGTACAATGGTTTTTCAAGAATGGGGCTCTTTTGTACCGAGATGGAAAAGAGAAGGGTGAATCCATTGACTATAGAGGCTCGAACTTGCCTGGTGGAGGTATAAATGATGGTAAGTTTTGGATAGATTTGCCTAATGATGAGGATGCTAAAAATTATCTCAAGAGTGGAAACCTAGAGAGTGCAGAGCTCTATGTTCATGTAAAACCGGCATTAGGAGGAACTTTTACTGATATTGTTATGTGGGTGTTCTGTCCATTTAATGGACCAGCCACACTAAAAGTTGGTTTAATGAGTATTGCTATGAACAAGATAGGGCAACATGTGGGTGATTGGGAACACTTCACCCTCCGTATAAGCAATTTCAATGGAGAACTCTGGCAAGCCTACTACTCAGAACACAGTGGTGGTAGATGGGTGGATAGTTCTGAAATGGAGTTTGTTAGAGGGAACAAGGGAATAGTTTATTCTTCGAAAAATGGTCATGCTAGCTTTGCTCATGCTGGAACTTACCTTCAGGGTTCAACAAAGCTTGGAATTGGAGTGAGAAATGATACTGCCAAGAGCAAGATTTTTATAGACTCGAGTATTAAGTATCAGATTGTTGCAGCTGAGTATCTTGATGGAGTTATAACAGAACCATCTTGGTTGCAGTACATGAGAGAATGGGGTCCAACAATTGTGTACAATTCTCGTTCGGAGTTGGATAAGTTGATTGATCTTCTTCCATTTTATGTTAAGTTCTCAGTAGAGAATTTATTTGATTTGTTTCCCACGGAACTCTATGGTGAGGAAGGACCAACTGGCCCAAAGGAGAAAGATAATTGGGAAGGGGATGAAAGATGCTAGCTTTGCGATGCGAAATATCACTTGAACATCTTTTATCCTTTTATTCCTTTGAGTAACCATGCTGTAAATATAGGGTTGGGTTAGTTTTTTATAAATCAAAGATGTAGTTCGGATGAACCACGAGTTATCTTCATTACTAGAATTGCCATCGATAAACTATACCACATTAGCGTAAGGAGGAAAGAAGAGGAATACTTTTAACGGCATTTCTTCAATCGTCCCAAAGAAAGTTCTCTACCAGTCTCACATGCTCTGAACTTATCCTTCTATTCCTACGGTTGTTTATTTCATTTACTTGAAGAACCCGAAGGTTGCGGCTAAGAAGAAATGCATGGCTTGCTCTGAGTGCTGGTTTTGACTGCCGCTGATTTAAACAAGAAATAGTAGGCGGTATAGTTGGCCAGTTTTTCATAAGCACGTGCGTTTCAGAAGAAACTTGATATGCTCTCTCCTACAACTTGTCAATTTCCTATTGTTATGCCTATGGTGTGGTAACTTGTAATGTAATTGTACTATGTAATGTAACAATCCGGAGGCCTGATCGTATAAAATTTAAATGTATAAGCTGGACCAATCTGTGGGCACTAGTTACCATCAAACTTTTGCAGTATGTTCCAAAGGAAAAGGAAAAGGAAAAGGAAAAGAAAAATAAGTAAAACTAAATTATATCATTTTAAAATAATCATTCACACATGCGGCAAAAAAATAACTTGTTTCAATAATATGTGAAAATACAATGTATATATATACTCGTAGGAAAAAACGATCAATTTTCATTGATGTTCCAATTGTATTTCTTTTAAATGGTTAGACATTTAATATGTAGGAATTATAAGAATGACCACGTACAATGCTATGAATTTGCTTGTCGGCTTGACTCAACTCTTGAATCAGACATTATTTGAAGTAATTGAGTAGCTGGCACCGATCATAAATCCTAAAATACTATCTCAAATTTTGAAGACACTTAAAATGAAGATTGTCAATCGCACTGATCTAATAAAAAAAGTAGCAGTTCAAAACGCATCCAAAGATTGATTGGCATAAGTTGTTTGCATTTCAATCTAAACATCTAATATCATAAGAATTTCAGAATTGTTCCTGGCCGTAAAGATACGTGAAATGCTCGTTTGCAGGATGAGATTAAACTCTGAAATCAAATCGCTCCTGAAAACCCTAACGAAATTCCAGAATATATGTACACCCTACTCTACCAGTTCTAGTTAAAAGATGCTAAATAATTTTAAAAATAATAATAATAATAATCAAAACGGGAAGAGAAATACATTATAACTCTTGCAAATTTTTCCCTCCCCTAATACTTATACAGGACCAACTCTAGATTAATATTAGATTACACAACCCTTTTTCTCTTTCCGTCTATGCTTGCCCCTCTACAAATAAATACAAATTTCTTCCCCTCAAAATGAAAAGGCATGAGGAAAGACCTCGTGTTCTTAAATTGAAAATGATTTTGATCTTTATAACAGTTTTCCATATACAATAAATTATATATGTATAAGCCATTGACAATTTACAACACACCTCAACTTGCTCATCTGCCATCACGATTCAGATCCTCCCATCTGATCTCTTGGGCACACTCACCACACACGGTACTGCAACCAGCTTTAGTTCCCTGACTTCTTAGGGTCAGTAAATGAGAAAGTTTTGTGCATTTCCGCTGCATTGAACCCCTCATTTTATAATGTGTGTGTCTATCCATCTCTGGTGCAGTCGGGGCAACATTTGATGCAACTGATGCTTTCTCCATAACAGAATCATTGAGGGGAACTCTCTGTACTTCTTCCCATTCTAATGATCTCTGGTATACCTCCCAAGCCATGTCTTGCTCCTCCTTTGATAGCTTTTCCTCTTCATTCTCTTGCAAAAGAGTCTCGTGTTCATGGTAATTAGCAATCCACCTAAGGTAATTGCATTATTACTACGCTATTAGATAAAAGCAAAAATTTTGGTAGAAAAACAACTGATGTAACAGCCCCAGAGATAGACTTAGAGGGAAGTGAAGTAATGATGATTAACAACAAAAACCATGCCAACGAAATTCAAAAAATGAATCATGCATTTCAAGCATTATGACATAAGAAAAAGACAAGAAGACAAAGAATTAGTAGATCAATAGACAGTGTTATAAACCAAGTAGATAGATCAATAATTTTCAACTAACAGGAGTTACATAAGCTAAATTTTTATATACCTTGGAAAATGCTTGCCGAGTAAACTTTCCATTAGCTTGTCAGAAGAACAATTTCCATGTGAAAGAGGTGTCATTTTCTGCTTATGTAAATTTCTGACTTCTAGGGACATTGTTTGATTAATTGCATGTAATCCTGATAAATTCTCTTGATCCAAATCGGTAAAAGTATCATGGTTATCATCATCTCCAAATTCAAAGAGATGTAACATCTCTTCCTTGGAGATAGTCCTGTGTACTTGTTGTCTATCCACCACTCTAGCAGCCAGACCCTCCTTAGTCACCTGTATGAAATCATTCTTCAAAAGAACTTCTTTTAGATACAGAGACCATACAACGCAATTTATTGGGTAATTACCTGACGCTTATAGATTTTTTCTTCCATAGTTCCATGTGCCATCAATCTATAAGCAAACACTGGCTTCCTTTGGCCGTACCTGCAGTAACACATATATAAAACAGATGTAGGAGGTTTTAGAGATGAAGTAAAAAATTAGTGAAGACAGGAATAAGATGAAAAACAAGAGATGGGGGATAAAAGAGAGAATTTGTTCTCAAAACTTCATTCATAATATCCAATATTTGACATTCTTGTTAAAAAATAAAATAAGAAACTTATATATACTTATACTAATGGGCCTTTCAATATTCCAATTAACATAATAATATGGATACGAGTTCCTAAATCACAAATTATCCAATAAGCTTAAGAAAAGGAACAAATGTTATTGCCCATCACTATCTAGGGATTCCATGGAGCAAAATAATACGATTCCTTTCCCAAAAAGACATGCGAAGAACTCTAAAATGAAGGGAAGGGTGTTCAGTCCTTTGTTTAATGAGAAGCGCTAGGATGGCTCTTCAGCATTGATCCCATGATCATGTAGCAAGCATTAGTAGTATTATCCACTATAAGCAGCTTGAACATGGTTTCATATAAGACAGTTCCACATTTTAAGGTCTTTAACCACGGCATTTTCCATTGTTTCAGTCAGTTCACAGTACAGTATCATCTAAAAAAAATTTGGATCCCATAATCCTTGTTTCCAGCAAAGAAAAGAAGTTCCCTTGTTTGGGATCATGAAGCAGCCCTTCAAGAGGTTAAACCTAATTCCTGAACTTCAGTAAGTTCCTTTGGCTAAGTATATTTTATTTTAGCAAAATCAATCTTCTACCAGGTAATGCTTTTGCTATACCAAATAGCAGAGTATATAACAAACATACGAGGCAGCAATGCATTGCCTATAATGATGTATTTAATTGAGAATTTTAATGATTTTTATCATTCATCATAATAGGCAATAAATTTTTGAAAATTCTAGGATTTTTCTGTCCAATCAAAAATGGTGTCATGCTATAACAAGTCTCATTTATTTGTCTTCAAATAATTTCTTCCTCAGTTTAATTTTGACATTCTAATTACTAATTGTACAGCAGTCCAATGCCCTATTTGTATAATGCCATTTCAAGTATGTCTTAAGTTGTAGAGAACTGTAGCATGAGAGAAACCAACCTCCATGCCCGATATATAGCCTGAAGATCATATGTAGGGTTCCAAGAACCATCAACAATGATTACACGGTTAGCAGCATGAAGATTTATTCCCAAAGATCCTGCTCGAGTTGAAATAAGGACACATTTAACTCGCTTGTTCAAAGGCTCATTAAAGCTCTCGACCAAATTTTGCCTTTGTGCACTCTCAGTTCTTCCATCAAGCCTGCAGAACAAAGAATACAACAGGTCAAGCAAATAGTGGTAATGGAGCCAATGCTGCTCCATTCTTCCATACAAAAACATTACACTGGTCCCTCTTAGTTTTTATGTTCTCAATCAAGATACATGACTAGAGAGTGATGGCAAGATAATTTAAAAATAAATAAGGTTAAGGGCTCACAATCTATTAGATAAGTAAGCAGCAACTTCAGGATACATTAACTTTTAAATTTTTTTGTTGCTAAAACCAACTTTTAAAAAATTTAAAATGGAAAAAGATACATAACAGTCCACACAAGAAGGTCCCTTCCCCTTGGCGTATCAATGTACAAACCTATACCAATCTTTTCCTTTCTTCCAAAATTTCCCTTGCCTCCCCTGTCGAGGTAGTCTTGAAAGATAAAGTTCTATCAAGTCAAGGGTCAGTATGCTCTGGCTAAAAACCAGTGCCTTATCGCCCACATCAGAAGCCATGGCAAGGATATCAAGCAGTAAAACCATTTTGCCACTGTAATCAAGCTCTTTATAGTTATTTTCGTGAAGAAGATCATTCCACCAACCCTGAAAAAATTTAAAAGGTGACATTACAAACAAAGGTGATGACACTAACGAAGAAAATCCATGTCATTAACTAAGTTATCAAAGGACATCCTGTGAGGCTATGTGAGAGAGGAAACAATACAACACCTCTAAAGGGAATTACTAAAACAGAGTTCCACAGTAAGAAAAACACGGTCAAATTTATACCTTTACAAAAAAACTGTCATCATCTTTTCCCTGCAGCACTTCATTTGAGCTCTTCTGCTTGTCTGTGAAGCATGTAACACATTCGTTATAATTTAATATAGACCAAAGTACATTATACCTAGGTAAATTTCTTAGTAAAGAAATAGCCAGGAAAACCTCAAGATTGAACCCAAAGGAAATAAATTGTTGAAAAGAGGCAAAGTACTAGACCATCAGTCATAGATCACAGTCAGGAAGACTCGACCATAAGAGACAATAAAACAGGACAAATAACTGACACCCTATGGAACAACGTCCGGCATCATGACTTTCTTAATCAAACTTGCAGTCATGATGCAGACATACTAAGTAGATCACACCATCTTCCTTAATGCTGAAAATTTTCAAAATTTCAGAAAGACCAAAGTACATTATGCCTAGGTAAAATTCTTTTGAGGCAGAACATGGGAAGAGCTCTTTTAAGGATATTCTCTAAAGTCCGGTCAGTTATTTGATAATAGACACATGCATAACCTTGGTTGACAGAAAAAAATGAATCTTCAGAAATAAACTGACATAGAACACCAACAGATGGACATGCCTGTGCCATTTAAAACATAAAACGAGGGGGGAAAGAGCATACCACGAGAAACCATATAATCAACAGTTTCATCACTAGAGCTTTCATCTGCAAGAAAATTATCAACAGCATCTTCACACCTTACATACGTTTTGTCTTCTTTTCTCAATTGCAATATACCAGGATGGTTCCAAATCTACCAAAGTGAACAAACTTTTCGTTAGAACCATCGAAATGAAGCAAAATCACTTCAAACATGTCATATGCTCCATAAAACACAACAAAAGCTTTCCTTTGAAAGTAAATTGTTTAACTATGAATCTAGGAAGATAGTAAATGATGAAGAAATTTCAATAAGGCCAAACAATATTGGTAGATGAGATCTGCTCAAAAAAGACATAAGATTAATAAAATGTTAATAGGCATCAACAAATAGATGATTATATGCATTGCATCTAAACATTCATGAGGCACCATAGAAAATATGAATTCTCTTGACATAACTATTTGAAAAAAAAAATCTAAATGTTCTTCAATAAAGTTTTACCATCAGTCTCAAATATCAGAAAAGGGCATATTAAAAGTACATGGCAATGAAATGAACTTTTCAGCAATTTCTAACAAGATAAAAATATAAATGCTACACCCAAGCTATCCGGGATATCTTCATAGCAATGATAAATCAAAGTAATCCAGCAATATAAGATTATAATTTTGATATAAGCTAATGTTTTTGTATATCATGACACATTTTACACATACAAGAACTGCATTTTAACTCTAAAATCACTAGTAAATACGGCTGGCATAGCACAGTTTTTTAATAAAAAATTCAATCTGATCAATGATTTCAAATTTTTGAAATTGTGTTTTCATCTGGTTCTAAATGCTTTTACCACAAGAATATTTTTGAATATCATTTGAACAACAAAACACAACAGTCATGATCCTGCAGCGGGCAATGCATCTGAGTGTGCTTTGAATAATGAGAAGGTAATACAATTTTGGAACTTCACAAGGCTGCAATTTATCAACCTGTGCTAAGGCCTGGTACCCTGCAAAGAAACTTCTCTTCCTTATCTTTTCGTTGTAGACCTTGTCATTAGTAAATCCGTGAACATCAAGGAATTTCTTGTAGAGTTTCCTCTGCAAAGGGGAAAGCTTTACAGCAATTACAAAGACAGTTTTAGGTGGTAAGTCTTTCTTCGCCACATTCATGTCCATTCTCTGGACGAATCCCTTCAACTGTTCATAGAGAATGTGAGACCTTTGGTTCATAATTTTCACATCATCCAAAGTTGAATTAGTATGTTGTCCATTTTCTATGGGGTTTTGATAGCTGCAAGAAAGAGGAATAATTAGGACATGCGAGGGGTTGAAGAATAATGATATTAAGTTAGATCTCATAACTACATTAATGAGTCTTACCGATTCCTAAACTCATGGCTGCTTCCAAGAAACCCTTCCCTTACAAAATCAACCATCTGTTCACGATAGAAGTCTCAAGAGCAATCAAAATACTGAACAAAAATATAGAGAACTCAAAATTTCATAGTTGGTTAACATTATGAGAACTCACGCAATAATATTCCATGAGATTGTTCTGTAGAGGTGATCCAGTTAATGCTATCCTTCTTTGGCATTTCACTTGTTTCAGAGCTTGGGTTACATCAGCTCTAGTATTCTTAATGACATGGGCCTCATCACAAACAAGTATATCAGGTCCTTCCTAAAATTTTTAAGATACATAATTCAATGAGTTAATAATAACACATATGAGAAGCAACAACATCCTGTCTGGATCAGTAAAATAAGAATGCTAACCAAGTAACCATGACATCTTTTTATCCAGACACGCACACAAAAAAGGAACTTATAAAACCACAGCAGCAATGGCCAAAGTTAACTAATATGGGAAAACACAACAATCTATCTGAGATGAGCTGATCTGATCTGATGTCACAAAAATCACCTAATGAAAGCAAGTAATCACAACTTGATAATGGGTGTCACCAAAAATGCTCATAATGAATTGGCTTCACAGTTATAATTGATATTAAATTAAAGTTAATGAAATACTTCCAGTATTTTTTTTTCTTTTCGCTATATCTACTAGATGCTCTGCATCGATTTCTTGCACTCTAGTACGATAATACCACCTTATATGAGTTTGTGGCCAAAAATTAGGAAATTTGATAGTGTAGTAAAGTATAAATAATATATATGCATTTTTGTCACAAGCAATGCTGGTAATCCTTGGTCCTTTGTACTAATGTGTTGCTTTGATTAGAATGATCTGCTTCCCAGCAGAAAAAAACAAAACATTGGTGAATAAGACGAGTTTCTTGCTTACTAATCATACTACCAAGCTATCAACAATAAATAAACTTTTGGTCAAAGCATGACAAGTCTAAATTATAAAAAGAGATATTGAGCAAGCAAATTACTAAAGAATCTGAAGGAATGCCAATGAAAATAATTATAAAAATTGATGTAAAATACCTGCAAGGCAAGGCAAATTTCTCTGGCCATGTTACAATCCTTTACATTCTTTCCAAATGATAGGTTCCGGAATGCAGAGTAACCAATCAAGAAAATGCCACCCTTGGCTCTCCATTTTGCAAGTAAATCTGCTCTTCTCTCCCTAGCAAAAGGTAATCATGTTAGCAACCACACTAGTAAGGAACATAAAAGAAGGGAGAGAAAGAGGGGGAAGAGAAGAGAGAGGAGAGGGGGGGGGGAGATTAAATGTTACATTGGTCATTCCTAATCTTTATGCATGAAGAACAATGACTTATTAACTGTAAAAGAAAATAATGGGCCTTGTATCTCTTTCATCTCAGATCTCAAGGAAATAAAAAACTGCAGCACCATCTATTATCTTAAATGCAAATGTTCACGTGTCTTCCTCATCAAGTTATGTCCACCTTTCCACAATTTAGTCATTGCAACAAGTTAAATCTTTAATACTAGTCAAAAGTGCAATTAGGCACCCTCAGTATTTTAGCATAATCTGCCAATAGAGTTACTTTTAAGAACTTCATCGATAAATTCTACAACAAAATTGGAGAAAGTCTACTTCCGTTAATATTTAGAGAGAAAAGTGTCAGCAAATTCCCTTAAATTAATCTTAGTGTACATTTAGTCCCTCATATTCAAAAATGTGTTTTCTAGTCCCTTAACTTTGCGAAAAATGGTCAATTAAGAAAAAATAATATTAATTTAATGATTTTTCTATTAAAATATTATTCTTTTCAGTCAAGTGATTAAAATGTGATTAAAACTTAATCCTTTAACAATCAAAAAATGACATTTAATATGAAAAAAATTCAATTTTTTTTTTATTATCTGATTACTATTACTATTATTATTTTTATTTAATATTTATTGATTTTTATTTAAAAATAAAAAAATGTATTTAAATAATTTTATGTTAAAATATTATTATTATTGATTTTTTCTTAAATAATTTCATACTAAATTTCACTTTTATCCTTATTAATGGCTTGTGTTTTAATGTATTTTAATTACTTTATAATAAAAAATAATATGTTAATATAAAAATCTTTAAAATGATATTATTTAACCTTTATTGACCAATTTTCTCAAAGCTAATGATTAGAAAACACTTTTTAGAATCTGAGAGACTAAACGAAACCAAGTTTATTATCTAGGGACTTCTACAGTACCGTTCCCCAATATTTATTATTGAATTATTTTATACTCATTCTAATTACCCTATAATATTATACCTTGGTAGAGAAAATCTGAAATATTATTATTATTTCTCTTATGTGTTTTTTAAATGTATCTACAACATTATAAATAGGACTAAAAGTTAGATAAATAGGCTACTACTCTAGGAATAATATAGCTGGTATAACAACTAAATTCTAGCTTATTCTACAACTAATTCACAGCCTGTACAACACTAATACAACCTAATTAAAGATATTCTCATAAATTCTACACTCCCACTCAAGTTGGGTAAATATTAATCATTACTAACTTGCAGCTCAGTTCTTCGAAGATTGTTCGAGGTAATGCTTTGGTAAAGATATCTACAATTTGATGATGAGTAGATGTATATAAGAGATCCACGATTTTTTCATCTAATTTCTCTTTAATGAAATGACGATCAATTTCTACATGTTTGGTTCGGTCATGATGAACTGCGTTTTTTGCAATTCTTATTGCAGCTCGATTGTCACAATGCATGCTGATGGGTTCACAAGTTGTAAAGTCCAGTTCATTGAGTAACCTTCTTAACCACATTCCTTCACAAATACTATAGGCCATAGTTCTGAATTCAACTTTTGCATTGCTTTGAGCGACTATTGATTGTTTTTTACTTCGCCAAATTACAAGATTTCCCCATACGAATGTACAATACCCAGTGGTAGATCTACGATCCACTATAAAGCCTGCTCAGTCAGCATCTGCAAAGATTTCAATTTTCTTGGTGAGCTTTTTACTTAAGTATAATCCTTTTCTTAATGTCATATTGAGATACCTGACTATACGATAAACTGTTTCTATGTGTTTCAATGGGACTGTTCATAAATTGACTTACAACACTCACTGAAAAACCAATATCTGGTCTAGTGTGGGATAGGTAAATGAGTTTTCCCATTAATCTTTGATAGTAGCCTTTGTCTACAGGTGTACTATTTTCTTTGATTCTGAGTTTTACTGTAGTGTCCATCAAAGTTTCTGCCGGTTTACACTCCATCATTCAAGTTTTCTTGAGAAGATCAAGTACATATTTCCTTTGTGATATAGATATGCTTTTTTTTGTTCGGGCTACTTCCATTCCTAGAAAATATTTGAGATTGTCTAGATCTTTGATCTCAAATTCTTTGGCTAGGAACTCTTTGAGTTTATTTATCTCAATTGTAGAATTACCTGTTAGAACAATATCATCTACGTACACAATTAGGATAACTATTCTATCATTAGAGAAGTGTTTGATGAATAGTGTGTGATTTGATTGGCATTGATTGTACCCATATCTCTTCAAAACTTTAAAGAACCTATCAAACCAAGCACGTGGAGTTTGCTTCAAGCTATATAAGGATTTCTTAAGTTTGCAGACTCTATTAGTTGGAACAAGAGATTCAATTCTAGTAGGAATGTCCACGTAGACTTCTTTTTCGAGATCACCATTGAGGAATGCATTCTTGACATCTAATTGGTAGAGAGGTCAATCCAAGTTAGATGTTAAGGAGAAAAGAATACAATCATTGTTGAGCTTTGCTATAGATGCAAAAGTTTCCTGATAGTCAATCCCATATGTCCGAGTGAATCCCTTAGCCACCAGGCGAGCCTTGAATCTTTCTATACTGCCGTCTGCTTTGTGTTTGATTCTAAAGATCCATTTACACCCAACAACTTGTTTTTCCAATGGTAGTTCTGTGATCTCCCTAGTCTTGTTTTTCTACAAGGCACTGAGTTCTTCAAGAATAGTTGTCTTCCATTCAGGTAACTAAAAGGCTTCATGAACAGAATTTAGAACCTGTATCTAATCAAGGTTGTTGATAAATGTCTTATAACCTGGTGAGAGACTTTTATAGGAAACAAAGTTTTAGATGGGGGGTTTGTACAAAATCTTACACCTTTCCTTATAGAATTGGCAAATTCAAATCATTAGGAGGTAACTCAATAATAGGAGATTCGATGATGTTATCTAGTGAATTGTCAGAATGGCCTGTACTCGGGTTGGATTCTTGGACTGGCTTAAGATAGGCTTAGTTCTCCGCTCTTTCTTGAGTTTTTTTCCTCCTGGAGTAGACAAGAAGATCATTGTTTGGGATAGAGAAGTTTGGATCTGTTGGCAGAGAAGTTGGGGGTTCATTGGGATTATTATGAGTATTTATTTGAGACACTAATTCACTCTCTGGAATTTACGGGATAGGATTTGAGACAGAATTTGTGGGAGACTGAGTGATTATATTATTCTAAAGCTTCTATTCATTGCCTATGTTCTCCCCCTGAATGGCAAGTTTGAAATAGTACAGATATTATTAAAAGAATGTGACATCCATTGTATTATAAAACCGTTTTGTGATAGGAGAAAAGCACTTATATCCTTTTTGGTACGATGAATACCTTAGGAATATACATTTGATGGCTCGGGGACGAAGTTTACCTCTATGATGTACATGGACATAAGCAGAACATCCAAAAAATTTAAATGGAATGTGGGACACAATTCTAGTGTGTGAGTATGACTCAAGTAGAGTGTTGATAGGTGTTTTAAACATGAGGACACGAGAGGGCATCCTATTGATAATATAAGTAGCTATAAAGATAACTTCCCCCATAAATGTTGAGGGACATGAGTTGTGAACATGAAGGATCTAGCTACCTCGAGAAGATGCATATTCTTCCTTTCAGCCACCCCGTTTTGTTGAGGTGTGTCAACACAAGAGCTTAGATGGACAATCCCTTAACTTAATAGATAATCACTAAGAGTGGAAGCAAAGTATTCTTTAGCATTAACATATTTCAATACTTGTTTAAAATTGGGTTTGAATCATGGTATTGAAATTTTTAAAAATTTGACATGCTTCAGATTTTTCTTTCATTAGAAATAACCAAGTGATTCGAGTATGATCATCTACAAATGAAATGAACCAACGTATCCCTGTGATGTTTTTGATTCGAGAAGGTCCCCAAATATCAGTGTGAATTAATGAAAAATGATGTGATTTTTTATGTGGAAGATAAGGATATGAATTTTTAACATGTTTTGAAAATTGACATACTTCCCATTAAAAATCCTTTGAATTTTTATTTCTAAAGGATGAAGGGAAAAGTTTTTTTAAATACAAGAAATTAAGATGACCTAAGCGATAATGATTCAACATGATTTCACCATCATTATTGGACTTCAGATTTAACAAAGTTTTATTCTGATAAGAAACCTCGTATACAGCTTGGAAGGCTTGTCTTGCTGGAGGGTCTTCACTTTTGAGGAGAAAGAGTCCCAAACACTTCTTAGCATTGCCAATCATTTTCCCCGAATCCAAGTCCTAAAATTCATATAAATTATGAACAAATTTAACCACACAATTTTTATTACGAATGAGTTTAGTAATTGATACAAGATTACAATCAAGTGAGGAAACAAGAAAGATAGAATCTAGAATAAAGGAATTTGAAATTTTGGCTGAACCAATCCCTGTTACTTTGGATACTGAACTATTGACAATTCTAACAGTATGTCCTTCTTGGTAGATTTTTAGATTCATGATAAGGGAAGCATCACCCGTCATGTGGTCTAAAATACCTGAATAAACAATCTATAGTCTCATAACATGTTTCACACTAAGAGCGTTGAAGATGTTACTTGATTGAGCTATAATGGCAAATGATGTTGGCAAGGACTGTCCAAATATTTTCTGGAGGAGATCAATCTATTCCTTGCTAAACAGCTTAGATTCAGGTGACGCAGTTCCATGAGATGTGGAGGCAATTTTTCCATGACTTTTTTTGTTGATATGTTGTGTGTAGGGTGGCTTCCAATCAGTTGGTTTTCCATGAATTTTCTAGCAGGTTTTCCTAGTGTGATCGGGTCTACGGCAATGGTCACACCAAGGTCTTCCTCTTCAGGGACGGTTGTTTGTATTATGAGATTGCTTGTGTCCTCAAATAGCAAGTGCAGACCCTTCTCTAGTCACTGAAATGGCAGATTAAAGACCCACCATCACCTTTTTTCGACTCTCCTCTTAACAAACTTTGGAGAAGGCTTCACGAATGTTTGGTAAGGGTTTTGTTCTTAGAATTCTGCATCGCACATCATCAAAATCTTTATTGAACCCCATCCAAAATTTGAAAACCGATTTTTTTTAATAATCTGTTTGTACAAGATTCTGTTCGTTGAACAGTTCCATTCGTGAACCTCAAAAAAATCTAACTGCCAACATCGAGTGAGAGTTAAAATATTAAGTAACTGATGACTCTCTTTGACGAAGATCGTGGAAGATGCTATCGGTCATAAATAGTTTAGACATATTATCAGAACTGGAATAAGTATCTCTAGCGGCATCCCATATTCCTTTGGTAGTATCATAAAGAAGAAAATTCTCTCCAATCTCATTTGTCATGGAATTTATCAACCAAGACATCACTATATTGTTCTTGGATTTTCATGTTCTGTATTTCGAATCGTCTTTGGTCGGGGCTGCTGCATCTCCAATTAGGTAATCGTCTTTCATCTTTCTGCATATAAACATCATGACAGATTGGGACGACCGAAGGTAATTGTGCCTATTTAATTTGTGATTAGTGATGGGAAAAATATTGTTCTTGGTGGAACCTCTATTATAATCGGTCATGATAGGTTTTCCTATGACCATTGATGCTCGGATTGTTGTAAGACTGATGTTATTTCAATCTGGGCAGATTTGAGATTGGGTCGATTAGTTTCTAGGCAGATTGGGCCTATTGGGCTAAATTGGGCTATTTGGTGGCCTATTGGGCTAAAAGTGGGCAGATTTGGTAGCCTATTGGGCTGAAACTACACTTAAAGTTTCTTCACCGTTTTTTCTCTTTCTTTGTATGAGTCTGAATCTGAAGCACCTACTGGAGGGCAACGGCAAAGCATCGAAGTGGAAGATGCCGACGACTGGATGCCTGGGTTTTGCAAGACTGATGACTGAAGTCTCACGATACTGTGGCTAATGTCGCGAGAGACTGAGTGCTGAAAGTCATTCGAGTCTGGTGGCTGGTCTGAGCAAAGACGAACGACGACTTTGACTGGTTTGAGTAGAGACGAACGACAACTTTATGGCTTGAAATGGGTTCAATTTCAGAGAAACTCTTCCTCGGACAGTGTTATTTGAAAAAAAAAATTGGATTTCAAAGAAGCTCTAGTACCATGAAGAATATAGAGAGAAATGATAGAGAAAGTCTGAAGTATTATTATTATTTGTCTTATGTGTTTTTCAAATATATATACATCACTATAAATAGGACTAAAAGTTAGACAAATAGGCCTAATTTCAACGTGTTCTACAACTAATTCACAGCATTGTACAACACTAATGCAGCCTAATTAAAGATATTCTCAAAAATTCTACGATATCCTAGATAGTACCTTGCCTCAACCGCACCAATGGTGGGTGATCTTGTGACCAAAATAATTATATTGGCCAAAACATTGTCTTCCAAAAACTACAAAATGCCTTGAAAAGTATACAAATGCAAGTATTCGAACAAAAGATAAAAGCCATGTACAGATTACCATAATAAAACATCTTTCTACAAAAAACAGGAATCTAAAAATAACATATGAAGTGGCTAAGTAGCTTTACTTTTTTACATCTTCCAACATGAAAACTCGAAGAGGTTTTACTTCAAAAGGCCTCCACTTAATGAATTCTTGCCGCCAATTATGCAGTACATTGACAGGAGTAACAATGAGTGCAGTTCTTAACCCTATATCAACACTCCTCATTGCTGTGTATAAAAAAGCTATCACCTGCAAGAACAATTTGACAAAACATGCCACCTAAACATCCCATTCACCTAAAACTATTAAATAAACAAGTAACAAATCTAAGATAATTTCTCAAATTAAAAGTCCAAACTTAAGTGAATGGTCTATAAAATAGGTCCTGGTATGCTGAGACATGCAGTTCTATTTAAAAACAAATTTAGAATATAGAACGAACCAAAGAAAAAGACCACATCTTATTTCTTAAGTTCATAAAAAATAAATTAAAAGAACAAAAAACCTAGGACTTATTTAAAAGGATGTATTTTCAAATATTAGTTGGCTACAATTTTTCTAAATAGTGCAAGTTAGTTGTGGTTGGAAGGGGAGGATATATTTGGGAAGCTCCGGAAAAGCATCATCTGAAATGCAGCATTGTAAACTGTGGTCATCAAGTTCAACACTGCTTGAGGAACTTCTACAAGATAGGATTCCTGAACCTTCATTTAAGCTAAAGAGTGGTATAGTACATATATCAAAGTAAGAGGTTAAGATCACATTTTAATATGTACTCTTAACACTCCCCAAAATATGTGGACTCAGCATTTACTATAATGGAAATCTCATAAAAACGGGGGCTGCAGGATTCAAAAACATGATCTCTTGCAGCAGCACTACATAAAAATAAGCGAAACAAAAGGCAGAGACCCAATAAGCATGTTGTCTTTACCCGATTGTTGAAATCTCAGATTTAATCGCAACTTAAATGATTGAGAAATTGATCAATTGTCAAGCAATGATGTCAGGAATGAAAGGAATCACTACCAAAGTCAATAGCAGTGATAGAAGATATGAATTAAGTATTCAGCTGGATGGTGGATGCTTTTCATGTAACCGTTATTTGGTTCTCATGAATAGTCCTACTATCCAGGATTTTAATTACTATACTTTAGTGTGCAAATGTCAAGGTATAATTGTTATTGTTAAGGTGAACTCAAAGATCAAATTCAATAAAGTTTTCCACATTTTGCCTATCCCCTAATTGGTGTGTACTTTGCATGAGAAGTTGAAGCGGGAAGAGATCGATACTTTATTTGTAAATTGTCCAAATCTGCATTGGCTTTTTGATCCAATTAACAAAGGAATAGGGGAATTGGGAAGAGTACAAAGGCTAAAAAGGCTACAGTGTCATGGAGTTATGGAGTTGGAGCAATTCTTCGGGTTTTGAAGATAGAGGGGCATTTATGATAATGACTATAAATTTTTGGAGCATTCATCATTAAATTGGCAGGAAATTCTACCCAAAAAAAAAGATAATAGTATAAGGAATACAGCAAAATCAAGACCTTTAATTAATGATAAAAAGGATAATATAACTTTTTGACCTTATACATATAAAATAGTTTAATTAAATATAAAAATTATATGGTCCTTCAGTATAAATCAAAACCATTAAATAGCATGCATTATATTACAGCCAACATTTGTGCTAGAGAGGTAGGGGTGAGGGAACAGGGAGGAAAACATAAGTATCAACAAAACAGAGCAGAATACCCATTACCAGAGGGATAGCACTACTGTTAAAACAAAGAAAAAAAGGAACATTGTACCTGAAAAGTTTTCCCCAGACCCATCGTATGAGCTAGAATGCAACCAAGACCTTTATCCCCAGACTCCACTTCTCTGATTGACTGTATGATGTTTTCCCACATAAATCTTATCCCAGTAATCTGAATTTATTGGATCAGACAGCAAGATTAAAAGTTATATCAAAGACAACAGTAAAACAAACAACAGATAAACACAATCATATAAAAACATGAACTAACAAAGTAACAAGCAGAACACGATCCTACTTAAATTAGTAAGGACCGTAACCCAAGAATTAAACACAATGTATGGAAAATTTGCCAAAATTCTCCATACATTGCAATGCTCTCCCCCAGGCCTGCATACAATTTGCACATCTTTATCCTGTCTAATCCAAGCCATCAAAAGCATCAGGCAAATAAAGCATTAAGGGGATCTACTGTCAGAATGGAGAAAGACAACATACTAACACGTAAGAGAATGGAAGTCCATGACTAGCAACAACTTCCCTTTTTTTTATTTTCCCCCCTTTTATAGGAAACAAGCGGAATAACTTTCATACCTGATGAAAACTGTGGTCGCTGTGAATTTCTTAAATAATCTAATAAGAGCTAAAAAGGCCAGGCATGAAAAGGGAGAGGAACAATCATTTACAACGCATGAACTAGTCAAAAGGGGGGAGGGGGAAAAAAATTGCCAACTTGCTTGGCTAAAACTTAAATTGCACATTTGCACTACAAAGATTTAATAAAATGTCAGCCAAGACAAACAAAAACTCCAACTTGGCTAAGAATGTGGAGCTAATCTAGGTATGTTAAATTTTTCAAAAATGTGAAATTCTAATAAAATAAAGGTTTTAGAGTGGCTTCTAATTATGACCAACCAGAAAATACGTGAAAGGGTGCAGCTATAGTATCAAAAGACTTAATTATCCCCTAATTGGCACGTATTTTGCCAGAAGAATTTGGAAGACAGAGCACTTTATTATTTCACTCTCCCACTGAGCATTATGGTTTATGCTTTTGATGGGAGAGTGTATAAACTGTCCGTTGTTCCTCCAGGTCATTATTATTTGGAAAGGCTTAGTAGCTCTAGGAAGAGTAAGATTGTAAGAGAACAACATTTTTGTAGCAGTGCAAACAGCAGCTACTATTCCAATAAAATAGATGGAACTTATCAATAAGATGACGTTTGAATATAAAGAAAATGATCACTACTTTTCCTGGGAGAATGAGTTACACGTGTAGTTAAGTGCATCAGTGGACTAACAAACTTAACTACTCAAGGAATTACTTGCAATAACCAGATTTGGAAGGTTTGAGGGCATGTGTTTCTCTTAGTGATTTTTGAGGCAGTAGCTGGGGATTTTGTTTAAGTCCAGAATCATATCTGTGGGTTCCTGACTTAGCAATGGTTGACTTCTATCACGTTGTTACTGGTAAAGTGCTCTGCTAGTAGTAGTTTTTATCCTGCTTACAAAGTTTCTTCACCACAAAAGGAAAATGTAGAAGGGGGGGGGGGGGGGGGGGGGGGGGACTTATTCCCAAGAGCTGTCACAAACAACGAATAATTCATAGGTTAAAGACCATAACCATTAACATGTCCCACAACATAGTCTGCAACCACTGACTGCAGAGCTCACATTTTATTCTACGGCTAGTTGAAGAATGAAGTAATCGACATACAACCAAGATTTGGATATCACGCTCAAACCAGATAAGTGAAATTTATAAAGAAAAAATTATCATGCGCAAACCAGACAAGTGAGGAAAATTAACACAAAAAAGAAAATATAAGTTTGGGTCGAGGGGTCATAGCAGGAGAAATAGGGGTGGCAATTTGGGCCAAAGTCCAAAGCACGATGCCACATGAATTATTTTTTAGTTATTAACTACTAATTTATTTTTGCTCGTAAAGATATTTGGTTCTTACCATTATAAATAAATAACTTGCCTAAAAATAATTTAGTTTTTTATAATATTAAAAGTATTTGGGTCGGGAAACACAAACACGCACAACACTCTCGACACCTGTAGGTGAAACCTTTTCTGCAACATTCAAGATAATGATCTATGTTTAACCATTAAGAATGAAAAAAAAACCTGATGAGCCTTCAACTTTGCTGAAATACTTGGAGGAATTCTGACAGCCTCTTCACCCTTTTCCCTCACAACATTAACTACATAACCTGTTGACGCATCCCCAAGCACTTCAGTGGTAACACCTTCTGATAAGTTCCCATTATAGCCCGCATAGCTCTTAACTTTAGATTTTGCAGAAAATTGTACTTGCAAAGACTTCAAACGTTCTTGGCGTTCCTGCAGAAGTAGAAAATATTATTATTCTGGTAAGATAAACACCATTTTGGATACCCAAGCTGCTTAAATAAATGGGTTACCTTTTCAATTGCAATTTTCCTTTTGGTCTCTTCCCCTAATTCAGCATCATCAAGAATCCTACGTATTTTCTTTTTCTGCTTCCTCTTAGAACTGACAAAAAAATTACTTAAGAGCTATACAGAACAAGCAAGCCTTCAAATTCTGCTTGAATAATAAGAGATTGAAAAGTCAAAAAAGTTTTGTAAGGGAAGCCCTCATTCCAAAATGTTTTCGCTTTAAACAAAAAGAATCTTTATTGCATTATACATTAACCAAAAACAAATCTTTATTGCCCTCTCTTCTTCTTTTGTCCCTTTCATCCCTTCTACCCCCAGCATGAGATGTCCTCGTGCACTTCACTAGGGTAAATAAAAGCAGTCCAATCTCTACTCAAAGAGAGAAAGAAGAGAAAAGAGAGAGAGAAGAAAGAGAGAGGAGGAGAGAGGAGGAGAGGGGAGAGAGAATTGCTAAAAAGAGCACAAAGAAATGGGTATCCACAGACTTACAGAACAGAATCTTGTAATTTATGTTTAAATACCTTAAAGCATCTATGTCTGCGTCTGAATTATCTGAATCACTGTCAGAGCTAGAAATAACAAATTCTTGACAATCCAGTGATTTCTCTAATTGTGAAGTCAAATTCTGAAGGAGACTTGGGCAACAGCAACAACATTTCCAGACAGAGCTCTGGGCCTCTGACAAATATTCCATACCAATATTCCTCTTTATGCAGGATGTACAGAATAAATTTTCGCATGATTTACAACTTACTAAGTCAGTGCTTCCTCCACACCATCCACAATAGCATTCAGAACACTCAGAGTACTGCCATAATTTCTCAAGTCAGCAAAAGTTTCAATTATAAAACAATGTAGAAAAACAATTAAAAGTTGCATCAAGTTAGAATCAGAACAGGCAGGATCATACAAATCTTTATCGATGAAAACGTTTAATATTTATTCTTATTTCATATAAGTTTCATTTAAGGAACTGGTACGTACTAACTATAGGAATGGAGATTTAAAAAGGATGTTCTTTTATGTATGTTTGATGTTTTCTTTTGAGTGGATTGATGGTACAAAAATTGTAAGTTGTAACTATATA
Organism: Hippophae rhamnoides; assembly: GCA_033030585.1. NCBI lineage: Eukaryota > Viridiplantae > Streptophyta > Magnoliopsida > Rosales > Elaeagnaceae > Hippophae > Hippophae rhamnoides. Next base: position 33,530,385 of record CM065432.1, read on the forward strand.
TTAATATAATATGATGATTCTTATTTTTTTGAAAAAAAAAATTAGAATCTCACCACGCAGTTTGATTGCCAAAGAATAAAGAAAACAGTCAAGAAAATTTGATCAAAAGGCTAGAGAAGAAAAACATCTAGTAAAATTGTTTCATTGTCTTGAACCATACATTACTATTACATGCAACAAACTACACATACCTAAAAAGTAAATTAAGCTACTAAACCAGAACCCAAATCTTGCAATTGTTTAATTTGGTAGGGAGTGCTTAAAAAGTATTAAAAAGTATTAAAAAGTAAAATCTTTGGTTATCACTTATCATATGGGACAGGGCCTATGCGAAAGTGTACCAATTAGAACTCGGGACTACAACATAAATAAGTTTTTATAGTGAACAAATCATTTTTAACAGACTGGATAATCCATGAATAATGCATGCAGATGTGTATACATGCACCTATATGCTTTCCTAAGTTTGTCTTAGTATAAAATTTGAAACCCTCAAAAAGATATAGTTCCAACACTTAAAAGCTAAAAGACATTCATGCATGTAGTCAATAATACTAATTCAATTATAAATGGACTCTGACCACAAAGGACCAAAAACCGAATACACCTTGGGCAACCACCAACAACGTTATCATCATCACTACCACAAGCAAGGTTCCCAAAAACAACCTATATTTTTGTCTTAGTATAAAATTTGAAACCCTCAAAAAGATATAGTTGCAACACTTAAAAGCTAAAAGACATTCTTGCATGTAGTCAAATAATACTAATTCAATTATAAATGGATTCTGTCCACAAAGGACCAAAAAACAAATACACCTTGAGCAACCACCAAAAAATTTATCATCATCACCACCACAAGCAAGGTTCCAAAAAACGCACTGAGGTAGTGCCTTGAGGGTAGCAGCTCCTCTGCTTAATTTAAAGCTTGCACCTTTTGCCAATGAGGCGTATGTCTTGATGCTATGTGCCTTGAAGCAGCAAGAGGCTTATGCCTCTTTTAGGGAGCTTCAAAGGGCCAAAATGTATTATATATAAGCTAGGCCCAAATTTTTTATAAAAAGTCTAGTAGCCCATAAATGGAGGAAAAACAAAAGACAAAAAAGACTCATACTTAGCTTAGAAACCAAAAATAGACCTAGCAAAGAAAGATCCTTGTAGCAAATAAAGAAAAGAAAGGATGATGATGATGATTGAATGAATGAATGATAAAAATAGTAATGATGAGGGTGTTTATAAGTGATGAGTGATGAGTGAGGATTTAAATTAGTAAACTTTAGAGATGAAGAGAAATGACAAACATATTAAACAGGTCTTGTAACTTATTTGTGGTTCATTTTATAACTAGTTTTGTGACTTCATTTTAATCTTGACTTGTACTTCTAAGGTTCCTGATTTTATATCTAAACTATTTATGTTATCTTACATATTACGATTTACTTAAATTTTGGTGTATTTTTACTCTATATAAAAGTAATTAATATTTTTATTTTATTTTCGATTTTAAATGAGGCGTACGCCTCACACCACCTTGAGGCTTAAGCCTTACCTCATTTGGGGAAACCATCTCAGTACCTTTTCCTGCCTTTTAGAACCTTGACCACATGCATAACAAGCGCTACAGGCACCAACATTATCAATTACCATGACATCATGGACCATTGTGGCTGAATAAAACACAATCACTGCCTGACAAATATGATAATGACAACTTGAGGTCGATGACTACTGCAGTACCGCTAATTGTTAATATTATTAAAATCCTGGGTCTGACCACACCAATAATATTGATAGCAAAGAGTACATCGGAAGACAACAAATTTAGTTGGTAATCAAATAATTCAAGGATAAGATTTCCTAGACCGTTTTCTTTCCTCTCCATTACCTACACATTTCAAAGGCATGGGAAGAAGTTAGGCATAATTGCTTCTGCTAATTTCAACAGACTGCCCTGATCCATGATCTTTCTCTAAAAAAATTTCATACCCTACCAAGTTTAAGGGGAATATCTTTTAGAAGACCATAAAAATAATCAGAAAGACAGAACTCTCTCTAAATATTGACCCTCTCCAACGGTTACAGTCCAAGAGATTTTCCACCAACTTATTTTGAACTTATTTATCATACTGAGAAAACATAAGGATACAAGATTGCACTATTGCAGAATCTTAACTGTCTTGTTTGACTATCAGCCAGTTATCTAGTATTCCATTCAATCATCATGGCAATAACATGATTTACTATTATAGTTAACACAGTAATAAGCATAGCCAACTCCATACCTTAGCCTGCATCTTTGCTTCCATTGCACATCTGCAATCAGCACAAACAATCACTTTCAGAAGTGGATGCTGCTTCACCTCTGCAGCAACTCTATCACATGTTGTGCAGAGATACTTATCGTTCGGTCTCCGTGAAGAAAGAGAACCCCCTTCATATTCAATAGTATTTTCCTTATGATCAAAATGACCTTCCAATTTATCCAAACTGTCAAGATCCTTCACCTCAACCTCATCATCACTATCTATTATAACAGTACGACTCCTCTTATTCTCAATATTTAATTCCTCGATTTCGTTTAGACGCTTGGACCCTCTGGGTTCAGTCAATTCAGGTAAATCAAACTCGGACAGCACCAAGGAAGCATCCTTAGTCATTGAGCTTCCCTTGTCAGTATTATTAGCAGTTACAGAACCTTCAGGCATATTAGTTTTCAATTTCTGGGAAGCATCATCATTCTCTTTATCAGACATTTTCTCTTCATCTTCTACGCTTTTCTCCTTTGACATAGCAGCCAAAGAGTCAAAAGGAGATGGGGATTCAGCCATGTCACTCTCCAATGCCCTATCAGCTGAGAAAATTTCTTTCTGACCAGCTCCCTGAGCATAGACAGGAAAGTGATACTAAAATAAGCAAGTCAGGTCAGAAGCACAAAAATGTTATACATAACAACCAATGGCCTAAATACAAATCATAGACCGGCTATATAAACATAAAGCTTCACTGAATTTGGAACATACGACCTCCATCAAATACGGCTTTCCACAATTCACCCTTATTTTAATATTTTATTGTAAAGTTATTTTTTTTATATAAACATTGTATTGCATTAATACATGTGATAATTACGAGTACAAAGTGAACCAATAATTCACTTACAAAAGGAAGCATTGAACTATACTAAATACTAGCTACATGTCATATCCATTGCAAAGCTCCAACATCTAACTAGGATATACAAGCTCTCAATTAAGAATTATGAGAAAATGAGAATAATAATTCTTTAGAAACTGAAACCCATAAATACGCCAAAAACAAAACTCTCACAAAAAAATGTATGGTATCACTATCATCAAAAATTCTCCTATTCTTCTCCATCCACAAGACCCAAAGAATTGCTTCACCTGCAATTTCACAACACCCTTGCCTTCAAAGCCTTACTACTCTTCCTATACGTTTAAAATGTTTCCAAAAATAAAGATTGACATGATTCTAGAATAATCCATTGTATTCTCATATTCCTTTGTAACTTGGATCAAAGAAAACGTGCATTTGGATAGTAAAAATAAATTACCAATATTTTTTAAGTTATTCTTACAAAGCACACACCAATCCGATCATTTAGTCTAAAGTTCCACAATATACTATGAAATTCGTTTTCACTTTTGCTTTTGATAGGACAATCAAATACAAAATTCACAATGTCATTTAGCAAAACTCATCATACATCTACTTCTGTACAGCTGAATTGAATTTGTCACAATTTTGGGTTCTAAAAAGTAACAATCATATTACATATATAAAAAAAGAGCAAATATATAATCAAATTACAAAGTAGCTAAAAGCAAAAGGCTAATGGCGGAGACAAATTCAGACCATGAAACATAGAAATGAGTCCCTCGCTAATAAAATGATAACACAATAGAAATTGTCATTTCAGTGTATCAGATAATGGAATTAAATTAATGATTAAGATTCTAGAAGACTAGCAAAAAAATTGGTTTCGGCATCTAAATTATAAACTTTTTATGGTCTACCGAAACAAATATGGAAAACAAATGCAAAAATTACCTGTCCACGTCTCTTACGATATCTCCTCCGTTTCAAATGGATCTGAAGCTTCCGATCAATATTAGCATCATCTTCTTCTTTGACCTGTCCATTGTACAAACATATTAACTCCAGCAAGTACAACTCAACCAGATATACTTAAAGATATGAATCATTTATCAATAAAACCCAGAAATTAAACCACTAATCGAGATAATAATATAAAAGGAACACCAGCATGTATATCAAAAACTTTAAAGTTGAAATCCCCATTACATAATAGGCCTCGCATTCATACAAAGGCACATGTAAATGTGTATGCATGTGGGCATTAATATAGGAATTAGAGACGTACAAAACATAAGGGAATATCTCAATAGACTGCTTTAATTTCACAGATATTAATAAACATAACAATGATCACAAACCTTCTTGTAATTTTTCTTTTGTTCTTTTGAAAGGGCAAGTTCTAATTCATTGGCAACTGCAACTGCAACAAATGGATCAGTAGAGTCGCCAACAATGTCATCAATCTCCTCCACCTGACATAAGACACTGTAAAAAACTCATTGATGGAATCAGGAAGTACATAACGATACAGATCAGTTTAAGTAACTTACACAAAGATAGTGGTATACTATTAACTAAGACTAGGAACCTCTTTGAGATTAATGTTGGATAGCTTGAAGGTTGATAATTGTAGCTAAAACAAGTGTTTGGTATTTGATAAATATAATTATAGACTGATTTTCCCATAATACATAGCAATTTTGAGAATCAACCCCTATCAGTATCAATTTCTCATCATTAGACCATATCTTTAAAATCCTATTACAATGTCAATATAAATACCAATTTGTACGTCACTTGTAGCTTCACGATAAGGAATGTGAAAATAGGATTAGAAGTTTTGAATAGTTAAGCTTTGATGTAGCAAAGCATTAGAAAGATGAAATATGGTGATTTATATAAAACAAAATTACAACTCTAGCACCTCATCCACACCAGGAAACTTGAGACCCATTTCTGCAGCTTGTTGTGGTGTGCTGGCCAGGTAGACAGAAGCCCAATTCTTGCTGCCAAATGATGTTCTTCCCTCAGTTGTACCTTCAGATAATATTTTGTTCAGAGAAGACCATTCGAGTTCTGAGTGTTCTACTACAATCTCCTTGCTTCCATCTGCAGCTAATTTCTTCTGCAGAAATCCACTAGCACCCTCCTCCAGGAGTTTACCATGTCGTCTGAGCACAAAATATAGATTTGTATACAATCATTTTACGCCTTGCTGTACATACAGCGTCAAATGATTGAAAAATACCTTCTTACTGGTCTGTAGGTTTGCAAGTAGTCCTCGGCAACAGCCTTTGACTCAACCAATTCACCAGTGGGCTGAGATCCAACCCAGTGTATTCTTCTTTTCCACGCGTCAGTAGAGCAATTATTTGGAGCTTGACTTTCAACCCACTTGTAAAGACTTGGTAGTTCAATGCCAGCACCATCAAGTTGTTCCTATCAACAGAAACTCACAAGTCAATCAAAGGAAGCGGAAGCAGAATGTTCGGGACATTCCTTAAAAGGAAAAAAGAAGAAGGTCATATGTATTGCCTTCGGCAAACACTGAGAAAACAAAATAAAGATTTTTTTTTCTTCTAGCAAAAATAATGTCACATATTCAAATGAAATGAACAAAAATATATAAAAAGTGCAACATGCATTAAATCATTCTAACTCCGGGAGGAAATAAGAATAACATATTTTACTCAAAAATGAAGATAGAATCGAACCAATAACTGAGCACTTTCCTTCTCAAGCTCATCAAGCTCATCCTCCCACTGTTCTACTAAAGCGACCATTTCATCTGAAACAGCTACTTCCAACTATATAAAAGTAAAATACATAAGTCATTGATAAGGATAAGAGAATCGACAAAGAGGATCCAAAAGCACAGACTAACATCGTCACCATGAAGAGTTTGTCCCAGCTCCTCTCTAACTTCACCCTCCACCTTCGCAAGAGACTCCTTTTCAAGTGCTTCTTGAGCTTCTGCAGCCTGAATTGATCATTATCAAAAATAATTTCCAATTCTACAAAAACAAGTATTCATGGAGGTCATAAATGAGATACTCAACCCAACAAAGATATATAATACCTTACTCTCAACCTCCAAAAACTCATCAATTAACTCTTGTATTTCTTCGTCAGTCAATGGTCCCTGTGCAACAAAAACAAAGGCAATTATGTTTTAACTATTAATTTTTAACCATCAAACAACAAAACTTTAACACGATGTGTTAAATAGAAAGAAATATATTAAGTGTTCAGATTTAGAAAGATATATACAGAATGAAATTAAACATATAATCTCGCCTCAAGATGAAATTCATTGTCCTGCCCAGATGTCGAATGTTCGTCGTCTTCTGAATCATCCGTAAGAGAATCGTTAGAAGCATTTGCAACATCATCAACTTCCTCGTGGTTTTCTCTGTCATTTTCATCGCGGATTTCTTCGTGATTTTCTTCCATCATTTATCCTAAGAACCATGAACAATAATTTAACCCCACTTTTGTACCACGTCCAAAGGGTTTCGAGAATTATTAGCAATTTATCATCCGAGGTAAATGGGATATTTGGTTTCCTAATTCTACTGCTTGGGGCATGCTTTGACATAGATTTGAACTTTTATATCTTATTAGTGTGTGTATTCTGATTTGGTAATGTTTTAGTTTCACATTTATTATGGACAATGACAACCTTCCATCTTTCTGAACTTAGATAGCCGACGTTCGGTAAATTAGTTAACGGATTTAACTAAAAGAATGGTAACTTAATTCTTAAGAAATAGCACAATAATGAAAAACATCATGCTCATTTGTTATCCTTAATATTACTTATTCTAATAAAAAAAATTTAATACAACTCAATCCCAAAATTTCTAAACATGCAAATAACCATCCATTTGAGAAAAAAAATGCTACAACTCACCAGGCTCGCATTAAACAAATAAATTCCAATAATAAGGATCGCATTATGCTTCGACATGCTTTCCTTAAAGAAAAACCTATTTCATAGCACATTAAATCTCCGCAACCAATTAAAAAACAGTTCGGGAAAAAAAAGCAGAAGAAAAAGTGAGGTGTTCTACACACATGAACAACAAACTAAAAAAAAGGATCAAATGATAACACAAATCAGTCGCAAAACAAAAAATTCGCGAGCACCTTCAGAAAAAGGGATTTGGTACCAAGAGTCCACTGAGTACGCAAGTTTCTAGGGTTTCGGAAAATGACGTCTTTATCTGATAAAAACTAATAAATAAATGAAGCATGTAGGAAAAACGAAAGACGATATGGGCTATTATTGACAGTTACCGGAGCGGCAGAGACACATCCGCATTGAAGAAATACGAAGGCACCACTTTCTCTACGGATTGTGTAGTTCCTTTTTTCAAAATTAGACAGTAAATATTTATTTTAAAACTAACATTTAAATTTTATATTATTTTTTATATTTAATTATATGATCTAATTTATTTCATATATATAATTTCATTTTTAATGTTAAAAGAAAAATATATATTATTTTTTATAACAAAAATTAACATATGTTTGTAATATTGTAAAAATAGATGATCATTTTATGTCTTCATTTATTTATTTTTATTTAATTTTTTTATTATAATTTATTTAAATTAAAAAAATTAATAATTAAAAAAATAAAATAAAAACTTAAAATGATCATTTGAAAAAATCACGTTAAAAAAAGTTACAAATATCCGTATAATCGTTTTTTTAATAATGATATAATACTACATAAAATATAAATACCTAAAATATGTATCTAAATATACCGTATATTTTTCTTTTCTTTCGATTAACACGATCAAATATATTCACTCATCATACAAAAAATATCTCAATATAAATATATTATTTAATTAAAATAGATACAATTCAAAATAAATAAATTAAACAAAAAGTTTATAATTGAATAGGTAGGTTAAAAAATCTTCCTAATTTATAGATTGTACTTATACATTAAAAAATTATTACACACCTCTAATTAGGTAAAGAATTAGATTGTACTACTCCCAAGCCACCAAATCATCCACGTTATAGAAAATCAAAGTAAAAATCCCCCAAATAATATAATAACAAAGGCCATTGAAATATTAGTATGCTAACAATATACTAATAGTATAATAACAAAAAAACATAATACTAATAATATATTAATAGAAATAATGTGAGTAATAATATCGGTTATATAAATTATACTAATAAGAATACTTATAGTTATAAAATTAATAATAATGATAATAATAATAATAATATAATTATTAATAAGTAATGGTAACACTTGATTCTTGTATAGAATAATAAACATATAAATTGAGTATAGTTATAATTTAAATAAATTACTATAGTTCATAAATGAACTTGGTATGAAAGTGATTGGAATTGAATAAAGCTAAAAAAAAATTAGATAATTTATGTATTTATATTAAATTTGCAGTTAGATACTTAAAGAAATGAAAAATTAACTTTTAAATCAAATTTTAACAACCGAGACCTAAAGTGACATTTTGATTCAATTTGAATCCCTTCTGGTCAAGTACATTTACATTTTGACCCAATTTGGATTAAATCTCTACAAAATCTTCTCCCACCTAACTAATTGCGTTAACCGTGTTGCTTTACTTTTTGTATGCATCATTCCTTCACCAAATAATTTATATAATTGTATATACATATATGTGTATTATAAGTAAAATACAATTATCTTCTTTACCAAATCATTTATGTTATTTTTTAAATTTAGGTAAATTACATGTTTAAAATGAATACATGGTTACTTTATATTTTTATTTTTATTTTTATAATTCAAAATTATATTATAAATTCAAAATTTTAAACATGTTTATATTTAAATAATATCAATGTAAAATATTTTGATAAATATTAATTTAAAAGTAATTAATATTATTTTCTATTGTTTATATAATATATCTTCTGAATTAAAATCTTAAATTTATCACTATTTATATATACACAACGAAATTATATATTGAGAAAGTCTATTAAATCAAATTTTAACCACCAATTATCATACAATTTGTCAAAATATTGTATTTCTCTGATAATTATCAGTATATTTCATTATTATTTCTGTTCTGTTTTTACAAGAGTTTACAATATATGTATATAAGGAAAACGAAAATTAAACAATAACCATAAAACCTACACATCCAGATTTTATGGCTCCACTAATATTATCACCGCTTCCATGTTTCACTCCATCGAAAGCATTGTGTTCCACATCATATAAAGACACACCAACACTCCTCCTCAGTTGGTGCGATATATGTCTCTCATCAACTTATCAAGTGAAGTTGTATAAGTTCCTTCGCGGTATTATTTTAAGTAGTATATCAACTGATCTTACGATTTAACAAATGGAAGCTTAATAATCTTTTTCTTCAAGATTATGTTTGATGAAGTTCCGATCCACTTCAACGTGTCAGGCATCATGTCAACCTGATTGTAGATATGGCAATGCTTTGTTATCACAAAATAAGTTCATTTCAGAGCTGTGAGCAACAACAATTACTACTTCGAAGTTCAAGTTCATGGGTCTAGATAACTCCATATTATTAGCACGATCCGAGTATGTTGGACTCTCAGATAATATTTCAACATCAAGCCAATTTCGTTCTTCACCATAACTCTCATTCAAGAGTGTAATTGGATCAGATGATGGGAAAACATTCTAATTCGAGGAAAGTGACATCCGTTTCAGTATATAGTTTCTTTTAGTAATTGGATCATAACATCAGATTCTTTTTTGTACACCATACCCTCAAGAATACATATCTACAAGACACATGGATTCAACTTAGTTCGTTGATTTTTACTGGAGGTGGACAAAAGCAACACATCCAAAAATTCAGCAATGAAGCATCAAAATAGTAAGTGCAAGGAAGATGATCGATAACACCTTTAATGAGTCCGAAATTGTAAGCGTCTTTAAGGGCATTCGATTAAGTAGATACACACGTAGTAACGGATCACCCGCATTTATTAGGCATACGTGCACCTATTAGTGCTCGAGCCGTTTCTAAAATACGCCGATTTTTTCTCTCGTAGCCCCATTCTCCGTGGGGTTTATGAAATCGAGGTTTCACAGAATACCACTTGTCAAAGTATGTTCTAATTGTTGATTAACATACTCCCCTCCATTATCGACCTAAGTATCTTAATTTTTTTCAAAATCAGGTTCCAACCATGGTGTGAAACACGTGAAACGTAGCAAATACTTCATCTTTATGTTTTGAGAAGGTAAAAGCCATGTCATTCGTGTACAATCATCAACAAAAATAACAAAACCACGACCACGACGGGTAGAATGACCGTGGGAAGGTCCCCAAACATCGAATGTACTAAAGCAAAAGGAGTCACCCTTTTATTCACGCTCATAGATAAGACCCTCCTATGACTTTGCTAGGATACAAGTATCACATTTGAAATCACGAATGTGTGATATTTGAAAAATAAACTGGGTGAGTGCTTTAAATAACCCGAATGATGGATGCCCAAATCTACGATGACATAGCCAACTGCGTTCCTTGTTACCAAGTAGTTTTGCAGACGTGTTTGGCTCTCTTCCCAACCGAGGTCATCCACATAATACGGCCTCCTAGTACACGCCCAATGATCTCCTTGGTAAGTAATATCACGTAGAAGGCAAAAAGTAGAATACATCAAGATTACACGGTTAAGATCTCAAGTAACCTAACTTACATTGACATTAGTTTGATGACAGAGGTACAAGTAAAGTATTAGATAATGATAATGAAGAAGATATGTCATCTGCCCACAGTAACCGGATGTTGACCCCATTCAGATTGCAACACCACACCCGTCTGATTGTGAGACGGAGAGATCATTCGGGTCAAATGTCATATGATCCAGCTCCAGTCAAGAGTCCAATCCACTCCTCCTTATCACTACGAGTAGAGATGTGAAATATTACTTGAATACTGATCCTGGAAGATTCTACCGAGAAGTGATATAATATTGTGCACATCGTGACTCGCCGGTGGTGTCCCGTTTCTTCCGTGCTTGAAGATCATTCCACCATTCTGGATACCCATGTAGCTCAAGTAGTTTTCACGGTGTTTGGAGTTTCCGCAACGCCACATTTCATGTCAAGAGATGGTGGATTTCCCATGGATTTCTTGCTACCCAAGGAAGTTCCTATTTTTGGTGGCATTAGATTATGGTGTCCTCACCTTTAAAAGCCATAACTACCGGGTGTCGTATCTACACCGTGATCATCACGGTCGTCGACCTCTTCCCGACGGACGAATCCAGTTTGTTCCACCGCAGGAATGGTTTGATCTCAAGCACATCACTTCCAGTTTTATCCAATCTATCATCAAGTCCATCGAGGAAGGTATACACTCGATCTTCCCGCTGATGGAGTTGTATTTTTGTATATCAATTGCACACCCATTGGATTAGACGACGGAAATCAATTTCACGCCACAACGGCAGAGGTAGTATTTTTTCAATGGATCCACCCCAGCTTCGACGAGCGACTTGACGGCGAAGATCATACACTCAGACGTGTCTCCGGCCCATGTGGCTAAAGCCACCGAATCCCAAACTTGTTTTTGAGAAATGAGGATAAAATTTGCAATTCAGGAGGGGTCCATCAATTGATCAACCATCATTTGACAACGGGCATTTTCAAGCACGCCATCTCCTGGTGGTCGGTTTGACAGGCTGAGGAAAGTCCCATTAATATATCACAAGCCATCTTGCCGAGATATACATCTCCACCACTCTGTGACCATAAGGCATAATTGATCCTCCCACTTGATACCACCGAGCTGACGCTTCAATTGACGAGGTTACGAGCCGATTTGAGCTCTAGTTAAAACTTTCGTCATTTTCACACAAATCTTCCAACATGAAATTGATAGTTAAATCTCTCTGGCCATGAAATCTAAAATTTTTTTTTCCTTCCGTTTTTCCTTTTTTTTTACAGACAATGTTATATATAAATGACAAAAAAAGAAAAAACTTATAACCTAACCCTAATTCTCTTAGTATTGGCCTTTCTTCCCGCACGATTTTTAAATAGATTGGCATAGAGAAAAAAAATTTCCTTCCAAAGTCGCTAGCTTCTTCCTCAAATAGCCTGTCTGCTCTCACAAGTTCTTCTGCGTTCTAAACCAGAGAAGTTCTAAACTCATATACTTCTTCTCACCAAAATCTCACAAAATCTCTTCTTCTCTCTCTTCTACTCGATCTTTGCGTTGTCGCTCTTCTTCTCTCTCGCAAACCGCCTCTTAATCGTTTTTTTCCTTCATTCTACGTCGAACATGGTAGTTTCAAGAACACAAGACCACCTATTCCGTTATTCTTAGGAACTACATCAACTACCGTCAGTGAGTAATCGTTTCCAAACGGGTCCGACCTTCTTTCTACGGTTCTTTGTTGAGTTGGTGCCATAATCCTCGACTCCTTGTAAGTTATCAGATATTTTTTAAGTGTAACTGTAATCTTCTATTGAATTTCGAACAAATAAACACGAAATAACTATCTTGCTTTCATTTCATTTCGAAACATGTTGCAGGTTTTGAATCTACAAGAGTTGAATATAAACCAGAATCAACTAAAAACGAAACACCCACTACAATCAACGTAGTACAAAATCAAAAATCGAAATTGAAATCAAAGAATCAAGAATCGCAAATTTGCAAATCAACAATCAAAAAATGGTAGTTTCATCATAAATCAGTAGGTAGTTCATTAGTTAGCAATATCCTGCTCTGATACCATGTCAAAATGGTAGTTCATTAGTATATTTCATTAATCCTGCTATGATACCATGTCAAAATATTGTATTTCTCTGATAATTATTATTTCTGTTCTGTTTTTACAAGAGTTTACAATATATGTATATAAGGAAAACGAAAATTAAACAATAACCATAAAAGCATATAACGTATCACTATATATTATTGTTTTACAAGCTTCAATTTGAGCATTTGGTCTATGCATCGTAATAGCACACACCAACACAACTTATTTGACTATACTTTTTAATAAAAAAACAAAATATATAATAGACATTTTAATCCTACTTGAGTCCCTTTAATCAAATGTATTTAGTTAACGTAAAACTCAAATAAATGAGCATATATTATTGCGTTACAAACATCAATTTTGATAGTGAATCTTAAAAAATAGCTTATATAATACAATAATATTACGTTAAAACAAACATCAAACTAAGTCTAAGTCTTGTATGAATATTGAGGTGCATGATCCTCTGCATGCGAACTTAGTTGGGACAAAAAAGAAAATAGAAAACAAATTTACACAAAAGAAACTAATAACTAAACCAAAATGTTTATAGTTATAGGAGGCCTATTACTGGTGAGGTACTAAAGACTGGTTTCTCTTTGTTGGCATGTTGTGGTCCATTTTGACAAATGCTTTTTCTCCTTGGCTTTGCCTCTCCAAGCATTGTTATTATATCCTTCATTGATGGCCTTTCTTTGGGGAGTTTTGCAGTACAAAGAAGTGCAATCCTTAGGACAAGAAGCATCTCTTCTTGAACATGCTTGCATTGTCCTGCAATACAAGTGTCCAACGCATCTTCTAAGGCTCTCCTCTTCCTGTTTTTCCTTCGAACCCACTCAACTATATCCATCGAATCTCCAAAAATGGGGTCTAAAGGCTTCTTTCCTGTTAGAAGCTCCAATAAAACTACCCCATAACTATATATGTCTGTCTTTTCATCAACCTTCATTGTGTATCCATACTCTGTCAAATGGAAGAGAAAAATGAAAAACAAAAATAACTTAGTATTATACTCTATATGTGTAGCAATTTACGCTCATAAAATGAAAATATAGGGCCTTGAATGAGCTTATCCTAGAAGCAGTTTGAAATGAATTGTTTTTATCAGAAGTGATTTCAAGAAAAACATTTAATTGTTTGACAAAATTATTAAAAGTGATTTTGAGCGCTACTTTGATATCTTAGAAAAAAAGATAGGTGTACACTTTACTTAGAGATTATTAAACACAAATTATAAGTGTTTTAGATTATTTGAAATCACTTTCATCCCAAAAAAGAGACAGTTCTAAATGGGACATTAGTAGAATAGAAAATTCATGGAAGTTACCCGTCAATATCCATAACCTGTCTAGCTTGGACTATTCTATCTTACATTCCTTGAATATGACATCTAAAACCTATGAGCCATTAGATTTCTTTAAATTAATCTTATTAAGGAATTTAGCTGTTTTGAAGATTTTTCATCTAAATTTAATTTGATAATATAATAGACTTATAAAACATGATAATTAAATTTTAAATTAATACGTTTGTAGAAAAATTTATTATTAATACTCCCAACTAAAAAAATCAAAACAATAAAAACTAAACCCGGACAATTATTAAATTATTAAAAAGATTTAATATTTATATTTATTTTTTTAAATTAAAATAATTATTGTATATAATATTTAAATATAATATATTATAAAATAAAATATTTATTTATTTATAATTTAATGATAATTTAGTTTAGATCAAATTAAAATAGATTATAAAATCTATGATTACGATTTTATTATAAAATTTATCAATTAAATCCAAATACATAGAATAGTATTAGATTAATTAAAACAGATTTATTAATCTTATCAACGTAATTTAATTAAAAAATAAAATATAAATAGTTGGTAACCTCTACGATACACGGAGAGAGTTGGTGTATCTTTCAGAAAATGTAAGATATAATTTTAACTTAAATTAAAAAAAAAAAAAGAATATAATTGCTAGTATCCTAATCACTTCATGATGATCATGAGATTTGTTGTGTGAAAGTCCATCAGGATTCATTTTTATCTGATGGGTTTTTGCCTATCTTGCAAAACCGGCTCTACTAAGGAAAAGAAGGGCGGCGGGCCGCCCCGGAGGGGGGGGGGGGGGGGGAGATTATAGATTGTCATATATAGAGTCTGAAGCAAACTAACCAGGTGCAATATATCCGTAAGATCCAGCCACAACTGAAACAGTCTCATTCTTATGAATCATCATCTTTGCCAACCCAAAATCTGCTATTCTCGCTTCCAAGTTTGCATCTAGCAATATGTTATTTGATTTGATGTCTCTATGAATAACTGAAGGATGACAATCATGGTGTAAATAGTGCAGACCTTGAGCAACACCTACTGCTATGTTATAACGCGAAACCCAATCCACCAAAACCTTTGCTTCTTGGTTTCCATGTAATGCTGTGCCAAGATTCCCATTTTGCATGTACTCACATATCATCATCACATCTGTTTCATTGTGTAGATATCCTAGTAACCTCACAATGTTTCTATGCCTAAGCCTGCCTAGTAGATTCACTTCACCCAGTAGATCTTCCCCAGTTTCAATATCTATTCCAGGTGACTTCCATAGCTTCTTTACTGCTACAATCGAGTGAGGTCGGTCGATTTCAACCTTATAAACCACACCAGTTGCTCCCATTCCAATGATATTTGATTCTTTGATGCAAGCTAGAATTTCACTGCTTGTGAAATTCAGCCTCTGAAATGCTACTAGTCTCCAAGGCCATTCTTCATTAGTCTTCTTGAACAAATCATCAAAACAACTATTATACAAGTACCATTTGTTGTATACCCATCTGCCACTGAAGAAGGTCAAGCTAATAGATGAAATTACTGCAATTCCAATCATAAATCCAACTACGATGTGATTGATGCGCATGTGTCTTTTTGGAATTCCTGTTTGTGCAGAAAATTTTTGAGAGCAAGGTGGAAGTATAGAACCACATAGACCGGTATTGCCTATAAGATCATTAGGATTTATGGTCATTAGGATACCATTCGAGGGTACTGGACCTTCAAGTTTGTTGTAAGACAAGTTGAGCATTTCTAGAGCTGGTGAGCTTCCAAAATTTTCAGGTATTTTACCAACTAGAGAATTCTTTGATAGATCGAGGATGGCTAATGTGGGCATAGATGCAATTTCTTTTGGGATTTGCCCATTGAATTGATTATTACTAAGGTTAAGATTAACCAATTTTTCACAAGAAGCAAGGCTCTCTGGAATAGATCCTAAGAAATGGTTGTTTGAAAGATCAAGTACTGAAAGTGATGGGCAATCCTGAAATTGGTCTGGGATTTTTCCTTCAAGATTGTTACAGGAGGCAATGACAGTTTGAAGGCTAGGAATGGAGAGAATGCTAGAAGGCAGAAATGATTCAAGGTGATTCCAGGAGACATCTATGAAAGAAAGTGATGTAGACAGAGCAATGTCATCAGGAATTTGGCCAGTTAGGTTATTTTTTGCTAACTCAAGCCTTTGAAGAACTGGAAGATTTCCTAAACCAACAGGAAGAGTTCCCGATATAAGATTATTTTGCATCCGAACACGAACCAAAGACAAACAAGTTGAAAGGCCTATTGGGATTAAACCAGAAAGAGAGTTGTTAAAGAGGATGAGTTTAGTAAGATTGCCAAAATCACACAAACCTGGTGGGATTTCACCTGTCAATGAATTTGATGAAAGGTCTAACCACTTCAATGGAGAGTTCTTTCCAAGGTTCATAGGCAAAGAACCTGTTAAAGAATTCTTCCATAGCTCAAGTACTTCTAACTTGGTTAAGTCCTGTAGCTTCTTGGGAATCTGACCAACTAGTTTATTGCACATTAAGTTCAAAAGCTGCAAATTCTTCAACTCTGCAAGCTCTATTGGAATCTCTCCTGAAATCTGATTATCAGAAAGATCCAAAAATACAAGAGATGAAATATTACCTATTTCTGATGGAACCTTTCCTGAAAAGTTATTTTTGTACAAATAAACAGTGGTAAGTTTTTGCAGCCTACCCAATGCAAACGGAATTTGACCACTAAGACTACCAACTGCTAAATCAAGATATTGTAGGTTTGTTAGATTGCCAAACTCAGTTGGAATTTCACCAACAAATTCATTGTAGCCAAGAATAATGGTTTCTAAAGAAGAGATTTCTCCAATCTCTCTTGGGATATTTCCAGAGAGATTATTACCTGAAAGGCCAAGAAACTTCAAGTTCTTCAAGTTCTTGTATGACGTAGGTATTGAACCTTCAAAGAAACTCCCTCTAAAATCAAGTGTTTCTAAGGTCGTTACATTACCAAGATCCTCTGGAAGTAAGCCTGAGAAGTTATTGCTTGATGCATTAACATAAGTCAATCCAAAAGATCTTTCAAGTCCTTTGGGAAATTCACCAACAAAGTTGTTTTGACTCACATCAATTCTCTTCAACATAGTAAGATTTGAGAGTGATTTTGGCAAAAAGGAAGCGAACCCATTGCAGCAAATGTTGAGATAAGAAAGACTTTTTAAGCCTTGAATGTGATTTGACATGCTACCGCTTAGGTTCATGTTGGAGAGGTCAAGCTTGTGTACAAACCCTTTGAAGTTGCACAAAACACCAGTCCAATTACAATGTTGTGCAGCATTTTCCACTAACTTGGTTGGCATTTTCCAATCTTTTAAGACATCCATTGGATCAACCAGACTAGATTTTATTGATAGTAAGGTTGACATTTCATCATTTTTTACAATTTGAGCCCCCATGGCAAAAACAAGAGAAAGACTAGTGTAGCAATAGAAGAAAAACAAAGTGGTTTTCATTGTGTTCTTCTCCTGGTCAGTTTCTCTTATTCTTAGAATGACATTTATGGGCTATATGTGTGAGTTTGAGATTGAAAGGAATTGTATAAAATGTGAATGATAGAAAGAAAGCTAGTGAAAGAGATTAGATAAAGAATGGTAGCATTCTAATAAATGTATAATTAACTATTTAATTAATTAAGAAAAACTAATAATATAATTTAAATTTGCAAACACACTATCTAATTTTATTGGACGACAAAAATAACATTTAAGTATTATTAATAGTACAAATATGTCACCAAATTCTTTATTATTAATACAAATCTATCACTAAAATCTTTGTTAATTGTACAAATTTATCATCGAAAATATAACGTAATCACTAAAAAAATAATATAACAATACAATTGTACATTTTTTAGTAATTGAGTGCTATGTTTGTTATTCGATGAAATTAGATGATATTTTATAACTTTTACGATCATAGTATATTTATCACTATTAATAGTGATACAAATTTATCATTATTAATACTATTTATTACTAGATAAATTTAGATTTTAGATTTGCAAATTTTACTTTCTATATATTTGTTTATTTACCTGATTCTTTTATTTACTTGTTAATGTATATATATTTGGGATCTGAACCAGCTAATTATGTGAAATTAATGACCGTAAAGCTTTTGGATTCATTAGAAATCTCTTAGACAGCAGAACATGTAGAGAATGTGTTTCTAGTAACTGATTATCAATAATTCATTCTACTATTTTCAATTATAATTGATTATCAATGATCATGGTCAACTCAAGTGTCAATTCAGGTGGGCATTAATTAATATGAATGTTCCATAGTTTTGTTTACTTGGCATTATTCAAAAACCTCCTAAAGTACTTGTTTTAACCAGAAAACACATTATTTTGATGTTCTGCAACTGATTATGAACGTTTAAAGTTCATAATTTTGGCCTCTTAGTCAAAGTAAAGCAATTACATAGAGTTTTGTTTCTCTCTCTCTCTTTATTAATTGTTAGCTTAGTTATTTATTGAATTATTTTATACTCAAGTATGATTAATAGGGCACATTAGAATCTTACCATGTTATTAGGGGGAAAAGATTTACAGCAATAGACAACTTGGACTTTCCCTAACAGTTAACGCACATACACACACAGAAGCATAACAGAGTCTAATGGGGATGTTGTGCAAACAATCATTGTCTTTATCAAAGAAAAGATGTATTTCCTGTCTTCAATAAACAATTCTAAGCCATTCACAAGCCACATGCACACATCTGGCTTTTTGCAATATATCTATAAATTTAAAAGCTTTTCAAACATGAAAGGCCATATTTAATAGAAGATAGTAATAATTCAAAGACATGGAAAGGGCTTGAGGCCATGTGAAAGAGCAGCTTCCTGGGGAATTATTATTTTTTATTTATTTATAAAAACTGAGAGAAAGAGAGAATAATTGGGATGGAATTTCAGAAGGATATATCTAAAGTCATTTTATTGTGACCATTTGAGAATGAATGGGTGATGATGTGTTAGGTACCCCACATGACTTGATGCCAAAGCCAACTCTACCATCATTGTTCATTTCATTATTTCAGCAATAACAATTGAGGAATCAAATTGTGAGCGGTTAGCGAAGATGATTGGATCTTTTTGGCCATGCTCTATTTGTCCTTTTCAAATAATCATTTTAGATGTCGTTTCACACAAATGAAATTGAAATATGAGAATTAAAATGAAAATAAAACAATATTATTATTATATTGTTTGGTTTGATAATTGAAATCAAAGAATTAATCAGTATTATAGTATTTTATTTACAATTTAAATAAAATGTAAAATACTGTATATTATCTTAATACCCTTATATTCAATAAAGTTTAAATAATATTATTTAATTGTTATTATTTTTTAAAATATAATTTAGTATTTAGGGTTTAGCGTTTATGTTTGAGGTTTTTTGGATTTAAGATTTAAGGTTTAAATTTAGAGTCATATTTATGGTTTAAGATTTAGGATTAAAATTATTATTATTTTAAATAAAATTTAAAGGCTGTGATTTGGGATTTAGAAGTATATTTAAGATTAGAGTAAAATTTGAATTATGATTTCAAATTGTAATCAAAATTTAACATTAAAATGTAATCATGATTACTAAAAGATGTAATTATGATTCTTTTTATTTTAAAAATTGATTATATTATATTCTTAATTTATAACACAATCAAACATAAATTTTTTAAGAATTAATTTTAATTTCATCTTATTATTACCAATCAAACAACATCTTAAGGAATTGATATATACAATCATAAAATATTAATATTATAACAATTTAAAATTTGAGTAAAGTGTTATTTTAATACTTTTGTTTTTAAGTTTGACGTCAATGGATCATTTTAAGCTTAAAATGTCACAATTAGTCATTTAATTATACCAAAATGAATAATGAATGATAAACTTTATCATTTAATTATTATTTTAATGATTTATGAAAATAAATAATTTTTAAAATTTATCTGCAGGGATATTTTTCATTTTAACAATTTTGTCTTTTTAATAATTAATCTGGCCTAATTTAAATCAAACTAGTACTTAATCTAGCCTAATTTGAATAAAAAAAAGGAAATTGGGTTCTCATGACCATTTGAAAACCTAGCTGTTCGAAACGCACATCTCCCTTCGTCTTCCTCTGTCACTCTTCCTCTTCGAAATGCCTTCGTGTTCCTCTGTCACTCTTCCTCTTCAAAATGCCTTCGTGTTCCTCTGTTACTTTTCGAAATTTACCCCACTGTTTGTACAGTGCTTCGTCTACATCATCCTCAGAGAATGAAGGCTTAGAAAGGCGGTAAGGTATCTACATCATCTCCCTTAATCTTCCTCTCTCTCTCTCTCCCCTTAAGGTGCAGTTTGCCTCTCTCTCTCTCCCCCTAAGGTGCAGTTTGCCTCTCTCTCTCTCCCCCTAAGGTGCAGTTTGCCTCTCTCTCACCCTCTTCAATATATCTGTGGCTCATGGCTCATGGCTCATGGCTCTTGAAATCGATATGGATGAACCAATCGAAGCTATCCCTATTTGTAACTGTGGAAGACAAGCTGAGGGGATAACTTCTTGGACAGTGAAAAATCCTGGAAGAAGGTTTTTTGGATGCCCACTGGTAATTTCGATTTTATAATATTTCAGCTTCTTAATTTCAATTTGTTACATTCCAGCTGCTTAATTTTAATTTTGGATGCCCTGCCCACTGATATCTGTTTTGTGTATTCTTCCACATATTTGGTTTTTTTGCAGAGAAGAAAATGGATGAGTAGAAGGAAAGATGATTATGGTTGTAGGTTTTTTGTGTGGATTGATCTACCAATTCATTCAAGAAGTGATTTGGTTGTCAATAGATTATTGAATCAAATTGAGGAGGAAAAGGCAAAAGTTGCTAGGTTGAAGAAGTTGAAAATTGCATTGGCTGTCATTGTTGTTATTTGCCTTGTAATTATATTTTGAATGTAGTTAATGTAAACTAATATAGTTAAGATGAAACTGGAATTGACATTTGCTTCCATTTTTTGTGTCTTGATTGGAAGCAATTGTAGATGGAAAATAGTGTGTTTACTGCTGATATTTTGTTGCAACATATTAAAAACTACTTGATGTTTTGTTAGGTTGTAATGACTTATAGCCTTTGATTGAAATTGAGTAATATGAACCAGGTTCATTTTGTTAGTCTAATATTGCCATTCTTTTTTCTGTTCTCTGTTTTGGCCAAAAAAATATTTTAAGGTTTCAAAAGACTTCCATGTCTTTCATAGTCTTTCTTAAATTTACATTTAATATGAACCAGCGTGTATAAGTTATTGTTACGAAGACTTGTCAAGCATAATTTAGTGTGGCATACTTAAAGACTTGCAATTTGTTACAAAGACTCAATTGTAAGTATGCCCTTGAATATTTCTGTGTTAAGAACGTTTGAAAAACAAATACTAACAAAACAGACCATTTCCCAGAAATATGCCAACAATGCCGTCTTAGGGCCTTTCTTTTGCGCTATGAACAAAATGGAATTAACAATCAATTTGTTGAAGATAACAAAAGTTATATACTAAATTAAAGAAATACAGGTCCAATTCCACAAATAAAAAAGATCATAAGATTGAAACAAGTTTTCCATAGAAGGATGTTGTGCTAAACAACTAAGTTACACTATACACAGTTTGTAAATCAAAGAATGCCTCCACCTAGAGTGTTGAACAAGATTGCTCTAAGAAAACAGAGCATGAAAGCATAATTTAGTTTGAACTAACATAAGAGTTATCCTGCATAAAACAAACATTAATTCGCCGTGAATGTTATTTTTCTCATTAAGATCAAGGATTATCTACCAGGAAGGTCTTTCCAGCTCTTGGTCATACATAATAACTGATAACATACATAATTTGAGAATAGTTCTACAAAAATACAGGCATATATAATAACTGATAACTTGTTTCTAAGTTGCACAATAACTATGTAAATATGTAGCTTAGAAACTACAAAAAATGTGCAGTTTATGAACTACATATATATGTAATTTAAGTGCTTCTAAACACCTAACTAGCCTGTGAGTGTATAAGATTAAACACAAAGCACTAATTTTTATCTCCTGCACAGATTTTTATCTCATACTACATTGATTTTATGTCCATGTTTGAATCATTTTTTGAATCTTCTCCCCTGCCATGCCAAACTCATGGTTTTAGTTTCAATTCACCTCCATTTGAATTTGGGTTTGAGACTAACTGGTAATGGAGTAATTTGTCATGAACATAAATATATTAGTGCATGATTAAACAGATAACAGTTTACCTCCATTTCAGAAATTGCATTTATAGCAGAAGTTCCTGCATCTTCTTCTTCCTTAAACACCCTCTTTTATTATGGCCATGCTAATGGCAATATCCACAAGAGATTATTTTGAATCCCAATCCCACTCACACCCCTCCTCAACACCCACCAAAAGTAGGCTATGTTAAAAAAAATAATGCGACACAGTACCTAATAGTTCAGATAAAGAAAAATATTCTACTTCTAGTAATATGGATAGAAATGGATTGAAAGATCTTCAGAAAGCACATCGTTAATAGAAATTACACAAAAGTAAGATTGAAACAGCACAAAATTTAAATGACAAAAGCAAACAAAGTGTATTTGAAGAAAACTCATAATATGTGATGGGTCAATTACAAATAACCTTAGGTTTCGTGTTTCAGACATATTCAAGGGAGCTATTTGCAAAAGAATTAACAAAATCACCACTTTTTTCTGCTGTCTCGACACTCAGTCCCTTCTCCTTGACCTAGGCCACATTATATTGAGGATATTATCATGTGGTAAAGACTAAAGATGGTAAGATTGATCAGATGGAAGTCTAAACCTCTTAATGCAAGACATGCAACAACTGCAAGATCATGAAACAAATTTATCCTCTGAAAATAACACAACAATGTATACATTTATGTTCCTGCAAGAATCCTTACCATTTTTCTTTTTTTTTTCTGTTCAAAAGGTTGCTTGTCTAACTTATCAATACATGAACAAATTATTTTGAATTTTTCTGAGGGCTCTCTACATATTTCTAGCATTGTGATTCAACTTTATCTGAACAATAAAAAAAAAGTTTTATGATCATATTAAGACAACTGAATGCATAAATAAATGCCATGGAACAATAACTGAAACCAGAATCAAAGAGCAAAACATGGTTACTGCTTAAACTATTAAAACGGATAATGAAATGGAGCAAAACATCTCAAAAAGCAGCCACCTCATATTCACATATATTTAGCTCATTCAGAAGTTCTGCCATAATGTAAACAACCTCAAAATGTGGCCCCATTTTCCCATTTTTAAACAACCTCAAAATGTGGTCCCATTTTCCCATTTTTACAGGCAATATCAAAGTTGCATTGATAGAATTCACAAAACCTTCTCTTAGATGGGTTGTCTCTTCCATACACTTTTGCTATTTGGTATATTTTAAATGATGTGAGACCATTCATAGCCATGTACCGAGCAAATGGAACAGTGAGATCATACCACAAAGAACAGAGCTCTCCACCCTGCCAACCAATTGAACAAAACTCAAATTATTGTTAAAACATGTACATGCAATCAAATTACACCATAAGAGTTATGATCCTTCAGGTTTTTTTTTGACATGTATGATATATCTATTCACTAAAAAAGGACTTTGAACTAATGGTATTAACTATTAAACCATCAGCAGGTTCGATGCATACCTCGCACACATCAGCAAACTATCTTTTAACTGATCCTATTGCCTAACTAATGTCAGTATGTGTCAAAAAGTAGCAATAATAGATGTTGAGGTAAAGAATTATGAAAGTGCATGGCAATCAGACCTTTGAAAATAAATAGCAAGAAAACAGTTGACAATTCAGCCAACCAGCTAAAAATAAATAGTTACCTGATCGGCGACATCATAAATGAACTTATAATCTTCCACATGTTTCCCCGTGAGAGTGTCTCTCAATTCAAAAACTGGATTATCAAGCACCGAGGCTCCATGCCTCTCAAACACACCTTCTACTATTGAGAAGACATTCTTTATTATTGACATTTTTTTTTTGGAAAATCAGGAGTTCACTAACAAGTAACATTCACGTTTAGGTGGCGTTTGGTTCGCAGAATGAAATAGGAATCGGAATCGGAATGAGAATGGAATGGAATGGGAAGGAAACAATATTATTTGGTTTGATCACTGGAATCGTTTCTAATCGTGATTACAACGTTTTGCCACTGAATGTAATAAAAAATCAGAATTATCTTAATACCCCTACATTCAATAAAGTTCAAATAATGTCATTTAATTACTATTTTTTCAGTAGATAAAATACATTATTGAAATCATTATTTTTCTAAATAATTATTACTTAATTAAAAAGAAAATATATTATTAAAATTATTATTTTTCTAAATAGGGTTTAGGGTTTTGAGGTTTAGGATTTAGGATTTAGTGTTTAGGGTTTAGGATTTTGGGTTTAGGCTTTAGGGCTATATTTGTGGGTTAAGGTTTATGGTTAAAATTATTATTTTTTTAAAAAGGGTTTAGGGTTTTAGAATTTGGGATTTTAGATTTAGGGTTTTAAGATTTGGAATTTGGGATTTAGGGTTTAAGGTTTAGTGGATTTCAAGTTTAGGGTTTGTGGTCTTAGAATTTAGGTTTTAGGGTTAGTATTTTGGGATTTAGGATTTGAGGTTTAGAGTTTAGGGATTTGGGATTTAGGATTTAGAGTTTAGGGTTTGAGAATTTAGAATTTGAATTTAAGGTTATATTTGGGGTGAGGGTAAAATTGGAAAAAAATTGATATGGGAATAGAATCATGATTCCTAAAGGGGAGAAGTAATTTGATTCCTTCTATTTTAATAATCGATTTCATTCCTTACTCTCTATTCAGTCCAACCAAACACACAAATGGAAGTAATCAATTCTGATTACTTCACATTCCCTCGAATCAAACATTACCTTATAGAAAAGGAAAAAAAAAAGTAACATTCACACTATGTAAGTTGATTAATAAATTTTAGCTGAAAAGGAAACAGCAAGCTATCAGAAGATTTAAACAGAAAACCACATTGATTCATAACAAGAGCGTGGAATATTCGACATCAATCAAAACTAACCCCTAACAAGCATGAAGTTCCAATTTTCATCAAGAAAACCTCTGAAAAATGAAAATCGTCAGCTTGTGTGTTTGTCTTTCATTGAACAAGGTACTTGTTGACATCTGATTGAAAAAGATTGTATCATCCAGTCAAGCAAGCAATTAAAAAAAAATATCATTGGGAACTTTTAACAACAACCTTGAGGGTGCTATGTTGAACATGCACACCACCCAAGATGATGAACCAAATCTAAATAAGCAATACAATACTCCTTATTGGACATAACCAGAAGGACACACCATGCTGGCACTTTAGCAGAGTTGTCAACCACAACCAAAAACACTCCATGGAGCATAACCAAAAAATAAATATCATAAAAAAGGATAATAACAAAAAAACTAAAATAAATAGATAAAGTAATCAACAAAGCCTACCTGAGAGACCATTTCAGAGATCACTCTCTCCGGCAGGAAAAATCTCGCAATATTCGTCATTCTCTCTCTAAGTTTTCACTGTCTAAGGACAAGTTTAAATTTTATCGAACTTTTATCTATAACGCCATGCATTTGCTGCATGCTCATGTTCAACCATACTGCTTTTACTAAGCATCTTAGGTGTTGAGGTTTTAGGACTGTTCACCTAGTTGTCAATGGTGAATATTAGCTTTATTATTCATCCACTTCATATCACATATTTAAAGTTGAAAAATTATTTTAAAGTATAGATTGACAGGTAAAAAAAGAAAGATGCCGCCATAAGATTGAAAATAGCAATGGTCTATATTTATTTGTTTGTTAAATCAGAGGATATTGCATTAAGAAATAGCGGAAAAAAATAAAAGTCTTCTTACAGATTGTTCCTTAGACTCTATCTCCAGGACATGTCTAGGTACATCCATCAAATCATGACTTGGAGGTACGAGTGTGTCGTATAACTCTCAATTCTTATAAATAAGTTTTATTTATAATATTTACCAAATTATAGAATAATTATATGTATAGAATAAAATTACATCTATTTAAATTTTAATTTTTAAACTTTTAACTTTTAAAAAACTTAATAATTTAAACAAAATAAATTACATATAATTTTTTTCAATTAAAAACAAATAATAATTAAAAAATAACTATTATTTTATACAGCATCCTCCATAAATCCCACGTTGCCTCAAATCAAATATATCTACCTATTTGACAAACAAAACTTTGCTAAAAGATCGGCCACACATTAGCCTCTCTAAGCACTCACAGCACCTTACACAATGGCAAGAGAGAAATTAGAGCCATTATATCCTGCAAAATAAGAACCAGTTGCCAACAATCCAGCTGGTAATTTTTTGAGAATCTGATTCACAAGTAAACTCATGCCACCCTTCCTTAACGGCCATTTCCAAACCCCTCAAGATTGCCAAACTCCAAGTGATCAACTGAGATGGCACGTACTCTTTGTGCTGCAACTTTAACCAAAGAGCCACTTGAGTCTCGAACAACAATACTAATAGAGCCATAGGCATCACCTCTCTTAAGAGAGGCATCACAATTAAGTTTTAACCATCCTAGTTCGGGGGGAGCCAAGCATTTAACCTCTGAACATTAGCATTTCTTCCCTGCATTACCACAGCTTGAGTCACATAGTATTCAGCTGCAAACACCTTTGCTTTAGCAACAACAGCAAGTGGATTGGGAGGCATTAACAAAAAGTACCGGTTTCTACCCAACCATCTCCCCCAAACCAGATGACATAAGTATACCACACTCTCCTCACCACCATTAGTGTGTTCAAGTAGTTGAGCAACTGTGTCTTGAAATCAACCCCCACAATTTTGCACCTGCACCATGTAATGGCTAAAGAACAATCCGGTTGGCAACTAGTTCCCTAAAGCTCTCCATCAAAACAGCTTAACTTTAGTAGGAACATTGGGCCTCCGCAACCACTTCCAAAACTAAGATTGGATGCGACTTGAGGTAGTAGCAACCATATATTGGTCAAACTTACATGCACCAAACGGTGCAATAAATGACAATAAAACAAAAGAGTAGTTGTCAAGCCAACAACACAAGAAAATATAATGGACGGTGCATCCTTTTGTTGAAAAATAAGTAAATCCAATTAAGAATTAGTTAACAAAACATGTAGAAGGGAGGTTTCTCGATCTATAAATAGAACACCTCAATAGGTACTTTGTATTATCTAATTGAGAGAAAAGCTTAGAAAAAAAAAAGGCTTTAGTGAGAGAAAATTGAGAACAATTTTCTTGGGTATAATTGGGTTATGAGTTGTGAGTGTTGTAAACACCTTGTACAATTTCTCATTTTTAGTAAAGAGATCTGCAGTAGATCCAGAGACGTATGCAAAATTGATCGAACTCATATATCAAATTTGTGTGTTATTTTGTCTACTTTTGCTTTCTCATAAATCTAACTTATCGAAATTTTGTGTAATTTTCTGTCACCATTTCCCCATAACCACACTTCAATTCATGCAACATATGATAGCAAGACTTAGAGAACTTGCCAGACTTATGATGCTTCCATACCTTCAAGGGGGACCTTGAGAGGAATAGATAAGATCTCATCAGAAATCCAGGGAGCAAACAGACCTTGAATCAACTCAACCTTCTAGCAATGCTCCTCTTGATTAATAAGGTCACTCACCATTCTAAACTCATCAACTTTATACTCAGCTAAGCTATTAGAGTGAACAAAGCCAAACATCATCCCAAATATTACTCTGAACCCATCACCAATACACCAAATGCAATTACTTTTCTGGACCTCTAACCCTTTGTACAAGCTTTTCCAAGCCCATGAGCCAATATAGAAGCATTTGGCATTCATTACATCACAATAAAAAATGTATAATCCTTTGAGCACCTTTGCACATAGACTCATTGGCCTAGTCAACATATTCCAAGCCTGCTTGGTTAGCATAGCTAGGTTAAACACCTCAAGATCTCTAAAACAAAGCCCACTCTGGTACTTCCTCCTAGTTAACTTGTCCTTAGAGCACCAACTGATTCCCTTGCTATCTTCACTACTAGCTCACCAAAATTGTAACTTAACTAACATGAGCCTCTAACAAAATTTCTTTGGCAATTTGAAAATGCTCATATCATTACTAGGTAAAGCTTGTGCAACAAATTTTAATAGCACCTCTTTACCACCAGCAGATAACAGCTTAGTTTTCAATCTAGCAACATTATTTATCATCCTCTCTTGTAGAATGCCATAAAGACTAGTCTTAGAAGCACCCTAATTAGTAGGAAAGTCCAGATAGTTACCCACATTTTGTACAAGATTGACTTGCATAGTATTGGCCAACACACTATGCTCTTCTAAATCCTCATTTATGTTGAAAATATCATTGCTCTTCCCAAAGTTAGCCAATTGACCAGAGGCATGACAGTACTTAGCAATACACAACATCCTCCTCTAATTTTCTTCAGTGGCAACACCAAAATAAAGTGCATCCTTTGCAAAGAGCAAGTTGGAAAGTACAGGCACAATCCTCTTTATTTGAACACCTTTGAAGCCTCCACAATCTATCTCATTTTTCACAATTATGGCCAGCACATTAGCTACAAGTATAAAGAGGTAGGGGAAATTGGATACCCTTATCTCACATATCTTTGTGGCAATAACTTTTCCTGGGGACACCCATTTGTTGGTGTGTGTTGTGGTGCATGCTGCAATAGTGACAGACACCAATACTCAGTGGAGCAAAACATGGAGCAGACAATAATATTAGTGGAGCCATAAAACATGGATATGCAGGAATTATGGTTATTGTTTATCATTGGAGCACTACAAAGTTTTGCTCCTAATTTTTCTGTCTCAGTTAATAAGTCCATGACATATTTTCTTTGAGATAGAAAGATACTTTTTTTACTCTTTGTGACTTCAACACCCAAGAAATACTTTAGCATCCCCTGATCCTTCGTGTGAAACTGAGTATGTAGGAAAGACTTAAGAAATGAAATTCCCGTAGTATCGCTTCTAGTAATAACAATTTCATCAATATACACAACTAAAAGAATGATACCAACTTCTGATTGTTTGTAGAACACAAAATGATCAGGCAAGCTTTTCATCATACCAAATGTTTCTATAGCTTGACTAAATTTTCCAAACCAAGCACGAGGACTCTGTTTCAAACCATACAAAGATTTGCGAAGACGACAAACTTGCCTAGACTCCCACTGAGCAACAAAACTAGGAGGTTGCTCCATAAACACCTCATCTTGAAGATCACTATGAAGAAAAGCATTCTATATATCTAGTTGATGTAAAGGCCAATGGTGAGTAACTGCCATAGAAATAAACAACCGAACAGAGGTCAATTTAGTAACAGGAGAGAAAGTGTCAAAATCGTCC
Organism: Hippophae rhamnoides; assembly: GCA_033030585.1. Lineage (NCBI taxonomy): Eukaryota > Viridiplantae > Streptophyta > Magnoliopsida > Rosales > Elaeagnaceae > Hippophae > Hippophae rhamnoides. The sequence goes on from CM065432.1 coordinate 33,560,170, forward strand.
ACTCCATAAGTCTGAGCATATCCCTTAGCAACAAGATGAGCCTTTAATCAAGCAATTGACCCATCCAGATTAACCTTAACTATGAACACCCATTTACATCCGATAGCCCGTTTCCCCGAAGGTAAATCAACCAAGTCCCAAGTACCATTGTCATCCAACGCATTCATTTCCTCGATCATTGCATGATGCCAACCAGGATGAGATATGGCTTCATGAACAGTTTTAAGGATAGAAATAGAATCAAGAGAGGTAATAAAACAGCATGAGGAAGACGACAAACAGTTATAAGAAACAAAAAAATAAATAGGATAAGTGTATTGACATTTACCTTTGCGTAATGCAATAGGAAGATCATCATTCAGACCGATCCACGACGAGCAGTTATGGGTACGATACATGAATCAAAAGGTCTACGTCTCGAGAGTAGGATTTGAGTTATCGAGGCATAATAAAGAACTGATCAAAGATAGGTTCAAATGATGTGATAGAATAGACTAACAATCATCATTATCCCCCCTAACGCAAGTGCGAGGAGGAGAAGACTAAAATAAAGGTGTGTCTTCAATTTAAGGTAACACCACCGAGACAAGATATTTGTTAAGACTAGGACAATAACATCTATAACCTTTCTCGAGACGAGAATAACCAAGGAAGATACACTTCAAAGACTGGGATCTAATTTAGTAAATACGCTGACAAACATCTCGAACAAAATAAGTGCTACCAAATATCCTAGGTCAACCTAAATAAGTGACTTATTAGGAAACAATTTTTTGTAAGGAATCTCACCACGAAGAATGTATTTAGGTACATGCGATTAATAAGAAAACATGTTGTTGACACTGCATCGGCCCAAAAAGGTTTAGAAACATTCATTTGAAATAATAAGGCACGTGTAGTTTCAAGAAGATGTTTGTTCTTATGTTCGGCCACTCCATTTTGAGATGGAGTATCAACACACGAAGTTTCATGAAGCATGTTATTTTGAACCATATAAGATTGAAACAAAGCTGATGTATATTCTTTGGCATTATTACTTCGCAAAGTACGAATTGAAACATTAAATTGAGTTTTAATCTCAACACAAAATGCGCAAAAATATAAAACAATTCAGAACAACTCTTCATTAAATATAACCAAGTTACACGAGAATAATCATCCATAAAAATAACAAAATACTTAAATCCAAGTTTAGACAAAATAGGACAAGGACCCCAAACATCAGAATGAACTAATTCAAAAGGAACACTAGCACGTTTATTAACTCTTGGATTTGAACTAAGACGATGATGTTTTGCAAATTGACAAGACTCATAAACTAATGAAGACACCTTACTAAACTGAGGACAAAGTTTCTGAAGTAAAGGAAGAGATGGATAACCCAGACTACAATGTGCCTCAAAGGGAGAGGTTACACCAGAGCAAGCAACAATTTTCGGTATTGGTGTGTCAAGAATATAGAGGCCTCTAAAATCATGTCCTTTACCAATAGTTTTCTTCGTCATGAGATCCTGAAATAAGCAACGATCAGGAAAAAACGAGATGCAATAGTTAAGATTGTGAGTAAGCTGACTTACAAATATCAAATTAAAGGATAAGCTAGGTAAATGTAAGACATACGACAAAGGAAGCAAAGGAGTAGGAGTAATTTTTCCAGATCCAAGAACACGAGATGGTGACCCATCGGCTAAGGTAATAGTAGAGGTGGAAGTGTGTGACTGAAGAGTAGAAAAGAAACTAGAATTACCTATCATATGATATGTGGCATCAGAATCAACAACCCATTTGGAAGATGGGGAAAGGAGACACGCATTTTATTTACCTGAATCAAATAATAATGAAGGATGTATGTGCGACAAGACCTTAGTGATTCTTGATACTATGAGAACTTGGTAAATTCATTTGCATAGATAAGAACTGATTTTTCAAAAGTATCATAAGTGGATGCATTATGAGTCGAGTGACCTTTCTAATGCTTGTACTGAAGCTTTCTACAATCATGTGTCCGTATGTCCTGGTTTGTGACAATAGTGACACACAATACCTCCTAGGTCCTGTGGTCGAATTTCAAACCCTTGTGAGCCACCTCTTTTATTTTTATTCATATAAGTTGACCGTCCATGCTCATAATTATTATTTTGGCTGACCAAAACACCATTTAATTGAGTAGGTAGAGTGCCTTCTGTACGAAGTACTCGACTAAACACCTCTTGTAAAGAGGAGATCTTAGAACCAGAACCTGGGACTTAACAGTCTCAAAAGTAGAGGGAAGACCGGCAAGAAAACTCATGACCACTATTTGTTCCCGTTGGTTTTTCTAAACTTTCACATCAGGGCTAAAAGGCATCAAACTATTGAACTCCTCATAAATCCTTTTAAATTCCATAAAATAATTCGCGAATGACTGATCTTATTTGTCTGCACAGTAAAATGCTTTGCATACCTCATACATACGAGATAGATTTATTTTACCAGAATATAAGAAATCCAAATAATCCATCAATTCCTTAACGAATTCATAATGATTGATCAAGTCAATTACATTGCTCTCAATAGAATTTTGTATCTGCAGAAATAAGCGAGCATCTTCACTACTACAAAAATAGGTATTTAAGTCGATATGTAAAGTCGGTTTTTGAAAAAACCCGACTTATAATGAATTTAAAGTCGGTTCGGTGTAGAACTGACGCTATCCACGTAGGATGTATCATCGGTTAACATGTCGAACCGACACTACACATAGACGTAGTGTCGGTTGACGTGGTGAACCGACGCTATCCACGTAGCGTAGCGTCGATTGACACCTAGAACCGATGCTATTCATGTAGCATAGCGTCGGTTGACACCTGGAACCGATGCTACACACGTGGATAAATTATTTTCTCTTCTTTCTTCCCCAGACAAAAACTATTCCAAGTGTTGCATAACTCACAAAAACCCAAAACCCCCTTCACTCTTTCTCATTTTCCGACCACCTACGACTACCATTTCCAGCACCGGTTAGTGGGTTTTCTTCCTCTTTAATTAATCTTTTAGATTCTTATTTTTTTTAGTAAAATACTCAAAAAATTATACCTATTTCTCACTTACAAAACACCATTTTTTCTTCATTTCCTTTATTTTGTCACTTCATTTACTTTTGTAAGTATCTCTATTAATTTTACACACTTATTATTCATATTTTTTTGTTATTATGTGTTATCATTTATGCGTATAAATTTTTGTATTATAACATCAGGAGAATAATATGATAATCTTGAATAAAATAGAACAAAACTATGGTAATTTTTCTACTATTAATTAATATTTTATTTTTCAAATATTTGTATTATTTGAACTATTTGCTAAATTGATTTTGGTTTTTTTCTGTTCGAATACAAGTTTTTATTTGAGTATAATAGAAAATGAGTAAATTTAAAAAAAAATTAAAATTGGTTCACGCGTAAATCGGTTCATCCCGTGAACCGACTTTAAATTTTAAGTCAGTTCAGCAAATCGACTTTAATGCCTATTTTTGTAGTAGTGTTTCTCTAAGACATGTCTGCTTTGAATCATCTTTAGGAGGATCATTAGTCAAATGAGTATCTTTCTCGATACTTCTCAATTAAATTCGAATGGTCTTACTCCAAGCCAAATAATTCGAGCCATTGGGCTTATGGTCCGTGATTTTAGACATCATAGGCATCATATCTCTCACAACATTATATTTCTTTTCAGCCATAACTCCTACAAATGACAAGGCACCGAACAAATGAAAAAACAAAATCCAACAATAGCAGCGACCAAACACATAGCGAACAAGAATACAAAATTGGAAGAACCCAAACTTGAACAATCACAAGCGATGAGTGCCAAACCACCACAGATGATGCAGGGAAACGCCGAGAAGCAACACGAGGTCGACAGGAGAAGACTATTGTAGGGACGTGCTGTCACGCGCCGACGCGTGGAAAGATGGTAGAAAGTCGCGGTGGTGCATGTGGCTCACTTGCGGCTCGTCTAGTAACCGAACTTCGGGGTTTGGCTGGTCGGCGGCTGGGCTTCCTCCCTGTGCCGACGGTGAGAAAAAATTTGCATTCCAAAAGGGTGTTCTGAGTTGAAACCCAAAAATGCACTAAATCCTAATTTGTGTTTACCCAAAATCAGACCCTAATTTGAACGAAAAAAAAAATTTTCAATTTTATAACCCAAATGCTCTGATACCATGTAAAACTCAAAATTCACTCTTATTCATTTCCATTCAAAGACACTACATATTTATATACAAAATTAGAGAAACTCTTAGGTGACATATACATAATAAACAACTAATATATCTAATATTGATAAATTATTAATAGTTAAAATATGAACAATTTTATAATATACTGTACTTATTTTTTTAATACAAAGTTATTGTATTTCATAAAAATTAGGAACAATATAATTATTTTATCTTATAACATAAATAATTTTTCTCAATTTATTATCCAAAATTTTATTTTTTATTAATTAAATAATAAATTAATACGAATAAAACACATAATATTCACTAATATTACTAAAGTTCCAAATGTTGATATACACACGGATAAAAAAACCTTTTATACAACAAATGTCCATCCTTTAGCCATTTTTTCCGTGTGTTATTTCCGGTGCATTAAATATACACCAAGATTCATAATAAAAAAAACTGGATTATTTTAATACCTGAGGGTTTTTTGCTATGAATATTCAAGGGTGACTTTTTCTTATCCTTCAAGAATGCTAAGGGTTATAAAACGGGATTGGGTGACAAGTGGTAATATAGCTCTAAACAATTCACACAACACAAAAATACTATGTTTATTAAATGTATATTAGAAGTTAATTTATTTTCAAATATTTATAATTTAATTTAAAATGACTATAAAAATGTAAATTTAATCGATGTAAAATATTAATTAATAAGTTCTTTTAAAAAAAATTATAAATTTATTATTTTGTCATTTGCAAAGTCTATCCTATTTCATATTTTTTAAACATTTTTTATTAATAATATATCTTTTATAAAAAAAAGTAATAATGATATATTTTCCTATAATTTTAGTAATAATTTATATATTATAAAGAGTTATGTTAGTGGTAAACATTTTTCTTAGGTATAAAATGCCAAATTTCTTTTGACTCACAATCCATCTAATTTTTAGAACACGCTCCATAGCACTTGATTGATCCACATCGAAATAATAAAAGAGGACAGCAAAAGAAGAATAATTAAAAAAAATTGTTTTCTTTTTTTATTTATTTTTTTAGGACAAGGTTTTTGATCAATCAAATGTATTTCATTTAAATATATAAAAAGTACGTAGTTTTATGAATTGTAGTTATTTAAAAAACAATTAATTATTTTTTAATTCTATTAGCACTAATCGATAAAAAAAAAAAGAAGGTCTCTTGTTGTGCATGATTAGAAAGCAAACTGAAAGACATTTAACGTGGACACACTAATGAAAAAAGAGGGGAAAAAAAAAAAGCTAAACATAGTGGACATAGTTTATTTACATATCTTAATCGTTTTATTTTATTGTAAAAAGGGATAATTTAATTATCTCATATCCAAGGCGTTTCCTGCGAGGTCTCCGTTGAAAAATTCCAAGCACCTTTTTAAGGAATGGATAATTGTATTGCTTTAATACGTGATAAATATATAAATAAAGTTATTATATAAAATGTAAACATTAATTATGTCTATATATATATATATATATAATGACACATCTGAGGTTTTATACGTGGTTTTTTCCTTGTTTTAAACCCATTTAACTCAATTTTGTAAGTCTTATATTAATTTGTATTGATTATATATTGTTTAATTTTACATTAATTAATTAATTAATTATTTTGTTGGAGGTGGTTTATCAAATTTTAAAGGATATATTCACATGGCTAGTAGGTCATACGAAGAAGTAATTAATATAATGAAATTGGCTTCTCAAAAATTGATATTGTTAATTAAAAATCTATTATTATAAAATAAATTTACTTTGTTATTTGATATATATCCTCATAGTTAATTGTACCTTTTGAGAGTGCTTTAACAAGAGATAAGGAAATTAAAAGAATATATATCTATTTATATGATCATAACCAACTCTCTCTTATAACTTTGCCCAAACAACTCCAATAATTAATTAATTAATTAATTAATTAGCAGAGAAATCATAATGATTTCATCAGTTAATCTAATTAAGTTGATGAGTTGCAGAATTAATCAAGCTTATCTTTCTTATTCGATACTTAAAGGGTTCATGATTTCTAGTTCAACAACAAAGGCTTATTATGTGGCGACTCAGAAGCGCTTATCATGATCAGTTCTAATAAATGGTTGAAAACTCGTTATAGAGATTTTAACTACTCGATCGGCAAGTCTGGTTCTTGGCTCTTAATAAATTCATATCGCTTATTTATCTATTTATATTAGTTTCCTTCCTTTTTCTTTATCTCTACTACTTTTTAACATTTGTCTTCCTTAGTTCGATGCTTAATTAAAGGATTCATTTCAATACTGTAGTATCTAATCTACTCCTCCTGGATTTATCAAAAGGATTGATTAATCACGTATGATATATGCATGGGTAACAGTTTTATATGATACTTTAGCTTCTTCTTTCTTAAATGTATAGATAGATTATTATCAAAATTATTATATAGATATATTATTAGTATTCTATATTAAGATGAAATGTAATGCAATCGAATAAGTATAATTTTTAATTAATTTATTATTAAATGTCAAAAATCTTTAATTAAATTGATTCATTTTTATAAATAAGATATCATTCAGATAATATATCAAAAATTTAGATAAAAAATGATATTTAAAGTAAAATCTTAATACTACTACTACTAAAAAAAATAAAAATACTGATTAAGGATAGTAATTCAATTACTTTGAAATTAGAGTGCTGTTTTGTCCATTCATTTTTCAGGGTTTTTTTTAATAAATAATTTTTCACGGTATAATTTGGTTTAATGTGTTTACTTTTTAGGGGCAAATTTTTCATTTTATTTTTTAACTATAAAAATTATTTCATAATAGATTGAATAATTACTAAAATCAAATAAAACAAAATATCATATTTACCTTTAAATTGTACTCAAATCATGGGTGGTAATGATTTATTAAAATCATTTGTTAAAATTATTTATATTGGGACTGTTATATTTATTTATTTGAGAAATCAATGGTAATTAATTTGACATATATGTTCCACGTTGAAGATAAAACGGACAAATGTGTTGAATTTGTCAAGAGACTAAAAATGTTTCAATGACCAAACAAATTCCGTTTTTGAGAATAGGTAAATTTGCATTCATTTATTGAAATTATATTAAATCAAAAAACTCAATTACAACAATAAATATATAAAAATTAATAAACACATTAGCAAAAGTGTCATTCTTCGTTGTTCCGGTGATAACGCTAGTAATGATAATAGTCTATTTTATGAGATTCTATTTATTTATCTTAATTGGTCTTATCAATACTTTCTGTCTTTGATTAATTTAATTAACTTTACGTCTTTCGCCTTTAAGATAATTATAATTATAATAAGAAGTCTAACAAATCTACTTAAATTAAGATTTAATTAAAGATATACCACAAAATGTCTGATTTTGTTAAACCTAAAAGAAAAACAAAGAAAGTAAAAAAAAGAAACTTACCTTAGATGTAGAGAGTAAATTTCTATTAGAGGAGAACTCTAAATTTGTTAATAATAAATAAAAGAAACTTATTATTTTTTTAATAATAAATATTTTCTATATATACATATATATATATATATATATATATATGATTTATAAAGAGAAATAATTAACAAAATGATTAAAATAAAAATTTATTAACCAGACAAAATTTTATATTTACTATATACAAATTTTAAGGTATTATATGTCACAAATTGCATTCATGTTTACTGTAAATTGATTAAGAAGTCCAAAAGCTAAAAAATCAAATTAAAAAACTTTTAATGCTTGAATGGTGCTTCTTTAATTGTTTTGATTTCAAAAACAGCAAGAAACTGATAATTTAGAATCAAAAAATCAAAATTTTACAAAGAAATTAGTTGAATTTTTTCCCTTAAATTTTATAATATTATGAAAATTATAGATAATAATCGAAAAACTCTTTATAGAGTTGATAATCCAAAATATAAAAAATATAACGATTGTAATTTATACAAATATCGAACATCATAAAAATAAAAAAATAATCGATCATTAAAATTATTAAAAAATAAGATAATAATTATAAAAAACATATTTTGTTAATATCCTTTTGATTATCGTTATTGTAAAATGATTATGATTTTCATATAAAATCTCAAAAGAAATTTGAAAATAAAGATTAGTAGATTTTTTTAATGACAATTGATTAAAACTACCATCTTAAAAATGAGTTTTTTTAAGTAATATGTTACATTCATACATCAATCATATAATATAAATAGTGAAAGAGATCATAAATATGCTCTTAAATAGTATCATTTAATCTTTAAATTTAAAAAATAGATTGATTAATGATAAACTGTATTATTTTAATTTTTTATATTAAAATATTATTTAATAAAAAAATAATTAAAATATATTATTTTGTCATTAATTTATATATACTTTTTAAATTTATAAGACTAGGTAACAACATTTTTAATTTAAGATACAAAACAATACCAATAACTTAATAAAAGAGACTTCTACGGCATCACTCTCTAGATTTATTTACAATACAAATGATAAAAAAATTAATTAATAATATTAATCAACCTGTAATCTTAATAAACTTTAAGGCAAATGACATAGGGGATTATAAATCTATATATGCTTTAAAAGTATTTTTATAACTTTTGACTAGTTGTTTTTTAAAGTAGCAACCCAAAATGAATATATATATATATAAAAGGTTAAATAATAAATGTATCATCAAAATATTAAAAAAAGTTATAAATATATTATTTAAATTTATCTAATTACAATATATCAATAAAATATCATAAATTTTACAAAAATACCATCCACATACCATAGGTTATATTTTTATGTTATAAATACATCATCAAATTATAATAATATTATAATAAGATAATATTTTTATAATATTTATAATACTTTATTAATATATTTGTTATCTAACAAATTTAGATAATATCTTTAAAACCTTTTTAATACTTTATTGTTACATATGTCAATTTACCTTATCTAATATACTTCCCCCGCTACCCTTAAATGATGACTAAATCGTTAGCCTATTCTACTTTTCACGAATATGTATAGTTATATATGTACACCAATCATGCCTTAAATGAAATAACTTTTTCTTTGTATAAAGCAACTTGTCATTTCTTTACACAAATTATATACAAAGTTAGAAAAATAAGTAGAATATATAAAAATGGATACAAATATTTATCCGAGCAAACGATAATAATCAAATGTTAAATATCAATACTAATTCATCGTACTTGTCAGAGGTTGTTGAGAATGTCTCTCATTATTAACATGATAGTAATTACATTGATAACTCTTGATTTGGTACCATTCACAATAAAATTTAAAATAAAATAAGTAATTAAGTAAATAAATATTATAATTAAATGATAATTAATATTTAATATTTAATATTTTTATTGTGTAATAAAATTGCATAATTCACCCACATATATATATACAGTACGATATATTATTTATCAAACTACGCGATCTCGTTAATATATAATAAGGTAATGAAAATCAAGACATGATGAATCTAAAATTTTACAATTTTGTACCATAGAGTGATCTCGATATATATTGAAGTGATGAAGATAAAGACCTAATGAATATAAAGTTTTACATCATACATTGACCAGGATAACCAATTCAAAAACTTCAAATAAGATGTATACAACAATCTAGTTACTAAAAATTATATTATATATATTTTAATACGTATTTTAGTTATTTGTATAATAGCTTCTATGTAACACATGTAACTATCTAAAATTGAATGTATGATTGATTTATTTTAATAATATATTTTTACTAACTAAAAATTACTAAATTTTTTAACATTTCAAATTCTTTACAAACAAGTGTAAATACTTTAATTAACATAAAGTTTCTCAAGTTAAATTAGCATTCATATATACTTTGGTTATGTTTACTTCCAAATTCTAAAATTCTTTTTTTAAAATAATGGTATCCCACTTATTATTATGAATACTGCAAAAATTATTATCTAGCTAACAAAATTATAAGACAATTATAAAAATAATAATCAAATAAACAAAAATGGTTCACGACACTAATGCGAAAACAGTCATAGAGAACGACTCTTAAACAACTTAATACGGTTTTAAAGGCATTTGAATATACGCTGCGAGTCTATAGAAATGAATTAAAAACCTAAATTTTAACTAAATTTATATATATATATATATATATTTAAAAAATTTAAATATACAATTTCGGTACTAAATTTTTAAAACTTCACAAACAAGTTCTTAAATTTTTCAATCCTACAATTTAGTTTAAAACTTTTAAAATTTTACATATAAATTTTATCGTGGCAACTAAAATAAATTAAATTTACATATATGTCTTTAAACATTTAAAAAATATGATTTAGTCTCCAAACTTTTAAAACTTCACATATAAGTCCCTAAATTTTTCAATCCTACAATTTAGTGTCCAATTTTTTATATTTTTACATATAGATTCTATCTTGGCTAATAAAATACATATTTGTGAGTCTAAAACTTATGACATATGTGTAAAATTTTTAAAAATTGGAGATTAAATTGTAAGATTGAAAAATTTAAGGACATATGTGTAAAATTTTAAAATTTTGAAAACTATTTCATATATTTTAAAAATTTAAAAAACTATATATAAATTTAATTAAAGTTTAAAAACATATAATACATTTGAACCTTTTTTGTATTATCATATATGTTATTTAAGTGTTATCTTTTCATTCATATGGAGTGGGATTGTAAAATTTTTTTAGATTATATTATTTATATCATTTAATCCCTCAAATTATAAAGTGAAATGATTTAGAAAAAAGATAAAATTAAGGATAAAATATATTATTTTAATGATTTTTAAATTAAAATATTATTTTAATAAAAAACATTAAAATAATATATTTATCTTTAATTGATAATTCTTTCTAAAGTTAAATTATAAATATATATAATTTATAATTAAAGGAATAAATTACATAAATAAACTAAAATAATTACCTTTCTCTCATTTATAAGACATCATAGTGTTAGAGATTATTGTTATAAAGCTCCTTAATTTAAGGAGCAAATTAAGGAGCAAAACATGGAACAAAACAAGGAGTAAAACATGGAGCTTAATTCAAGGATCAATTCAAGGAACCATTAATTTAAGGAGTAATTCAAGGAGTGAATTTTCCTATAAATAGATGTGTAATTGTAATGAATTAACCATCCAAAGTTTTCATTCCAATTGAGAGAAAAGCTTAGAGAGCAAAGTTTTTGTGAGAGAAAATTGAGAGTAATTTTCTTGAGTGTAATTGGGTTGTGGGTTGTGAGCGTTGTAAACACCTTGTGTAATTTCTACTCTTTTCAAGAAAAGATCTCAGCAGTCCCAGGAGACGTAAGCAAGATTGGCCGAACTCCGTTATCAAATTTGTGTGTTATTTTATATTCTTGCTTTCTCATAAGTTTGGCTTATCGGGAATTTGCGTTATTTCCCAACACATAGAGGATGTTTCAATTGCTATCTTTCACTTACAGAAAATTGGAAAAGAGAAGGGCTTCCAAGAAAATGAAATAAAAAAAATTAACACCTTATCCATCATACATGGAAAGAAAAACCTGATGCACCATCAGCAACTTTTCATCATAGTTCAACATTAGAAATTATTTATTATCTTTAGAATAAGATGATATGTTATTTTATGCATATAAAATTTAAGATTAATATATTTTGTTTAAAAAAACATCTAATATTTAATAAAAAGATAAAAAATGTGATAGAAGAAGAATATAATTTAGAAATAACAATCAATAACGCCTTTGGTCATCAAGAGGATTATTTACCATCATTGACATTCTAGTAAAGAATTTTTTCATTATTTTCATAAATATTTACTAAAGCAAAGCAGGTTCATATATAGCATAAATTCAAAGACTCAAAGTTACCAGTATTATAATATATGCTTTTGATCTCGAAATTTTAGTATTGATTTTTTTTAAAATCGAGACAATAGGATTTTGGGCACGGTGTAATAAAAATTAAGACTAGAGGGTATATATATAATCTCGATTTTATTAATAATTATGATTATATGTTAAATTATAAAAAATATTTAAATATATATAAATAAATTTATATAACAATGATTATTAAATAACTGTAATTATAATTAAAATAATAAAAATTTTAATATTTTTAAAATCAAAATTAAATAATATACTATATGTCATTCATTTAAAAAAATAAAAAATTACTTTATAATTTTTTTATTTTTCTCTATTATTAATTTAATTTAATTTTAATTTAATGTATTTTATTTCTTTTATAATATATATATATATATATATATCAAATTTTTTACTTTTTTTTATCTCTTTCTTCTTTTTTTCATTTTTTCTTTATAATTAAATTACTGTTACTTATATATATTAATATATAATTTCTAATTAATATATATATATATATATATATATAATATCAATTCTCTTATCAGCATAAGTATCTCCCATTTTTTTTCTAAATCATTTTTGACTTCCCGAGCTCACGTCTTTGCCCCTCTCAATGAGCATCTCTGCGTCGCGTCGCCCCACGCCGCGCCTTAAGAAATTGACGATGATTTCCCCCAACAGTTCCTCCTTTTCAGCACCTCACTCGACATTTACAACAGCTCTTTTCTCCTATCTTTTTCTCTTTGTTTTGTTTTGTTCATATTCCCCTACTCGCACCTTGTCGACCGGTCGTTTGTACTATCATCGCTTACGACCCAAATCCGAGTAAGTATTGTTTCCATAATCCAGTTCGATCTTAGATTTCGTGGTTAACTTGATATGATTTTTTCCAAGATCTAGGGTTCGTTCTGTTGCACATTTTTTCTTGTGTTTTACTTTTGTTTTGTATTTTAGGGTTAACTTGAGTTAGTGTAGGTTTGTAGGATCCTGATTGCTGCATGTTTATGTTTGGATTGAAAATTTCTATTTGAGGTAACTTGTTCTATGGCTTGTTTAATTTCTTTTATTTTCTGTTGTGAATTAAGAAGTGTGTGCTTAATTTCTTTTAATTTTTGGTTGGGCAAGTTTGGCCTATGAATGAATGCAACCCTTGAGAGTGTTTGGTCTAGAGTTTTGGTTTTTAGATTCATTGGCTTCATCTATTCCCTCATATTTTAGCTTAGAAGTTTAATGTCATATGTTCTAACCTTCTCCTTATAGGTAGAGCTAGCACATGGTGGACGTGGACATTCATCTTCTTCAGTGGATTTACTTCTATGCTTTATTAATTTTCCCCTCTGACTAATTTTCTTTGTATGCTTTAAGCTGTTTTATCTGTTTTTTATTACAATTTTAAAGGCAGATATGATCTAGTAAGGTTCATAAAAACAATTCAGAAAGTTGGACTCTATGCTCAACTTCGCATTGGACCTTCTGACTTGGTGTTGTGCTTGTGCTGGTGCCTAGGGTCAAGTATAGTTCTATTTAAAAAAAACTTTGGTTTGATCATGTATTAATACGTTATTTTTTTAATTATATTAATTAATTGTTTAATATATTAGTACTTATGTTATGCACTTTGTAATATATTGCAAATATATAAAGATCGTTCCTTACATCATATAAAATCATCCTTGCATAATCTATATGTATTGGATTATTTTGATAAAATGAAAGCATTTTCTGATGAATTGACTGCTATTAGGCCTATGGATGATCACATGCTATTGTAGTTTTTTTTCTATTTTGTTTTTCATGGTAGGCACTAGGCACAGCAGCATCAGGCGTACCAAGCACATTAGGCGCACCAGGCCTCAATCTGGGGGGAAGACTATTGATGGATATGAAGATTTTCCAAATAATGATGAGAAATCCTTAATGAAAATTGAGAAATCACTTACATAAACTTGATGAGTTGACATTGAAATGCATATTGAAATAAGTTGCCTCCACTGACCATCTCACCACTTTGGTAAACAGTATACATTGTTTGTCTACTTGTGAGAAAGTAGAAGATGCAGGAAATAAGGATGAAATTTCTAATCTTGGTCTTGTTGTCTTCTGTTGATCTTGGTGTTGGTGTTGGTACTAATCTTGGTCTTTGGTCTGTTTGTCTAGTGCTAATCTTTTGTACTAGTGCTAGTGTTAGTCTTGATCTTTGGTGTTGGTGCAACTGCGTTGGTCTTTGATCTTGGTATTGGTGCTAGTGAGTTGACATTGAAATGCATATTGAAATAAGTTGTCCCCACTGACCATCTCACCACTCTAATAAATATTATACATTGTCTGTCTACTTGTGAGAAAGTAGAAGATGTAGGAAATGATGATGAATTTTTGGTCTTTGATCTTGGTGTCTTCTGCTATTTGCTGGTATCTTTAGTCTTGATCTTGGCCGCGATCTTGATCTTGATCGGTCTGTTAGTCTTGATCTTGATGTTGATCTGCGATGATGATCTTATTCTTATTTGGTGTTAGTCTTTGGTTTGTAGAAGATGAAGTCAAGAAAGACTTGATAGATTTTTCAATCAGCTGAAAATACAGAATTATCATTATAATCGTTTTTGTAGCATATTTATGCTTGTAATTAATAGTAAAAAGTTAATTTGTAATAGTAATTTTTTATTATGTTTTAGTGTATAATAAACTTTCGAATGTAATTATACTTTTAATTTTAATATAATATGATTTTTAATATTATTTTAATAAATTTATTATAATTTATATTAATTTTTAATATTGTAATTATTAATTGTATTTTTTTAAATTTATGTATATCCCATGACCTCGTTTATTAGAAAACCGAGGCCATAAGGAGGTACTTATGATCTATCTCACTTAAACTTTAATTCTTACAACTGTAACCATAGACATACGACCACGATTAAAAATCGAGGACATACTTTTTATAATAGTGAGTTTCTCAACAAGTGGTATCAAATGTCCATAATATACATTTTTATATAGCAATTAAAATGAATTCACGAAGCAAATTAAGTTATTTTCTGTTTGGAGACACAAAACCAACATCCTTAGAATTTTTTACCAAAAAATAATAAGCGTGTGGATTTGAAAATCTTTTTGCCAACTCCACTAGAAATTAATGACATACTACTCTCATAACATTTATTAACATTTACAAATAAAAAAAAGAAAATTAATTTTTTTATATATAGCTAGTTCTGGTAATAAATAATTTATATAAATAATATTAATAAATTATAGTGACTTTTTATAAAATTATTTAAAAATATAAAAACTTAAATTAATTAACTATTCTTAAAATTAATAAAAATATTTAGTTATAATTAAAAATATATATTATTAAATTATATTTATTTAAAAATTAAAATTATTTTATAAAAATATTTATCTAAATTATTTTTACATAAAACGTTCACGTACGATATATAAAGAGTAAAAGCAAATAGAATCTTTATATATGCCATGTGTTTCCGGTCCAAAAGGAAACAACTACGATAAAAGTACGTAGTATAATTACTGGGATGGTAGACATGGCAGAATGTATTCTATAACAATGGAAAAGCTAAAAGAACATTGATACAGTAGCGTCCCATAATTCCAACAGTCTTAATTAATACTAGTGCAGAATAAGAGTAACATTTAGATTATACAAGAAGTTGATTATACATGCATCCAACTATATTTATATTTTGGACGAAACATTAAAAAAGAGTGAGACTTATCTCCTTTTAACTAAAAAGAGATTCATATTTAGTTTGGAATGATCTACGTATTCATATTTAGTTGGAAAGATTTAGAAGTTTATTTTTCACTATTACAAAACATGCATACGATTTTGGTTTTTAACCGTTGCAATAAGTCTATAGTCACGGTTATAAGAACCAAGGTTTAAGTGAGATAGACCATAAGTAAGGACTTATAACCTCAGTTTTTAACCGAGGTCATAGGTTGTATCTATGGCCTCGGTTAGCATATAACTGAGGCCATAGGGTGTACCTATGGTCTTGATTATTAGATAACCGATGTTATAGGGTGTACTTATAGCCTCGATTTTCTAATAATCGAAGTCATAGGGTATACATAAATTTAAAAAAATGTCATATGGTCTCGGTTTTCTAATAACCGAGGTCATAGTGTATACATAAATTATAAAAAAATACAATAATTAGTAATTATAATATTAAAAATCAATATATATTACAATAAATTTATTAATTACAATATTAAAATTAAAAGTATAATTATATTTGAGAGTTTATTATACACAAAAAAAACTTAGTATTACAAACTAACTTTTTAGTATTAATTACAAACATGGAAAAAAAACTTAGTATTAATTACCAACACCAACATAGCGCCATCAACAACACCAACAGCACATCGCATAATACCAGCAGCACCAACACAGCGCCAGCAGCACCAGCACCAGCACCAACAGTAGAGCCAACACCAGTAGAACCAATAGCACAACACCAGTAGTAAGGAGATTTAAATCAATTTAATAACAATATTACCAACAATAATCAAGTGTTTTAATGCTTACCAAAGACTTGATGCAAATAAGCCACTTATTGGTATTACACATATTGCATATCTGTCATGAGAAAAATTATTTTAAAAATTTGAGATTGCACATCAAGGAAGAAACTAAAAACAAACATAAAAGCCAGGGGAAGATCACAACAAGAAAAAAAAAGCTATTACTTACATTTCAAAAGTTATTTTGACTACTGTTACAACCTGTAGGTTGAAAACAAAAAATGAAAAACAAACATTTCATCTTAAGACAACTCAACAATATAACACTAACTTGTATGTAACATAGGAAACCTCAAATGAAGACTAAAATAGTAGAATATATAACAGAAGCTGAAACCTAGCAAGAAGAAAAGCACAACCCGTTGGTTATAAAATAAAAGACATGAGTACAATTAGCAGGGTAGAGCACTAGCACTACAATAGCCGCACGCCAAGACCAACACCAAAGACTAAGCAAAGACTAGACCAACATAACATAGTGTACCAACAAGAACGCACCAATACAACACACCAACACTAGCTCTAGAAATTTCATCCTTATTTCCTACATCTTCTGTTTTCTCAAAAGTAGACATACAATGTATAATGTTTATCAGAGTGGTGAAATGGTCAGTGGGGGCAACTTATTTCAATATGCATTTCAATGTCAACTCATCAAGTCTATGTAAGTGATTCCTCAACCTTTATTAAGGATTTCTCATCATTTTTCTGGAAAATCTTCATATCCATTAATGGTCTTCCCCCTAGATTGAGGCCTGGTGCACCTGGTATGCTTGGTACGCCTGATACTACTGCACTGGTGCCTACCATAAAAAAAATAGGAAAAAAATATAATAGCATGTGATCATCCATAGGCCTAATAGCAGCCAATTCATCAGAAAATGCTTTCATTTAATCAAAATAATCCAATACATATAGATTATCCAAGGATGATTTTATATGATGTAAGGAACAATCTTTATATATTTGCAATATATTACAAAATACATAACATAGGTATTAATATATTCAACAATTAATTAATATAATTAAAAAAATAACTTATTAGTATATGATCAAACCAAAGTTTTTTTTAAATAGAACTATACTTGACTCTAGGCACCAGCACAAGCACAACACCAGGTTAGAAGGTCCAATGCGAAGTTGAGCATAGAGTCCAACTTTCTGAATTGTTTTTATGAACTTTACTAGATCATATATGCCTTTAAAATTGTAATAAGAAACACATAAAACAACTTAAGCATACAAAGAAAATAATTCAGAGGGGAAAAATTAATAAAGCATAGAAGTAAATCCATTGAAGAAGAAGAATGTCCATGTCTACCATGTGCTAGCTCTACCTATAAGGAGAAGGTTAGAACATATGCCATTAAACTATTGCAGCTAAAATATGAGGGAACAAATGAAGCCAAGGATAGAACATATGCCATTAAACCTTGAAAAAAAAACCATCCGACTTAAATTTTTTTAAAAAATCTATTGAGCATTATACAACAAACACATTACCCTTCCCTTTGCTTCGTTGTGTTCTCTGTTTTGTTTTAGAATTTAATCAGTCAACAAAATCAGCAAAATCAGTAACAAAATATTACAATCTTATACATAAAACCATTACCCTTCCCTTTGCTTCGTTGTGTTCTCTGTTTTATAATTTAATCAATCAATAAAATCAGTATTAAAATATTACGATCTTATACATAAAACCATTACTCTTCCCTTTGCTGCAAAATCAACAACAAAATGTGCCAATCCTATACATTGTCTAATTATCAAAGTTGTAGAACACATGATAAGTTCCCCTAGTTACATTGTCTAATCCAAAATTTCCACATGATAAGATCCTACCTCTTTTTGCTACCACAGAGTTAGAGATTTGAAAGTTATAACTATGAGAAGTTGATAAGATCAAGAAGAAGAAGGTAAGAAGCTGAGGAGGACTAACCAGGGGGAAAGCTGAGAGCGACTGAGGCAAAAGGCAGAGGGTTGAGAGCTGAGATCAACAGGGCAAACGGTAGGGAGACTAGAGATTGAGAGAGGTGAAAGCGAGTGACGAAATCTAGCGAAAAAGGCGAGACCGAGGCTGCAATTCTAGAAACAGCAAAAGTGAAAAAACCCTAATGCAACGCATGAATGGTGATACTGATATATATTTTAATTTATTAGAAATTATATATTAATATATATAAGTAATAGGAATTTAATTATAAAGAAAAAATGGAAAAAAGAAGAAAGGGGTAAAAAAAAGTAAAAAATTTGATATATATATATATATATATATATATATATTATAAAAGAAATAAAATACATTAAATTAAATTAATAATATAGTAAAATAAAAAATTGTAAAATAATTTTTTATTTTTTTAAATGAATGACATATAGTATATTATTTAATTTCGGTTTTAAAAATATTAAATTTTTTATTATTTTAATTATAATTATAGTTATTTAATAAACGTTGTTATATAAATTTAAATATTTTTTGTAATTTAATCTATAATCACAGTTATTAATAAAACCGATGCTATATATATACACTATGATCTCGGTTTTTATTAAACCGTGACCAAAACCCTATTGTCTCTGTTTTAAAAAAACCGAGGCTAAAATTTCGAGACCAAAAACATATATTGTAGTAGTGTCAAAACATCTTACGATGTATTATTTAAATACTTTTAGAGAAAATTATAATCATTTTATCAAAACATATCTAAAAGCTTCTAAACTTGATAAACATATCTAAAAGCTCAAGATTTTAGTATTTTTTTTAATATTTCTAACCTGTGTAGGATGTTTTTTTCAACTTATGCAACACGTTCTTATTTAAAAGTCATTAAATTGAGATATTTTTTCTAAAAAGTAATTAATCATCGTCTATAAGAAACCAATTAGCTTGACTAGTAAGTAATTAAAGTTTATAAATACAAGCAATCTTATTAGTGAAAACATTTTGTATTTAGAAAGTTCTTTAAAAAAATTTCAATTTGAACTTGGTATTTCTTAGGTGAGAGCCTCGTAGTATTGAATTCAAAAAATCCTATATATCTTATTATAAACTTTGTGTGGTAATGATCTATATCTGTGGGTATTCAGTTAGAATGGTAAGCTTCTACCCATGATCCTATATATCTTATTATTTTGAAGATTAAAGAGAGTAATGAGCAAATTAAATACTATATCAGCTTGTTTTCAACTTTATACTGTATCAAACATAGTCATATACTGGCACAGTAATTCACTGGTTAACTTTGAGGCTAATGAGAATTGTATTAATTGTATCAAACATAGTCATAATGCATTGAAGTTTAGAAATATCACCTCTTCGTTTGGCTAATTGACTGTTATTAATTGTTATTTTAAAATAATTATGGTATTTTAAAATATTACTACATTTATCTTTTATTTTATTCACCTAAAGTATTATATCATTAATGTCACTGGAATGACGTATATCGAGTTTTTATTCTTTTATGCAATGTTGACCGACCAATTGCATTGTTTTTACCCTTCTTTGAAATAAAACTTATTTAATCTATATATTTTTTTCCATTTTATCTTATTATAGTTTTTTTAATGATAAAAATAAAGGCAACATTTAAACTTCACTTTTAATGTATTTAGCTAAATATTTTTTTTTAGTTTGCTTAAATTTAATAGAATCAATCTGCTAAAGTAAAATAATAATAAGCATTTTCTAAATTTATATGTGTTTTTTAGTAAGTAATCTTCTGAATATTGTATATTATATTTTTTATGAAAAATAATTACAAATGATTAGAATGAAATATTTAAATTTATAACCAGAAGTTGTTTTATATTTAAAATACTATATATACATATTTTAAGTTAATATATGTAACAAACTGCATTACATGTTTAGATGTACAAATTTAGAAGTCCAAAAGCTAAAAATCAAATCAAATTATTTATTTGTTTTTATTTCAAAAACAACGATAACCTAATACTTACTCACTCATAAGTGTAACTTGAACCTAAACAACTAAAACTCACTGACTTAAGTGTAACTTGAACCATAAACATTTAACATAATTCAAAATTAAGTTTCATGTCCTTAAATCATAATTTGTTTTGATATTAGATGTTTTTTGATAAAATATTTTTTTTAATCTTTATTCACCCCCAAATAATTTTCAACTATAACTATAATTTTTTGTTTGTTTGTTATTATTTGTAGGTATCCAATCAAGAGCTTTCAAGTATTATTTATAATTTTTCATACTATTATAAAATTTAAGAATGACAATAAATTAGTAGATACAAAAAATTATAACTTCACAATATAGGTTTAAGATTATAATTATTTATTATATAGCATGGATTTTGCATTACAATAGTAATTATTTGAGTTTTAAAATTACAAAAACAACTTTTATGTTGGAAAATATGCGATTACATTGACTCTACTATTATTTATTACAATATATCCTAATTTTTTATTATTATGTGTTAATTTTTTTCAAATACTTTCATAAAAAATGAAAAAAATTGACAATAAGGGGTGGGTAATATTGTTATTATTTAAACCTACAAATTTTTTTTCTTGTTTCAAACAATTAAACCTAAAAGGAGCATCGGTAATTATCCCTTTAAAAACATAACTCATTATAAGAATTCATAAATCATAGCTTTATATTGTACTTTGTTTGAGTGATGCACGTGCATCCTTCTTAGTAGTGATTTATAATTTAAGATAATTATTTAATGAATATAAAAAATATAAATATAAAATTTGAAATAAAATTATTAATTATCTTATAGATTAATAATTTATATGTTTAGTGTGTTTAAGTTCAATATATAAAGTATTTGCATATGTACAAGCTTATATCGAAAAAAAGAAAATAAAATAATTTTTGTTAAAGTTTATAAAACTTATGGATCTTTTAATCTCAATAGATTAATACCGATAATCTTTATAAACTTTAAAAATAATTACCTATAATAGAATCTTATATAAAGTTTTTCATTTTTTTTCTTAAATCACTTCTCCTTTGTAGGGTTGTATTTTTCAATTTTATCTTTTAAGTAGCTTTCTTTTCATCACCGTTATAGAATAGTCTCTCAACCATTATATGTATTGTTTTCTATCTCTCATGTCTCTTTTTTATTCCTACTCTAATCATGATCTCCTCTTTACGATATTGACGTCTTTATCATCATATCCTTTGCATTTGTTCAACTAGTTGTGCCATTGATTCTACTCTCTCTTTGAGATTGAACTATGTCTCATTTATGTTGATTCCTTACACATTCAAAGATTTATTATGATAACACTCATTTTGATTCAGTTATTTAATTTTTCAATCAAACTAACTTTCAAATTTAGAATCCCTAATTTGATATTCTATTCTAATTTTCTACTAATTTCTTGTACACAAATGATAAAGTAGGACTTGTTATAGGGTTTGATCGATAATAACTAGGTTGGAATTGGATTAATTGCAAAGAGAATAGTAAGAACGGGGTGAATTAATATAGGTATCATCATTGCCCGACGACAATGCTACTAGTTAAAGCCAGCATGGGATTCTAGTTCTTTCTTTGCCATAACAATGCACCTCAGACCCACACTTTTTAATACCTGTGTAACGTAGAGTATGTCAACTACCATTAAGTAATTGATATCATCTTAACACCAAGCTACTATGCCTACCATGGAATGATCTATTCATCAAATTTTGGATATGCTCTATTAGAAGAGGCCAAGTACTTGGCTCATTACTTGGTGGTTAAGCACTCGTGGTGATGTCGCTATAAACGAATTCTCTGCATATCTAGTGCCTCCATTATCACTTTGGACCCTTTGACTTTGGTTGTCACCAATGCTTATGAATTTTTTGGTTATTTTGAGAGTGCAACTTGGATTATTGGTCGCGATGACAATTCAAATGTGCTTGTTGTGAAAATAGATTTTAGATCTCCTACTAAAAAGGACGAAGCAAGGCTTACTTTTTTATTGTCTTTATTTGTTTGTATATAACATGTTACATATACTGGAACTCCGTATGTATTATGTTATATACACCAGAGCTCCGATAAGTTTCAATTTTGTTTGTAAGCTCTAAAAGGCTTTTTAGTAATTCATGTATCTTTACGTAATATAAAATGAGCATTTTGAGTCATTTATTTGCTAGTTTAGAAAAAATGTATGTAAAATGTAAATAAGAGTAAGTCCATAATTCTAAACTCTATCATAACATTATACTTAATTAATATGTGACATTACTCTTAACATGCACTTCAAAGTGTGAGTCTCTGTCTTTTTGCAAGTCCCATCACTTTATATTTTTAACCTATTTTGTTATATTATATTTTATTTTGATCACTTGTCTTTTTTTTTCAAGCACTATTTCAATTTTTTTATAAGGTAAAGCCAAAAGTTTTTGGCCCAATAAATCGAAGTTTTGATACCATCCTAAAATCTATAAGAGCTATGGACTTTTCAATCTCAAAAAATTAATCTAATGGGTGGAGACTCCCACAATCCTTATAAATCATATCATAAAATTGTGTACTTAATCAATATGCGACATTACTCTTAACAGTATTATCAAATAATAAATTATTGATGTAAATTATATTATATGAGAAAACAAAAAAAAAATTAAATTATAAAAAAATAGTTGCATAATTGAATCTTTAGCAAAAAAAAAGCCTAATTGAATGATTCATATGTTCATTTTTTTTATTTTTAAATAGTTAACATAATTTTTTTGAAGATGAAATAGTACCTAAACTATTTGATGCGGACCCTCTAGGAGAATAATCCTATGAACCCACGAACTCAAAGGAATAAGAATTATTGATTTGATAAGAACGTGTTGAAGATTATCATATTAGAACTCTAAGGAAACAAGGTCCTAAAAACCTCAACCTCTAGACGCCACAAAGGATGATCACTCCTTTTGATAAGACGAATTCAAGCATTCAATCAAGAACATAAGAAAGAAAAGCAAAAGTTTTCTGAAATAAACTTTTATTAATGATATCAATTCTTTCTCCATTACGTGGTTGTTGTTTTCTTTTATAAGCAACAAAATCCTAGACAAAATTTACCCTAGTGAGCTTATTTAGTTGTGGATTGGGCCTAATCCATTATTAAAGAATAAAAGACTAAAAAGATTTATGAAAAATATGACATAAGAAAGTCAACAATTAACTAAAACAAAAATTGCTAAACATAAAAGACCTATAATTAATTAAAACAAAAAAATTACATCCAAAATTAATCCTTGCATCCAATTTGATATTCCAAATCTATCCCTTGTGTAGGATCTTAAGGATATTTGTAGGATCTTGAAGATATTTGTAGGATCTTGAAAATCTTTAGAATATTTGTGAACATCAACTTGGTAAGCACCTCAATCTCCATTATTCCTTTTTTTAAAAGATCCGTCCTCGAATCTTAGCTTTGTAAGCAATTCAATTTGGTAATCCATGGGAAATATCTTTATGAAATATATCCTCAAAGTCTTGCAATGAAGACACAACAACGCTAGGCAAAGATGAATTAAGATCGTTAGTAGAAAGATAAACATCCTTGTACATAAGTACAAGTACTTGTTGCATTGGCATCATTCCACTCTTAATCTCATGTTTTTCAGCCAATGTACTCATTCCTTCACTTTTTTTCCTTTTTGCTCACTTTTTTCTTTTTTTGTGCTCACTTTTCTCTCCTATGTACTCATCATCTCCTTTATTCTTAGGCTATATATTCAAGGATCTCTTTGTGACAAGTAATTCCCTATGCATAGGTTCTTTCACTTCAACATCAAAACAATCCTCCAATGATGGTATTTCATCATCACTTGAACTAGCATTTTCGATTTCTTCATTTTCACGTACAACCATAACCCTTTTATTTGGGCATTCAGTAGCAATATGTCCTAAACCTTGGTACCCAAAACACTTAATATCACATGACTTAGTATGAGTTTTAGTTTCGGGTTTACCTTTATGAGCAATGACTGAATTGTTTGACTTTGCTTCACCTTTTGTTCTAAAAGAAGCTTTATTTTTCTTCCAATTTGATTTCCATGCAGAATTAGAGGAAAAACTAGATCTATACCTTTTGGATATGATTTGCTTCTCCACTTTAATGGCTTTGTGCATTAGTTCTTCCATATCTACGTAATGTTACAATTCAACAACATCAACAATTTATGTGTTTAATCCAACAATGAATATAGTCATTTTTGCTTCTCTATCTTCCTCTATATTTGCTCTGGAAATTTTCATCTCCTTATAATAATATTCTACACTTATGGAACCTTGAACCAACCCTAACAACTTTCTATATAGATCCTTATAGTAATGGCTAGGTATGAACCTCTTATGCATCACCAATTTCATCTCTTCCCATAACCTAATAGGCCTCTCACCATTCCTTTTCCTATTGATCACCAAATGATCACACCTTATACCTGCATAATCTATAAATTTTACAATTGCCAATTTACTTTCTTCTCCTCAGAGTAATTATGAAAATCAAATACATGCTTAACCTTTCTTTCCCACTCCAAGTATAAGATGGAATTGTCATCTTTATACGGCTTATATTGTTATCTCCTTTGGAGTGAACCTTTGTATCCCATTTATAACTTGCTCTCTACTCCATATTGGAATTAACTTCTTCTTCATCAAACTTATGTCTCTTATGTCTTCTTCTATGTGATTCAGAATTGTAAGAGGATTCTAAACCATCCAACCTCGCACTCAACCTCTTAAATTGGTCATTAAAAGCCTTGATGAAGAATTTCAAGTCGTTTTCTTGTGGTTCTCATCCTTTTTTACTCATGTTTTCAATCTGTAAAATAAAACAAGATAACTCACCCGTTCCCTCACGTGTTTACTGTCACTTTTTTTTTTCCTTTTACCACTCAAAACTTAAGTTAGCCTCCTTTTGTGTTCTTAAAAAAAATCAAAGAATTCAACTAATCTCAAGAAATAGTCGATTTATTTGTGATAATCTCAAAAATCAGAATTTTAAAAACTTAATGACAAAATATGACATAAAGAAAGTCCAAATATGACTCTAAAGAACTAAGAAATAATCTTTTCAAGATCTTGATAATCAGAATTAAAAAAAAACTTAATTGAGGATAGAAAAAAAGTCTAAAGAGAATTCTAAAGAACCAAGTGGATAGAAAATATAACAAAATAAAAAAACTAATTTCAACAAGAACAAAAAAACTCGACAAGAAAAAAAGAATTGAAATCTTGAACAATATGCTACTTTTTTCTCCTTTTCTTTTTTTCTTTTTTTTACTACTTTTGTGGCTTATGTAAATATAAAATTCACAAAAAATAAATTTGTAACTCTAACGAACAAGAACTGAAAACAACACCAAAAGGTACGACAAAACTTTAATCCCTCGACAAGTGGTGTAAAGGATGAAATTTAGGATCAAAAAATGCAAAAACATAGGAATATCCTTATTCCATTTATAGAAATCAAAACGATCTTTAATTTGATATATTATAATAGTCGTTTCATTACTCGAGTTAAAAGTTATGGTTGTTTAAAGTTGGAATGCTAATTTATGATTTTTTTTGAAACTGTGAACATCAAGCTCTCTTCTTTCTTTTTTTTTAAAACAAGGATGGACTGGACACCCGAAATAAAGAACAGGAAAATGATTCAAAGAATTCAAAAAAAAAAACTACGAAATGAAACCCAAAGATGAAAACACAAGACTTGAAGGACAATTTTTTTTTTGAAAACATGGACTCAAATAAAACTACAAAATGAAATCTAAAGACGAAAACAACAAAAAACAAAATTGAAAGAAAACTAAAAGACTTGAAGAACAATTTTTTTTTTGTGTATCAAGAAAACGTAGAAAAGGACTTAAATTAGAACAAGATGAATTCTTTTTATTCAAGAACTAAAAAAACGGTAGATGTAGATAGATAACTTGTTTTCAGCAACCAAAACTCTGATACCAAATGATGTGGACTCTCTAGGAAAACAACTTTAGAAACTCACGAACTCAAAGGAATATGAACGATTGATATGCTAAGAACGCGTTGAAGATGATCAGATTAGAATATTAAGGAAACAAAGTCCTTAAAACCTTAACCTTGAGACGCTAAAAATGATAATCACTCTTATTGATAAGTCGAATTCAAGTATTTAATCAAGAACACAAAAAGGTAAAGCAAAAGCTTTATGAAGTAAACTTTTATTAATGATATCAATTCTTCTTCCATTACATGACAACTTTTTTCTTTTATAATATACAAAACTCTAGACGAAATTTACACTAATGAACATATTTAGTTATGGATTGTGTTTAATTCATCTTTAAAGAATAAAAGAATAAAAAAATTTATGATAAATAAGACATAAAAAAACTCACAATTCATTAAAACAAAAATTAATAAACATAAAAGACCAATAATTAACTAAAACAAAAAATTTACATCATAAATTAATCATTACGTCTAATTTGATATTTCAAATTTATCTTTCCTATATGATCTTAAAAATATTTGTAGTATCTTGAAGATATTTATAAGATCATGAGAATCTTTAAAATATTTGTAAATATAAACTTAGTGAACAACTCGATATACATTTCTAGCTACTAAAACAACAATTATTTAATATTATGTTGAGAAAAAGTTTCATTTTCATTTTTTATTATGATTTTAGTAGAGTGAAATAATCTTGGACATCACCGGGTAAAACGTAGGCATTTATATGGGTGAGAACAGGAAACTAGGCTATTATGCTGTGCATGTTTAGCAAATTGGAGTTGTTCTAATAATTATTATTATGATAATAATTTATTAATAATTATTTTATTTAATAATAACGATAATATGTTGTAATTAGGTTATGTAATTTGATAAATTTGCATAATAAAAAATAACGAGAATTAATGTAAATGATAATAAAAATTGAATTGATTAGAAACAATAATAATATTATTATTATTATTATTATTATTATTATTATTATTATGTTTTGTTTAACAATATAATTAAAAGAATAATAATATTAAAATAAATTTTGTAATATTATAAATAAAGTAAAATCAAAATTTTATTTTTAAAAGATATAAAAATAATAAATAATTATATATATGTACAAGAAAAACATAATATTTAAAAATATTCTTGAAAGATAAGTAAAAAAAAAAACATTATTATTATTATTAGAATGTTTTACGTCAAATTTTAGATTAACAATTATATCATTCTTAAAAATATCCAAAATTATTTTAATTTATATTTTTATTTATGTCAATAAAACATAGCCTTAATAATATTATTAAAATATATGTTTATTATATTTTATCGGATCATTTATCTTAAAAAATATTTAATTAGTGTATTTATTAATTTAAAATGAAAATCAATTTAAATTAAACTATAAAAAAAGAAATGAAAAATTTATTATTTTCTTTATGTTTGTGGTAATGAATAAAAGTAATTAATTATACTAAATATTATTTATATATAAAATAATATTAAAATATGGATAAATTTAGAATTAAATTTAAAATTAATAAAATTAAAGTATAAAAATAAATAATAAATATCGTTAAAATTTTATATTTATTATATAAATGATATTTAAATTTTATAATAGTATAGTTTTATTAATATTAAAAATTGATAGCATAAATATAAAGTAAATTATTTTATTTTATTTTTGATTTTTTTAACTAATAAAAATTATTTTAATTTAAATAAAATATAATAAAAAAATAAAAAAATAAAAATTTATATTTATGCATTTATTTCTTATAATAATAAAATAAAATTATAAAATTTAAATATTATTTTTAAAATAAATATTATATCCTCCCTTAAAAAAAACAATGAAGGGTTGCTAAGTTTAAACTTTTTATTCGTTTTGTACTAATGAAAATGACGACTTCCCGTTTTTTTCCCCTCATTTCATTTTTACAGAAAAAATTATTTTAGTAAAGGCAGAAGTAAACATGTCAATTCAAAGTTAAGTATAAATGATATTATTAATATCGGTCAGAGGCGGCGGCAATAGCATGGACAAAAATGATGGCGTCTATTTCCCAAATCACAACTCTTTTAATCACTGATTCACTCTAATCGAGCCTTTATCGGAAAATATTATCTCTCACGAGAAAATTCAAAAATTTCTGGAAAAAACTTTGGGGTCCGAGAATTATAATGAGACGGAATACATGGTTCGTTGTGGTTACGCTTCTGCTGGTTTGGATTCAACAAAAGGGCGTGTTTGGATCGCCGCAAAAGATTACAAAAGAGGCTTATGTGACGCTGTTGTATGGGGATGAGTTCCTATTGGGTGTTCGAGTACTTGGGAAATCGATACGTGACACTGGATCCAAAAAGGACATGGTGGTTCTTGTTTCTGACGGCGTTTCCAATTACGCTACCAAGCTTTTGGAGGTAAATTAGTTCTTTGTTCTTTTTTACTTTCGACAAATTTCAGTTGCGAAAGAAAGTTCTTGATTCATATTTGTACTTTCCTGTCAGTTTGGTTCCAAAAAAGGATTACTAGAGCTATTAATAAGGTCTATTTTTCGTTGCTGAGGAAATTAAGGAAAATTAAATTTGAGGGATATGGAAAATTCTGTGGGAATCTTTATGCGTATCTGTTATTATAAGTTATTTTCCTTTTTGGTCTTTTAGATTTTGTTTTAAAATTTTATTTCCATTGATGTATTCATGATATTAATCCGGGTTACATGACTGCATGCTGTATAAGTTAGTTTAGCTGGTGAAGTTTTGATCTTTTTGTACTTATTAAGTTGTTATGCAAGAGACTATGGAAGCCTCAACATCATTATTATTCTGTTATGTTTGAGCCAGCTGAGCTGTAGTTTTAAGTTTTCAATAATTGGGTTCAAACTTATCTAACTGAGGTTCGTTTACCATTTGGGTTTTTTTAATACCTGACTTATATTTTAATAACATATGGTTTTCTGGTGCATTACTGTGTAGGCTGATGGCTGGATAGTGAAGAAGATCAGTTTGTTAGCAAACCCTAATCAAGTACGGCCAAGTAGGTTCTGGGGTGTGTACACAAAGTTGAAAATATTTAATATGACTAATTATAAGAAAGGTAAATTCCTTGTTTCTGTTCATTTGGTTTCTTTATGGAAAGGAGAGAAGTAAAAAAATTATAGAGAATTTATTTTCTTCTTGGCTCGTTCAGTTGTTTGTTTTGCTATAGGAAGTAAAAACTATAAAATATTTGTTGGTAATGAAAACTGATAATACCTTTCTAATGCCTCACCAATAATGGTTGATAAAAGTATCATATGAAACATTAGCCTTGAAATTAAGTATCTTTCATATTGTGAAAGGATAGACTTTTTTTATTTTTTTGAAATTTCATATGTTAGAACAATCACATATAAGTGAATTGAACTCGGACCCAAATAGACAACTGTGACCTAAAAGAAGTGGATATGCCAACCCATGAAATCTTTTGACCCAGCACCATATAAGCAGCCGACAGATGAGAAAGAATAATATGTAGTGAACACATAAGTGACAGTATGCCTCACAGGTTTTTGTTTAGACTAACAACATGCAATACAAAATTAGTATGCAAACAACATGTAAATATATTCGATAAATAATAATTGTACCCTCACATCATTAGAGCATACATAACATAACATTTAACGTGATAAATCCATTTAGAAACCAAATCCCATGCGATAATATCTACATGTTGCTAGGGTAACTAATGACACAGCCAACAATTCACTAAAATAAATAAATCAGCAGTACAACTAAAACAAATAAATTCAAATATCTCTATCAGTTGGAGCATCACGCTCAACGACACCTAAGTTGTCTCTACTCGCTGTCAACACATCACTTGATTCAAGTAGCTCCTAGCTCGCTCTTTGAGTTCCATCACCATGTGACGTCATTGACTACCGATGGCTCAAACAAATCTAGCATGACTTTCACATGGACTCCTTCTCACCCATGGGCATTGTTGCAACCTTGCAACGCTTAGCTGACACACGACAAACTCTCATTCAAAAATGTCACCATATAGCTTCCTCACCTATGGAAACTATTTCCACTTTGCTACTACTAGCTGGAAAAAGATAACTCAATACTGTGAGAAACTTCTAGAATGATGTGACCTCGGTTTGGCCAACATAGCATTCTATCTCTCACTAAAACCTCACTCAATCCAGTGTTCGAAAACATGAGACAGACCTTCTCTGATGTCCTACGTTCTGTAGATGACATACTGTTTTCCAGACCCGACATTCAGAATGAACATGAGCGAAAACAGACTGTAGAAGCATGGAACCAAATGGACAGAGCTTCTCCCAACTTTTGGCCAAGAAATCAAGAGAAATGGGTAGTTTTTATAGGGAAAAAACAAAACCCCTTGTTGACTACCTCGATGCGGTCCAAATCGCCAAAGCTTGCCTACCTCCTTGTCGACCCCTAGCAAACCTCGCCGAGTAGTCCAGCAAGTCTTTGAACTAGCTAAGAATTGGTCGAACTGTCCAAAATACTAAAACACCCTAAAACTGTCCGATTTTGACCACCCAGTTTAAGATCGTTTCCAAAACATCCACACAAAAAGACTACTTTCTGTCCAGACATATCCCCTAGATATGTAAGAATGTGTGATGTATGATCGAACCAAAATGTGTCCTATGTGAGTATGTGATACTATGCCACCAGTAATCAACTTTACAAAGGGACCGACATATACACAGAGTAAAATATAGACACCGATGCCAACACGAAAACGACATAACTTACACTTTTGTTTTGCTGTCATTCAGTAAAAGCCAAGCATGCAGTTGTTTTATATCAGTGTTGAGGTGACTGTGATTTTAGTCTTCTTCCAAGATTGTTGTTGTAGGATGCTATTTTTAAGATTTTAAGAGTTAATATTTTCTGTTTGCAATTTAGATGAGCTCATTAACTTTTCTGAAATTGAGTTGTCACCTATATTTTCTCATTCCAGGGAACATTGTGTGTAAATTATGTTTTTTTTTTTGGGAATAAATTTGCAGTTGTATATCTTGATGCTGATACCATTGTCATCAAGAGCATTGACGATCTTTTCAAATGTGGAAAGTTCTGTGCTAACCTGAAGCATTCTGAGAGGTTGAACTCTGGAGTGATGGTAGTGGAGCCATCTCAAGCTGTTTTTGATGACATGATGAGCAAAGTGACCACATTGCACTCTTATACTGGCGGTAATGGAATTATTTTTCCAACTGTTATTGTCATTGCTGCTGCCTAGATGTTCTTGAATGCTGATGTTGTTTTATCCATCTTATCGTAGAGCCCATTTATTCTTGGTGTATTTTTCATTTATTTCAGCCTGTATCTGTTGTTTAAAGAATTTATGTCATCATTATAAACTAGAAGATAATAATCAGCTTTATAGTTTATGCTTGGCAAAAAGTTCTTGCTTTAATCTCTTTCAAGTTATGTGAAATGGTGATGTTATTTTTGTGAGCCCAGAACAAATAAATATAGATATCAGTGTTTATGCCTTAAGTCAATAATGATATTATATTCATACCTGTCAGAGTGTTGGCATGGAAAAATAATTTTATTATGGCAGTACCCCTGATATAGGAGTTAGTGCTAAATTAAGCAGTGGCAGGCATCAGTTGAAATTTTTATCCATCTCTTAATAATGTTAGTGGTTAGCTCCAGCCCTGGCTGGTATTTCCAATTTTATAAAAGTATTTGATATTGGTCTATGGAAGCTTCCTGCAAAAATATCTGGGGAAAAGCTCTATGGTCTACTTGTTCTTTTGTTAATAAATTTCTTTCTGCTTTTCTAATAAATTTTTTGGTCTGTGTTTTCTTGTGACAGGAGATCAAGGGTTTTTGAATTCATATTACTCTGATTTTCCTAATGCACGTGTTTTTCAACCAAATATACCCTCCGAAGTGTTGAAAACAAGACCTGTTCCTGAAATGGAGCGGCTCTCCACTCTATATAATGCAGATGTTGGTCTTTACATGCTTGCAAACAAGGTAGTCGTGTGTTAATTCTTATGCATATTAAGTAGCATGTAATTACTGCCTTTGACCACTTTCTTTATGTTACACATCATGAAGTTGTCTGACTAGCAAATATATCATAAATGCAGTGGATGGTGAATGAAAGTGAACTACATGTTATTCACTATACACTAGGACCTCTTAAGCCTTGGGACTGGTGGACATCTTGGCTTTTGAAACCTGTTGACGTCTGGCTGGTATTGCCTTTTGCTTCATACTAATGATTATTCTTGTTTTCTGGTCCCTTTAATCTCGTCAAGTAGTATGTTTATTCTTCCTTCTGTTGCCTTGGTTGAGCATAGTTTACTATTGTACATGTTAATTGCAACTAGTGGATATATTGTAGAGATGAATGTTGGTACTTAATATGCTTGGAAAATATTATTCTGTAGTGTATTTCACTAAAGTAGGATCTGATGGAAATACTTTGCTGTTTGCAGAATGTTAGGGTACAGCTTGAGGAGTCCCTGCCTGGAACTGGAGGAGGCGGAAACCCTAATGATGATATTCTTGTCAATTTTCTTTTTCTGCTACCACTCTGTGCTCTATTATTCTTTTACTATAGGTCATTTCTTCAGGTTGGTGGTTGCAAGAATTTTTTGAGCCTGTAAACTCAGGTTAATGGATTTTTAAAATTGGATGATTGGTTCTCATTGAATGTTGTATTGGTGCAGACATGGGAGATTTTTGTTTCCTTATTTAGAAGTTCATCGTGCGACCATGTCAGACACATTTACTACAAAATTAGATCTATTGGTACACTTACGTATAATAATGTTTCTACATCAACCACTATTAACACAAGCCATCAGGTTAGGTTTCAACCTTTCTTGTTTTTGCGCATAACATCTCTTACTGTTTGTTATCATGCTCTTCATGATGTTTAACAAGTCTGCAATGAGGGTCGTTTTCCAATTTTCGTCAAGTTTTTGTAGGGGGTACGTGCTCCTTAATTAGAACCATCTTTTCATGGTGTGCAGCCTAAGGTGCCTATTTATTTAGGTGGAGTTTCTATTTTCATCTGTTTTATGGCTGCTCTGGTGGCCCTTGTATTTTCTCTTGCGGTTGTTCCTAGACAAGTCATGCCATGGACTGGTTTGCTCATGATGTATGAGTGGACATTTGCAATCTTCTTTCTATTATTTGATGGTTATCTCCATTTGATGTATCAATGGGGAAAAACAACAGCATTGCAAACCAGATCCTCTTCGACACATGCTGAAGAATCATTTGATGATGATTCCGGCAAAGGTTAGTAGACTTAGGATGATGATTCTGGCTAACCATGTGTCCTTTAATTATATATTTATTCTTTTGTTTCCCGTAAGTGTAATAATTTTTCTGTTAATTTTATCACAGTTTTATGATATAATGTAAATAAAGTTTATCTACAAAATAACACAAACTTGAAATTCATGTTCATTTATGAACATTCCCAATCAAGTCTAAATATGTGCTCCAGAAGGTTTCTTATTTGGTTGTTTATGTATTTATTTTTAATTTATAGATGGTACTCGTATGTGTTGCAGGTCATCAACGTCAAGCATCCTCCTCTGATTTTGCCTCATGGTATTATGGGCTAGGGATGGCCATTTTGGCTGTTGCTGCGCCATCTTTGCCATGCTTGTTTGGGATTACGGCTCTATTTTTGAGGTATTTTGCTCTGACCAGATATCAGAATTTTAATGCATGTGTTTAGAGGATTCCTGCGAAGAATTACGTTAGGAGTAATCTCAAAAGAAAAATATCATCTTACCATAGGGGAAAAAGAAGGAAGTTAAAATCTCAAAGACTTGTGTCGGCTTTTTTGTGAGGACGAGAATATTCTATTTAATTAAGTGGTCGTTTAGTTTCATTGACAATAAAAACAAATCTTTGCTCTACCGTCCGTATTTCATAACCTGATGGGAACATGTGTTTGAATTTTCTTTGACAATGTTTCGGATGCCTTCGGGTAATAACAATCTGAGATTAATGAGAGCTGTAATTTCTTCTTTTGATAATTGATCATGTTACAGGTTAGGATTGATGGTTGTGGGAGGCCTAATTTTGGCATCTTTCATGACGTATGCTGCCGAGCATCTGGCAATTAGATCATTTTTGAGAGGTTTTGAAGATCGAGATGCTAGCCGAATTAGGAGCAAATGTTTCTTATGCTGATTGATTACTTGGTACTTGACAATGTAATGCGCAAGTGTGTTTTTTTCTTAAAAATTGTAAACTTTATAATTGATTTGTAAAGTATTGCAGGAAATTTTGTCCATTTAGAACTCTCTTCTCCAGTACAAATACAGCTGTAACATTCTTTCAGAAATTTTTCTTTGTAACCTTAAACCCTAAAACATGTCAATGTTTAATGATAAGGTGCAGTGTCAACCATTTCTATTGTTTCATCATTCAAATGTGTTTTTTATATTTTTGAACGGTGAATGTTGATCATCGGTACAATGTGATATAATTTATAATTTCTCGATTTTAACTTAGTTTAAAAAAAATTATTTTTTATTAAATCTTAGATTTCATTATTATTTTTTAAATTTTATTACAGCTTTTAAGATAATTAAGATCTAAAATTTTAAAAACATATTATCTAAGAATTCTCGTATTTTTTTCTATAAATAAATAAATATATATAATAAAATAAAATAATACGTGGTGGCTTTTATATATATATTTCCAACAATATTAGATGAAGGGGGATTTTGAGGGCCGGGCAGAAAGGGTTGCTAGATATATTCGTTATATTAAATTTAATTTTTAATAAGAACTAATTGTTTTATTCTAAAGAAGCCATGTAATTTAATTCTAAATTTAATTTAATTTTTTATGTTAATTTAAATTATTTTTTACATATTTTTCTAATTTATTTCGAGTTTATTGATTCTAATTAACTATATATTAATTAGATAATTTTAATCTTATTATTTATTATCGAAAGAGAAAATTATAAGATAGATCTGAAATATTCCAACGTAGGTAAATATAAAGATTGAAAGATTTTTAACGAATCTCTGTAGTTTTAAATTAATCTTAAAGCTTTCTTACTTTATTAAATTACATACTCTTGTGTAAATGAATGAACAAGAATATTTCTAATTAGTTGTCGAGAGAGGTTTTTGCATATTTTTTAGAGATTGCTAACAAAGAAAGGGAGTTAAATTTATTTAGCTAGATAAGTAATGCATATCGAGGGATTAAGTGAAATCGGTTTCTTATAGGTTTTTTTCCCATTGATTTGATTTTCAAATAATATTTTTTTTTCTATTTTGCATTTTCTTTAAATTGTTTTTATTTTAAATTTCAATTACAACAACCTTAGTGATTTTTTAGGATAAAATTGAGATAAATATATTTTTAATATGTCAAAAGTAAGTTACTAATTCCTAAAAACGATACTGTTCTTATTAATTTATTATAAAACTCTGAAAATGTATACTTGTAGTTTTGCACCGATTAAGTTTTTGGCACCGTCGTGGAGGATTGATTTATTCTTATTTTTGCCAACATCAATATAAAGTAATCTTGGTTTTAATTTAGAATTATATTTTATTTCATTTATATTTATATTTATATATTTTTTAATTTTTCTCTATATGTGTTTTTGACGTTGGATGTGTCGTGTTAGAACTCAAAACCTTATTCCTTTTGATTCGAATATTAAAAGAACTTTTAGATCACGAAGAAAGAAGAAAGTAATAGACATGGCTGAAGGAGAACATAATGCATAGCCACACACCATGAAGGATTATATAAGGCCAATTGTGAATGCTAATTATTCAAGTGTAAGGCGCTAGACTATTAATGCCAATAATTTTGAGCTCAAACCGTCATTGATCAACATGGTGCAATAAGCCTACTTTAGCAATTTGCCACTTGATGATCCCAATATTCATTTGGCAATGTTTTTGGAGATTTATGATACTTTAAACATAAATGATGTTACTAAAGACACTATTAGACTGAGATTGTTTCCTTTTTCATTGAAGAACAAGGCCAGAGGTTGGTTACAATCTCTACAACCGAGAACTATCACTAGTTGGCAACTCATTAGTGAGATTGGTCAATTCAGAAACAATGATTTTGAGACACTCTATGAAGTATGAGAAAGATATAAAGATATGATTCGGCTTTTCCCTCAACATAGATTGTCGAATTGGTTGCAAGTTTAGATGTTTTATAATGAGTTAAATGGGCAAAATAGAACCATAGTTGATGTTGCTTATGGTGGAACTTTGATGTCAAAGACTGTTGAAGGTGCTACTCTTTTAGAAGAAATGGCCTCAAACAACTATCAATGGTCAATTGAAAGATATATGGCTAAGAAAGTTGCCAGGATTCATGAATTAGAGCCATTTGTTCCCTTACTGCTTAAGTAGCTTCTCTATCTCATCAGATTTTAGCCTTGAGAACCAAAAGAATACCACAAAGTGTAGAATATGTTACTGATTAAAGTATGACAATTATGATGAATGAAACAAATCAAGAACAGGTTCAATACATCAACAATAAGAATTACAACTATTGTGGTAATCCTATGCCAAATTACTACCATATAGGGCTTCAAAATCATGATAATTTTTCTTATGTAAACAGAAAGAATGTGCTACAACATCCTCCAGGGTTTGATAGTCAACTAAGCGAGAAGAAGATATCACTTGAGGATGCCATGATTTCTTTTGTTGAGGAGACCAAATTAACGTTTAAAAAGAGTAATTCAATGCTAGATAACATTGAGACTCATTGTAGCAATATGGGAGCCACTATAAAAAAATTTGAAGTACAAATTGGGAAACTAGCCACGACCATGAATGCTCAACAAAGAGAAACTTTTCCTAGCACTACAGAAGTGAATCCAAAGGAACAATGCAAGGCCATTATAGTTAGTAGCAGAAGAGAAATTGAGGGGTCACCATCAAAGGAAACCAATTCCACCCTTATAGCTCCAAAGAATGGCCAAAGCAATAATAAAGTAGAAGAAGAGGAGATTATTTATGATACACTAAGAGAGACTAAAATGCCTCCATCAGTTTCATTTCTTGACAATCCTTATATTCTCTTTACACGACTTTTTTATCCTCAACGATTTCAAAAACAAAAATTAAATAAGAAATTTTTTAAGTTTTTTGGATATTTTTAAGAAAATTCACATAAATACTTCTTTTGCATATGCCTTGGAACAGATGCCAAATTCTTGAAACCCATCATTTCTAAAAAGAGAGGGTTGGAAAAGTTCGAAACAGTAAAACTTTCTGAATAATGTAGTGTCATTCTTCAAAAGAAATTATCTCAAAAAGTAAAAGATTTGGGGAGTTTCACTTTGTCTTGCACTATTGGAAATTCATTTTTTGATAAAGTTTTATGTGATATTGGTGGGAGCATTAATCTTATACCACTATCTATTTATTAGAAATTGAGACTTGAAAAGATGAAACAAACAACCATTTCTTTGCAACTAGTAGACTGGTCCATCAAGTATCCACTTGGAATCATAGAAGATGTATTGGTAAAGATGGATAAATTTATTTTTCCTTCTTATTTTGTGGTGTTAGATATGGATGACGACCAAGATGTCTCACTAATTCTTGGTTGACCATTCTTGACTATGTTAAGGGCTTTAATGGATGATCCAAAGGGTGAGTTAACATTGAAA
The DNA here is from genome assembly GCA_033030585.1 of Hippophae rhamnoides. Taxonomy (NCBI): domain Eukaryota; kingdom Viridiplantae; phylum Streptophyta; class Magnoliopsida; order Rosales; family Elaeagnaceae; genus Hippophae; species Hippophae rhamnoides. The sequence goes on from CM065432.1 coordinate 33,598,606, forward strand.
GTGAACTAGGAAGGGGTTACGTCTAGCATCTACGAATCCATGAGATTTCCAGAAGATTCAAGCACTTTATTTCGGGTAGATGTCATTAAGAAATGTGTAGTAAAATTCTTTCAAGAGGATATGTCGGTTGATCATCTAAAACGATGTATCACCACTTCATCTCATGCTTATGATTTCAATAACTCTACTATTTGTGAATCTGATTTACCTTTTGTTAGTGAAGAATTTCTCCACTATGTATTTGCCTTGGAAGCATTGCAGCAGGTTACATCATTTAGCAAAGAAGTGGAGACTCTGAAGCCAATGGTAGCAAAGACAGATTATTTAATCTCTACAGAAAAAGTGCAGCAAACTACAACTCCAAAGTTGAAGCAATTACATGGGCATCTTTGCTATGCGTTCTTGGGTGATAGTTACACATTTCTAGTAATTGTTGCAGCATCACTGACACCTGAAGAAGAGGAAAATTTCTACGTGTGTTAAGGGAGCATATAACAACCTTAGGATAGACTATCTCTGACATAAAAGGTATATGTTCATCCATTTACAAGCACAAGATTCAAATGGAGGAATCTTACAAACCATCAATTGAGCCCCAAAGAAGATTAAATCCAACAATGAAGGAAGTTATATGAGCTAAAATTATGAAGTTTTTCAATGTTGGAATTATTTATGCTATTTTACACAGCTCATGGGTAAGTCTAGTGAATATTGTACCAAAAAAGGGTGGAATGACGTTGGTGAAAAATGACAACAATGATATTATTCCTATAAGAATAGTCACAAATTGGCGTGTTTGTATGGATTATTGTAAGTTGAACAAAGTAGCAAGGAAGGATCATTTTCACTTCCATTCATTGATCAAATGTTAGATTGATTGACCGAATATCCCTATTATTTCTTCTTTAGATGGTTATTCAGAGTATAACAAGATTGTCATAGTCCCCGAAGATCAGGAGAAAACTACATTCACATGCCCTTATGAAACATTTTCTTTTAGAATGATGCCCTTTAGATTGTGCAATGCCCCAGCAACATTTCATAGTTGCATGATGGCTATTTTTTTCAGATATGGTGGAAGATATAATGAAAATTTTCATGGATGACTTTTCAGTTTTTGGTACATTTTTGTATCCTTTAGCTCTTGTTTTGTAGAGATGTGAAGATAAAAATATTGTCCTAAAATAGGAGAAGTGTAGTTTCATGGTTCAAGAAGGGATCATGCTTGGCCATATAGTGTCATCTAAAGGAATTGAGGTTGAATGAGCTAAAATTGCAACCATGGAAAAAATTCCACCTCTAAAGAATGTGAAGGGAATCATAAGCTTTTTGAGACATGCGGGATTTTATAGAAGTTTTATAAAGGATTTTTCTAAACTCTCTAAACCTTTATGTAATCTTCTTGAAAAAAATTCTACATTTGACTTTGATGATGTTTGTTTGCAGACCTTTAATGTAATCAAGGAGAAACTGATTTCAACACCAGTAATGATTGGAGTCAACCTTTTGAAGTCATGTGTGATGCAAGTGACTTTGCAATTGGAACAGTGTTAAGACAAAAACAAGACAAACTATTTAGGGCTATATACTATGCAAGCTAGACATTGAATGAAGGCCAATTGAATTATACAAAAACTAAGAAGGATATGCTTGATGTGGTATTTTCTTGTGACAAATGTGGTCTTACCTCATTGGTATAAAGGTGATATTGTTCACTGATCATGCAACACTTCGTTATTTGTTTTCCAAGAAAAATGCTAAGCCTAGGTTGATTTGTTAGATCCTTTTTCTTCAAGAATTTGATTTGGAAGTTCAAGATAAGAAAGGAAATGAAAATTCAGTTGTTGACCATCTCTCTCAGTTGGAGCAAGATGAAGTAAAACCAAATTTAGTGATCCAAGAAGCATTCCCTGATAAGCAGTTGTTTGCATATGAGATCAAGTTCCTTATACAATTGACAAGTTTCCCCTTTTTGAGCAATAGACTTAAAAGACAAGGCATGACATATATTTAGAGTTAATGGTCAGAGATTGAAGTACTTTTATGGAGAGCAAATGGAGAGGAATTGTGCATTTACTCCTCTTCAAAACTTTATTTTTATTTTTATTTTATTTTATTTTTTATTTTTTGTTTGAATAATTTGGATTTTCATACTAGTTTATTTTGCATGAATAAATTGCTGAAAATTACAAACTAAGTCAGATCCACCATAAAACTAGGGAAGTTCCTTTTATTTCTTCAATCTGTCTTACTTTTGAATTACAATGAGAACATTGTTTAGTATAGGTTTTGGGGTGTTAACTCCTATAAACTTGAGTTGTTAGATTTTCTTATCAAGCATGTATTTGAGTATGATTTAATTCGCTATGACTTTGAAATTTGTAATTGAGAATGGTTTTAAGATTTTTTTTTCAAAATTTGCTATTATATTAGGCAGAGTTTTGTGAATATCTTGATTTAAATTATTTTCCTTGAAAATAATTGAGTACATAGTCAATTTTTTTTACTCTATTTTGCCTATGAATAGAAGGATTTGAATTAACTGGGTTAAGAAAGTTCAATTTTGCTTTACTTTAGAATCCGTTGATGGATCCTTGAGGCGAAATCTAAGTTGATACCAAATATTAGAGAAATGATCTAGGTCATTTTTTTGTCACAACCAAAAAGCTTCCCTAATTGTCCAAATTTTCACGTCATCATTGCATGGTGTATTCCCATAGTCAATCCCCTTGAGCCGTATTTTACATAAACTTTTATTTGTTCTTTTAACTACATAAACCATTCACATTCTAAGCTTAAAAAAACATGAACTTACCTTAAATTTTGAGAAAATACATTGGTGAAAATTTGCATTTAAAAATAAAGTTAGTTCAAATTAAAAGGTTAAAGTGATTTAAATTATTAAAGACTATGCATGTCAAGGTAACCATATCAATATGAGCATATTGTCGAGAAAGAGCCATTGTATGAATCGTATAGATATTTTTTCTATAAGTATTTTTCCAATTTGCTTTGATTTTGTATATCCATTTCTTTCTTAGTGGCATTTCATTATAACCCTGATTAAAGACTTTTTGATATTTGATTTTCGTATTTGATTACATTAGTGGAGAGGATTTCTAAAAATTGCACTTATAGAGTTAAGTTTTGAGAGAATTTTTTTGATTTCAGTTGTTTTACTTTTATCTGAATTTGATCGTGGTTTGGAGTTAAATTAAATATTTTACATATACACTTAAGGACTTGGCTTTTGATTGAAGTAAATCTTTAACTCTTATTTGGCAAATTGCTAAATTTTAACTAATTTTCCTCCCATCTTCAAATAAAAAAAAAGTAAGTTACTAATAATGAAATCTAAATTCAGATTATGACTTGATGAATGATGATAGTTCTATATGGGGTCTTGTTTATACTGTCTATAGTTGTCTTTTATTTTATTATTGTTTGAAAATAAACAAAATTTTAAGTTTCGTGTGTGTGATAATTTGCATAATTATCATAATTTATAACTTCTCAATTTTAACTTCAGTTTAATTTGATTTATTTATTATTGAATTTAAATTTCATTATTATTATTTAAATTTTATTATATATTTAAAGATAAATTCAAAATTTTAAAAATATATTATCTATTTTTGAATTTAAATCAGATTTAAATTAAGATTTGTAAAATATTGTGATATTGACTTGATATTAATTAAATGATTTTAATATTGTGATTTACTATCAAAAGAGAGAATTATATGATAAATCTAGAATTTTTCGACGTAGATAAATATAGAGATAAAAAAATTTGTATGAACCTAGTTTCAAAATCATTGGTTTTAATGCTTCCTTGTTTTATTAAATTGTATACTCTTATATAAATTAATGAACAAGAATATTTTTGATGTTTTTTGGAGATTACTAACAAATAGATCAAATTAAATTTAATTAACTAGATGAGTAAAACATAACGAGTGATTACGTGAAATTGATTTCCTAGAAAAAAAATTTCATTAATTTGATTTTCGAATAACATTTTTTTTTTCTTTTCTATATTTTCTTTAAATTGTTTTTATTTTAAATTCAAATTACAATCAACTTAGTGATTTTTTTAGATAAATTGATATTGGTATAATTTTTATATTTGTAAAAAATAAGTTATTATAACAATATTTTTCTTAATATTTTATTATAAAATTAAGATAAATTAGGTAATAATTATACATTCATAAAGTCTTACGGTGAAAAATATACAAAGCTTTAATTTACTGAGCAGTTTCAAAAAGTGAAATATGAGAAAGAGGCTAACCGCTAAAGTTAATAAGCTGTTGCAAAATGTAAATATTCCGTTCATATTCTCTTAAGAATCCGTTGTTGATTTTTTTTTTTTTGGGTCCTTTTTTTCATGTTCCTTAACTATGGATGTTTTTACTAATTGCTTGATTTGCTTGTTAATAGTCCAAACAAGAAATTATGATATTATGAATCTAAGAGCTCATTTGGAATACATCTATTTTTTTTTATAGTGTTTTCAAATGAATCAAAACATTTTTAAGAGTGTTTTACCATCTCTATAAAAAGTATTATTATCTTTTTAAAGGAATTAAAAATTATTTATTTTTATAAGAAGTAGTTTTGAATAAATATTTTAATTTTAAAATAATTATTAAAATATAACTTAAAAATTATTTCTAATATTTTTATCTTAAACACTTGAATATATTTTTAGTAAAATTATTTTTAAGTAAATCAAATTATTTTTAACCATTCTCTTGAAACTACTTACAAAAAAGGCAAAACTACTTACAAAAAAAGGCAAATTCAAAAGGGTATTATGATATTGGTTATTTAAAGGAGGTAGCACGTTTTATGGGTAAAATATTGACTCTTTTTGTGCTTCTTCTCCGGATGCAGTTTATGTCCCTCTTGTAACTGTTTATTATTTGATTTTGTTTTAAAGTTTGCGATTATTATTCAGTACTTTTAATAATAATTTTTTTTTCAGTTTTATAAATAAAAATTTTATTTTATTAATTAGCATATGTTTATAATAATATACTTTGCCTTGTAACTAATTTTCTATTATAGTAATTTAATTTTATTAGGGTACTTTTGTCATTATCAAAATAAATAAAAATAAAATAAAATAAAGTAAAGTAATTTGAGAGGATAAGAATGTAGTTTGGAATAGTGTTAGATGTATTTGAGTGTTTGCAGTTTATTAAAGGTTTGTTATAATTTGTTAGGACACGTCACTGGTCTAGCTTGACTTTAGTGACTCTAATATTGGTGATGTAAATTTTAATTGTAATTATTTGTAAAATTTTAATATATTTTTTTTAAAATAACCAAAATCATAGAGATACATGTTTTACGAAGATAATTATTGTAATAATTAAATTATAGTTATTCAAAATCTAATATATATTAATATTAATATTTTATATACATATAATTTCATAAAAAATATAATTTTAATAATAAAAAATACAATATTTAATATAATTAGATTAAATTTTATTTTACTTAAAAACATATACTAAATAGTTAAAAAATATAAATTAATTTTCATATTTTAAATAATATAAATAAAGTAAAAATTAAGTTAATATTTTATTTTTTAAAATTAAATATATTTTTAAATAAATATTAAAAAATAAGAAAAGTGATTAAATCGTAAAAAAATTATTACCAATTTATAACCGATAATTATTAATTGAATGTATCCGAAACTAATACGGGACAATTATAATTATTAAAATAATTGTTCATACTCATCCCACACCCATTCATAAGTGTAATTAATCAAGAAATACAATGCATTTTCTTAACAAGCTTTGTATTCCCCTTTCCTTTATTCTCCATCACTTATACACTCTTTAAGTTTTTTATGTTATTAGAACAATTCATGAATTCTTTTTCTTCATTTTCAAATTGTAATCAACAAGAAGTAAATGCAAAGGTTCAAGTTGCATTACTATCATCACAACAAGTAATACAATGTAATATAGATACAATAATAACAACAATTTTACACACTTATCTAATTAATTCAAATTTATTATTGAAATTGAAAGAAACTAATTACCTAATATGAAAGAACAACTAAAATAGGTTATAGTCGTCTATGGACTACAATTCTAATAAATATATCAACCTCAATACCTTAAGATTCATCAAAAAAGTGTTTACAAAATTGGATTTGATGAAATGGTAAGATCGCATGAAGTGTTAAGAAAGTACCTAATATGCTTTGTGATACAAATAGGTAAATGCATTTAAAAATTGGATATTGAAGCTTATAAAATGAGATAATTATATTAAAGCTATTTGTTATACACATATACCAACAATGATAATAGGAGATAATGTAAGTAATTATCGTAATCATCATAAAAAATTCTCAACAGTAGTAGTAATAGGAGACGATGCAAGTAATTATCATAATCATCATGAAATATTCTCAACAATGATAATAGGAGACGATGTAAGCAATTATCGCAATCATTATGGAATATTCTCACAAAATGTATTAACAACTTGTAAATTTGGCTTAAAATACATATATGAACTTAGTGGATGGAAATGTTTAGCTCATGATTCAAGATTTATAAGTGATGCTTTATCTAAGAGGAATGTGTCATAACAAATAATATTTATATTATTATTTTTCTTTTGCTTATTAGATTATAAAAAATATTTAACTAATTATATACTTAATAATAAGGCAAGTACTTTGTGGTAGATTTTTGATTTGCAAATTTTTAGCTCCATTCCCATGAAATCCAAGCATAACTAGTAACAATTTGTATAGGATTATAAACTTCCATTGGATTTAGAATATGAAAAGGATGAAGATGATTTGAGCCAAGAGCAACAACCACAAACTGTAAATGAACGAAGAACTAAAATGGCTTCTAATCTAAAGGGTTTTTAAGTTGTTAAATGAATTCAAAATAAGATGATTTAAATTTTTAACTTTTTAAGTCCAGAACCCAAACCCTTACCTCGGAGCTTTTTACGTAGGTGAAGGAGAAAGCAAAATTGTCCAAACCTTTATTTGTTATTTTCGTTAGGTTTAAGTTTGACGAGAATAATATTCTACGACCATCAATTCATTTATTTTCAACTTAATCTATTTACTATCTATTATTTGATTCACTAATCATTTCTATTGAAATAGGTAAAGGGTTAAATGTTTTGACAATTCCTCACGGGAAGTTGAATCAAGTCAATTTTACGTGTAAATCGATTTTAAATTTTAATTTAATTGAATTAGTAAGAATATTGGTATTTTTTATTTTTTTATAATAATAATAATATTTATAAAATTGTAGATAAATTATATGTATAAAATGAATTTGTGTTTTTTTTTAATTTTTATCACTTAAAATTATATTACGAATTCAATAATTTAAATATATTTATATTCAATTGAAAAATAAATAATATTATTTCAATAAAAATAATAATAATTAAAATAAATAATATTATTTTTACTATTAATGTATTTTGTCACTCAAATCTTAGATCCACTGCACCGGTAAGAGCCAAGGCATCAGTAACCAATGAAACGATAGTCGGTTCATTTCTTATCCAACTTTCCCATCATAGTATATCCAAATTTCTTACCAAACAAGTGGTCCTCCTCCATTGACGATTTGATGAACGTACGGTTCATGAAACAATGAAATTTTTTATCAAATCCCTGTAACCTTTTTTTTAAGAAGTTTTTAATGATTCTACATTTCAAAAGATATATGTTTATAAAGTGTTTTTTTATTAATAAGATAATAAAATTATAATTTTATGTCATTTAAATTTTACTATCAAATTTTTAGGTTATAATAATTGATTAAAAAATATTTGAGTAATGTAAATAGTTTGATTGAAATAAAAAATGTTAAAAATAATAAATTTAAAATTTTCGCTTAACATTAATATAAAATTAACGATTGCAAAAAGTTTTTATATAAACTATGTTTGCATTGGAACTATACCTTCAAAACTGATCGCGAGGTGTTTTCATTAATAAAAAAAAAAGGAACAATATCAACAAAATCATCATGTTTGTATTCTCTTCGTAAATAGTACTTCCAATTTTTTTAAAAATGTTAACAACAATATAACAGAAATTAAATATAATATTTACTTAATGATATTTAATAATATCTTTAAAATTAAAATATTTCAGTGATATAAATCAAAAAATTTAATTTATATTATATTTAAATATTAAATAATCAATAATATTACACTAATAAAAAAATTAACATCATCATTTTATTATAATAATACAAATCATAAAACTAAAAATAAAAATGAATGCATAAAGCAAAAAATATATGGTTATATGTTATGAATACAAATCATAAAACTAAAAATAAAAATGAATGCATAAAGCAAAAAATATATGGTTATATGTTATGATAACCTCTTATTAGTAAAAAAATCAGATATAACTCCCATTATTTTGATTTTTTCTGACAAAAATAATCTTAATTTTTATTGATCAATTATGATTTAATTTAACTAGATATATGCTTAATTTCTCCTATTATAATTGGACGATTATCCAACTAGTCAGAGTTTGGTCGATCAGTAACCTCATTTATTAGAATCTAGTTAGACGTATGTCTAATTGAATTGAACAACTATTCAACGAGTTGAAGTTTCGTTGGTCGATAATTCTACTTACTAGAGTCGAGTTGGACATATCTTCAAGTAAATTAGATAGTTGTTCGACTGCCTAATTTTTTATGGGATGATGACCCCACTCATAGGAATTAAATTGTACACGTGTCAAATGAAATCAAAAAATTTCTAATATGTCGGAGTCTGGATGATCAGTGATCATACTCGTTCGAGTAATGTTTGACACATGTCCAACTAAACTAGACAATTGTTCGATTAGTCAAATTTTGATTGATATGTGATCATACTCATCAGAGTTAATGGATACATGATCAATTAATTAAATTTTAAACAATATGTTTAATTGTGTGTTAATATGTATTCGAATAACTTATTATACATATTTCCTTTAAATTTATTCATATACTTAATTTAACAATTGTTACATTATATAATGAATAATGTAAGATGTGATATATGACTCCAAAATAAGTTCTTTGTTGTTTAGTTTGAAATATACCCAACTCTATTGTATCCAATTGAACATATATTTAATTGTGTGTTTATTTAGATTAACAACAATAATTAAATTACAAATTAAGGGTACAAATTAGAATAAAAATAATAATAGAGATTGTATCAACGTATCTTTTAATATATATATATATATATATATATATATATATATATATATATATATATATATATATATATATATATATATATATATAATGGCTTAACAATTAAAAAATAAAATTAAAATATACAGTAAATGAAATTATTTTTATCTATTACGAATCATACTTAGTAATGTATTTATTTTTTTATTTCCTTCAAATGATTTAGATTTCAATTTTAATTAAATTAATGACATATAACCTTATATGAAATGATAAAAATAACTAAATATTTTAAATTTTAACATTGATGGAATTAATTTAATAAAAACATAGACTAAATTATAAGATAATAGTGTTTATGGATTAAATTATAATTATCTTATTTTCTAAAAGAATTCTATATTATTTTAAAAATATATTCCATTTCTTGAATGTAATAAATAATATTTTTTAATTATGATAAATTTATTAAAAATGTAAATTTTTAATTTTTTACAATACATTGTCAAAAAAATTTAAAAATATTTTTTTTCTCAATTTAACTAATTAGTTAATTAAATTTATCATCAATAAATGTAAATAATGAGAGAGGAAAAGATGCGAGTGAAAAAATAGAGCAAATATATATATTTTAAAGGATATTTTAATAATTTTATAAAACCGAACGAAAAAGTAAGTGCAAAATAGATGGAGTTGTTTTTTATAATATATCCATATATATAACTTTAGTCTCATTAATGATATTTATAAAGAAAATGAAAATCTCAATATTATTAATAGCTTTTTTACCAATAAAATATCTTATTTTTTATTCCTTAATCAGTTTATCATTGCGAGTTAACATTATAAAATAAAAATTAAAATTTACCTAAAATAATATTTTTTAAATTTATAATAATAAAAATATTATTATAAGAATATTAAACATAATCAAATTAAAATATGTATAATATTAAATGAATTTAAATGATTATAATTAAATTTAAATAATATTTTATTAATGAAATAATTGATTGTATTTTTTAAAATAGTAAAAATTATGAGCATGATATAAACCATATTATTTTTATATTTATAAGTTTTAAAAAATATTATTTTTATTATTTTTCAAAAAGATTTCTTAGTATGGTCGACCCAACCTTTAGGCCATCGAGGTAGTCGCCTAGGCCATCCCATACAAGAGCTTTTTTTTTATTTAATAAAATATATTAATAATGATGATAATAATATTTTTTATTTTTACTTAATTTACATTAAAGTGGAGCCTAATTTAATCAATTTGCACGAAGTACTTTTGTACATAGTAAATAGGCACAAACATATTTTTTGTTATCTCATATATCTTAAAAACTTATATATATATATATTACATTTTAGAAAAAAGTAATGATTTATAAAATATATAATTAATTGAGATTGTAATAATCAACCCTTTTTCAATTTGAGTAAGTTCAAATCCTTGACACTACTTCAATAGATTTATCATCTAAATTAACTTCTTAATTTATTTTAGCATGTAGTGTGAAAAAAAAAACTCTTTTCACGTGTATATAAAATAAATTTTGTCCCTCATTTTTAAATTATTAAGTTTTACTACTAACTGAATTAGTAAAAGACTTTTCGTGATAGTTGATAAAAAGTACAAAATATTTATTCTTAAAATTATATTATTGTATAGTAAAAGTAAAGTAATAGTTAAAATAATAAATTCAATAAAAATCAGTATGCATGGGTGGTGCTTATATTTTTATTTAATATTTTAATATATGCATATTAAATTATTAAATATATATATATATTTTTTTTAGAGAATACTAAACAAAAACATTGAAATTTTAAAATTTTAATAAAAATATCATATACATTGTATAAAAAGACCAATGACAAATTTCGCCTAGAACTCTTCAAAAAGCTCAAATTTTGATTAGTAAAATGCTAGACATTATATGGTGGAAAGATTCCAAACTTTTTGAGTTTAAATATTATTGGTCAATGTGCAGATTCCATGATGTAGTTTAAAAAACTTCTAAAATCAAGCAAATTGACATAAAGTATGTGGTATAATACTACATTCATCCTTTGATTAAAAATATTGTATAGTAATAATAAACTAATAACAACATAAATGAACAACTATTACTAGTATTTAAGTTTGTCGAAACGGTATTCAATATAAAAGAATCTCATTGTGACAACCATATTAACACAACAAAAGACAATAATTAGGATTTTCATTATCATTAAAAAAGAATAAAAAAAAATGGGCACGATATTTACTTTTGTTATATTATATAAATACGAAATATAAATTATTGTCACGACGAGACAAGTGATGATAATATATGAGACACAGGACCACTTTGGCATTACAAGTTACTATATATAGATCACTGCTATATAATATTGTTTAATTACTAACCAGCTATGTTAATTAAAACCTTATGGTGGAGGTTTTATCTAACTAATAATGCTTTAGTTTACTTCTCAAACAATAAAGAAATAAAACATCTGTACTATAGTCTATTCTAGTGGTTACGATTTAATAACAAATTTAGGAAGTGATTCTACAAAAGCAGAATCTATATTTTCGGTAGGCCTGTTTAGAAAGAGACGGACATAAAGTTTTACTAGAATAGGAAGAAAGTTTTGTGTATCTGCCCATCATATAGTAGCTTAAAGATGATGCATGCCTCGTATCTTCTTAGGTATGAGTATGAATCTCCCTCTTAATAGATATTACTATATGTAATTTAGGTTCTCTTTGTTTTTACTCGTGAGATACTGTAAAAATACTAATGAAAATATAAATGTTTTAGGATCAAAGATGAAAAATAATTATCATAATTAATTTTAGGTGGACTCAGTAAGCACATTTTTGTGCTTGATTATGTAAGACATTATATATTGGTTTTTAGGTTGAAGTGTTCATGTAATTTTAAGTAAGTGATGCATTATTCTAATAATTTTTAAAGTGTTTTAATTTAGTCATGTAATTTAAAAAAATTATCAATTAAATTTAAATTTTAAAAAGTTTAGATTATTTGAGGGATAAAATAAGAAATAATTAATAAAATTAAAATTAAAAAACCTCTCTATATTCCTTCCCTCTCATATTTTACTAAAATCAATTTTTTTTTGTGAGCTGTGTTTTTTGAAAAAAAAAACTTTTTGAATAGATAATTTCGTAAAGACATAAAGTTTTGACAACAAATTGATTTTTTTTAAAAAAAAAAGAGAAATAGACAAAAGAAGAAAAATAATAGATGAATTAGGGTTAATGATTTACACAAATAAAAAAAGAGATAAATAACATTTCATCCAAAAAAAAATTAATATTATATTAATTCTTTATAGTACATAAAATAAGTAAAATAATAAGTTTTATTTATAGAATTAAAATAATATAATTACATAATTAAAATTTAAAAAATAGGAGAGAATAACGATAGAGAGTTTTTTAATACTAAATTTAACATCTATATTAAAGATTAGGAGATTAATATATCACTTGTTAAAATTCACGTGATAATTTGAACCAAAACCCTTATATATTATTGTTCACGAAACCATTAATATTTTATTTTTATTTTTATTTTTTTGGAAATGCTTCCGTTTGAAAAACTTAATGAAATTCACATTTTGATTGTGACTGTGTATAAATATAAAGTAAAGAGTACGTGGGTATATTAGTTAGTACAAGTGGAACCAATATATATTGATCAGTGTGGTTTTCATTCGTCGATGGATCCCAAGTTTTTGTGTTCTGCTATTTGTTTCTGAGATTCTATATGGATCTTCTTGATCTGCTTATAATTAAGATGATGAAGTGTCATTGACAAGACCAATCATATCGATTTTCATATATGCTTTTTAGGGATTGAACTTTTTGAATGGTGTCCTTTGATAATTAACTCCGAAGAAACCAATACAAAGATTCCAAATGATGATCCATCGATCGCCTTGTAATCTTTCTGTATACTTTTATTTAACGTGTATAGACTATATAGTTGCACGTCATATCCCACTATGTGAGCGGGACACACATAATTATATTATATGGTGACTAACATCAAAAGTGTACGGTAAAAATTAAAGAAGGGGGGGTCATACATAAACAGCAATCCAGTACAGATTAATTATTATATTAAAATAATATTATATATATTATTTTAATATAAAAATATATTTAAAATTTAAAATTCAAATATTACCTTATATAAAAAGGAGAGGGTTACAATGGAATTTACTCTTTACTCTTAATTATAGTGAATCCTAGCTATGCTCTCATCCTTATCCTAAAACATAACGGATAACAGAAAGATACATCTGAAATCCCGTACTCTTGTCTTGGCCATATGTCTTAATTTAAACACTGTTCTCTATATTATTTATTAAATTTATTAAGTGGAATATTATGAGAGGAAAAATTAATAAGTAACTTCAGGTTATAAATATATTTTTATTATTAGAGTATAATAAATGATATGGTATTATAAATGAATTAAATACTTTTTAAAAAAAAAAATGTTTTGTAATGTATATATATAAAGTCAATTCAATATAATGGCCATACGAATACCTTTGACCAATATTGGAGATTATTCCAAAATATTAATTAGTTGATCAAGTTTCTTTTATTCTCATCCTTTACGAGAATATACCATTTTTCTCTCAGCTGTTGGCGCAAAAAAAAAAAAGAAAAAGAAAAAAAAAAGGAAGAAGAAGAAGTTGATTTTATTCTCGAAATATTAATTAGTTTGAAGTTTCTTTTTCTTTAAACTTTACTTTGATCAACATGATCGAAGACCTTGACTACCTTCTTAGTATTAATTTCCTATTTGGTAGAATTAGAAAAGAGAGAAGTACTACTCTACAAGGAGCTTGATCACAATTTCTGTTAGAATTACTTAAGGTAATTAATTAATTTGGATATGAAATTAGGAAAAATTAATAATTTAATTAGTTATATAATTAAGAAGCATTTTGAATAACAGAAAGTATATATATATATATATATATATATATATGAAGATATTTAAGAGAGACGGAAAGAACATATTAATTAAAATATTTCCTAATTTTGAGAAGATCGATCCAGCAACAGTTGATCATAATTAAGAGAGAAACGGAAAGAACTGCAGCTTTATATACATATAGCCAATTATTTGAGATTCCAGAGTTGGAGAATAGAGTTAGTTTAATTTTCCCATCTACCAAACAAGATTGATCTACCTATATCTTAATAAATATTATGCAGCAAATTACATAAATTTATAATAATTCTGAGCGATCTATCAATCAAGCTTAATTAAAAGTTCACAACGGAATCACTAACTGACCCAGAAAAAAAAAAGAAGAAAAAAGAGATACGATCGATCTTGCTGCTTTTTTTTTCTAGTATATCGATCTAAGATACATAATATTCTTTTTCTAGAGTCTATAAATTAAGCACACACAGAACAAGTACATTTATAAGAAATATAAAATAAGAAGAAATGTAAAACTGAAAATTATAAAATCCCATTTAAATTGGGTATATAGCTACTCAAATTAAAGATATATTAGAACATAAATTGAAAACTAACCCCCATCTCTTATTTTCAATAGTTTCTTCCCTTCTTTTTTTTTTTGTTTTTGGAAAATCTGACTCAACGTACAACAAAGCTAGCTGAAAAAATCACAAGAAGAAGAAGAAGGTAAGAGAAAAGAGAGAATGAGAATTAAAAGCCAAGCATTAGACTTGCCTAGAGGGTGTGAGAGTGGTCACTTCCTCAAAGTCAAGGTTCACCTTTCTTTTTATAATATTATTATAAATTTATTAGGCCATGGCTGAAGAGCAATACTAAAACGGCCAGATGGAGAATCTTCTTCAAACATGGAAGCTTCATAATATTGACGATCATCACCTCTTAACATTCTTCTTCTTCTTCTTCTTCTCCTCCTTAGATCAATCTCAGAAGACTTGTAATTTGGTTAAAATATATATAAATGATGAGCAAAACACATAAAGCAGAGAAATAATAGAATTTCTAATTTTAATACAGACAAGAGAAATTAATCAGATCTCAGGAGATTAAAAGGAGTAGAAATCTTTGTAGTCTTTGGTGATTTATTTATATTGGGTCTTGGATAAAAGAAACTAATAAAACATTTTATTTTTATTTTTATAATAAAACAAAGTTGATGAAAGGGATTATCATTTTTTTATTAAGCACGTACATATCTGTCCCTACGTCTACATTCACATAATTAATATAATTTTTTTTCCCTTATATATTAAAAGAGGAGTTTATTTATAAGTAATTAAAGATTTATAATGGAATGGAATCTTAGGTAAATTAACATCTTAATTAATTCATGCAGGATTCATCCACCTAAACCAACAAATAATAATAATAGTTTGGCTTTCTAGTTTATTTAATAGTAAAATTCACACGAATTATTGCTTGATTAAAAAAAATAATAGTTTAGTTTTTTCAATTTTATGTTTATTTTTTGAAAAAAATTAATTGTTTCAATTATTTTTAGAGCCTAAAAGTAAATATTTGATATTTAATATATCAAATTTTTCCAAACAAATTTAAACATTAACAATAGATATTTGTGGGGATTTAGAGATTCCCATCTTCATGCTAAACATTTACAAAACACAGGTTGGGGATTATTCCCCATCAAATATTCGGAGATTTGTAGGGATTTAGAGATTCCTAAGTAATGAAATGTGTAAGTTTATTTATACTTCATTTGCACAAAATTAATAAAAGTTTTAGTGAAAAATAAAATAATTTGTAATTAAGTTTCCTAATTATGAAACTAATGCTAAAATAATATATATAATTATATTGTTTTTTTTGTTGGTTCCTTAATAATAAAATAAAAAGCATTTTATTTATATTGCTTTTGATGGAAAAAAATTGACAACATTATATGAAATTCCTTTTAACCTACCTAATTAATTCCATTAAATTTAAAATAATAGGGATGATATAAAATTTAACATTGAAAAATTGTATAAAATTTGATCATTTAACAAACGTATCTTGTGTAGTTATAGTCCAATTAATGTATCATTATTATTATTTTTGTTGCTTATAACCACAAAATGTTTTCCAAATACATATATTTTTTAGTAGTCATTAGTTCTAACTTAAGTTACACCTTTTCACTTTAAACTTTTAGATTTTTTTAAATTAATTTCCTCCATTGAATTTCAATTTATAAAAAAGTATTTACTTTGGAAACTACGTACAACACATTCTTTGTAAATTAGAAATTTCCATTTTTGAATTATCTTTAAGAAAAGAAGGAAGAAAAATTGGGAAAACTTTCTGTATAAATTAAAGATATAAGGTTTTGTCGTTTTTGTTTAATTTGTTAAATTGAATTGGTTATTGATCTTTAGAAAAAGAAAACGAAAAAAGGGGGTCTTTGAAAGACGTTTTGAAGACAAATTCTTATATACGCTCATTAATCCTCCTACAAAATTTAAGCTAAGTTAATGATATTTATGGACCAATATTCATGAATTACTCAAAATTATGCATTAATTAGTTTCATTTATACTAAAATTAATGTTTTGGATTCAATTTACTACAAAATATAATTTCCCCAATTTACTACTAATACTATTCAATATAGTTTAAAATAACTACTAAACATTTACTCATGAATTACTCAAAATTATGCATTAATTAGTTTCGTTTATACTAAAATTAATGTTTTGGATTCAATTTACTACAAAATATAATTTCCCCAATTTACTACTAATACTATTCAATATAGTTTAAAATAACTACTAAAAATTTACTTTAAAAATTTACGAACATTTTTATTAAATTGATTAGATGGGTAAATTTTAAAAGTATTTTTGAAATTATATTATATGCCAACGACTCATGTAAAAAATATTTACAACTTATTTACCCAACAAAAAATTAAGAATTTGTTTTTCATTATTCTCAATGTTTTGGTATTTAATATAATATATGAAATACAATAACATATACTTCAAATGGATATCAAATTGACACGAGTTCATGTCTCGTCTAATATAAATAGATTATGAATTGTATAATATTATTCAAAAATAATAATTTATTCATGTTCCTCATATGTGTGTTTGAAGTGTAATACGAAAAATACCAAAATATACAATTATTATGAGTATTGAAAAACTCATAAATAAGCAAATGCTACTCTAAGCAAATGCTTTTATATAAAGACTAGTACAATGCACTTATTGGTTAATATAAGCAACCAATCACATGAGTCCATTTCTAAGTGAATGTGTAACGACAGATTAGCATATAGCAAATTTGATATTAGCATAAGTTACATAGCTCAAGTAAAAGTCAATTTTGTAACAGCTACTTCTCTAATTAAAATGTTGATCTAGTTCAATATGCTTTGTACAAGTATGTTACATTGGATTTTTGGCTACATATTGAGCACTTTGATTGTCATAATAAAGTATAGATAGAACACCAATAGATTAATGTATAACTTATGAAAGAGAGAATGTATCCATTAAAAATCAAGAGATGCATATGTTATATCACGTTATTTTGGCTCAATGTTGGAGCGAGATATTGTCTTTCTCTTAATAATGTGCCATGATATGCACTTATGATCAAAAATACACAGTAAGCATTTGTGTAACGTTTATCATTAATGAATGATGCCCAATCAACATCAATATATACTGATAAAAAGAGTGTCTGATGGAAAGAAGACCAAAACATGAACACTTAGATATCTAAGCAATTGTATAGCTATAATCAAGAGAATATCATATGGTTAAGACATAAATTATCATAATTTATTAACCCAAAATGAAATACTAGACCTAGTAGAGAGAAATATTACAAATTCAACTATATTACGATATAAACAAGCAGTTTCAAATGACAAAAGGATACCATCAATTTTGCTAAAGCCTTTACCAGTGTACATTGTAGTGTCATTATCTTTAGAGTCTAGTAAACCACTTCTATCCAAAAAGCTCAAAAATATACTTTTGTTGGTTTAGATACAAGATATATTGTGAAAGAAAACATCAATATATAAGAAATAGCTAAATATTCCTACTAAGTTTAATTTAGCAATGAAACTCTCAATAAAAGAACTAGTTGTTGCCTGTGATGATTATATTATCAACATACATCAAGAAAATAATATATATTTTTGTAATATCTTGAACAAAAAGAAAAGAATCAAACAAAATCAAGATCAACTAAACAAATACTTAATTTAGAAAACTAAACACTAGGTGCTTGTTTAATCCTATATAATGATTTATGAAGTTTACACCCAAGCCATCACCTTATTAGAATACAAGTGGTTGGATTATATACAAATGTTTAGTTAAATTCTCATTTAGGAAGGTATTAGTAACATTCATATGTCTTAAAATTCAATCCTTAGAAAATGTCAAAATAAGCATAATATGTTTAACCACAATGAAGAAAGTTTCAAAGAAATCAATATCTTTAACTTGTAAGAACTCTTTGTCGATCAAACTTACCTTATACTTGTTCAAGGTTCTATCAGTTTTAATTTCACCCTAAACATTTATTTACAACCAATTATTTGTTTTCTAACAAGTAAGTTAACTAATTCACAAGTTCCATTTTAAATAAGTAACCCAAATTACACTTGCATGGCATGTTTTCCCTCAGGCATTTCAAGGGTTTCCTTGAAACCCTTGAAACTCCTAGGTTCTGGTAACACAACCACACCATGTATAGAAAACATACACAATTTAGATTTTAAAAATCATGATTTAGATCTAGCAATCATACCATTTGTATTAGATTCAAACATTAGACACATTTTGTGGAAGGAACTTCAAGTTTGTTGTTAACATAAGGTCACATTTTTTATTTTTATTTTTGTAAAAGGAACATTTGATAGAATCTCAACAAAACAAGCCATCTTTCAACAAATTTCTTATGCTTAAATTCCACAAATACATTTTGTTACGAAGTATTTGGACATGTATATTTATGAATAACACCCTCTTTCTCAAGATAAGTTACAAGTGTTTTGAATTTAATACCTCCATTAGATTGAATGGCTAAGATAGACTTGGAAAATTGCTTCTAAACCATGGATATTTAAAATAAAGGAAAGCAATAGAAGTTTGATCTTTGGTTTTCAAAGGAAACAACCAAATGTACAACCTTACATCATACATTTCTATTAAATGTTTACTTCGTCTGTGTTCGTGCATAGTTGGAATGTATGATCCTCCAAATATAATATTATAAATAAGGAAAGAGAAATTGTAAAGCAGATAAAAAAGAAAAAATCATTGGTAAGAATCATTAAGTTCCAAATTTAATAATAATAATTATAATAATAATAATAATAATAAATAAAAGTTCCAAATTAATTATGACTTTATTGCCTTTTGCTTTCGTGTAGGATGTTCCTGGCGAATGATAATTGTACATGTTTTTCTTCTTTTTTAAAATAATGATAAGTAGTCAAGTAGAGAAGAAACAATAAATCTCAAAGAATAGCAAGGCTTTAAATTTACTCTATATTTTTCTTTTTCCCAGTCATATCAAGAGCATCGTAGTAGTAGGTCTTTTCTTTGTAAATGAGTAGCTCCTCATATAACGTTAATTTATTGAGATAATAAGCTAAAAAAATAAATTTATCTAGCTCATTACTATTTTACGAATTTATTCAATAAATTATTTTTGTCAAAAAATAATAACCCTAATGCTATAATGAAAAAACATACTTAAAGACAATATTTGCATTTTTTATTGTTTTATAAAAATAAAGTAAAAATATAATATTTATACTAATGTTTTTACTCTAAAACAAAGTTGTAAATTTTTTATGTTTAAAAATGTAAATTAAATAGCTCTTGAGCTAGATACTCCAAATCATTTAATTTGAATTAAACTAAACTTACATAAAATTTAAATAAACTCTCAATTGAACTTAAGTTTACGTTTAGTTCATAAGATATAAAATGAATGAGAATGGAAATGAAACAATATTATTATTATAATATTTTGTTTGATTTCTCGAATAAAAAAAATCATTATAACAATAATTATAACTAGAATAGAATAAAAACACTGTATATTACCGCAATAACTGTATATTCAGTAAAATTTAAATAATATCATTTAATTATTATTTTTTTATCAGAAAAAATACATTATTGAAATTATTATTTTTCTAAATAATTATTACTTAAAAATAAAATATATTATTAAAATTATTATATTTTTAAATAGGGTTTATAATTTAAGGTATATGATTTAGGATTTATGGTTTAAAATTTAATGTTTAAAGTTTATAGTTATATTTATGGGTCAGGATAAAATTGAGAAAAAAATGGAATCATTATTCTTAAAGAGAATAATAGAATCCTTATTCTTAAAGAGAATAATAGAATTCTTATTCTTTCTTTTTTAAGAAATGATTTTATTCTATTTTCAATTTATATTACAACTAAACATAAAATTATAATAAATCAATTCTAATTTTATTTTATTTCTACCGAACAAACATGAAATAAATGAATTTAACTTCTAATAAGATCTAATAAGTAGTTGCACGGTCCACTCAACCTCAGATCATTTGATACTGTAGTTTTCTTTAGCTTATTAAATTAACTTATATTTACTTCCTCTTCGGGTAATTATAATTCTTTGGATATAAATTTAAGCTCATATTTGACACAATTTAAGGTTTGCAATGAATAATGAGACTTCTCTTTTTTAAGAAAAACAAACATTCTTATATAATTATTTTTGTTGATTTAGTGACTCAACAACAATATATCTCAACCATTAGATTAAGAGCATTTAATACATTACAGGATTAAATAATTAGAAAACCATTAACTTTTATATATACCAAGATGATTCATTCAAAGGTGGAACATGACCATTTTGTCATTTGTATATATATTTTAATATTTTTGATTTTTTTTCTTCTTCAAAATAACTACACTTAATAAATCAATTAGGTTACATGCCATTGAAGCATAAGCTCATTGGCTAATCTTTTAATATTTAATAAATCAATTTGAAACAAAATGAAACTGAGATATGTTGTTAATTAGAATCCAGCTAGCTTGTATCTGTTGGAGGAGAGAAGAGGATTTGGGGTAGGCAGGACTGTTAGATTAGTGCACATGCATTTCTTAGACAATGATTTTTAACCATGAGCTTGTTGAAGAGGATTCACTTAATGGATATAAAAATTAAAAGAAACGTGCTAATGCTAGCTAGCCTGCGCATTTTAAAACTCATTTTAGGGGTGGTAAGTAGGTTGAGATTAAAACTTGAACTTTTTATTAAAGCTAGCACTGCAACCTTACGAACTTTACTATGAAGGCGTGAGCCTATAGCTAGCTACCCTGCGCATTTTAAAGCTTTCCATGCAGAGGAAGATGTACAAATATAGCTAGGGTATTGGGGATTATATTTTAGGGATATATTATTGATTAAAACTTTTTTGGCATAGAAGCACACAACCATTGCATTTCCTTTAGCAAGCCAATTTATATTTGATCACACTATGTCTTTTTCAAAGTATATGAAAAGTAAAGAGAATCTGTAGCAGGGGCGAGCCAGATATATTTTTTAAGGAGGCTGAAATTTAATTTTTTTTGATAAAAATTAGATGATTTTATTAAAAAATTAAGAAATTAAAACAAACTTAGAATTGATAAAAAATTACAGTGAATTATTTTCAATCTAAGTCTAAACTTTTTATGCTATATTAAAACATAAACTTAGAGCTTTGATTTATAGTATTATAAACTATAACAAAAATTATATAAAATAAATATAAAAACAAAAAATAAGTTAATAGAATGTAACATAGTACGTGAATAAATTAATGAACTAAAAGCTAATATAAACAAATGAAAATTCAATCAAACTTATCAAATTTATATAAGTATTAAAAATAAAATTAAAAGAAATATATTAAAAATTTAAAAATATAAAATATGATATATAATTTAAAATTTAAAATTTAAAATAATAATTGAAAAGTATATCTTGATGAACGACTAAAAAATTAAAGAAATTAAACAAAACAAAACAAAAAAGACAAAAGGAAATATTAAAATTTTTATAAAAAGAAAACGCGAAAGAAATTGTAAATATTACTAAAATATAAAACTAATATTAAATAAAGATAAAATTTGAAGCGAAAATGAATTTTAAGAAACTTTGACAATTTAATTGACAAAACCTTAAATATGAAGCTTCTCATCAAGTTATTTTTCTTCTTCTTATCTTTAGTTTTTATAATGTTTGATAATGACATTCTATTCTTATGAATCGAACAAAAATTAAATACTCAAAATATATTTATATTACACTATATTATAAGTTAAAACTTAGGAAATATTTTTATATAGTATATATAGTTATAATTCTATGAATGTAACTAATGTTTGAGAAACAACTCAATAAAAGTACTTATATTTAGTCACTTCACTCATAGTTACTATAACTTTTGTAACCTTTTTTTAAAATCTAAATGATACATACAATGACATATCAAGAAATAAAAAGAAGAATTAAATATAACATATTATTATAAATAAAATATATTTATTAAAAGTTAGAAAATATATATATATATATAATTAATTTTTTATACAAATGTAAGCGGGGATACAATCGCACATGCAAAAGACATTACGCTCATTAGAGTGTGTTTGTCACAAATTATTAAAAAGTTGAGTAATAATTCGTATATACATTGTGTACACACTCAAAACACTTAAATTCATCTATTAGAAATTGTATGAGTTTGAATACATGACCTTACTCTAATACCATGTTAGAATGTGTCGATACAATCGTTCAAAAGTTTAATTTGTTAAAAGAATAATTCACGTTACACTTATACATGTTCTCTCTCACATATTCATAGAGAATTTATAAAAAAATAAGTGTTTTATTCATTGAATTAACCTATTGGGATTGAAACACACAAATTTTATAAATATTGATATAATATCATAGCTTCATTATCAAGAAAAAAACTAATTAACTTTCTAAAAAAAATAACTAATACAAATAAAAATATAATATAATAAAATAGGTTTAAATTACAAAATTTTGGGCCAAATGACTCACACAATAAAAAACTATGTTATAGGAAATAAAAATATGAAATTGATAATACTATGATAGTATTTATAAAATAAAGATTATTTATATTTATTAGGTTAATGTTTTATAATTAAAAAACACATAGTTATTACAATAGGAATCCAACTTACATAAATTGTTTTCTTATTCTCCGGTTGTTATAGTTAATTAATATATATATATATATGAAAAGGCAAATAACACAAAACCCAAAACGAGCAAAAGGCATAGATAATTTAGCTAAAAGATTCACGCTGAATAGCAAGTGGACAGTGGAGACATGGTCTAATGGAGTATCATCGAATCATGGTTCAATTTCAATAAAAGCTTGGACTAGTAGTAGTTTGATTGGATTGTTTTCCGGTTTTTTTTTTTTTTTAAAAATTCTTAAAGTTGATTCCTTTACCAAATTAGGTTAGATTCCATGTGCTAATCATGTCATTAAATGTTTTCTCATGGTGGCCTAAAAAGTTTGCAATTGTATTACTCATCAATATTTGTATGCATGTAATATCAATAATATATTATACGAGAATTAAAATAATATGTTAGTTTATATATATATTCATTGTAGGTATATTTTATATATAATATATTTTATATCTAAGCAATTTTAGTGAAATTTCTAAATGTCCACGTTCTCGTACAACAAATAGTTTTTGAATATTAAGCCGTTGGATCTTGCCACATGTTGATGTAGTGGGTCGATAATAAGTCTCGCCCAAGTATAGAAAACTCATCGCCATCACCTTACATGGTTAAAAAAAATGTATTTATTAAAATTTGAATATTATTATAGGTTAAAAATAAATTTTATTATTTTAATTAATAATTATTTATTATATTAATTATAATTGATATGAATAAAAATAAACTAAAAATATACATATTTATTTTAAATATTTTCAAAATGATTTATTTTTAAATAATAACAACATATTATATAATATAAATAATATACGTATAGAATATATTTAATCTTTATAAAAAGATTTTATTTGACACCTATTACGACAAATTTCTCTGTAGCCAAATCACTTCAATGCACAGCTAAGCACGATATGATTAGGAGTTTGGATAATTGTTTGGGAAAATAATTTTTGTTTGTTTTCCATAAAGAAGAGCTGTAAAATGGGGCCATAATTATTATAATAATATTTTATATATTAAATAATATATATTTACCGAATAAATATAAACTTGATAGTATAAGGTATTGAATTAATTGTAAAAATATTTATTAATAAAAATTAATTAAATTATTTATTAAATATTAGTAAATTTTTTAAAATTATTATTATTATTATTATTATTATTATTATTATTATTATTATGTATACAAGTTCTAAATAAAATAAACCTAATGTGACAGGACGTGGGGTATTATTAATGAAAAAGTCTTTGTCCCAGCAGTGAAGGCACAAATTAAGTGGTGTTGAATATTCTTACTATTTATCCATTAATTTACTTATTCTTTCTAACTGCTAGTTCAAGTGCATTTACGATTGTGCACTAAAGCACTCTTGAGTCATGACCAAGAAATATTTCTTGGATTTTCTCTTCAACTTTTTAGTTTTAAATTCTTTGACATTGATAATTATTGAAACCACTTTTTGGGTTCGTCTTTTTATTTTGATACTCTAAAATCTAAATCAAATTCATTTTTAATTAATATCTTTTAGATATTTAAATTTAATTAGCTAGAACTTTTTAACTAAAAATGAATATTGTTTTTAGTTCATTGAGATTTTTTTTTGCAAAAATTAACCAATTTTAAATAAATATTTTTGTCCACAAATATTTTTTAACTTTTATTAGTAATCATTTTTTTAATCTTTAATGTTCGTTCGCATTCTCTCTTTCGTATTGTTTATAATGTTTCTTCCTTCAGAAGCTGCTATAAGTAAAATTAGATAACTCTTGTTTTCACATCAACTTCTTTTTTTTTTAGGAATTCTCATGTCTTCGTTTAAAAGTTTTGAAAATTATAAAAGAGTTATTGGTTTATTTAAGTATATATATATGTGTGTGTGTTTATTTTTAAAAATATAGTTTATACTTGAATGTGTATTGTGATGTGATTTGCAAAATAAAAAATAAGAATATTGAAAGATTATTTCTAAAAATAATAATAGAGAAATGTTAGAAACGTGAGAAAATAAAAATACAACTTATGAATATGTTGGAAATTTGTGAGCTTTTATGAAAAGTGAATGCTTATTACACAAAAAGTAAACATTTTATCTATATGATGTACAATTAATAGTAGCGCGCAAATTACATCTTATTTCCTTCTTTAAATTAGATCAATTGCCATGCTTACCGATTTTGAAAAAATCACAACTAATTAAAAAGTTGAAAGATAATGTGAATTAAATTTATGTATATGATAGATTTAAGCGAAAATTTTAAAAATTTGAAGCATTTGAAAGATAGATAACCCTTTTACTAGATGTGACAATTCGTGATTATTGTACGTGTTTGTGTCATGTTTGTTCGTATTAATATTTTTCATCCCAAATTCACATATTTTTTATTATTACGAAAAAATTAAGTTATTTTTAACAAATTTATTTATTTATAATGTCAATAAAACTCAATATCTTTACAAGTATAAAAGAATTAATAATTAATTTTAATTAAAAAATAATTTATATCATATCGTATTGGTTCGTATTCTGACTGTAGGGGACACCAAAAGCATTTATCCTTCCACCCCTTGGATAGATAGAGAGAGAAGACAAAGCTTTTGGTTTTTTAATGTTGCCATAGAGTTAAACAATGAAAATAGATGACGAGTGTCTAATCAAATTGATCGAGTCATGTAGGAACAAGGTTCAAGTCTATTGGTGGGACCCAAGCCATAAGTGAGATACCACTCTAGAAGAGCTAGAATTTTGATCTTGTGTCAGGACTTACAGACCAAGGGATAATCTCAGGTAGAAAGTTTCTATGAAGCGTAGGCCTTCCAAAAGGTAACAGAGGTATGCAAAGGTTTCTTCGAGCCAAATAAAGATTGGCTCTCGAGTGCAAAGGCAGAAGGGAGCTAGATTGCAAGACCTACCCATTGAGTAGGGACAAAATTTAGCCTTAGTAACCAACGGTGCCTAGTGGAAGAGCCATTGTTCAACGGATAAAAGTTACTCTAGGGATAACAAGTTGATCTTTCCTAAGAGCTCACATTGACAGGAAAGTTTGGCACCTCTATGTCGACTCTTTGCCACTTAGGGTTGTAGTATATTCCAAGGGTTGGGTAGTTCGCCCATTAAAATGGTATGTGAGCTAAGTTTAGAATGTGGTGAGACAGTTCGGTCTACATCCGATGTAGGCATTGGAGCATTGAGAGAACCTTTCCCTAGTACAAGAGGACAAGGAAGGATGTATCTCTAGTGTATCATTTATCGTGCCCCAGTAAACATTGGGTGGCTAAGTGCGGAGTGAATAACTACTGAAAGCATCTAAGTAGTAAACCTACCTCAAGATGAGTGGTTTCCTATTCTGAATTTCCCAGAGCTTCTAGAAGCACAATTAAGACAATGATGGGTTGAGTAATAAATTCTTTTGCTGTGAATGCATATACGGGTAAAGAGTACATATGTTGAGCGACCAAGGATGTATTAACCCCTAAAAAGGCTAGACCAAGGCCTAATTGAAAATGAAGTGAATTATTGATTGTGTTATAAAGACTCTTATATTTACACCCCAATCACCCTTTTTATTTCTTCGATTGGTATACATAAATTATCTTATCATTTCGTATTTTTTTGTTCTCATATGTTACATATCCTATAACATATAATACTAGACGTATATTTTATACATATAAAAAATATATATTTAAAATAAAGAGGAAACCTACTATAAAAAAGAAAGATTTTACACTCGTCCAAGGTATCATTTCTAATACATCTGTGAACACTAGTTGAAAATGAAAACAACTATTCTGTTCAAAAATGAAATGTTTCAAATGTTCATGTTCTAGCCATCTTTTGATGTTTTGCAATGAATTTGGATGAAGTCTTTAAAAGATGGAATGTCTAATGTATTTGTACTCAAAGAACTCATTGGATTGTTATGACTTGAACAAATAGGATGTGCTTCGGAGGAAGCGATTTGTTACCAAGTCATATTACTAGAAATAACGAAAACATCATTAAATACTTAACGTTTCATATCCAAAGCAAAATTATCACACGTCCCTTTTAGTTTTTTTTAAAGACACAAGTTACACCACAAAATATAGAGTAAACTATGCTTTTTTCCCAAATGTATTAGGTCGGTAGTAAATGTGTCTCCAACCTTTCTATTTTGTGAGTTTTTCTTAAAATTATGTAAAATATATTTTTCTCTTAAGAAATTACCCTTTTATTCCAAAATTTATGCCATATAAATCGTTCGCTCACGCTTCTATGTTCATACAGTTGTGCGAAGAAAAAAAAATGGAAACAAGTCCATGTTGAGTAAAATTTAGAATAAACAACTCTAAATTTACTAATATTAGATCTAAACAAGTAAACAAACTACTTGTATTATACTCATTATAACACCTTTCAAAAGCAACTCACAAATTGAAGAGAAATCCAAACACTCAAAGAGAAAGCTCTCAACTCACACTTAAACTAAGAATACAAAGACTTATTTGTTTTTGATGGAATGATTAAACCAAATGCAAGGTAGGCTATTTATAGTCCTCACCATGCAATCTACACCACACAAATATAAAACTAAGAAATAATCCTAGCCATACAAATCTTATCTACACACTTCTCTTTTCTACAACCTTCAACCACTTAATTTATTTCTACAACCTTCAACTACTTCATTTATTTCTACAACCTTCAACCACTTCATTTATTTCTCTACCTCTTTAATTATTATGTTGGTGTTGATTTTCAACATTCCCCCTCAACACCAACTCTCACTATTTTTACTGTGTTAAGCTGATGGCAAAACATTTCGAACTTACCAACGCTTAAGCTTTTTGTGAACAAGTCTGCTACTTGATCATCTGTCTTGATTTGCCTCATTTCAATTTCTTCTTGCAGAACCTTTTCTCTGATAAAGTGATAGTGTATTTCAACATGCTTAGTTCTTGCATGAAAGACCGGATTCTCTGCCAAACGAATTGCTGATTAATTGTCAAAGTACAACGGTACTGCATAATCTACTGGTTGATGTAGATTCTTCATTAGCTATATCAACCATGTACACTCTTGAGCTGCCATTGCCGCTACTCGATACTCAACTTCGGTGGTTGATAATGATACTGTTGGTTGTCTTTTGCTACACCAAAAAATTGTTCCAGAACCTAGCTTAAACACATATCCAGTTGTTGATCTCCTAGTGTCATGATCTCCTGCATAGTTTGCATCGCAGTAACCAACTAACTTGTTGTCTCCACCTTTCTTGTACAAAAGACCATAGTCAATTGTACTCTTCACATATCTCAATATTTGTCGAACTACTTCCAAATGTGGCTTCTTTGGACTTTGCATGTATCGACTCATTACAC